>CM075348.1:159430108-160105108 GCA_037693485.1 Kitagawia praeruptora | reverse complement strand
TTTAGTTCCGATCCTGGGGTCTTGCAGTTGCTATTATTCACGAAATCTGCGTAATGTAAGAGACCTTGGTGCCTTTTTCTAGAAAATATCAGTGTGCATAAAATATCATGATTTTTCAACACTCTTAAAGTTAGGGAGGTAACAAAGTGAAATGCAATGTTCCAGAATCTTTATTGTATGTTTTGGTAGGGTGTTCCGGGCCCAGCAGTAGTGCAACACTTGGGCGACACATGAGGACCCCAATAGCAAGCTATTGTGGGGGATCTCCCCGTAAAAAAATTACTCTAATATCGCGTGGACCACCAGTGGTCCACGTATCAGATATTAAACTAATAAGAACAGATACTATGCTTGATCTTAGCCAAAAGGCCAAGAAAGGCTGGCCTAAATAGTAATGATGACTTTGTTTATAAAGATGAGATCAAGTAGCCACTGCGCATAACATCTCGCGGTGGTGTATAACTCGAATAAGTAATAAACTCCAGATTTTAGCACAGCTGCAGTAGAAGATGAGCCAAACTTATTAAAAATAAATTATAGTTGCGCTGTCCAAGTTGCCTGACGCTCATCCATAGACATATTATATATCTTTCTAAGCTCGGATAAAAAATTATCATGTAACAAGTATGCAAATGCAAAAAACGCGTCTTGTTTAGTTGTATTTTTTATCGAGTGCAAGAACATATGTCAAGTATTAAAAGTTATTTACCTATCAAATTACATTTTCCTTTATAATGGTTGGTTAATATGAGGGAATTTAGTTTCATACATTCCGTTCCTGTATGATCACAGTGTTTGGTTTAGACATTTAATATATTAATTGCCAAACTAATTTAATACAATTGGTCCTTGAGAAGAAAATCTAGTGAATTATGTTTTGGTTGGGTGCTATCAGCAGCACTTGGGCGACATTTAGAGCTGCTGTTGTGGGACTTCCACCCCAAGAGACTTTTTTACTATCAATATATAAAATGTCAAAAATAAGTACGTGAAAAATTTACAAAATAAAGAAATACCGCACGTGTCATGTCCTAATATACTAAATATAACCAAGGATAAAAACCTTACGGGTTAAATTACAATTTAGTTACAAAATATAGAAAAAAGACACTGTCATGTCCAAATATATTAGAAATAATCAAGGATGTAAACCGTACACCGCCCGACGAGGGGGGGACGGGGAAAGCTACAGGCCCAAAACCTTCGACCCTTCCTTCTAAATGTGTCAAATTACAATTAAATTACAACAAGTGTCTTACAACATTGCTACATGAGAATTGTTACTAATATTGGCGTGGGCTGCGCGAACGCAAGCCCACCTATCACAAATAACGATGTAGACTCTACCACTTGGGCAGATCTTAAGCAAGCACCCCTCCCGAGTGCAATGGGAGGTCACTAACCTAGGCCATGGACCTTGTTGATCGTCCATTGACCCCATCCAGGTAAGTATGTTGCTCAGTTGTCCGTATGCCTTTAATTATACACTTTTGGTGAACTTCGGATTCCTATATTATCGTTGAGGGATAAAGTTACGAACCAGCCAACTGTAAGATAGGAAACAGTTTCGATAAACCTCTTAATTATTAGCCCGTCCAGTTTTTCTTTGACTCGGTGGCAGCCTGGGCGAAAATTTGTCTTCCGATCCTTGCTGTACTTGTAGTTGTGTTTCTGTCATCCTTGCCCAGCTCTACCCGCTGCCACAGGCTTGACCGCCAAAATCTATATGTGTTTTAGTTGATGGCTGTTTTACTAGCCCTCTCTTTTTGCATCTGCTGTCAAACTCTAGGAGGGAACACAGTAGTTATGTATTTACGAAGTGTAGGTGTAGAGTCGAGAAACTATAAATTTTAAGAACATTACACATGTACAAAGAAAACATGAAGTAATTTATCATTTTCAGGAAACATTAGACTATGAATTGGTGGGGTATGCCAAGCCCGAGCGGTAGTGCTAAAACTTGGGCGACACATGGAGACCCCCAATAGCAAGCTATTGTTGTGGGACTCCCCCTTTAAAAAATAGATTTGATATCGTGTGAACGATTGGCCCACATATTAGAAATTAAACTGATAAGAACAGATACTACACTTGATCTTAGCCAAAAGGCCGAGAAAGGTATGGCCAAACATGATGCGCGACATTGTTGATAAAGCTGCGCTAATTAGCAACGACAAAAATTGTGTAGCGGTGGTACAAAGATCAAATCGGAAAATCAGCTCCTAATATCAGCCGAGCTATATGAATAGAATTCAATCTGATTTTTTTTTTATGTAATAACGAATTCTCCCCTGGTGCAAGTAACTAATTGAGAGGATAATCTTAACTAGTGGCGATTAAATTTATATGATGTTGCGGTTCACACTTTTTTTGTTGATGTCGATGCATGAACCTCTAACTCAAAATTCATTCTTGACGTGCAGTGTCACTTGTCCAAATATATTCTCCCTCCCTTGTGTCGAGCTGGGACCGAGCCAAGCAAAAGAAGGAATCAGGGATTAGTTTGTTCAAGCATTCAAGAGACGGCCGCCTCCGTGATTCGGAGGTATTGAGATCACTTGTCTGATTAACTGTTGTCCCTTTGCCTATAGTGAGGAGTACAATGGTATTCTTTTTTCATGCAGTTAATTGTTTTACATTTCCGCACATGATTCACAATATATAAATTGATTGTTGCAAATATCCTTGAATTAAACAACAAACACGTCCTTAATAAACTGATAAACACCAGGTTGGTTTAGGAGTGCCAGACGACAGTAATAACTAAAATGCACTAGGATACGAAATCTGCGTAATGTAAGAGACCTTGGTGCCTTTTTCTAGAAAATATCAGTGTGCATAAAATATCATGATTCTCAACACTCTTGAAGTTAGGGAGGTAATCAAGTGAAATGCACTGTTCCAGAATCTTTATTGTATGTTTTGGTAGGGTGTGCCGGGCCCAGCAGTAATGCAACACTTGAGCGACACATGAGGACCCCAATAGCAAGCTATTGTGGGGGGTCTCCCCGAAAAAAATTACTCTAATATCGTGTGGACCGGTGGCCCACATATCACATATTAAACTGATAAGAACAGATGCTACGCTTGATCTTAGCCAAAAGGCCGAGAAAGGCTGGCCTAATTAGTAATGATGACTTTGTTTATAAAGATGAGATCAAGTAGCCACTGCGCATAACATCTCGCGGTGGTGTATAACTCGAATAAGTAATAAACTTCAGATTTTAGCACAGCTGCAGTAGAAGATGAGCCAAACTTATTAAAAATAAATAATAGTTGTGCTGTCCAAGTTGCCTGATGTTCATCCCTAGACCTATTATATATCTTTCTATGCTCGGATAAAATATTATCATGTAACAAGTATACAAATACAAAAAACGCGTCTTGTTTAGTTTTATTTTTTATCGAGTGCAAGAACATATGTCAAGTATTAAAAGTTATTTACCTATCAAATTACATTTTCCTTTATAATGGTTGGTTAATATGAGGGAATTTAGTTTCATACATTCCATTCCTGTATGATCACAGTGTTTGGTTTAGACATTTAATATATTAATTGCCAAACTAATTTAATACAAATTATACAATTGGTCCTTGAGAAGAAAATCTAGTGAATTACGTGGCTACAAAATATTTAGACTCTGTTTTGGTTGGGTGCTATTAGCAGCACTTGGGCGACATATAGGGCTGTTGTTGTGGGACTTCCACCCCAAGAGACTTTTTTACTATCAATATATAAAATGTGGAAAATAAGTACGTGAAAATTTTACAAAATAAAGAAATATGGCACGTGTCATGTTCAGTTATGCTAAATATAACCAAGGATAAAAACCTTACGGTTTAAATTACAATTTAGTTACAAAATATAGAAAAAAGACATGTTTATATTATGCTAAATTTTAGCATATAATATCTTGCCTTAAAAACTTCGACTCACCAATGAATTTAGCCTGGTAATAAAATGCATGCCTATTTCCCGAGCAAAGCAAAATTAAACTCACTCATGCTTAAAACCCATCCTGTACAAAGCCAATTTATTCATCATCTTCTCAATATCACTACGCATAGAAAAATACTCATAGAATAATTCGGTAGAGATTGCGCCACCGTTTTGAGTAGAATGTTATTTCCTGCACGCGAGATATGCTTTACATCCCACCCCGGTATTTTCTTTCTTATTCGCTCTTTCAGAAATCCAAGAATCGCTCACTTCAACTCATACTATTTGGCAGCCCCAAATACATAATATCATCCCCCGCCTGTTGCATTTGCAATTCTTGACATATTTGAATCCTCTCCAAGTGATTGGTATTAGTACTAAAAAAAATTGACGACTTTGCCATATCTATTTGCTGACCAGATGCATTTTCAAACTGTCGGAGCAACTGAATCACACGTCTGGCATCCTCCATTTTGAAACATATTGACCAAGTGATTGAATGTAGATCAATATTGTGTATCGTTTGTTGCGGCCTTAATGATATTAGCTTCAGTAGTCTTCTAATATAATGAACAATCTAGCAGCAATTACCCCAAAAAATAAAGAAAATTGCTTGTTACAGTATTTTGTTTGAACCAGACCTGGTCGAAGTTACCTTTGTCTCGTTGCACCATAATCGCTAGTGTTTTTGGCAAAGAAAATGGACTTTATTACTTGTGTAGGAGATAAATTCCTCGTAAGAAAACACAATAGAAGGCAAATGAGATGTGATTCATTTGTGCTATATCGATGCTTTTCGATTCCAGTTTCCAACACCAAAATCCGAGATGCTTGATTCGGAAATTACAGGAAGCTTATGCAAAGGAATTGTTATTGACGTCAACGCACTTTCCTATGTAGTCAAGATTCTATGTCTGCATATTAAATTCTGAAAGATCAATGAATAATCAATAGGTATTTCAACAAACTTCTAATGTCATAAAGTTAATTTCGGGCGGGTTTAAGTTGAGAAAAGTCAAAAAAAATTGATAGATTTAACTCAACAATCAACACAACTCGCAAAGATTTTACGTCGCCAATGAAATTGGATCGTAAAATCATTATTTCACTGCTCACTTTTTGATTCAGGACGGAGTACATGTATGCAACAATGACTTACTATAAATCAATTATTTTCTTATGAACAAATATAGAAAAGGTAGATTTTTCGGATTTTTCTTGAAATTAAAAAATAGTCAAATTTGGCGAAATAAAAGGCAAATAAAATAATCAAAGAACGATAAATCCATTCTAAAAGTCACGATTGCTCGGGAAAAAAAGGAGGGGATAGAATTGAAGATTTGGTTGCCATAAAAATTTGCACCATTTCTCAATTTATGTATGTCATCTTTCCGCAGGAACCATGCTTATCTTCTCTGTAATGTCCTTGAAGGGACAATGCTAAAGGTAGTTGTGCAGCTATATGAACAGGAAAACGTTCATTTGATTCCTCAAAATTTGAAAAGAAGGCAAAACTAATTAAATTAAAAACGACAACAATTACTAAATCATAATCTTTATATTTTTGTTGGTTAAATAGTTCAATTTCAACTATTTTTCATTTTTAGTCATCATTTTTTTTTTGGACGATCTTTGCATAAATATTGTGGATCGTATAAAAATCTCTGCAGCCTGTTCAAACTTTGACCGTCCTTTTTTAAAAAAAAAAATTGTTAAAATTCGGAAAGATTCAACAAAATAATTAAAAAAATGCCGATGGTTAAAAAATCACAATCGCTAAAATATTTTGGTTGAATCGTTTAATTTTAATGACTCTTTATATTCTATTAATTGTTTACTATTTCTAGAGCACAATCAAACTTTGACCGCCCATAATTCTTTGATTTTAAAATTTTGAAAAATGAGGCAAAACAAATTAACTTAGAAACGACAACAACTATTAAATCATAATCTTTATAATTTGTTGGTTAAATAGTTCAATTTCAATTATTTTTCATTTTTAGTCGATCATTTTTTCTTCTTGTTTTTTTTGTCGATCTTTGCATAATTTTTTGCCCAAAACGGAAATTTGAATGCAACGATTTTACGCACGTAAAACATATTGACCAAGTGATAGAATGTTGATCAATATTGTGGATCGTATGTTGCAGCCTTGCATGACTAGGGCTGTAATTCGAGTCGAGCCGGGCGAGTTCGAGCCGAGCTTTAAATCGAGCCGAGCTTTTTCTGTCGAGCCGAGCTCGTTTATTAAACGAGCCGAAAATCCCCGCCGAACTTGGCTCGTTTGTTACACGAGTCGGGTCGAGCTACTCGCGAGCCCTCACGAGTCGAGGCGAGTTACTGTTATACGAGTCGGGTCGAGTTCTATTAAACGAGCCGAGCCTAACAAGCTGTTAAACGAGCCGAGCCTAACGAGCTGTTAAACGAGCCTAACGAGTTTCTATTAAGATCTCCAACGAAATTAATTTTTTATTTTTTAAAAATTTGGGAATATCATTTAATTAGATATATTTTGACATCCGTACGGTTGGATCGTCGAAAATTATTTTTTAAAAAATAGAAACAATAATATGGGACAAAACACTAGTTACAAGTACCAGACAATATAGTAGTGTTCTATTAAGATCTCCAACCAAATTAATTTTTTATTTTTTCAAAATTTGGGAATATCATCTAATTAGATATATCTTGACATCCGTACGGTTGGATCGTCAAAAAATATTTTTAAAAAAATAGAAACAATAATATGGGACGAAGCACTAGTTACAAGTACAAGACAATATAGTCGTGTTCTATTAAAATCTCCAACCAAATTAATTTTTTATTTTTTCAAAATTTGGGAATATTATTTAATTAGATATATCTTGACATCCGTACGGTTGGATCGTCAAAAAATATTTTTAAAAAAATAGAAACAATAATATGGGACGAAGCACTAGTTACAAGTACAAGACAATATAGTCGTGTTCTATTAAAATCTCCAACCAAATTAATTTTTTATTTTTTCAAAATTTGGGAATATCATTTAATTAGATATATCTTGACATCCGTACGGTTGGATCGTCGAAAAATATTTTTAAAAGAATAGAAACAATAATCTGGTACGAAGCACTAGTTACGAGTACAAGACAATATAGTAGTGTTCTATTAAGATCTCCAACCAAATTAATTTTTTATTTTTTCAAAATTTGGGAATATCATTTAATTAGATATATCTTGACATCCGTACGGTTGGATCGTTGAAAAATATTTTTAAAAGAATAGAAACAATAATCTGGGACGAAGCACTAGTTACGAGTACAAGACAATATAGTAGTGTTCTATTAAGATCTCCAACCAAATTAATCTTTTATTTTTTCAAAATTTGGGAATATCATTTAATTAGATATATCTTGACATCCGTACGGTTGGATCATCGAAAAATATTTTTAAAAGAATAGAAACAATAATCTGGGACGAAGCACTAGTTACGAGTACAAGACAATATAGTAGTGTTCTATTAAGATCTCCAACCAAATTAATCTTTTATTTTTTGAAAATTTGGGAATATCATTTAATTAGATATATCTTGACATCCGTACGGTTGGATCGTCCAGAAATATTTTTTAAAAAAATAGAAACAATATTTTGAAAAACAACAAAAAAATTTGTAAACGAGCTCGAGCCGGGTCGAGTTCAAGTCGAGCCGGGTCGAGTTCGAGTTTTCGAGCCGGGTTTCATTCGAGCTCGGCACATACCCGGACCGACTCGTTTATATAAACGAGCCTAAAATCGCTGCCGAGCTCGACTCGTTTACGAGCTCGAGTCGAGCCGGGTAGGCTCGCGAGCCACCCGACTCGAATTACAGCCTTATGCATGACATTAGCTTCAGATGCTTCTTATATAATGAACAAAACACTCTCGTAGCAATTACCCCAAGAAATTAAAAAAATAGTAACAATGATAAATTAAATAGAAAGAAAGAAAATAGTCTCATACAATATTTTGTTGGAACCAGACACGGGTCAGAAGTTATTTTTGTCTCGTTAGAGCATGATCGCTAGTGTATTTGACAAGAGAATGGGCGTTATTACTTGCGTAGGAGATCAATTCTTCGTTAGAAAACACGATATTTTGAAAACGAGATGTGATTTATTTGTGCTAATATCGATGCTTTTCGATTACAGCACCAAAATCCGAGATGCTTAGTTCGGAAATCACAATAAGCTCATGCAAAGTAATTGCTATTAACGTCGACTACATCTGCATATGAAACTCGGAAAGATGAATGAAAAATGAACGGGTATTCTAACAAAATTCTAATGTTGTAGTGTTGATTTCGGGGTGATTTAAATTGAGAACAGTAGAAAGTATGACATATTAAATTGAAAAGGCAACACAAACTCTCAAAGACATTTTCGTCACTAACGAAATCATATATGTAAGTAGAATAGTATCCTGGGCAAAATTCTAATGTTGTAGTGTTGATTTCGGGGTGATTTAAATTGAGAACAGTAGAAAGTATGACATATTAAATTGAAAAGGCAACACAAACTCTCGAAGACATTTTCGTCGCTAACGAAATCATATATGTAAGTAGAAGAGTATCCTGGGCCTGAGGACAACCTCAGGGTTTTAGCCTGAGATTAAAACAAAAAACACTACAAGTTAGGGTTATTTTTGTAAATAGAGGGGGTAAATTTTATTATTACAGAAAAACCATTCACCATTTGTACTAGAAAACAATGTAACCTCAGGTAAGTGCCCTGAGGTTGGTCAACCTCAGGGCCATTTTTCTCTAAGTAGAATCATAATTTCACTGAATTACAAAATATAAAATCAATTATTTTGTTGTGAAAAATTAAAGAAAAGGTAGTTCTTCGATTTTTTTTCTTGAAACTAAAGAAATTGTCAAATTTGGCGAAAGAGAAGAAAGGGTAAATAAAATAAATAAAAAAAGTGGCAAAAAAATTTGGACCATTTCTCGATTTGTGCGTGTCATCCTTGCGCAGGGGCCATGCTAATCTTCTCTGTATCGTTCCAATTTTATCGGATGTCCCCGAAGGGACAGGATAAAAGGTAGATGTGCAGCTATATGAAGAGGAAAATGTTCTCATGATTCAGCGATGTGGGAGCTCAGATACACAAAACAATTGCACAACTCCTGTTTCCCATGCTGTTCAATTGAAACTTAGAAACAGTCACAAAGCCTTTAGTATTTTTTTTTCTATTACGAGTAAAAGAAAAAAAGTTGGGTGTGGTAGAAGAATCCATCTTTGGTTCGATTTTTTATAAATTTTTTTACTTTGGTGTTTACTCCCACTTTTTCATTGTTCAGATGGATCGTGGTTCATGAGGGCTTGTTTCACTGGCTTCTACCTAGTTAGTTATCGTGTTTTCAGAACAAAGGCTGCCATGTATACTTGAAAAAAATTTCAACTTAGATTTGGGATGGGGTGCGCCAGGCCAAAGCAATAGTGCAACGCTTAGGCGAAGCTCGAAGAACCCAATAGCAAGCTACTGTGATGGAACTTTCCCCTCAAAAAACTAATTTAATATCGTGTGAACCAATGGTCCACATCAGATATTAAATTGATAAGAACAGATACTACACTTGATCTTAGCCAAAAGGCCGAGAAAGGTATGACTTGAATTGGTGGGGGGACTTTGATTTTAAAACCTTGTTCTTGTCCCAGAAACATTACCATCTCGATGTGGTACAAAACATAACATTGCACACTGCAAAAACTTCTCTGAGTCTCCTCCTCTTCCAGTAACAATTTTCTTCCCACCGCTGCTTTCAACACACTACCACGAGAATCAAAATTTCAAGCCACCCCTAACACAAATTATGATGTAGGCTCCACCACTTGGGTAGACCTTAGATGAGCGCCCCTCCTAATGTGCAATGGAGGTCTCACTAACCTAGGCCATGGGCCTTCTTGATCACCCATCGACCCCATCCAGGTAAGTATGTTGCAATGTTGCATCTATGTCCTTATTAATACTAAGCTGGCTAGTGTGTTGCACTCTACTATTTCGATGTGGGATTCCCTTGCTTTCTGTTCATCAAGTTGGTCCAGCCATTGTTGCTTGGAATTTTAACACTAGCAGTCATTGTTGCTTGGCCTTTTGTTGTCTGGTTTTCTTACCTCACCTCAGTTGTTGTTCTATCACCATACAAAATTTTATTTGTTCAAATTTATCAGGAGCTTGCAAAAGCACACCCACCTCAAAAAATCAGCATATGCCACTTTTAGTGGCGAACACACGGTATTCTTTAGTAAAAGGCGAAAGAATAGTTCGCTTTGTGCTCAACACATGGCTGCATGAATCTTTAGCAATAGGGGATGGTGCACTCTTATATCTTGACATCATCCCCTTTTTACTACCCCTTTCGATGTGGTATTCTCTTGTATTATAGATTAAGACACATACACAAGTTCTTCAGCGACTTCTATCCTTTGAGCAAAAACATTGTGATAACCACTTTTCTCGAAAAAGAAGCAATATTAGTTAAATCCCGAACATAACACGGAATCACGAACTATCGATTTTTAATAATTTTAGTTTCTTAAAAATAATTTGACAAATACGATATTGTGGAGTTAGTTAACTAATTACGTATACCTAATCCATCTATATACACTAATATTATTTAAGCCGAAACACAATAATTTTGGTAGTCCGCTCTCGCGTCACTACGGTGCATTTTCTTTTTCGTGGCTTTAACTACTTAACTCTACCCAAAATAAAATATAAACACATTTTTAAAACCTACTTATTTTAATTTCTTTATGAGCTCTATTATTTAGAACTTATTATTGGAGGCCTGGATTTTACAAGTCTATCTTGATTAAAACATTTGATTTGAACCTATCTTTAACACCTAATCATTTTGAAATCTATTTTAACGAGTTTGATTATCTTAAAATTTTATCATAATAAAAAAAACAACAAAAATTAATATATGATAATATGAAGAAAAAAATAAATGATATTGAAAACAAAATATGCATCACGCGGATTATAAAGCTAAATAAAATTAAGTAATTTAAAACCGGAACGACTGTATGTGTTTCTCTGAAGATAATTTTGTTGGTCAAATGATTTAATTTCGATAAATTTTCATTGATTAATTTTTTTCATCTTGAAAAATTTTTAAGCCAACGAATTACTAGTAATTTCTCTGCACATGAATTTCTAGAGTCTAGTTGAGTTTTGTCCGCCCTTGCTTTTCTAATTTTATGAATCCGAACGAATGCAAAATCAATTAGCTTAAAAGCGACTATAATTTTTAAATTCACGATTTTCATAATGTGTTGGTTAAATCGTTTAATTTCAATGATATTTTGTAGTTATTTTATTTTATTTCTGAAACCTAGTCAAACTTCGAAAGTCTTCATTAATTAATTTTATACGTTTGAAACAATGGAGTAAAATAATTTAAAATTTTCGACGATTAGGTCATCGTGATCCTTATGCTTTTCTGGTTAAACATTCTAATTTTAACAATTTTTCATTTTTTCTATTATCTACTTTTTGGATCTTTGATAAATTTTAAGCCTACGAAGTTACCACTAGTCAAGGTTGTAAAAATCGGAAATCGGACCAACTCGGTTTTGGTCCAGAAAAATGAGTAATCGAAAACTCGGCGAGTACTCGGAATGAGTACTCGGACTACTAATCGGATATTGTTTTTTAACTTTTTTTTTCCTCATAATTTATATGCATTTATTCTAATTTTAGTGTACATGTGTTAAACTTAAAACTTAACAATAATATTAATATTACTAATAATATTATTACAACCCTGCTAACAAGTAATAATATTAATATTACTAATAATATTTATTCTAATTTTAGTGTACATGTGTTCAAGTAATAATATTAATATTACTAATAATATTAAAACGTGATATAAGTGTATGTATAGAATCTTTGAGAGAGATAACTTTTAATTGGGCCGAATCTAGATTATAATTATAGTTTATAAATTGAGCAATAAAAATTATATTTTAGTACTTAGTAAAAAAAAAAAAATTAGTCAAACCCGAGTTTGACCCCGATTACTCGGAGTCAACCCGAGTCTTGACCGAGTTATAGCAAAAATCGGTTTTTGGTCCGATTAGTCATTACTCGGATCGGTTTAGGGGTCCAAAACGAGTACTCGGCCCGAGTTACCGATTTTTACAACCCTGCCACTAGTAGTAACTTCGCATTACAAAAATCTCTGCAGCCTGGTCAAACTTTGACCTTCCTTTTTTAAAAAAAAAAATTGTTAAAATTCGGAAAGATTCAACAAAATAATTATAAAAATGCCGATGGTTAAAAAATCACAATCGCTAAAATATTTTGGTTGAATCGTTTAATTTTAATGACTTTTTATATTTTATTAATTGTTTACTATTTTTAGAGCACGGTCAAACTTTGACCGCCCTTAATTCTTTGATTTTAAAATTTTGAAAAATGAGGCAAAACACATTAACTTAGAAACGACAACTATTAAATCATAATCTTTATAATTTGTTGGTTAAATAGTTCAATTTCAATTATTTTTCATTTTTAGTCGATCATTTTTTCTTCTCGTTTTTTTTTTTCGATCTTTGCATAATTTTTTGCCCAAAATGGAAATTTGAATGCAAAGATTTTACGCACGTAAAACATATTGACCAAGTGATAGAATGTTGATCAATATTGTGGATCGTATGTTGCGGCCTTGCATGACATTAGCTTCAGATGCTTCTTATATAATGAACAAAACACTCTCGTAGCAATTACCCCAAGAAATTGAAAAAATAGTAACAGTGATAAATTAAATAGAAAGAAAGAAAATAGTCTCATACAATATTTTGTTGGAACCAGACACGGGTCAGAAGTTATTTTTGTCTCGTTACAGGTATTTGACAAGAGAATGGGCGTTATTACTTGCGTAGGAGATCAATTCTTCGTTAGAAAACACGATATTTTGAAAACGCGAACGAGATGTGATTTATTTGTGCTAATATCGATGCTTTTCGATTACAGCACCAAAATCCGAGATGCTTGGTTCGGAAATCACAAGAAGCTCATGCAAAGTAATTGCTATTAACGTCGACTACATCTGTATATGAAACTCGGAAAGTTGAATGAAAAATGAACGGGTATTCTAACAAAATTCTAATGTTGTAGTGTTGATTTCGGGGTGATTTAAATTGAGAACAGTAGAAAGTATGACATATTAAATTGAAAAGGCAACACAAACTCTCAAAGACATTTTCGTCGCTAACGAAATCATGTAAGTAGAAGAGTATCCTGGGCCTGAGGACAACCTCAGGGTTTTAGCCTGAGATTAAAACAAAAAACACTACAAGTTAGGGTTATTTTTGTAAATACAGGGGGTAGATTTTATTATTACAAAAAAACCATTCACCATTTGTACTAGAAAACAATGTAACCTCAGGTAAGTGCCCTGAGGTTGGTCAACCTCAGGGCCATTTTTCTCTAAGTAGAATCATAATTTCACTGAATTACAAAATATAAAATCAATTATTTTGTTGTGAAAAATTAAAGAAGAGGTAGTTCTTTGATTTTTTTTCTTGAAACTAAAGAAATTGCCAAATTTGGCGAAAGAGAAGAAAGGGTAAATAAAATAAATAAAAAAGTGAATCCATTTGAAAAGTGGCAAAAAAATTTGGACCATTTCTCGATTTGTGCGTGTCATCCTTGCGCAGGGGCCATGCTAATCTTCTCTGTATCGTTCCAATTTTATCGGATGTCCCCGAAGGGACAAAATAGAAGGTAGATGTGCAGCTATATGAAGAGGAAAATGTTCTCATGATTCAGCGATGTGGGAGCTCAGATACACAAAACAATTGCACAACTCCTGTTTCCCATGCTGTTCAATTGAAACTTAGAAACAGTCACAAAGCCTTTAGTATTTTTTTTTCTATTACGAGTAAAAGAAAAAAAGTTGGGTGTAGTAGAAGAATCCATCTTTGGTTCGATTTTTTATAAATTTTTTTACTTTGGTGTTTACTCCCACTTTTTCATTGTTCAGATGGATCGTGGTTCATGAGCGCTTGTTTCACTGGCTTCTACCTAGTTAGTTATCGTGTTTTCAGAACAAAGGCTGCCATGTATACTTGAAAAAAATTTCAACTTAGATTTGGGATGGGGTGCGCCAGGCCAAAGCAATAATGCAACGCTTAGGCGACGCACGAAGAACCCAATAGCAAGCTACTGTGATGGAACTTTCCCCTCAAAAAACTAATTTAATATCGTGTGAACCAATGGTCCACATAAAACTAATTTAATATCGTGTGAACCAATGGTCCACATATCAGATATTAAACTGATAAGAACAGATACTACACTTGATCTTAGCCAAAAGGCTGAGAAAGGTATTACTCGAATTGGTGGGGGGACTTTGATTTTAAAGCCTTGTTCTTGTCCCAGAAACATTACCATCTCGATGTGGTACAAAACATAACATTGCACACTGCAAAAACTTCTCTGAGTCTCCTCCTCTTCCGGTAACAATTTTCTTCCCACCGCTGCTTTCAACACCACTACCACGAGAATCAAAATTTCACAACTATTTTTGGCGGGAGGCTGCGCGAACGCAAGCCACCCCTAACACAAATTATGATGTAGGCTCCACCACTTGGGTAGACCTTAGATGAGCGCCCCTCCTAATGTGCAATGGAGGTCTCACTAACCTAGGCCATGGGCCTTCTTGATCACCCATCGACCCCATCCAGGTAAGTATGGGGCAATGTTGCATCTATGTCCTTATTAATACTAAGCTGGCTAGTGTGTTGCACTCTACTATTTCGATGTGGGATTCCCTTGCTTTCTGTTCATCAAGTTGGTCCAGCCATTGTTGCTTGGAATTTTAACACTAGCAGTCATTGTTGCTTGGCCTTTTGTTGTCTGGTTTTCTTACCTCACCTCAGTTGTTGTTCTATCACCATACAAAATTTTATTTGTTCAAATTTATCAGGAGCATGCAAAAGCACACCCCCCTCCAAAAATCAGCATATGCCACTTTTAGTGGCGAACACACGGTATTCTTTAGTAAAAGGCGAAAGAATAGTTTGCTTTGTGCTCAACACATGGCTGCATGAATCTTTAGCCATAGGGGATGGTGCACTCTTATATCTTGACATCATCCCCTTTTTACTACCCCTTTCGATGTGGTATTCTCTTGTATTATAGATTAAGACACATACACAAGTTCTTCAGCGACTTCTATCCTTTGAGCAAAAACATTGTGATAACCACTTTTCTCGAAAAAGAAGCAATATTAGTTAAATCCCGAACATAACACGGAATCACGAACTATCGATTTTTAATAATTTTAGTTTCTTAAAAATAATTTGACAAATACGATATTGTGGAGTTAGTTAACTAATTACGTATACCTAATCCATCTATATACACTATATTATTTAAGCCGAAACACAATAATTTTGGTAGTCCGCTCTCGCGTCACTACGGTGCATTTTCTTTTTCGTGGCTTTAACTACTTAACTCTACCCAAAATAAAATATAAACACATTTTTAAAACCTACTTATTTTAATTTCTTTATGAGCTCTATTATTTAGAACTTATTATTGGAGGCCTGGATTTTACAAGTCTATCTTGATTAAAACATTTGATTTGAACCTATCTTTAACACCTAATCATTTTGAAATCTATTTTAACGAGTTTGATTATCTTAAAATTTTATCATAATAAAAAAAAAACAACAAAAATTAATATCTGATAATATGAAGAAAAAAATAAATGATATTGAAAACAAAATATGCATCACGCGGATTATAAAGCTAAATAAAATTAAGTAATTTAAAACCGGAACGACTGTATGTGTTTCTCTGAAGATAATTTTGTTGGTCAAATGATTTAATTTCGATAAATTTTCATTGATTAATTTTTTTCATCTTGAAAAATTTTTAAGCCTACGAATTACTAGTAATTTCTCTGCACATGAATTTCTAGAGTCTAGTTGAGTTTTGTCCGCCCTTGCTTTTCTAATTTTATGAATCCGAATGAATGCAAAATTAATTAGCTTAAAAGCGACTATAATTTTTAAAATCACGATTTTCATAATGTGTTGGTTAAATCGTTTAATTTCAATGATATTTTGTAGTTATTTTATTTTATTTCTGAAACCTAGTCAAACTTCGAAAGTCTTCATTAATTAATTTTATACGTTTGAAACAATGGAGTAAAATAATTTAAAATTTTCGACGATTAGGTCATCGTGATCCTTATGCTTTTCTGGTTAAACATTCTAATTTTAACAATTTTTCATTTTTTCTATTATCTACTTTTTGGATCTTTGATAAATTTTAAGCCTACGAAGTTACCACTAGTCAAGGTTGTAAAAATCGGAAATCGGACCAACTCGGTTTTGGTCCAGAAAAATGAGTAATCGAAAACTCGGCGAGTACTCGGAATGAGTACTCGGACTACTAATCGGATATTGTTTTTTAACTTTTTTTTTTCCTCATAATTTATATGCATTTATTCTAATTTTAGTGTACATGTGTTAAACTTAAAACTTAACAATAATATTAATATTACTAATAATATTATTACAACCCTGCTAACAAGTAATAATATTAATATTACTAATAATATTTATTCTAATTTTAGTGTACATGTGTTCAAGTAATAATATTAATATTACTAATAATATTAAAACGTGATATAAGTGTATGTATAGAATCTTTGAGAGAGATAACTTTTAATTGGGCCGAATCTAGATTATAATTATAGTTTATAAATTGAGCAATAAAAATTATATTTTAGTACTTAGTAAAAAAAAAAAAATTAGTCAAACCCGAGTTTGACCCCGATTACTCGGAGTCAACCCGAGTCTTGACCGAGTTATAGCAAAAATCGGTTTTTGGTCCGATTAGTCATTACTCGGATCGGTTTAGGGGTCCAAAACGAGTACTCGGCCCGAGTTACCGATTTTTACAACCCTGCCACTAGTAGTAACTTCGCATTACAAAAATCTCTGCAGCCTGGTCAAACTTTGACCTTCCTTTTTTAAAAAAAAAAATTGTTAAAATTCGGAAAGATTCAACAAAATAATTATAAAAATGCCGATGGTTAAAAAATCACAATCGCTAAAATATTTTGGTTGAATCGTTTAATTTTAATGACTTTTTATATTTTATTAATTGTTTACTATTTTTAGAGCACGGTCAAACTTTGACCGCCCTTAATTCTTTGATTTTAAAATTTTGAAAAATGAGGCAAAACACATTAACTTAGAAACGACAACTATTAAATCATAATCTTTATAATTTGTTGGTTAAATAGTTCAATTTCAATTATTTTTCATTTTTAGTCGATCATTTTTTCTTCTCGTTTTTTTTTTCGATCTTTGCATAATTTTTTGCCCAAAATGGAAATTTGAATGCAAAGATTTTACGCACGTAAAACATATTGACCAAGTGATAGAATGTTGATCAATATTGTGGATCGTATGTTGCGGCCTTGCATGACATTAGCTTCAGATGCTTCTTATATAATGAACAAAACACTCTCGTAGCAATTACCCCAAGAAATTGAAAAAATAGTAACAGTGATAAATTAAATAGAAAGAAAGAAAATAGTCTCATACAATATTTTGTTGGAACCAGACACGGGTCAGAAGTTATTTTTGTCTCGTTACAGGTATTTGACAAGAGAATGGGCGTTATTACTTGCGTAGGAGATCAATTCTTCGTTAAAAAACACGATATTTTGAAAACGCGAACGAGATGTGATTTATTTGTGCTAATATCGATGCTTTTCGATTACAGCACCAAAATCCGAGATGCTTGGTTCGGAAATCACAAGAAGCTCATGCAAAGTAATTGCTATTAACGTCGACTACATCTGTATATGAAACTCGGAAAGATGAATGAAAAATGAACGGGTATTCTAACAAAATTCTAATGTTGTAGTGTTGATTTCGGGGTGATTTAAATTGAGAACAGTAGAAAGTATGACATATTAAATTGAAAAGGCAACACAAACTCTCAAAGACATTTTCGTCGCTAACGAAATCATGTAAGTAGAAGAGTATCCTGGGCCTGAGGACAACCTCAGGGTTTTAGCCTGAGATTAAAACAAAAAACACTACAAGTTAGGGTTATTTTTATAAATACAGGGGGTAGATTTTATTATTACAAAAAAACCATTCACCATTTGTACTAGAAAACAATGTAACCTCAGGTAAGTGCCCTGAGGTTGGTCAACCTCAGGGCCATTTTTCTCTAAGTAGAATCATAATTTCACTGAATTACAAAATATAAAATCAATTATTTTGTTGTGAAAAATTAAAGAAAAGGTAGTTCTTTGATTTTTTTTCTTGAAACTAAAGAAATTGCCAAATTTGGCGAAAGAGAAGAAAGGGTAAATAAAATAAATAAAAAAGTGAATCCATTTGAAAAGTGGCAAAAAAATTTGGACCATTTCTCGATTTGTGCGTGTCATCCTTGCGCAGGGGCCATGCTAATCTTCTCTGTATCGTTCCAATTTTATCGGATGTCCCCGAAGGGACAAGATAAAAGGTAGATGTGCAGCTATATGAAGAGGAAAATGTTCTCATGATTCAGCGATGTGGGAGCTCAGATACACAAAACAATTGCACAACTCCTGTTTCCCATGCTGTTCAATTGAAACTTAGAAACAGTCACAAAGCCTTTAGTATTTTTTTTTTCTATTACGAGTAAAAGAAAAAAAGTTGGGTGTAGTAGAAGAATCCATCTTTGGTTCGATTTTTTATAAATTTTTTTACTTTGGTGTTTACTCCCACTTTTTCATTGTTCAGATGGATCGTGGTTCATGAGGGCTTGTTTCACTGGCTTCTACCTAGTTAGTTATCGTGTTTTCAGAACAAAGGCTGCCATGTATACTTGAAAAAAATTTCAACTTAGATTTGGGATGGGGTGCGCCAGGCCAAAGCAATAGTGCAACGCTTAGGCGACGCTCGAAGAACCCAATAGCAAGCTACTGTGATGGAACTTTCCCCTCAAAAAACTAATTTAATATCGTGTGAACCAATGGTCCACATATCAGATATTAAACTGATAAGAACAGATACTACACTTGATCTTAGCCAAAAGGCCGAGAAAGGTATGACTTGAATTGGTGGGGGGACTTTGATTTTAAAGCCTTGTTCTTGTCCCAGAAACATTACCATCTCGATGTGGTACAAAACATAACATTGCACACTACAAAAACTTCTCTGAGTCTCCTCCTCCTCTTCCGGTAACAATTTTCTTCCCACCGCTGCTTTCAACACCACTACCACGAGAATCAAAATTTCACAACTATTTTTGGCGGGGGCTGCGCGAACGCAAGCCACCCCTAACACAAATTATGATGTAGGCTCCACCACTTGGGTAGACCTTAGATGAGCGCCCCTCCTAATGTGCAATGGAGGTCACTAACCTAGGCCATGGGCCTTCTTGATCACCCATCGACCCCATCCAGGTAAGTATGTTGCAATGTTGCATCTATGTCCTTATTAATACTAAGCTGGCTAGTGTGTTGCACTCTACTATTTCGATGTGGGATTCCCTTGCTTTCTGTTCATCAAGTTGGTCCAGCCATTGTTGCTTGGAATTTTAACACTAGCAGTCATTGTTGCTTGGCCTTTTGTTGTCTGGTTTTCTTACCTCACCTCAGTTGTTGTTCTATCACCATACAAAATTTTATTTGTTCAAATTTATCAGGAGCATGCAAAAGCACACCCCCCTCCAAAAATCAGCATATGCCACTTTTAGTGGCGAACACACGGTATTCTTTAGTAAAAGGCGAAAGAATAGTTCGCTTTGTGCTCAACACATGGCTGCATGAATCTTTAGCCATAGGGGATGGTGCACTCTTATATCTTGACATCATCCCCTTTTTACTACCCCTTTCGATGTGGTATTCTCTTGTATTATAGATTAAGACACATACACAAGTTCTTCAGCGACTTCTATCCTTTGAGCAAAAACATTGTGATAACCACTTTTCTCGAAAAAGAAGCAATATTAGTTAAATCCCGAACATAACACGGAATCACGAACTATCGATTTTTAATAATTTTAGTTTCTTAAAAATAATTTGACAAATACGATATTGTGGAGTTAGTTAACTAATTACGTATACCTAATCCATCTATATACACTATATTATTTAAGCCGAAACACAATAATTTTGGTAGTCCGCTCTCGCGTCACTACGGTGCATTTTCTTTTTCGTGGCTTTAACTACTTAACTCTACCCAAAATAAAATATAAACACATTTTTAAAACCTACTTATTTTAATTTCTTTATGAGCTCTATTATTTAGAACTTATTATTGGAGGCCTGGATTTTACAAGTCTATCTTGATTAAAACATTTGATTTGAACCTATCTTTAACACCTAATCATTTTGAAATCTATTTTAACGAGTTTGATTATCTTAAAATTTTATCATAATAAAAAAAAAACAACAAAAATTAATATCTGATAATATGAAGAAAAAAATAAATGATATTGAAAACAAAATATGCATCACGCGGATTATAAAGCTAAATAAAATTAAGTAATTTAAAACCGGAACGACTGTATGTGTTTCTCTGAAGATAATTTTGTTGGTCAAATGATTTAATTTCGATAAATTTTCATTGATTAATTTTTTTCATCTTGAAAAATTTTTAAGCCTACGAATTACTAGTAATTTCTCTGCACATGAATTTCTAGAGTCTAGTTGAGTTTTGTCCGCCCTTGCTTTTCTAATTTTATGAATCCGAATGAATGCAAAATTAATTAGCTTAAAAGCGACTATAATTTTTAAAATCACGATTTTCATAATGTGTTGGTTAAATCGTTTAATTTCAATGATATTTTGTAGTTATTTTATTTTATTTCTGAAACCTAGTCAAACTTCGAAAGTCTTCATTAATTAATTTTATACGTTTGAAACAATGGAGTAAAATAATTTAAAATTTTCGACGATTAGGTCATCGTGATCCTTATGCTTTTCTGGTTAAACATTCTAATTTTAACAATTTTTCATTTTTTCTATTATCTACTTTTTGGATCTTTGATAAATTTTAAGCCTACGAAGTTACCACTAGTCAAGGTTGTAAAAATCGGAAATCGGACCAACTCGGTTTTGGTCCAGAAAAATGAGTAATCGAAAACTCGGCGAGTACTCGGAATGAGTACTCGGACTACTAATCGGATATTGTTTTTTAACTTTTTTTTTTCCTCATAATTTATATGCATTTATTCTAATTTTTGTGTACATGTGTTAAACTTAAAACTTAACAATAATATTAATATTACTAATAATATTATTACAACCCTGCTAACAAGTAATAATATTAATATTACTAATAATATTTATTCTAATTTTAGTGTACATGTGTTCAAGTAATAATATTAATATTACTAATAATATTAAAACGTGATATAAGTGTATGTATAGAATCTTTGAGAGAGATAACTTTTAATTGGGCCGAATCTAGATTATAATTATAGTTTATAAATTGAGCAATAAAAATTATATTTTAGTACTTAGTAAAAAAAAAAAAATTAGTCAAACCCGAGTTTGACCCCGATTACTCGGAGTCAACCCGAGTCTTGACCGAGTTATAGCAAAAATCGGTTTTTGGTCCGATTAGTCATTACTCGGATCGGTTTAGGGGTCCAAAACGAGTACTCGGCCCGAGTTACCGATTTTTACAACCCTGCCACTAGTAGTAACTTCGCATTACAAAAATCTCTGCAGCCTGGTCAAACTTTGACCTTCCTTTTTTAAAAAAAAAAATTGTTAAAATTCGGAAAGATTCAACAAAATAATTATAAAAATGCCGATGGTTAAAAAATCACAATCGCTAAAATATTTTGGTTGAATCGTTTAATTTTAATGACTTTTTATATTTTATTAATTGTTTACTATTTTTAGAGCACGGTCAAACTTTGACCGCCCTTAATTCTTTGATTTTAAAATTTTGAAAAATGAGGCAAAACACATTAACTTAGAAACGACAACTATTAAATCATAATCTTTATAATTTGTTGGTTAAATAGTTCAATTTCAATTATTTTTCATTTTTAGTCGATCATTTTTTCTTCTCGTTTTTTTTTTTCGATCTTTGCATAATTTTTTGCCCAAAATGGAAATTTGAATGCAAAGATTTTACGCACGTAAAACATATTGACCAAGTGATAGAATGTTGATCAATATTGTGGATCGTATGTTGCGGCCTTGCATGACATTAGCTTCAGATGCTTCTTATATAATGAACAAAACACTCTCGTAGCAATTACCCCAAGAAATTGAAAAAATAGTAACAGTGATAAATTAAATAGAAAGAAAGAAAATAGTCTCATACAATATTTTGTTGGAACCAGACACGGGTCAGAAGTTATTTTTGTCTCGTTACAGGTATTTGACAAGAGAATGGGCGTTATTACTTGCGTAGGAGATCAATTCTTCGTTAAAAAACACGATATTTTGAAAACGCGAACGAGATGTGATTTATTTGTGCTAATATCGATGCTTTTCGATTACAGCACCAAAATCCGAGATGCTTGGTTCGGAAATCACAAGAAGCTCATGCAAAGTAATTGCTATTAACGTCGACTACATCTGTATATGAAACTCGGAAAGATGAATGAAAAATGAACGGGTATTCTAACAAAATTCTAATGTTGTAGTGTTGATTTCGGGGTGATTTAAATTGAGAACAGTAGAAAGTATGACATATTAAATTGAAAAGGCAACACAAACTCTCAAAGACATTTTCGTCGCTAACGAAATCATGTAAGTAGAAGAGTATCCTGTGCCTGAGGACAACCTCAGGGTTTTAGCCTGAGATTAAAACAAAAAACACTACAAGTTAGGGTTATTTTTGTAAATACAGGGGGTAGATTTTATTATTACAAAAAAACCATTCACCATTTGTACTAGAAAACAATGTAACCTCAGGTAAGTGCCATGAGGTTGGTCAACCTCAGGGCCATTTTTCTCTAAGTAGAATCATAATTTCACTGAATTACAAAATATAAAATCAATTATTTTGTTGTGAAAAATTAAAGAAAAGGTAGTTCTTTGATTTTTTTTCTTGAAACTAAAGAAATTGCCAAATTTGGCGAAAGAGAAGAAAGGGTAAATAAAATAAATAAAAAAGTGAATCCATTTGAAAAGTGGCAAAAAAATTTGGACCATTTCTCGATTTGTGCGTGTCATCCTTGCGCAGGGGCCATGCTAATCTTCTCTGTATCGTTCCAATTTTATCGGATGTCCCCGAAGGGACAAGATAAAAGGTAGATGTGCAGCTATATGAAGAGGAAAATGTTCTCATGATTCAGCGATGTGGGAGCTCAGATACACAAAACAATTGCACAACTCCTGTTTCCCATGCTGTTCAATTGAAACTTAGAAACAGTCACAAAGCCTTTAGTATTTTTTTTTTCTATTACGAGTAAAAGAAAAAAAGTTGGGTGTAGTAGAAGAATCCATCTTTGGTTCGATTTTTTATAAATTTTTTTACTTTGGTGTTTACTCCCACTTTTTCATTGTTCAGATGGATCGTGGTTCATGAGGGCTTGTTTCACTGGCTTCTACCTAGTTAGTTATCGTGTTTTCAGAACAAAGGCTGCCATGTATACTTGAACGCTTAGGCGACGCTCGAAGAACCCAATAGCAAGCTACTGTGATGGAACTTTCCCCTCAAAAAACTAATTTAATATCGTGTGAACCAATGGTCCACATATCAGATATTAAACTGATAAGAACAGATACTACACTTGATCTTAGCCAAAAGGCCGAGAAAGGTATGACTTGAATTGGTGGGGGGACTTTGATTTTAAAGCCTTGTTCTTGTCCCAGAAACATTACCATCTCGATGTGGTACAAAACATAACATTGCACACTGCAAAAACTTCTCTGAGTCTCCTCTTCCGGTAACAATTTTCTTCCCACCGCTGCTTTCAACACCACTACCACGAGAATCAAAATTTCACAACTATTTTTGGCGGGGGCTGCGCGAACGCAAGCCACCCCTAACACAAATTATGATGTAGGCTCCACCACTTGGGTAGACCTTAGATGAGCGCCCCTCCTAATGTGCAATGGAGGTCACTAACCTAGGCCATGGGCCTTCTTGATCACCCATCGACCCCATCCAGGTAAGTATGTTGCAATGTTGCATCTATGTCCTTATTAATACTAAGCTGGCTAGTGTGTTGCACTCTACTATTTCGATGTGGGATTCCCTTGCTTTCTGTTCATCAAGTTGGTCCAGCCATTGTTGCTTGGAATTTTAACACTAGCAGTCATTGTTGCTTGGCCTTTTGTTGTCTGGTTTTCTTACCTCACCTCAGTTGTTGTTCTATCACCATACAAAATTTTATTTGTTCAAATTTATCAGGAGCATGCAAAAGCACACCCCCCTCCAAAAATCAGCATATGCCACTTTTAGTGGCGAACACACGGTATTCTTTAGTAAAAGGCGAAAGAATAGTTCGCTTTGTGCTCAACACATGGCTGCATGAATCTTTAGCCATAGGGGATGGTGCACTCTTATATCTTGACATCATCCCCTTTTTACTACCCCTTTCGATGTGGTATTCTCTTGTATTATAGATTAAGACACATACACAAGTTCTTCAGCGACTTCTATCCTTTGAGCAAAAACATTGTGATAACCACTTTTCTCGAAAAAGAAGCAATATTAGTTAAATCCCGAACATAACACGGAATCACGAACTATCGATTTTTAATAATTTTAGTTTCTTAAAAATAATTTGACAAATACGATATTGTGGAGTTAGTTAACTAATTACGTATACCTAATCCATCTATATACACTATATTATTTAAGCCGAAACACAATAATTTTGGTAGTCCGCTCTCGCGTCACTACGGTGCATTTTCTTTTTCGTGGCTTTAACTACTTAACTCTACCCAAAATAAAATATAAACACATTTTTAAAACCTACTTATTTTAATTTCTTTATGAGCTCTATTATTTAGAACTTATTATTGGAGGCCTGGATTTTACAAGTCTATCTTGATTAAAACATTTGATTTGAACCTATCTTTAACACCTAATCATTTTGAAATCTATTTTAACGAGTTTGATTATCTTAAAATTTTATCATAATAAAAAAAAAACAACAAAAATTAATATCTGATAATATGAAGAAAAAAATAAATGATATTGAAAACAAAATATGCATCACGCGGATTATAAAGCTAAATAAAATTAAGTAATTTAAAACCGGAACGACTGTATGTGTTTCTCTGAAGATAATTTTGTTGGTCAAATGATTTAATTTCGATAAATTTTCATTGATTAATTTTTTTCATCTTGAAAAATTTTTAAGCCTACGAATTACTAGTAATTTCTCTGCACATGAATTTCTAGAGTCTAGTTGAGTTTTGTCCGCCCTTGCTTTTCTAATTTTATGAATCCGAACGAATGCAAAATTAATTAGCTTAAAAGCGACTATAATTTTTAAAATCACGATTTTCATAATGTGTTGGTTAAATCGTTTAATTTCAATGATATTTTGTAGTTATTTTATTTTATTTCTGAAACCTAGTCAAACTTCGAAAGTCTTCATTAATTAATTTTATACGTTTGAAACAATGGAGTAAAATAATTTAAAATTTTCGACGATTAGGTCATCGTGATCCTTATGCTTTTCTGGTTAAACATTCTAATTTTAACAATTTTTCATTTTTTCTATTATCTACTTTTTGGATCTTTGATAAATTTTAAGCCTACGAAGTTACCACTAGTCAAGGTTGTAAAAATCGGAAATCGGACCAACTCGGTTTTGGTCCAGAAAAATGAGTAATCGAAAACTCGGCGAGTACTCGGAATGAGTACTCGGACTACTAATCGGATATTGTTTTTTAACTTTTTTTTTTCCTCATAATTTATATGCATTTATTCTAATTTTAGTGTACATGTGTTAAACTTAAAACTTAACAATAATATTAATATTACTAATAATATTATTACAACCCTGCTAACAAGTAATAATATTAATATTACTAATAATATTTATTCTAATTTTAGTGTACATGTGTTCAAGTAATAATATTAATATTACTAATAATATTAAAACGTGATATAAGTGTATGTATAGAATCTTTGAGAGAGATAACTTTTAATTGGGCCGAATCTAGATTATAATTATAGTTTATAAATTGAGCAATAAAAATTATATTTTAGTACTTAGTAAAAAAAAAAAAATTAGTCAAACCCGAGTTTGACCCCGATTACTCGGAGTCAACCCGAGTCTTGACCGAGTTATAGCAAAAATCGGTTTTTGGTCCGATTAGTCATTACTCGGATCGGTTTAGGGGTCCAAAACGAGTACTCGGCCCGAGTTACCGATTTTTACAACCCTGCCACTAGTAGTAACTTCGCATTACAAAAATCTCTGCAGCCTGGTCAAACTTTGACCTTCCTTTTTAAAAAAAAAAAATTGTTAAAATTCGGAAAGATTCAACAAAATAATTATAAAAATGCCGATGGTTAAAAAATCACAATCGCTAAAATATTTTGGTTGAATCGTTTAATTTTAATGACTTTTTATATTTTATTAATTGTTTACTATTTTTAGAGCACGGTCAAACTTTGACCGCCCTTAATTCTTTGATTTTAAAATTTTGAAAAATGAGGCAAAACACATTAACTTAGAAACGACAACTATTAAATCATAATCTTTATAATTTGTTGGTTAAATAGTTCAATTTCAATTATTTTTCATTTTTAGTCGATCATTTTTTCTTCTCGTTTTTTTTTTTCGATCTTTGCATAATTTTTTGCCCAAAATGGAAATTTGAATGCAAAGATTTTACGCACGTAAAACATATTGACCAAGTGATAGAATGTTGATCAATATTGTGGATCGTATGTTGCGGCCTTGCATGACATTAGCTTCAGATGCTTCTTATATAATGAACAAAACACTCTCGTAGCAATTACCCCAAGAAATTGAAAAAATAGTAACAGTGATAAATTAAATAGAAAGAAAGAAAATAGTCTCATACAATATTTTGTTGGAACCAGACACGGGTCAGAAGTTATTTTTGTCTCGTTACAGGTATTTGACAAGAGAATGGGCGTTATTACTTGCGTAGGAGATCAATTCTTCGTTAAAAAACACGATATTTTGAAAACGCGAACGAGATGTGATTTATTTGTGCTAATATCGATGCTTTTCGATTACAGCACCAAAATCCGAGATGCTTGGTTCGGAAATCACAAGAAGCTCATGCAAAGTAATTGCTATTAACGTCGACTACATCTGTATATGAAACTCGGAAAGATGAATGAAAAATGAACGGGTATTCTAACAAAATTCTAATGTTGTAGTGTTGATTTCGGGGTGATTTAAATTGAGAACAGTAGAAAGTATGACATATTAAATTGAAAAGGCAACACAAACTCTCAAAGACATTTTCGTCGCTAACGAAATCATGTAAGTAGAAGAGTATCCTGGGCCTGAGGACAACCTCAGGGTTTTAGCCTGAGATTAAAACAAAAAACACTACAAGTTAGGGTTATTTTTATAAATACAGGGGGTAGATTTTATTATTACAAAAAAACCATTCACCATTTGTACTAGAAAACAATGTAACCTCAGGTAAGTGCCCTGAGGTTGGTCAACCTCAGGGCCATTTTTCTCTAAGTAGAATCATAATTTCACTGAATTACAAAATATAAAATCAATTATTTTGTTGTGAAAAATTAAAGAAAAGGTAGTTCTTTGATTTTTTTTCTTGAAACTAAAGAAATTGCCAAATTTGGCGAAAGAGAAGAAAGGGTAAATAAAATAAATAAAAAAGTGAATCCATTTGAAAAGTGGCAAAAAAATTTGGACCATTTCTCGATTTGTGCGTGTCATCCTTGCGCAGGGGCCATGCTAATCTTCTCTGTATCGTTCCAATTTTATCGGATGTCCCCGAAGGGACAAGATAAAAGGTAGATGTGCAGCTATATGAAGAGGAAAATGTTCTCATGATTCAGCGATGTGGGAGCTCAGATACACAAAACAATTGCACAACTCCTGTTTCCCATGCTGTTCAATTGAAACTTAGAAACAGTCACAAAGCCTTTAGTATTTTTTTTTTCTATTACGAGTAAAAGAAAAAAAGTTGGGTGTAGTAGAAGAATCCATCTTTGGTTCGATTTTTTATAAATTTTTTTACTTTGGTGTTTACTCCCACTTTTTCATTGTTCAGATGGATCGTGGTTCATGAGGGCTTGTTTCACTGGCTTCTACCTAGTTAGTTATCGTGTTTTCAGAACAAAGGCTGCCATGTATACTTGAAAAAAATTTCAACTTAGATTTGGGATGGGATGCGCCAGGCCAAAGCAATAGTGCAACGCTTAGGCGACGCTCGAAGAACCCAATAGCAAGCTACTGTGATGGAACTTTCCCCTCAAAAAACTAATTTAATATCGTGTGAACCAATGGTCCACATATCAGATATTAAACTGATAAGAACAGATACTACACTTGATCTTAGCCAAAAGGCCGAGAAAGGTATGACTTGAATTGGTGGGGGGACTTTGATTTTAAAGCCTTGTTCTTGTCCCAGAAACATTACCATCTCGATGTGGTACAAAACATAACATTGCACACTGCAAAAACTTCTCTGAGTCTCCTCTTCCGGTAACAATTTTCTTCCCACCGCTGCTTTCAACACCACTACCACGAGAATCAAAATTTCACAACTATTTTTGGCGGGGGCTGCGCGAACGCAAGCCACCCCTAACACAAATTATGATGTAGGCTCCACCACTTGGGTAGACCTTAGATGAGCGCCCCTCCTAATGTGCAATGGAGGTCACTAACCTAGGCCATGGGCCTTCTTGATCACCCATCGACCCCATCCAGGTAAGTATGTTGCAATGTTGCATCTATGTCCTTATTAATACTAAGCTGGCTAGTGTGTTGCACTCTACTATTTCGATGTGGGATTCCCTTGCTTTCTGTTCATCAAGTTGGTCCAGCCATTGTTGCTTGGAATTTTAACACTAGCAGTCATTGTTGCTTGGCCTTTTGTTGTCTGGTTTTCTTACCTCACCTCAGTTGTTGTTCTATCACCATACAAAATTTTATTTGTTCAAATTTATCAGGAGCATGCAAAAGCACACCCCCCTCCAAAAATCAGCATATGCCACTTTTAGTGGCGAACACACGGTATTCTTTAGTAAAAGGCGAAAGAATAGTTCGCTTTGTGCTCAACACATGGCTGCATGAATCTTTAGCCATAGGGGATGGTGCACTCTTATATCTTGACATCATCCCCTTTTTACTACCCCTTTCGATGTGGTATTCTCTTGTATTATAGATTAAGACACATACACAAGTTCTTCAGCGACTTCTATCCTTTGAGCAAAAACATTGTGATAACCACTTTTCTCGAAAAAGAAGCAATATTAGTTAAATCCCGAACATAACACGGAATCACGAACTATCGATTTTTAATAATTTTAGTTTCTTAAAAATAATTTGACAAATACGATATTGTGGAGTTAGTTAACTAATTACGTATACCTAATCCATCTATATACACTATATTATTTAAGCCGAAACACAATAATTTTGGTAGTCCGCTCTCGCGTCACTACGGTGCATTTTCTTTTTCGTGGCTTTAACTACTTAACTCTACCCAAAATAAAATATAAACACATTTTTAAAACCTACTTATTTTAATTTCTTTATGAGCTCTATTATTTAGAACTTATTATTGGAGGCCTGGATTTTACAAGTCTATCTTGATTAAAACATTTGATTTGAACCTATCTTTAACACCTAATCATTTTGAAATCTATTTTAACGAGTTTGATTATCTTAAAATTTTATCATAATAAAAAAAAAACAACAAAAATTAATATCTGATAATATGAAGAAAAAAATAAATGATATTGAAAACAAAATATGCATCACGCGGATTATAAAGCTAAATAAAATTAAGTAATTTAAAACCGGAACGACTGTATGTGTTTCTCTGAAGATAATTTTGTTGGTCAAATGATTTAATTTCGATAAATTTTCATTGATTAATTTTTTTCATCTTGAAAAATTTTTAAGCCTACGAATTACTAGTAATTTCTCTGCACATGAATTTCTAGAGTCTAGTTGAGTTTTGTCCGCCCTTGCTTTTCTAATTTTATGAATCCGAACGAATGCAAAATTAATTAGCTTAAAAGCGACTATAATTTTTAAAATCACGATTTTCATAATGTGTTGGTTAAATCGTTTAATTTCAATGATATTTTGTAGTTATTTTATTTTATTTCTGAAACCTAGTCAAACTTCGAAAGTCTTCATTAATTAATTTTATACGTTTGAAACAATGGAGTAAAATAATTTAAAATTTTCGACGATTAGGTCATCGTGATCCTTATGCTTTTCTGGTTAAACATTCTAATTTTAACAATTTTTCATTTTTTCTATTATCTACTTTTTGGATCTTTGATAAATTTTAAGCCTACGAAGTTACCACTAGTCAAGGTTGTAAAAATCGGAAATCGGACCAACTCGGTTTTGGTCCAGAAAAATGAGTAATCGAAAACTCGGCGAGTACTCGGAATGAGTACTCGGACTACTAATCGGATATTGTTTTTTAACTTTTTTTTTTCCTCATAATTTATATGCATTTATTCTAATTTTAGTGTACATGTGTTAAACTTAAAACTTAACAATAATATTAATATTACTAATAATATTATTACAACCCTGCTAACAAGTAATAATATTAATATTACTAATAATATTTATTCTAATTTTAGTGTACATGTGTTCAAGTAATAATATTAATATTACTAATAATATTAAAACGTGATATAAGTGTATGTATAGAATCTTTGAGAGAGATAACTTTTAATTGGGCCGAATCTAGATTATAATTATAGTTTATAAATTGAGCAATAAAAATTATATTTTAGTACTTAGTAAAAAAAAAAAAATTAGTCAAACCCGAGTTTGACCCCGATTACTCGGAGTCAACCCGAGTCTTGACCGAGTTATAGCAAAAATCGGTTTTTGGTCCGATTAGTCATTACTCGGATCGGTTTAGGGGTCCAAAACGAGTACTCGGCCCGAGTTACCGATTTTTACAACCCTGCCACTAGTAGTAACTTCGCATTACAAAAATCTCTGCAGCCTGGTCAAACTTTGACCTTCCTTTTTTAAAAAAAAAAATTGTTAAAATTCGGAAAGATTCAACAAAATAATTATAAAAATGCCGATGGTTAAAAAATCACAATCGCTAAAATATTTTGGTTGAATCGTTTAATTTTAATGACTTTTTATATTTTATTAATTGTTTACTATTTTTAGAGCACGGTCAAACTTTGACCGCCCTTAATTCTTTGATTTTAAAATTTTGAAAAATGAGGCAAAACACATTAACTTAGAAACGACAACTATTAAATCATAATCTTTATAATTTGTTGGTTAAATAGTTCAATTTCAATTATTTTTCATTTTTAGTCGATCATTTTTTCTTCTCGTTTTTTTTTTTCGATCTTTGCATAATTTTTTGCCCAAAATGGAAATTTGAATGCAAAGATTTTACGCACGTAAAACATATTGACCAAGTGATAGAATGTTGATCAATATTGTGGATCGTATGTTGCGGCCTTGCATGACATTAGCTTCAGATGCTTCTTATATAATGAACAAAACACTCTCGTAGCAATTACCCCAAGAAATTGAAAAAATAGTAACAGTGATAAATTAAATAGAAAGAAAGAAAATAGTCTCATACAATATTTTGTTGGAACCAGACACGGGTCAGAAGTTATTTTTGTCTCGTTACAGGTATTTGACAAGAGAATGGGCGTTATTACTTGCGTAGGAGATCAATTCTTCGTTAAAAAACACGATATTTTGAAAACGCGAACGAGATGTGATTTATTTGTGCTAATATCGATGCTTTTCGATTACAGCACCAAAATCCGAGATGCTTGGTTCGGAAATCACAAGAAGCTCATGCAAAGTAATTGCTATTAACGTCGACTACATCTGTATATGAAACTCGGAAAGATGAATGAAAAATGAACGGGTATTCTAACAAAATTCTAATGTTGTAGTGTTGATTTCGGGGTGATTTAAATTGAGAACAGTAGAAAGTATGACATATTAAATTGAAAAGGCAACACAAACTCTCAAAGACATTTTCGTCGCTAACGAAATCATGTAAGTAGAAGAGTATCCTGGGCCTGAGGACAACCTCAGGGTTTTAGCCTGAGATTAAAACAAAAAACACTACAAGTTAGGGTTATTTTTATAAATACAGGGGGTAGATTTTATTATTACAAAAAAACCATTCACCATTTGTACTAGAAAACAATGTAACCTCAGGTAAGTGCCCTGAGGTTGGTCAACCTCAGGGCCATTTTTCTCTAAGTAGAATCATAATTTCACTGAATTACAAAATATAAAATCAATTATTTTGTTGTGAAAAATTAAAGAAAAGGTAGTTCTTTGATTTTTTTTCTTGAAACTAAAGAAATTGCCAAATTTGGCGAAAGAGAAGAAAGGGTAAATAAAATAAATAAAAAAGTGAATCCATTTGAAAAGTGGCAAAAAAATTTGGACCATTTCTCGATTTGTGCGTGTCATCCTTGCGCAGGGGCCATGCTAATCTTCTCTGTATCGTTCCAATTTTATCGGATGTCCCCGAAGGGACAAGATAAAAGGTAGATGTGCAGCTATATGAAGAGGAAAATGTTCTCATGATTCAGCGATGTGGGAGCTCAGATACACAAAACAATTGCACAACTCCTGTTTCCCATGCTGTTCAATTGAAACTTAGAAACAGTCACAAAGCCTTTAGTATTTTTTTTTCTATTACGAGTAAAAGAAAAAAAGTTGGGTGTAGTAGAAGAATCCATCTTTGGTTCGATTTTTTATAAATTTTTTTACTTTGGTGTTTACTCCCACTTTTTCATTGTTCAGATGGATCGTGGTTCATGAGGGCTTGTTTCACTGGCTTCTACCTAGTTAGTTATCGTGTTTTCAGAACAAAGGCTGCCATGTATACTTGAAAAAAATTTCAACTTAGATTTGGGATGGGGTGCGCCAGGCCAAAGCAATAGTGCAACGCTTAGGCGACGCTCGAAGAACCCAATAGCAAGCTACTGTGATGGAACTTTCCCCTCAAAAAACTAATTTAATATCGTGTGAACCAATGGTCCACATATCAGATATTAAACTGATAAGAACAGATACTACACTTGATCTTAGCCAAAAGGCCGAGAAAGGTATGACTTGAATTGGTGGGGGGACTTTGATTTTAAAGCCTTGTTCTTGTCCCAGAAACATTACCATCTCGATGTGGTACAAAACATAACATTGCACACTGCAAAAACTTCTCTGAGTCTCCTCCTCCTCTTCCGGTAACAATTTTCTTCCCACCGCTGCTTTCAACACCACTACCACGAGAATCAAAATTTCACAACTATTTTTGGCGGGGGGCTGCGCGAACGCAAGCCACCCCTAACACAAATTATGATGTAGGCTCCACCACTTGGGTAGACCTTAGATGAGCGCCCCTCCTAATGTGCAATGGAGGTCACTAACCTAGGCCATGGGCCTTCTTGATCACCCATCGACCCCATCCAGGTAAGTATGTTGCAATGTTGCATCTATGTCCTTATTAATACTAAGCTGGCTAGTGTGTTGCACTCTACTATTTCGATGTGGGATTCCCTTGCTTTCTGTTCATCAAGTTGGTCCAGCCATTGTTGCTTGGAATTTTAACACTAGCAGTCATTGTTGCTTGGCCTTTTGTTGTCTGGTTTTCTTACCTCACCTCAGTTGTTGTTCTATCACCATACAAAATTTTATTTGTTCAAATTTATCAGGAGCATGCAAAAGCACACCCCCCTCCAAAAATCAGCATATGCCACTTTTAGTGGCGAACACACGGTATTCTTTAGTAAAAGGCGAAAGAATAGTTCGCTTTGTGCTGAACACATGGCTGCATGAATCTTTAGCCATAGGGGATGGTGCACTCTTATATCTTGACATCATCCCCTTTTTACTACCCCTTTCGATGTGGTATTCTCTTGTATTATAGATTAAGACACATACACAAGTTCTTCAGCGACTTCTATCCTTTGAGCAAAAACATTGTGATAACCACTTTTCTCGAAAAAGAAGCAATATTAGTTAAATCCCGAACATAACACGGAATCACGAACTATCGATTTTTAATAATTTTAGTTTCTTAAAAATAATTTGACAAATACGATATTGTGGAGTTAGTTAACTAATTACGTATACCTAATCCATCTATATACACTATATTATTTAAGCCGAAACACAATAATTTTGGTAGTCCGCTCTCGCGTCACTACGGTGCATTTTCTTTTTCGTGGCTTTAACTACTTAACTCTACCCAAAATAAAATATAAACACATTTTTAAAACCTACTTATTTTAATTTCTTTATGAGCTCTATTATTTAGAACTTATTATTGGAGGCCTGGATTTTACAAGTCTATCTTGATTAAAACATTTGATTTGAACCTATCTTTAACACCTAATCATTTTGAAATCTATTTTAACGAGTTTGATTATCTTAAAATTTTATCATAATAAAAAAAAAACAACAAAAATTAATATCTGATAATATGAAGAAAAAAATAAATGATATTGAAAACAAAATATGCATCACGCGGATTATAAAGCTAAATAAAATTAAGTAATTTAAAACCGGAACGACTGTATGTGTTTCTCTGAAGATAATTTTGTTGGTCAAATGATTTAATTTCGATAAATTTTCATTGATTAATTTTTTTCATCTTGAAAAATTTTTAAGCCTACGAATTACTAGTAATTTCTCTGCACATGAATTTCTAGAGTCTAGTTGAGTTTTGTCCGCCCTTGCTTTTCTAATTTTATGAATCCGAACGAATGCAAAATTAATTAGCTTAAAAGCGACTATAATTTTTAAAATCACGATTTTCATAATGTGTTGGTTAAATCGTTTAATTTCAATGATATTTTGTAGTTATTTTATTTTATTTCTGAAACCTAGTCAAACTTCGAAAGTCTTCATTAATTAATTTTATACGTTTGAAACAATGGAGTAAAATAATTTAAAATTTTCGACGATTAGGTCATCGTGATCCTTATGCTTTTCTGGTTAAACATTCTAATTTTAACAATTTTTCATTTTTTCTATTATCTACTTTTTGGATCTTTGATAAATTTTAAGCCTACGAAGTTACCACTAGTCAAGGTTGTAAAAATCGGAAATCGGACCAACTCGGTTTTGGTCCAGAAAAATGAGTAATCGAAAACTCGGCGAGTACTCGGAATGAGTACTCGGACTACTAATCGGATATTGTTTTTTAACTTTTTTTTTTCCTCATAATTTATATGCATTTATTCTAATTTTAGTGTACATGTGTTAAACTTAAAACTTAACAATAATATTAATATTACTAATAATATTATTACAACCCTGCTAACAAGTAATAATATTAATATTACTAATAATATTTATTCTAATTTTAGTGTACATGTGTTCAAGTAATAACATTAATATTACTAATAATATTAAAACGTGATATAAGTGTATGTATAGAATCTTTGAGAGAGATAACTTTTAATTGGGCCGAATCTAGATTATAATTATAGTTTATAAATTGAGCAATAAAAATTATATTTTAGTACTTAGTAAAAAAAAAAAATTAGTCAAACCCGAGTTTGACCCCGATTACTCGGAGTCAACCCGAGTCTTGACCGAGTTATAGCAAAAATCGGTTTTTGGTCCGATTAGTCATTACTCGGATCGGTTTAGGGGTCCAAAACGAGTACTCGGCCCGAGTTACCGATTTTTACAACCCTGCCACTAGTAGTAACTTCGCATTACAAAAATCTCTGCAGCCTGGTCAAACTTTGACCTTCCTTTTTTAAAAAAAAAATTGTTAAAATTCGGAAAGATTCAACAAAATAATTATAAAAATGCCGATGGTTAAAAAATCACAATCGCTAAAATATTTTGGTTGAATCGTTTAATTTTAATGACTTTTTATATTTTATTAATTGTTTACTATTTTTAGAGCACGGTCAAACTTTGACCGCCCTTAATTCTTTGATTTTAAAATTTTGAAAAATGAGGCAAAACACATTAACTTAGAAACGACAACTATTAAATCATAATCTTTATAATTTGTTGGTTAAATAGTTCAATTTCAATTATTTTTCATTTTTAGTCGATCATTTTTTCTTCTCGTTTTTTTTTTCGATCTTTGCATAATTTTTTGCCCAAAATGGAAATTTGAATGCAAAGATTTTACGCACGTAAAACATATTGACCAAGTGATAGAATGTTGATCAATATTGTGGATCGTATGTTGCGGCCTTGCATGACATTAGCTTCAGATGCTTCTTATATAATGAACAAAACACTCTCGTAGCAATTACCCCAAGAAATTGAAAAAATAGTAACAGTGATAAATTAAATAGAAAGAAAGAAAATAGTCTCATACAATATTTTGTTGGAACCAGACACGGGTCAGAAGTTATTTTTGTCTCGTTACAGGTATTTGACAAGAGAATGGGCGTTATTACTTGCGTAGGAGATCAATTCTTCGTTAAAAAACACGATATTTTGAAAACGCGAACGAGATGTGATTTATTTGTGCTAATATCGATGCTTTTCGATTACAGCACCAAAATCCGAGATGCTTGGTTCGGAAATCACAAGAAGCTCATGCAAAGTAATTGCTATTAACGTCGACTACATCTGTATATGAAACTCGGAAAGATGAATGAAAAATGAACGGGTATTCTAACAAAATTCTAATGTTGTAGTGTTGATTTCGGGGTGATTTAAATTGAGAACAGTAGAAAGTATGACATATTAAATTGAAAAGGCAACACAAACTCTCAAAGACATTTTCGTCGCTAACGAAATCATGTAAGTAGAAGAGTATCCTGGGCCTGAGGACAACCTCAGGGTTTTAGCCTGAGATTAAAACAAAAAACACTACAAGTTAGGGTTATTTTTATAAATACAGGGGGTAGATTTTATTATTACAAAAAAACCATTCACCATTTGTACTAGAAAACAATGTAACCTCAGGTAAGTGCCCTGAGGTTGGTCAACCTCAGGGCCATTTTTCTCTAAGTAGAATCATAATTTCACTGAATTACAAAATATAAAATCAATTATTTTGTTGTGAAAAATTAAAGAAAAGGTAGTTCTTTGATTTTTTTTCTTGAAACTAAAGAAATTGCCAAATTTGGCGAAAGAGAAGAAAGGGTAAATAAAATAAATAAAAAAGTGAATCCATTTGAAAAGTGGCAAAAAAATTTGGACCATTTCTCGATTTGTGCGTGTCATCCTTGCGCAGGGGCCATGCTAATCTTCTCTGTATCGTTCCAATTTTATCGGATGTCCCCGAAGGGACAAGATAAAAGGTAGATGTGCAGCTATATGAAGAGGAAAATGTTCTCATGATTCAGCGATGTGGGAGCTCAGATACACAAAACAATTGCACAACTCCTGTTTCCCATGCTGTTCAATTGAAACTTAGAAACAGTCACAAAGCCTTTAGTATTTTTTTTTCTATTACGAGTAAAAGAAAAAAAGTTGGGTGTAGTAGAAGAATCCATCTTTGGTTCGATTTTTTATAAATTTTTTTACTTTGGTGTTTACTCCCACTTTTTCATTGTTCAGATGGATCGTGGTTCATGAGGGCTTGTTTCACTGGCTTCTACCTAGTTAGTTATCGTGTTTTCAGAACAAAGGCTGCCATGTATACTTGAAAAAAATTTCAACTTAGATTTGGGATGGGGTGCGCCAGGCCAAAGCAATAGTGCAACGCTTAGGCGACGCTCGAAGAACCCAATAGCAAGCTACTGTGATGGAACTTTCCCCTCAAAAAACTAATTTAATATCGTGTGAACCAATGGTCCACATATCAGATATTAAACTGATAAGAACAGATACTACACTTGATCTTAGCCAAAAGGCCGAGAAAGGTATGACTTGAATTGGTGGGGGGACTTTGATTTTAAAGCCTTGTTCTTGTCCCAGAAACATTACCATCTCGATGTGGTACAAAACATAACATTGCACACTGCAAAAACTTCTCTGAGTCTCCTCCTCCTCTTCCGGTAACAATTTTCTTCCCACCGCTGCTTTCAACACCACTACCACGAGAATCAAAATTTCACAACTATTTTTGGCGGGGGGCTGCGCGAACGCAAGCCACCCCTAACACAAATTATGATGTAGGCTCCACCACTTGGGTAGACCTTAGATGAGCGCCCCTCCTAATGTGCAATGGAGGTCACTAACCTAGGCCATGGGCCTTCTTGATCACCCATCGACCCCATCCAGGTAAGTATGTTGCAATGTTGCATCTATGTCCTTATTAATACTAAGCTGGCTAGTGTGTTGCACTCTACTATTTCGATGTGGGATTCCCTTGCTTTCTGTTCATCAAGTTGGTCCAGCCATTGTTGCTTGGAATTTTAACACTAGCAGTCATTGTTGCTTGGCCTTTTGTTGTCTGGTTTTCTTACCTCACCTCAGTTGTTGTTCTATCACCATACAAAATTTTATTTGTTCAAATTTATCAGGAGCATGCAAAAGCACACCCCCCTCCAAAAATCAGCATATGCCACTTTTAGTGGCGAACACACGGTATTCTTTAGTAAAAGGCGAAAGAATAGTTCGCTTTGTGCTGAACACATGGCTGCATGAATCTTTAGCCATAGGGGATGGTGCACTCTTATATCTTGACATCATCCCCTTTTTACTACCCCTTTCGATGTGGTATTCTCTTGTATTATAGATTAAGACACATACACAAGTTCTTCAGCGACTTCTATCCTTTGAGCAAAAACATTGTGATAACCACTTTTCTCGAAAAAGAAGCAATATTAGTTAAATCCCGAACATAACACGGAATCACGAACTATCGATTTTTAATAATTTTAGTTTCTTAAAAATAATTTGACAAATACGATATTGTGGAGTTAGTTAACTAATTACGTATACCTAATCCATCTATATACACTATATTATTTAAGCCGAAACACAATAATTTTGGTAGTCCGCTCTCGCGTCACTACGGTGCATTTTCTTTTTCGTGGCTTTAACTACTTAACTCTACCCAAAATAAAATATAAACACATTTTTAAAACCTACTTATTTTAATTTCTTTATGAGCTCTATTATTTAGAACTTATTATTGGAGGCCTGGATTTTACAAGTCTATCTTGATTAAAACATTTGATTTGAACCTATCTTTAACACCTAATCATTTTGAAATCTATTTTAACGAGTTTGATTATCTTAAAATTTTATCATAATAAAAAAAAACAACAAAAATTAATATCTGATAATATGAAGAAAAAAATAAATGATATTGAAAACAAAATATGCATCACGCGGATTATAAAGCTAAATAAAATTAAGTAATTTAAAACCGGAACGACTGTATGTGTTTCTCTGAAGATAATTTTGTTGGTCAAATGATTTAATTTCGATAAATTTTCATTGATTAATTTTTTTCATCTTGAAAAATTTTTAAGCCTACGAATTACTAGTAATTTCTCTGCACATGAATTTCTAGAGTCTAGTTGAGTTTTGTCCGCCCTTGCTTTTCTAATTTTATGAATCCGAACGAATGCAAAATTAATTAGCTTAAAAGCGACTATAATTTTTAAAATCACGATTTTCATAATGTGTTGGTTAAATCGTTTAATTTCAATGATATTTTGTAGTTATTTTATTTTATTTCTGAAACCTAGTCAAACTTCGAAAGTCTTCATTAATTAATTTTATACGTTTGAAACAATGGAGTAAAATAATTTAAAATTTTCGACGATTAGGTCATCGTGATCCTTATGCTTTTCTGGTTAAACATTCTAATTTTAACAATTTTTCATTTTTTCTATTATCTACTTTTTGGATCTTTGATAAATTTTAAGCCTACGAAGTTACCACTAGTCAAGGTTGTAAAAATCGGAAATCGGACCAACTCGGTTTTGGTCCAGAAAAATGAGTAATCGAAAACTCGGCGAGTACTCGGAATGAGTACTCGGACTACTAATCGGATATTGTTTTTTAACTTTTTTTTTTCCTCATAATTTATATGCATTTATTCTAATTTTAGTGTACATGTGTTAAACTTAAAACTTAACAATAATATTAATATTACTAATAATATTATTACAACCCTGCTAACAAGTAATAATATTAATATTACTAATAATATTTATTCTAATTTTAGTGTACATGTGTTCAAGTAATAATATTAATATTACTAATAATATTAAAACGTGATATAAGTGTATGTATAGAATCTTTGAGAGAGATAACTTTTAATTGGGCCGAATCTAGATTATAATTATAGTTTATAAATTGAGCAATAAAAATTATATTTTAGTACTTAGTAAAAAAAAAAAAATTAGTCAAACCCGAGTTTGACCCCGATTACTCGGAGTCAACCCGAGTCTTGACCGAAGTATAGCAAAAATCGGTTTTTGGTCCGATTAGTCATTACTCGGATCGGTTTAGGGGTCCAAAACGAGTACTCGGCCCGAGTTACCGATTTTTACAACCCTGCCACTAGTAGTAACTTCGCATTACAAAAATCTCTGCAGCCTGGTCAAACTTTGACCTTCCTTTTTTAAAAAAAAAAATTGTTAAAATTCGGAAAGATTCAACAAAATAATTATAAAAATGCCGATGGTTAAAAAATCACAATCGCTAAAATATTTTGGTTGAATCGTTTAATTTTAATGACTTTTTATATTTTATTAATTGTTTACTATTTTTAGAGCACGGTCAAACTTTGACCGCCCTTAATTCTTTGATTTTAAAATTTTGAAAAATGAGGCAAAACACATTAACTTAGAAACGACAACTATTAAATCATAATCTTTATAATTTGTTGGTTAAATAGTTCAATTTCAATTATTTTTCATTTTTAGTCGATCATTTTTTCTTCTCGTTTTTTTTTTTCGATCTTTGCATAATTTTTTGCCCAAAATGGAAATTTGAATGCAAAGATTTTACGCACGTAAAACATATTGACCAAGTGATAGAATGTTGATCAATATTGTGGATCGTATGTTGCGGCCTTGCATGACATTAGCTTCAGATGCTTCTTATATAATGAACAAAACACTCTCGTAGCAATTACCCCAAGAAATTGAAAAAATAGTAACAGTGATAAATTAAATAGAAAGAAAGAAAATAGTCTCATACAATATTTTGTTGGAACCAGACACGGGTCAGAAGTTATTTTTGTCTCGTTACAGGTATTTGACAAGAGAATGGGCGTTATTACTTGCGTAGGAGATCAATTCTTCGTTAAAAAACACGATATTTTGAAAACGCGAACGAGATGTGATTTATTTGTGCTAATATCGATGCTTTTCGATTACAGCACCAAAATCCGAGATGCTTGGTTCGGAAATCACAAGAAGCTCATGCAAAGTAATTGCTATTAACGTCGACTACATCTGTATATGAAACTCGGAAAGATGAATGAAAAATGAACGGGTATTCTAACAAAATTCTAATGTTGTAGTGTTGATTTCGGGGTGATTTAAATTGAGAACAGTAGAAAGTATGACATATTAAATTGAAAAGGCAACACAAACTCTCAAAGACATTTTCGTCGCTAACGAAATCATGTAAGTAGAAGAGTATCCTGGGCCTGAGGACAACCTCAGGGTTTTAGCCTGAGATTAAAACAAAAAACACTACAAGTTAGGGTTATTTTTATAAATACAGGGGGTAGATTTTATTATTACAAAAAAACCATTCACCATTTGTACTAGAAAACAATGTAACCTCAGGTAAGTGCCCTGAGGTTGGTCAACCTCAGGGCCATTTTTCTCTAAGTAGAATCATAATTTCACTGAATTACAAAATATAAAATCAATTATTTTGTTGTGAAAAATTAAAGAAAAGGTAGTTCTTTGATTTTTTTTCTTGAAACTAAAGAAATTGCCAAATTTGGCGAAAGAGAAGAAAGGGTAAATAAAATAAATAAAAAAGTGAATCCATTTGAAAAGTGGCAAAAAAATTTGGACCATTTCTCGATTTGTGCGTGTCATCCTTGCGCAGGGGCCATGCTAATCTTCTCTGTATCGTTCCAATTTTATCGGATGTCCCCGAAGGGACAAGATAAAAGGTAGATGTGCAGCTATATGAAGAGGAAAATGTTCTCATGATTCAGCGATGTGGGAGCTCAGATACACAAAACAATTGCACAACTCCTGTTTCCCATGCTGTTCAATTGAAACTTAGAAACAGTCACAAAGCCTTTAGTATTTTTTTTTCTATTACGAGTAAAAGAAAAAAAGTTGGGTGTAGTAGAAGAATCCATCTTTGGTTCGATTTTTTATAAATTTTTTTACTTTGGTGTTTACTCCCACTTTTTCATTGTTCAGATGGATCGTGGTTCATGAGGGCTTGTTTCACTGGCTTCTACCTAGTTAGTTATCGTGTTTTCAGAACAAAGGCTGCCATGTATACTTGAAAAAAATTTCAACTTAGATTTGGGATGGGATGCGCCAGGCCAAAGCAATAGTGCAACGCTTAGGCGACGCTCGAAGAACCCAATAGCAAGCTACTGTGATGGAACTTTCCCCTCAAAAAACTAATTTAATATCGTGTGAACCAATGGTCCACATATCAGATATTAAACTGATAAGAACAGATACTACACTTGATCTTAGCCAAAAGGCCGAGAAAGGTAGGACTTGAATTGGTGGGGGGACTTTGATTTTAAAGCCTTGTTCTTGTCCCAGAAACATTACCATCTCGATGTGGTACAAAACATAACATTGCACACTGCAAAAACTTCTCTGAGTCTCCTCCTCCTCTTCCGGTAACAATTTTCTTCCCACCGCTGCTTTCAACACCACTACCACGAGAATCAAAATTTCACAACTATTTTTGGCGGGGGGCTGCGCGAACGCAAGCCACCCCTAACACAAATTATGATGTAGGCTCCACCACTTGGGTAGACCTTAGATGAGCGCCCCTCCTAATGTGCAAGAACGCAAGCCACCCCTAACACAAATTATGATGTAGGCTCCACCACTTGGGTAGACCTTAGATGAGCGCCCCTTCTAATGTGCAATGGAGGTCACTAACCTAGGCCATGGGCCTTCTTGATCACCCATCGACCCCATCCAGTTAAGTATGTTGCAATGTTGCATCTATGTCCTTATTAATACTAAGCTGGCTAGTGTGTTGCACTCTACTATTTCGATGTGGGATTCCCTTGCTTTCTGTTCATCAAGTTGGTCCAGCCATTGTTGCTTGGAATTTTAACACTAGCAGTCATTGTTGCTTGGCCTTTTGTTGTCTGGTTTTCTTACCTCACCTCAGTTGTTGTTCTATCACCATACAAAATTTTATTTGTTCAAATTTATCAGGAGCATGCAAAAGCACACCCCCCTCCAAAAATCAGCATATGCCACTTTTAGTGGCGAACACACGGTATTCTTTAGTAAAAGGCGAAAGAATAGTTCGCTTTGTGCTGAACACATGGCTGCATGAATCTTTAGCCATAGGGGATGGTGCACTCTTATATCTTGACATCATCCCCTTTTTACTACCCCTTTCGATGTGGTATTCTCTTGTATTATAGATTAAGACACATACACAAGTTCTTCAGCGACTTCTATCCTTTGAGCAAAAACATTGTGATAACCACTTTTCTCGAAAAAGAAGCAATATTAGTTAAATCCCGAACATAACACGGAATCACGAACTATCGATTTTTAATAATTTTAGTTTCTTAAAAATAATTTGACAAATACGATATTGTGGAGTTAGTTAACTAATTACGTATACCTAATCCATCTATATACACTATATTATTTAAGCCGAAACACAATAATTTTGGTAGTCCGCTCTCGCGTCACTACGGTGCATTTTCTTTTTCGTGGCTTTAACTACTTAACTCTACCCAAAATAAAATATAAACACATTTTTAAAACCTACTTATTTTAATTTCTTTATGAGCTCTATTATTTAGAACTTATTATTGGAGGCCTGGATTTTACAAGTCTATCTTGATTAAAACATTTGATTTGAACCTATCTTTAACACCTAATCATTTTGAAATCTATTTTAACGAGTTTGATTATCTTAAAATTTTATCATAATAAAAAAAAACAACAAAAATTAATATCTGATAATATGAAGAAAAAAATAAATGATATTGAAAACAAAATATGCATCACGCGGATTATAAAGCTAAATAAAATTAAGTAATTTAAAACCGGAACGACTGTATGTGTTTCTCTGAAGATAATTTTGTTGGTCAAATGATTTAATTTCGATAAATTTTCATTGATTAATTTTTTTCATCTTGAAAAATTTTTAAGCCTACGAATTACTAGTAATTTCTCTGCACATGAATTTCTAGAGTCTAGTTGAGTTTTGTCCGCCCTTGCTTTTCTAATTTTATGAATCCGAACGAATGCAAAATTAATTAGCTTAAAAGCGACTATAATTTTTAAAATCACGATTTTCATAATGTGTTGGTTAAATCGTTTAATTTCAATGATATTTTGTAGTTATTTTATTTTATTTCTGAAACCTAGTCAAACTTCGAAAGTCTTCATTAATTAATTTTATACGTTTGAAACAATGGAGTAAAATAATTTAAAATTTTCGACGATTAGGTCATCGTGATCCTTATGCTTTTCTGGTTAAACATTCTAATTTTAACAATTTTTCATTTTTTCTATTATCTACTTTTTGGATCTTTGATAAATTTTAAGCCTACGAAGTTACCACTAGTCAAGGTTGTAAAAATCGGAAATCGGACCAACTCGGTTTTGGTCCAGAAAAATGAGTAATCGAAAACTCGGCGAGTACTCGGAATGAGTACTCGGACTACTAATCGGATATTGTTTTTTAACTTTTTTTTTCCTCATAATTTATATGCATTTATTCTAATTTTAGTGTACATGTGTTAAACTTAAAACTTAACAATAATATTAATATTACTAATAATATTATTACAACCCTGCTAACAAGTAATAATATTAATATTACTAATAATATTTATTCTAATTTTAGTGTACATGTGTTCAAGTAATAATATTAATATTACTAATAATATTAAAACGTGATATAAGTGTATGTATAGAATCTTTGAGAGAGATAACTTTTAATTGGGCCGAATCTAGATTATAATTATAGTTTATAAATTGAGCAATAAAAATTATATTTTAGTACTTAGTAAAAAAAAAAAAAATAGTCAAACCCGAGTTTGACCCCGATTACTCGGAGTCAACCCGAGTCTTGACCGAGTTATAGCAAAAATCGGTTTTTGGTCCGATTAGTCATTACTCGGATCGGTTTAGGGGTCCAAAACGAGTACTCGGCCCGAGTTACCGATTTTTACAACCCTGCCACTAGTAGTAACTTCGCATTACAAAAATCTCTGCAGCCTGGTCAAACTTTGACCTTCCTTTTTTAAAAAAAAAATTGTTAAAATTCGGAAAGATTCAACAAAATAATTATAAAAATGCCGATGGTTAAAAAATCACAATCGCTAAAATATTTTGGTTGAATCGTTTAATTTTAATGACTTTTTATATTTTATTAATTGTTTACTATTTTTAGAGCACGGTCAAACTTTGACCGCCCTTAATTCTTTGATTTTAAAATTTTGAAAAATGAGGCAAAACACATTAACTTAGAAACGACAACTATTAAATCATAATCTTTATAATTTGTTGGTTAAATAGTTCAATTTCAATTATTTTTCATTTTTAGTCGATCATTTTTTCTTCTCGTTTTTTTTTTCGATCTTTGCATAATTTTTTGCCCAAAATGGAAATTTGAATGCAAAGATTTTACGCACGTAAAACATATTGACCAAGTGATAGAATGTTGATCAATATTGTGGATCGTATGTTGCGGCCTTGCATGACATTAGCTTCAGATGCTTCTTATATAATGAACAAAACACTCTCGTAGCAATTACCCCAAGAAATTGAAAAAATAGTAACAGTGATAAATTAAATAGAAAGAAAGAAAATAGTCTCATACAATATTTTGTTGGAACCAGACACGGGTCAGAAGTTATTTTTGTCTCGTTACAGGTATTTGACAAGAGAATGGGCGTTATTACTTGCGTAGGAGATCAATTCTTCGTTAAAAAACACGATATTTTGAAAACGCGAACGAGATGTGATTTATTTGTGCTAATATCGATGCTTTTCGATTACAGCACCAAAATCCGAGATGCTTGGTTCGGAAATCACAAGAAGCTCATGCAAAGTAATTGCTATTAACGTCGACTACATCTGTATATGAAACTCGGAAAGATGAATGAAAAATGAACGGGTATTCTAACAAAATTCTAATGTTGTAGTGTTGATTTCGGGGTGATTTAAATTGAGAACAGTAGAAAGTATGACATATTAAATTGAAAAGGCAACACAAACTCTCAAAGACATTTTCGTCGCTAACGAAATCATGTAAGTAGAAGAGTATCCTGGGCCTGAGGACAACCTCAGGGTTTTAGCCTGAGATTAAAACAAAAAACACTACAAGTTAGGGTTATTTTTATAAATACAGGGGGTAGATTTTATTATTACAAAAAAACCATTCACCATTTGTACTAGAAAACAATGTAACCTCAGGTAAGTGCCCTGAGGTTGCCATTTTTCTCTAAGTAGAATCATAATTTCACTGAATTACAAAATATAAAATCAATTATTTTGTTGTGAAAAATTAAAGAAAAGGTAGTTCTTTGATTTTTTTTCTTGAAACTAAAGAAATTGCCAAATTTGGCGAAAGAGAAGAAAGGGTAAATAAAATAAATAAAAAAGTGAATCCATTTGAAAAGTGGCAAAAAAATTTGGACCATTTCTCGATTTGTGCGTGTCATCCTTGCGCAGGGGCCATGCTAATCTTCTCTGTATCGTTCCAATTTTATCGGATGTCCCCGAAGGGACAAGATAAAAGGTAGATGTGCAGCTATATGAAGAGGAAAATGTTCTCATGATTCAGCGATGTGGGAGCTCAGATACACAAAACAATTGCACAACTCCTGTTTCCCATGCTGTTCAATTGAAACTTAGAAACAGTCACAAAGCCTTTAGTATTTTTTTTTTCTATTACGAGTAAAAGAAAAAAAGTTGGGTGTAGTAGAAGAATCCATCTTTGGTTCGATTTTTTATAAATTTTTTTACTTTGGTGTTTACTCCCACTTTTTCATTGTTCAGATGGATCGTGGTTCATGAGGGCTTGTTTCACTGGCTTCTACCTAGTTAGTTATCGTGTTTTCAGGCCAAAGCAATAGTGCAACGCTTAGGCGACGCTCGAAGAACCCAATAGCAAGCTACTGTGATGGAACTTTCCCCTCAAAAAACTAATTTAATATCGTGTGAACCAATGGTCCACATATCAGATATTAAACTGATAAGAACAGATACAACACTTGATCTTAGCCAAAAGGCCGAGAAAGGTATGACTTGAATTGGTGGGGGGACTTTGATTTTAAAGCCTTGTTCTTGTCCCAGAAACATTACCATCTCGATGTGGTACAAAACATAACATTGCACACTACAAAAACTTCTCTGAGTCTCCTCCTCCTCTTCCGGTAACAATTTTCTTCCCACCGCTGCTTTCAACACCACTACCACGAGAATCAAAATTTCACAACTATTTTTGGCGGGGGCTGCGCGAACGCAAGCCACCCCTAACACAAATTATGATGTAGGCTCCACCACTTGGGTAGACCTTAGATGAGCGCCCCTCCTAATGTGCAATGGAGGTCACTAACCTAGGCCATGGGCCTTCTTGATCACCCATCGACCCCATCCAGGTAAGTATGTTGCAATGTTGCATCTATGTCCTTATTAATACTAAGCTGGCTAGTGTGTTGCACTCTACTATTTCGATGTGGGATTCCCTTGCTTTCTGTTCATCAAGTTGGTCCAGCCATTGTTGCTTGGAATTTTAACACTAGCAGTCATTGTTGCTTGGCCTTTTGTTGTCTGGTTTTCTTACCTCACCTCAGTTGTTGTTCTATCACCATACAAAATTTTATTTGTTCAAATTTATCAGGAGCATGCAAAAGCACACCCCCCTCCAAAAATCAGCATATGCCACTTTTAGTGGCGAACACACGGTATTCTTTAGTAAAAGGCGAAAGAATAGTTCGCTTTGTGCTCAACACATGGCTGCATGAATCTTTAGCCATAGGGGATGGTGCACTCTTATATCTTGACATCATCCCCTTTTTACTACCCCTTTCGATGTGGTATTCTCTTGTATTATAGATTAAGACACATACACAAGTTCTTCAGCGACTTCTATCCTTTGAGCAAAAACATTGTGATAACCACTTTTCTCGAAAAAGAAGCAATATTAGTTAAATCCCGAACATAACACGGAATCACGAACTATCGATTTTTAATAATTTTAGTTTCTTAAAAATAATTTGACAAATACGATATTGTGGAGTTAGTTAACTAATTACGTATACCTAATCCATCTATATACACTATATTATTTAAGCCGAAACACAATAATTTTGGTAGTCCGCTCTCGCGTCACTACGGTGCATTTTCTTTTTCGTGGCTTTAACTACTTAACTCTACCCAAAATAAAATATAAACACATTTTTAAAACCTACTTATTTTAATTTCTTTATGAGCTCTATTATTTAGAACTTATTATTGGAGGCCTGGATTTTACAAGTCTATCTTGATTAAAACATTTGATTTGAACCTATCTTTAACACCTAATCATTTTGAAATCTATTTTAACGAGTTTGATTATCTTAAAATTTTATCATAATAAAAAAAAACAACAAAAATTAATATCTGATAATATGAAGAAAAAAATAAATGATATTGAAAACAAAATATGCATCACGCGGATTATAAAGCTAAATAAAATTAAGTAATTTAAAACCGGAACGACTGTATGTGTTTCTCTGAAGATAATTTTGTTGGTCAAATGATTTAATTTCGATAAATTTTCATTGATTAATTTTTTTCATCTTGAAAAATTTTTAAGCCTACGAATTACTAGTAATTTCTCTGCACATGAATTTCTAGAGTCTAGTTGAGTTTTGTCCGCCCTTGCTTTTCTAATTTTATGAATCCGAACGAATGCAAAATTAATTAGCTTAAAAGCGACTATAATTTTTAAAATCACGATTTTCATAATGTGTTGGTTAAATCGTTTAATTTCAATGATATTTTGTAGTTATTTTATTTTATTTCTGAAACCTAGTCAAACTTCGAAAGTCTTCATTAATTAATTTTATACGTTTGAAACAATGGAGTAAAATAATTTAAAATTTTCGACGATTAGGTCATCGTGATCCTTATGCTTTTCTGGTTAAACATTCTAATTTTAACAATTTTTCATTTTTTCTATTATCTACTTTTTGGATCTTTGATAAATTTTAAGCCTACGAAGTTACCACTAGTCAAGGTTGTAAAAATCGGAAATCGGACCAACTCGGTTTTGGTCCAGAAAAATGAGTAATCGAAAACTCGGCGAGTACTCGGAATGAGTACTCGGACTACTAATCGGATATTGTTTTTTAACTTTTTTTTTTCCTCATAATTTATATGCATTTATTCTAATTTTAGTGTACATGTGTTAAACTTAAAACTTAACAATAATATTAATATTACTAATAATATTATTACAACCCTGCTAACAAGTAATAATATTAATATTACTAATAATATTTATTCTAATTTTAGTGTACATGTGTTCAAGTAATAATATTAATATTACTAATAATATTAAAACGTGATATAAGTGTATGTATAGAATCTTTGAGAGAGATAACTTTTAATTGGGCCGAATCTAGATTATAATTATAGTTTATAAATTGAGCAATAAAAATTATATTTTAGTACTTAGTAAAAAAAAAAAAATTAGTCAAACCCGAGTTTGACCCCGATTACTCGGAGTCAACCCGAGTCTTGACCGAGTTATAGCAAAAATCGGTTTTTGGTCCGATTAGTCATTACTCGGATCGGTTTAGGGGTCCAAAACGAGTACTCGGCCCGAGTTACCGATTTTTACAACCCTGCCACTAGTAGTAACTTCGCATTACAAAAATCTCTGCAGCCTGGTCAAACTTTGACCTTCCTTTTTTAAAAAAAAAAATTGTTAAAATTCGGAAAGATTCAACAAAATAATTATAAAAATGCCGATGGTTAAAAAATCACAATCGCTAAAATATTTTGGTTGAATCGTTTAATTTTAATGACTTTTTATATTTTATTAATTGTTTACTATTTTTAGAGCACGGTCAAACTTTGACCGCCCTTAATTCTTTGATTTTAAAATTTTGAAAAATGAGGCAAAACACATTAACTTAGAAACGACAACTATTAAATCATAATCTTTATAATTTGTTGGTTAAATAGTTCAATTTCAATTATTTTTCATTTTTAGTCGATCATTTTTTCTTCTCGTTTTTTTTTTCGATCTTTGCATAATTTTTTGCCCAAAATGGAAATTTGAATGCAAAGATTTTACGCACGTAAAACATATTGACCAAGTGATAGAATGTTGATCAATATTGTGGATCGTATGTTGCGGCCTTGCATGACATTAGCTTCAGATGCTTCTTATATAATGAACAAAACACTCTCGTAGCAATTACCCCAAGAAATTGAAAAAATAGTAACAGTGATAAATTAAATAGAAAGAAAGAAAATAGTCTCATACAATATTTTGTTGGAACCAGACACGGGTCAGAAGTTATTTTTGTCTCGTTACAGGTATTTGACAAGAGAATGGGCGTTATTACTTGCGTAGGAGATCAATTCTTCGTTAAAAAACACGATATTTTGAAAACGCGAACGAGATGTGATTTATTTGTGCTAATATCGATGCTTTTCGATTACAGCACCAAAATCCGAGATGCTTGGTTCGGAAATCACAAGAAGCTCATGCAAAGTAATTGCTATTAACGTCGACTACATCTGTATATGAAACTCGGAAAGATGAATGAAAAATGAACGGGTATTCTAACAAAATTCTAATGTTGTAGTGTTGATTTCGGGGTGATTTAAATTGAGAATAGTAGAAAGTATGACATATTAAATTGAAAAGGCAACACAAACTCTCAAAGACATTTTCGTCGCTAACGAAATCATGTAAGTAGAAGAGTATCCTGGGCCTGAGGACAACCTCAGGGTTTTAGCCTGAGATTAAAACAAAAAACACTACAAGTTAGGGTTATTTTTATAAATACAGGGGGTAGATTTTATTATTACAAAAAAACCATTCACCATTTGTACTAGAAAACAATGTAACCTCAGGTAAGTGCCCTGAGGTTGGTCAACCTCAGGGCCATTTTTCTCTAAGTAGAATCATAATTTCACTGAATTACAAAATATAAAATCAATTATTTTGTTGTGAAAAATTAAAGAAAAGGTAGTTCTTTGATTTTTTTTCTTGAAACTAAAGAAATTGCCAAATTTGGCGAAAGAGAAGAAAGGGTAAATAAAATAAATAAAAAAGTGAATCCATTTGAAAAGTGGCAAAAAAATTTGGACCATTTCTCGATTTGTGCGTGTCATCCTTGCGCAGGGGCCATGCTAATCTTCTCTGTATCGTTCCAATTTTATCGGATGTCCCCGAAGGGACAAGATAAAAGGTAGATGTGCAGCTATATGAAGAGGAAAATGTTCTCATGATTCAGCGATGTGGGAGCTCAGATACACAAAACAATTGCACAACTCCTGTTTCCCATGCTGTTCAATTGAAACTTAGAAACAGTCACAAAGCCTTTAGTATTTTTTTTTTCTATTACGAGTAAAAGAAAAAAAGTTGGGTGTAGTAGAAGAATCCATCTTTGGTTCGATTTTTTATAAATTTTTTTACTTTGGTGTTTACTCCCACTTTTTCATTGTTCAGATGGATCGTGGTTCATGAGGGCTTGTTTCACTGGCTTCTACCTAGTTAGTTATCGTGTTTTCAGAACAAAGGCTGCCATGTATACTTGAAAAAAATTTCAACTTAGATTTGGGATGGGGTGCGCCAGGCCAAAGCAATAGTGCAACGCTTAGGCGACGCTCGAAGAACCCAATAGCAAGCTACTGTGATGGAACTTTCCCCTCAAAAAACTAATTTAATATCGTGTGAACCAATGGTCCACATATCAGATATTAAACTGATAAGAACAGATACTACACTTGATCTTAGCCAAAAGGCCGAGAAAGGTATGACTTGAATTGGTGGGGGGACTTTGATTTTAAAGCCTTGTTCTTGTCCCAGAAACATTACCATCTCGATGTGGTACAAAACATAACATTGCACACTACAAAAACTTCTCTGAGTCTCCTCCTCCTCTTCCGGTAACAATTTTCTTCCCACCGCTGCTTTCAACACCACTACCACGAGAATCAAAATTTCACAACTATTTTTGGCGGGGGCTGCGCGAACGCAAGCCACCCCTAACACAAATTATGATGTAGGCTCCACCACTTGGGTAGACCTTAGATGAGCGCCCCTCCTAATGTGCAATGGAGGTCACTAACCTAGGCCATGGGCCTTCTTGATCACCCATCGACCCCATCCAGGTAAGTATGTTGCAATGTTGCATCTATGTCCTTATTAATACTAAGCTGGCTAGTGTGTTGCACTCTACTATTTCGATGTGGGATTCCCTTGCTTTCTGTTCATCAAGTTGGTCCAGCCATTGTTGCTTGGAATTTTAACACTAGCAGTCATTGTTGCTTGGCCTTTTGTTGTCTGGTTTTCTTACCTCACCTCAGTTGTTGTTCTATCACCATACAAAATTTTATTTGTTCAAATTTATCAGGAGCATGCAAAAGCACACCCCCCTCCAAAAATCAGCATATGCCACTTTTAGTGGCGAACACACGGTATTCTTTAGTAAAAGGCGAAAGAATAGTTCGCTTTGTGCTCAACACATGGCTGCATGAATCTTTAGCCATAGGGGATGGTGCACTCTTATATCTTGACATCATCCCCTTTTTACTACCCCTTTCGATGTGGTATTCTCTTGTATTATAGATTAAGACACATACACAAGTTCTTCAGCGACTTCTATCCTTTGAGCAAAAACATTGTGATAACCACTTTTCTCGAAAAAGAAGCAATATTAGTTAAATCCCGAACATAACACGGAATCACGAACTATCGATTTTTAATAATTTTAGTTTCTTAAAAATAATTTGACAAATACGATATTGTGGAGTTAGTTAACTAATTACGTATACCTAATCCATCTATATACACTATATTATTTAAGCCGAAACACAATAATTTTGGTAGTCCGCTCTCGCGTCACTACGGTGCATTTTCTTTTTCGTGGCTTTAACTACTTAACTCTACCCAAAATAAAATATAAACACATTTTTAAAACCTACTTATTTTAATTTCTTTATGAGCTCTATTATTTAGAACTTATTATTGGAGGCCTGGATTTTACAAGTCTATCTTGATTAAAACATTTGATTTGAACCTATCTTTAACACCTAATCATTTTGAAATCTATTTTAACGAGTTTGATTATCTTAAAATTTTATCATAATAAAAAAAACAACAAAAATTAATATCTGATAATATGAAGAAAAAAATAAATGATATTGAAAACAAAATATGCATCACGCGGATTATAAAGCTAAATAAAATTAAGTAATTTAAAACCGGAACGACTGTATGTGTTTCTCTGAAGATAATTTTGTTGGTCAAATGATTTAATTTCGATAAATTTTCATTGATTAATTTTTTTCATCTTGAAAAATTTTTAAGCCTACGAATTACTAGTAATTTCTCTGCACATGAATTTCTAGAGTCTAGTTGAGTTTTGTCCGCCCTTGCTTTTCTAATTTTATGAATCCGAACGAATGCAAAATCAATTAGCTTAAAAGTGACTATAATTTTTAAAATCACGATTTTCATAATGTGTTGGTTAAATCGTTTAATTTCAATGATATTTTGTAGTTATTTTATTTTATTTCTGAAACCTAGTCAAACTTCGAAAGTCTTCATTAATTAATTTTATACGTTTGAAACAAAGGAGTAAAATAATTTAAAATTTTCGACGATTAGGTCATCGTGATCCTTATGCTTTTCTGGTTAAACATTCTAATTTTAACAATTTTTCATTTTTTCTATTATCTACTTTTTGGATCTTTGATAAATTTTAAGCCTACGAAGTTACCACTAGTCAAGGTTGTAAAAATCGGAAATCGGACCAACTCGTTTTTGGTCCAGAAAAATGAGTAATCGAAAACTCGGCGAGTACTCGGAATGAATACTCGGACTACTAATCGGATATTGTTTTTTAACTTTTTTTTTCCTCATAATTTATATGCATTTATTCTAATTTTATTGTACATGTGTTAAACTTAAAACTTAACAATAATATTAATATTACTAATAATATTATTACAACCCTGCTAACAAGTAATAATATTAATATTACTAATAATATTTATTCTAATTTTAGTGTACATGTGTTCAAGTAATAATATTAATATTACTAATAATATTAAAACGTGATATAAGTGTATGTATAAAATCTTTGAGAGAGATAACTTTTAATTAGGCCGAATCTAGATTATAATTATAGTTTATAAATTGAGCAATAAAAATTATATTTTAGTACTTAGTAAAAAAAAAAAAATTAGTCAAACCCGAGTTTGACCCCGATTACTCGGAGTCAACCCGAGTCTTGACCGAGTTATAGCAAAAATCGGTTTTTGGTCCGATTAGTCATTACTCGGATCGGTTTAGGGGTCCAAAACGAGTACTCGGCCCGAGTTACCGATTTTTACAACCTGCCACTAGTAGTAACTTCGCATTACAAAAATCTCTGCAGCCTGGTCAAACTTTGACCTTCCTTTTTTTAAAAAAAAAATTGTTAAAATTCGGAAAGATTCAACAAAATAATTATAAAAATGCCGATGGTTAAAAAATCACAATCGCTAAAATATTTTGGTTGAATCGTTTAATTTTAATGACTTTTTATATTTTATTAATTGTTTACTATTTTTAGAGCACTGTCAAACTTTGACCGCCCTTAATTCTTTGATTTTAAAATTTTGAAAAATGAGGCAAAACACATTAACTTAGAAACGACAACAACTATTAAATCATAATCTTTATAATTTGTTGGTTAAATATTTCAATTTCAATTATTTTTCATTTTTAGTCGATCATTTTTTCTTCTTGTTTTTTTTGTCGATCTTTGCATAATTTTTTACCCAAAACGGAAATTTGAATGCAACGATTTTACGCACGTAAAACATATTGGCCAAGTGATAGAATGTTGATCAATATTGACCAAGTGATAGAATGTTGACCAAGTGATAGAATGTTGATCAATATTGTGGATCAATGTTGATCACTGCACATGATTCGCAATATATTAATTGATTGTTGCAAATATCCTTGAATTAAACGACAAACACATCCTTAATAAACTGATAAATACTAGGTTGGTTTAAGAATTAAGAGTGCCATACGACTGTAATAACTAAAATTCACTTGGTTTAGTTCCGATACTGGGGTCTTGCAGTTGCGTTCCCCTTTTATATTCTTTTCCCAATAAACTCTGCTAATCATTACTACTCCTTTTTGTTTACAGGCTCTGATACCAAATTCAGAGGGCAGGTTAATCATAGATTTTTAATAATAATCAGTATTATTAAAACAATAAACTGTAGTAAACTTATCATAATAAGCATCATTTTAATAATAAATTGTAAATTCATTATAATAAATATCAGTTTGGATATCATCATTTACTAACCCTAAAAAGGGAAGGAGTACAGATGTTACGGTTAGCATGTTTTAGCACAGTAACTAGTTTAAAATTTAATTTAAAACTTCTAACTAAAACAAAATTCATGTTTAAGTTTAAAACTTCTATAACTCTTAACCAAAACCCTAGCATCATAATCACAGAAACAATCACTTTAATTTCAATTATAAACAGTAAATACTAGTCCAGAATCCTTACCTTATTAACATTAATTTCAGACCGTAATAGTACCTCAGATCACCGGTATGCTCACCCTTCCACACTGCGCCTAACTGCATCCATGCTTCACGGCGACTTACTTGGCCAGGCTTTACAAGCTTCAACGGAATATCCTCCAAGATGCTACTTACTAATCTTAAATACTGCTTTTAGATAATAATTATAGGACTAACAAATACTATTTATAATCTTAAAGTAATAATTCTGGAAATATGATACTATATTTTTGGTAGAAATTATAGAAGAGAGGGGTGTTTAGCTAGACATGGTGTATAAGAACTTTAAAGAGATTTTATTGCTGAAAGTTTTCGATATCCGTTACATGAGATTTGAAGGCCTTTTATAGGCAACTTCTTGCATTGAAACCGATAACCGGTTAATAACCTATTCTGTTTACATCATTATTACAATATTCTTACAGGACAAATATTTCAATATTGACATGACTTTACTTTTTCTTTTTCAAACTTTTTCCGTTGCATATCACTTCATCTTGCTATGAGCTGTCATCCTGGCTTGTTATTATCTTCCGTCTTAAAAGATTCCATCTTCTTTAGTCTTGTCATCTTTTCCCTTTTATTTCTGGCCGTCCAGCTGCTACTTGTAGTATGGTAATATAATGATATTATGGACCTTCTGTAGTTTTACTACATTTGGCCTGTTATAATTTTTATGGGCCCTTGTAGCTTAACTACATCGGGTTTATTATTATCATTTGAAAGGATCAGGAGATCCTTCTTCTTTTATGGTAACATTATTATCATTAGTACTGCTGACAGTACCGAGAACAGGTCTTTTTCTCTGACCTGAGATTACATGAAAATGTTCTATAGTTTGTTTTGCATGAGTATGTTGAAGACGAACAATTCTGTCTTTCAACTTTTCCAATTCCATTGTATCTCTTGATATGGTTTCATTATCATAATAAATGGTAATAATCTCTTCAACTGCTCCACCTTTGCTAGTACCAAGGACTTTAGCCTTTCCAGCTCTTATCATATCATCAATTTTACCTTTTAAGGTAGATAAACCAATTGCACGTTTCATGCATAACCAGTTCTGGAAATTTGCAAGGGTACAAGGTGGTGGTAGGGTTAAATCAGCATAATCACCTTGTATTTCCTTCTTTCCCATCCTGAATAATTGACAAATTACTATAGGTTTCCCTGTTAAGTCTGTAGATGCGTCAAATATTTGTATTCCATAAGTTCCATTTCCATAGGATGCTATCATGGCTTTAACAGATTCAACCATAAGTGATGGTAATTTGGAAATACTATACAGGGTTTCATCTACCATTATTTTGTCAATAAATCCATATGTAAATAGTTTTTCTACTACATCTGGATTTGCCAGCTCAGAACATAAATATCTGGGGTATTTACTAAGTTTTAAACTTCTTAGGATATTCATGTTCTTTTTATAATCATAAAATTTCATTATTTTTTCATAAGCTGTCAATACTTCAGAAGGGTATTTAAGCTTATCACTCATGGTGATTTCAGGTGATATTGTGGGTGGTATGTGAGATGTGTTTGATGAAGATGATGATGGTATATTTGCAAGTTTGGAAGTAAAGGATTGTGGTTTTGTAGTAGGGCTTTGTAGGGTTTTCATTCGGTTTTTTATGGCTTCATTCAAGGAATCCAACAGATGTTTGTTTTCTTGTACTTTGACATCTATTTCCTTATGTAGATAGGCGATGGTTTCATGGTTTTTGGTGATAGCATTTGTAACATCTCTAATATATTCTTCAAAATTATTATTTGCCATCTTTGTACCTGCTAAGAAAATCAGCTAGAACATTCTTAGTACCAGATATATTTTTAACAATAAAATCATAACAACAAAAGAATGACTGCCATTTTCTTCTTTTATTTAATTCTGGTAATAAATCAATTTTATTAGTAATAAATGCTTTTACCTGAGTATTATCAGTTCGAACTATGAATTTTACTGGCAGCAAATGATAATGAAATTTCTTTATTCCAAATTTTACTGCTAGTAATTCTTTTTCATTTATATGATAATTCATTTCATTAGGTTTCCATGTTCCTCCTGCATATCCACATATAAGGGGTTTTTCTTTATCAATATCATTTTGTTCATAGGCTATGAGGACCGCTCCCCATCCTATATCACTTGCATCTGTAAATAATTCTAATTGATCAGTTTCTATAGGAATTCTATGTTTTGGTAAATTCTTCACCTTTTCTTTAAGGGTTTTAATAGCTTTATCATGTTCTTCCATCCATTGAAATGGTTTTTTTTTTTTTGTTAATTCTTGTAAAGGTTTTCTTAATTGTGGTAAATCTTTTATATAATCTGCTGCATAATTGATTATTCCTAAAAATTGTTGAACCTCTTTCTTATTTTCTAATTTGTCTTTAAAATTTTGTATTTTTGATACTATGTGATTTTGTAATTGTACACCTTCTTTATCAATAATATATCCTAAATATTCTATATTATTTTTAAATAGTTCTGATTTCTTTTCAGAAAGTAATATTCCATGTTGTTTTACAATTTCTATAAATTGATCTAAATGTTTTATATGATCTTCTAGGGTTTCACTATATATTAATATATCATCTACATAAACTATACAAAAATCTTTTAATTTTCTAAATACTTGATCCATCCTTCTTTGAAATATTTGTGGGGCATTTTTAAATCCAAAAGGAAGTACCATCCACTCGTAGTGACCTTGAGGTGCACTAAAAGCTGTTAAACATCTTGATTCTTTTGTTAATTTTATTTGCCAAAATCCACTTTTACAATCAAATTTACTAAACCATTTTTTATTTCCAAGGATATTAATAAGATTTCTTTTATATGGTAAAAAGTATCCATCAAATACAGTCTTCTTATTTAATTCTCTATAATCTATTACCATGCGAGCTTTACCTCTTTTTTGTTCACTATGTTTTCGTACTAAAAAGGCAGGACTACTATGTGGACTTTTACTTTCTTGTATAATTTTCATCTCTATTAATTCATTTATCTGGGTTTCGAATTCTTTTTGATCAGTTGGGCTATATCTAATAGGTTTAGATCTTATTATATCATTAGGGTTTATTAGCTTTATTTCAGCATATATTTTTTCTTTATCCCATAATTGTACTGGATTTTCTCCAAAATTTGGTTTTAATAATTCTTTATATTTAGTTATTAATTTTTGCAAATTATTATTTCTATCAATCATTAGGTTATTTATCCTTTTTATACCTACTGGTAATATTCTTTTTAATACTATCCATTTGTCACATGGGGTTTGTAAACTTAAAGTATCTGAAGTTACTACTTGAGTTTTAAAATGATCTAAGAAATTATTTCCTAATAATATTGATTGTTTCATATTATTTTCTTGATATATTAAGGGAAGTTTAAATATTGTTTTATTTAATAATATTTTCATATTTTCTGCAATTATATCTAATTCTTTTCTTTGTTCATTAAATCCTGTCACCCTAGTTCTATGTAATTTTGATCTTTTCCATTTATGTTGTACTAATACTCCTTCTTTAGCTAAGCATAAATCTGCTCCACTATCTATAAATATTTTTTGTTTTATCATTTTTTCAGGTTTATATTCTACATATGCTTCCACATAAATTGCTACCATTATTCTGAGTTACTATCTGTAGAATAATTTATTTCTTCTTGTTCCGTTTCACTATCCTCATCTGTTTGACTTACATAAAAATCTTCATATTTATACCATTTATCATTATCTTCTTTTATTTGTTCTAGATTCATTATAAATTGTGATGAATTAATATATTTTACACCTTTTTCTTTTAATTTAGGGCATTTATTAGCATAATGACCTTTTTCATTACAGTTCCAACACTTGCATTCACTTATTTTATCTTTTCCTTTACTATTAGGTTTTCTTCTAAACTTTCTTTTATTTCTAAATTTATTTCTAGTATTACTAGTATTTCTAAATCTCCTAAATTTTTTCCTTTTATATTTATTATAATAAGGATTATAGGTTTGAGGTTTATAATTTTTCTTATAACTTTTATACTTTTGAGTCTTTTTCTTATATTTTTTCTTATATTTTTTATAGGGTTTTTGATCACATCCAAATACTAATCTTTTTTCAGTTAATCCACATATTTCTCTTAATCCTAATTTTTTATCTTTCTTAACTTTCTGTTGTATTCTATATTCTTCACACTTTCTCATAAGATATCCTCTTAATACTCTTATTTTTTCTCCTAAAGTATTTTCTCTTGGCTCTAATTTATTATATTCTTTTGTTATTTCAGTATTATATGGACTTGGTAAATGATCATAATATAATTGTTGATATACTAGACTTTCTTCAGGTAGAAATCTAGCTTCATAAAAGAATTTAGTAAAACTTATTGTATATTCTGGTAATTTATTTATTTTACAACATTTCATATTATTTAAATTCATTATTATTTCTATTTTCCTTTCTACTAACACTTGATCTCTAGCTACTATCCAGGGTTCTCCTAGAAATTCTCTTTTTAGTATCATATCAAATATTTGTAACATAGATTTCCAATCTCCAGCATTTCTCATAACTTCAATTCTTAATTGATAATCTATAGATTCTATCCAGTATGCAACTTTTCCAATTAATGTCTTAGATATTAGATCATAAATATATTCTAGATTGTTGGTATGTGTAGAACTCATTAAAGCTATATAAGTTCCAAGATTCCAATCTGTTATTCTTCTACTAATTTCTTGTTCTTCATATACATTATCTAAATCTAGGAAATAACCATTTAAATTAACACCTTGTGACATTGATCCTACAAATTCTTTAAATTCCGCATGTTGTCCAATTGGTATATGTTTAGGAATTTTGTTACTACCTCTTGTTATTACTTCTAAATTTGGGTCGGATAATTCTTCTTCCTGATAGTCTTCATTCATTATATCATCTGTTTCTATTTCTGTTTGTATTGGTTCATCACTTTCATGTTCTTCTTTTATTATTGCACTTACATTATTTATTTTTCTTAAAGCTTGCATTATCTGATTATTTTCTTTTTCTACTTCTGATCCTTCTTCACTTTCTGATTCTTCTATAAAATTTATATATTTTTTATTAGAACTATCATTTGAACTTTCTGAATCACTAGTTGTATTTTCTTCATTCTTTTGAGAACTTTCTTTAATAATCATTTTTTCTTTTCCTTTAAATATCTTAATTTCTTCTTTTAAGAAATTTAATTCTTTTTTAGTTTCTTCCATTTCTTGATGTAATTCATATGTTATCTGTTTTAATTCTCTTTTAGTATCTTTTAGTTCTTTTTTAACAATTTTATATTTGTCTTTATATTTTTTATACTTATTAAACCATTCTTCATTAGTTTTTTCTTTAAGTTTATTATTTTCCTCTTTTACTCTTTCAAACTCTTGTTCTTGTTTTTCTAATTTTAATCTTAAATATTCTATAGTTTCTTTTTCTTCTCTAGTAATATCAACTTCTATATTTTTTGATTCTTTTCTTATTGGTTCATACTTATATCTCTCTCTTTCTAATATTTCTTTTCCATGGTTTCTAAGAAATGTTATTACATTATATTCTTGTTTATCCATTTAAAACTTTCCTTCTTTTTGTAATAAAGATAAATTTTTTAGTACTTTATCCGAGGATTCTGATATTTTAGGTTTCATTTTACTTATATCTATCATAATAGGTTCTTTGATTCTTCTCCAAGCATTTATGGGTACAATTTCTGATTGTTTATTACTATCATCATTTTTTATTATTTGTGAGTTTGTTATTTTTTCTTTTTCTAATTTGGTTAATTTTTCTAACATTATTTTAAATGTTGGTACTTCAGATATATTCCATAATTTGTCCAATTCTTCTCTTATTATTTGTCTTATTTGAGACTGATCTTTTCTAATTTCATCTATTATTGTCATTATATTTTTTAAGTTTTCTTTTACTATTATTTCTACCCATAATTCTTGTAGTTTATCAAGATTATTCTGGTTATTCATTGTTTGGGTATATTAATGCGTTTTTTCCATCCATTTCCCATATCTATCCATATTTTCTTAGATTTTGTTTCCTCTTTACTTATTATTTCTTCCAATTCCTTTATATCATTTTCTAGTTTAGTTTCTTTTTCACTATATTCTAAATATTTTATTTGTGAATATATTCCTTCTTTTAAAGCATCTTTTATTCTTTGTAATTTGTGTCTTTTGTCTTCTAATTTCTGTTGTATATTCATATTTTATTTATAAATCTAACCTTTCCCTGATCATTTATCTCAATCCCATTATTATTAATCTTATAATTTATCATAGTTAAAAAGTCACTTCCTAATAATAGTTCATTAGAACTATCATATTCTATGACTCCTATATTTATATTATATTCTAAATCTTGTATTTTAAATCTTAAATTAATACTTTTAGTAATTATTATTTCTCTTTCATTTTCAGGATAATTATAAATTTGTGGTTCTATTACACAACAATCATTTTCATTAATTTTATTTATATGTATAAAACTTTTAATAGCTCCAGTGTTTATTTCAGCTATGCAATCTTTTGCTATAATTCCATCAAATATTATTACCTTAATTTTTAATCTATCTGTTCTTATATCTATTAAATTTATTCTTCTAGGTAAACTATATTGGCGTGTTATCATTTGTTGTCTTGAGATTGATGGTTCTCTTCTAAAACTTAGTCTTGAACCTTCTATTCTAGGTATAATTTTATTAGGTGGTTTTATTGTTCTTGTATTAAAATCCATATATATTTCTTCAGGTATTGTTATTTGTGAGTTTTCTTTATGTTCTATTTGTTCTAATATTTCTTGATACATTTTTGGTACTAACACGTCCATTTCATGTTGTTTAGTTACATGATGATTACCTGTTAATGCATATATTATTTTTGTTTCAATACTTATTACTTTACTACCTTGTGGCATCTTTATTCCATCTAATTTATAATATAGGGTTAGGGCTAATTCTTTATGTTCATCTTTTAATGATATACTAAAATCTGGTTGTATAGTAAATTTTAATTTCTGATATATTAAATTTCCTTTAATTACTGATATTAAGGCATCTTGCAGATTTCCTAATATTCTATCATCTAATATATATATTTGTATAGGTGTATCAATATTTTTCTGAAAATATGCTTTTATTGTAAATTCTACTGCTCCTAAATATATATTTTTGTATTTATTTGCTTCTTTAGTAGATAATTTTCTTAATTCTCTCTTTATAATTTCATCAGTTATTAAACTTATTTTTGTTTTACCATGTATACTAGTTATATCTATTATATTTTCATGTTTCTGAGCTATATACCTAACTTCTTTATTTCTTTCAAACCATTTAGTTTTAAATATTTTCTTAACAGATAATTCTTCTTTTTCATCTTGTATTTTCTTGTAAGTTTCAGGTTTAAAGCTTAATGTTTGTGATATTCCTTCTTCGTATGTTTCCATTTGATAATATGTTTTATTAAATTCTTCTGCTAATTCTTTACCTTTATCCATGTAAATAAATATTTGCTATTTTATTAATTTTTTCTTTATTTTCTGCTATTATTTCTTTCAGGAATCTTATAGCTTGATCATTATATGGTTTACTTATAATATTACTACCATATTTTCCAGCTTGTATTTTCTTAATTCTTTTTTCACATTTTTCTATCCTTTTAAATTTACTTTTAATTTTATTTCTTGCTATAGGCATATATTCAAAGTATGTTTTATCCATAGAAATAAATATTTGTTTTCGTTTCTAATCTTTTCTTTATTTCACCCATGTATTCCCTAAGAATTTCTATTCTTTCTTGGTCTTCTATTTTTTGTTCTTCAGAATTACTATTCTTAATTTTAGATTCTAAATATATTAATACTTTTTCATAATGTTTTAACCTTTCAAAAGTTTCTCTAACTTCCTCTTTTATTTCAGATTTATATACAAAATATGATCTATCCATGGCAAATATTTCTTATGTCTATGTCTATTTCTTTCTTTATGTCACTTAAGTATTTTTTAAGAAAATTAATATTATGTATTAAATTTTCATGATTAACACAATTTTCTGTTTTATTAAGGCTTTTTTCATAATCTTGCATTATTTTAATCTTTTCTTTTATCTTTGACTTATATATAAAATAAGATCTTTCCATTTTATCCAGTTAAATTTGCATTTTTTAATAATCTTTTATGATACCATTTTATATTTATCCTATTCATTCTGTGATAGTTCATTATTTTTCCTAATTGTTGATATAATCTTATTCTTTCTAAATGAGTTTCTTCTGTCCATTCAATTTTATTAAGTTCATTTTTAACTTTTTCCATTTCTTGTTCCATTTTTTCTTCCGCTTTCATAAAGAATCTATACCTATTAAATTGTCTTTGTATTGTCATTTTATTTTATTTAATTTATTAGCTAAATTATTTATAGCTAGTTTCTTAGTTAAATCATTTATTAATTTATATTGTTCTTCTATTACCTTTCTAAGTTCATTTACCTCTTTATCTTTTCTTGTTATTAATGTTAAATTCTTTTCTTCTAACATCCTTATTTCTGCATCTTTATTAGCTAACATGTTTCTTAATATTTTTATTACTTCTTCTCTTTTTTCTACTATTTTTAAACTTATTCTACAGCTTTCAATATGTTGATTAATATCTTTATTATAGGTAGGGGTTTTTATTGCTATTCTCCTAATTCTTTCTAGATCCATTCAATTTCATAAATTTGCATTTCTTGTTTTAATGCATGCCGTGTGTTTCATTCTTTTTCATGTTTATTTTGTAAATTTTTGACCTACTATTTGCTCCATTATCTTACTTTTTAATAATTCAACTTACTAAAGTTTTTTCCACTTACTAAGTGCTAAGTTATTATTACAAATCAAAATCATTCCACCAGTTTTTATTCTGTGTGTTTCCCAATAAACTCTGCTAATCATTACTACTCCTTTTTGTTTACAGGCTCTGATACCAAATTCAGAGGGCAGGTTAATCATAGATTTTTAATAATAATCACTTGGTTTAGTTCCGATACTGGGGTCTTGCAGTTGCGTTCCCCTTTTATATTCTTTTCCCGCTAAATTATATATTTCACGAAATCTGGGTAATGTAAGAGACCTTGGTGCCTTTTTCTAGAAAATATCAGTGTAGTGAAATGCACGGTTCCATAATCTTTTTTGTATGTTTTGGTAGGGTGTGTCGGGCCAGCAGTAGTGCAACACTTGGGCGACACATGAGGAGCCCAATAGCAAGCTATTGTGGGGGACACCCCGTAAAAAAATTGCTCTAATATCGTGCAGACCAGTGGTCCACATATCAGATATTAAACTGATAAGAACAGATACTACGCTTGATCTTAGCTAAAAGGCCGAGAAAGGCTAGCCTAAATAGTAATGATGACTTTGTTTATAAAGATGAGATCAAGTAGCCACTGCCCAGAATATCTAGCGGTGGTGTATAAAATTTAAGTAACCAAATGACCCCTAATTGAATTACTATTAGTTATCGTACCAACATTTAAGTGAAGCCGCCAATGACAATTACTTCTTTATTAGCAGGTTCTTGATAGTTGATTGAACATTTAGTTATTGTACGGTATGCTTTTCATTCTACGATACGATATGCTTGACTCTACCTTTCTTTCTGATGTACGGTATGATTGACCCTACCTTTCCAAAAAGGATTTATTTTTCAGTCCCAACAGATGGTCTTATGGTCTCTACCTTTCAAGCTTTTAAATTTTACTACTATAAGGTTCGTGATCAGCCTCCTCAACTGTGATGGAAGGCGACACATCGTCAACCAGGTTTTTTCTTTGTATGCCTTCCCAAAACCAAGCAAGCCACCTCACAAAAGGTTTTTTCTTGTGCATAGCTTGTAGCTTGTAGTGTGTTCCATCAACTATAGCTTGTAGTGTCCGCAAATGTACATAAAACTGCCATGTCCGCAAATGTACACAAAACCAATCAAAAAAAATATTGAACTTAATAAGCAATGTAAAATGAAGTACATATGTGAACTAAATTATATGTTTTATCTCCACACTTTAAAGGAAAACCAATCTTGTTATGACTTGTTCGGAAAAATCTCTTCCAGTCCACTTAGGATTCTCTGTTTTCCTCGCTTGCTCGGTTGTGTTAAGTGATGGTGTAGAGTTCTTTCATTTTGATTTAGGCCAAAGTTCTACCGTCTAATATCATATAATGCATATTTACTTTTATTGTTGTGCAGCTGTTCTGATTTTTAAAGCATGTAATGGTGCCATGAAGCTAAGCACATCCCACATCGAAAGGGCCTCGAGATGCAAGAAATTAATATGATATAAAACGAGTGACTTGGGTTTTTGTAAATGTATGATCCTTCAGGCAGTTAATGGGATGTGATGAGTGGTCAGAATATTGCACAAAAATATGCAATATGGGTGTCTAGCCTAAAGCCTGTTACGACAATATAGGCATTCTCATCTTAACCAATCTGATCCCTGGCCCAACTTTAAATCAAGTTTAATTTTTTTCTTTTTAATTTTAATTTGCACAATTAATACAATTTTTAATACATTAATGTTCACTCGTAGGAATGTCATCATTTTCCTATTTTTATAGGAGGCATAGGTGCTTTGAGGATACGGTGGGAGGCATAGTTTCTTTGCTTTGAGGACCCAAGATTGTTGTGATTTTTAAAACAATTTTTTTTTTTTTACTGATTTACATATAATTCTAGTGTAAATATATTACATATTTTTGTTTTGTTTTTATAATAATTTATGCCAATAATTTATTTCCCAAGAATTTGTTAAATATATAAAATTCTAGGAAAGGTGAAAATAATTTTTATCTATTGAAATTTGACAAACATGGGATAAATGGATAATGTGTAAATGTGGCTAGGCGCCTTATATATTGGGGCTTATCAATATGTTTACTATAAAAGCAAGTAACTAATAAGTAAAATAATTTCAATATGCTTATCAATATTGTATTTTCTTGATTTTCTTCATATAATTTTAAATTAATAATGAATTAAACAATTTTACTAATAAGTAAAATATTCGTTCTTATGATATTTCGGTCTTCCAATTTAATTTTGCTTCAAAATTCGTATCCACTGAAATTATTGAAATTCTTTTGCAAATACAATTGTTTTTTTTATTATAACTTACTATTGTATAAATAACATAATTTGTTAAGATCGTTCAAAATTATAAATTAATAATAATTTTAAATTAATTTTCTCGGAACTTACTTATACTTCGCACGGGTTATCAACTCCGATTCGATCCACCCCCTAGATCTAGTTTTATAAAAGAAACTTGTATAAACTAGGATATAAGCTTCTGCTTCTCACTTTGATTCCTTCCTCAGCGTGTTTAAACTTTTTTATGTTTGTACATCCTTCTACTCCCTCTATAACCACAAATCCACAATCAGTAATTGACAAAACGCGTAGCTCCCATGTTCTCTTACAAAAAAAACATGTTCACTAATATATACCACCAAATTAATCTCAATTTTATACCTTCTGGCCGTTCTATCTCTATCAGGGATCTCATTATTTTCACACTCAACTATTGGAATTATATATAAGTAAATAAAGAAGAGTCTTCTACATAGTGGTGACCCTATTTTATACCGAATTTCAAAATGTGACCAAATTTTTGAGTTGTAAATTAATAACCAACTTTAGTTCCTACATTTTTAAAAAGTGGCTCCTGCAAAGCCAACTTTAGTTCCGGCATTTTAAAAAAGTGGCTCCTGCTAAAAATTTCACCACTCATACTCAAAGAATATCGAATGCACTGCAGTTAGAAGATTATTAAGTTTTATGTGGGTTGTTTAATCGCCTTACTGAAACTCTTAGAGCACATATTAGTGTAGATTGGAAATAATCTTCCATTGCTTTTCAAACATCAACAAAGGCGTGGAAAAAGCATTTACATCTTTACACGCTAAAAAAGGTGGGATGCACCCAGTTGAGCTTAGTTTGTCATTGCGGAAAATTAAACCGTCTTACTATTAAACTCAATGCACCCAATCTCAGGCAGATAAGCTTCAGACAATGAAAATATACACATAAGCTTGAGACAATGAAATTTCTTTCGAAATCTTTAGAAATCAATTCTTTTCTTTCGTAAAAAATTATTCAGTCTGAAACTTTTCTTTTTTCTGTGACGGAAAACTTAGGATTAAACTTTGCCTTTCGAACTCAATGCACCCCACCCAATCTCAGGCAACGAAAATTATTACGTTAGGATTGGCGTGTTCAAATTATTAAATTTGGATTGGCGTGGGCTGCGCGAACGCAAGCCCACCTAACACAAATTATGATGTAGATTCCACCACTTGGGTAGATCTTAGGATAGCACCCCTCCAAAGTGCAATGGAGATTACTACCCTAGGCCATGAACCTTGTTGATCGCCCATTGACCCCATCCAGGTAAGTAATTTGCAAGTGAGGCATAGTGTCTTCATTTATACAAGTCTGAGATGCTTCAGACATCTACCTTCTAGATGTGGGACAAATTATTAACAACTCCCCTTTCCACCAAATTAAACCACATTTCTGAAACCAATCCTGACTAATACTAACATTTTCAACTCGATATCATCCATATTGTTGTTCATGTCAGCAACAAGAATTCCTGCTAATCTACCTGTGCTGAATTGTTTTTCACTTTATATTATATCCATCTATTTGGCAACAAATATATCTGATTAGCTTCGGTTGAATGTTGGCATGATGTCGAATGCAAAAAGCAGGAGATCAGAATTGTAGAAAATATTGCTGGAGTTAGGGATGATCAAAATAAAACCGAAAAATCGAAACCGAGCCGAAAAACCGTACCGAAATAAATCGTAACCGACTAAAACTGAAAAAATCGTAACCGAACCAAACCGATGGGACGGTTTGGTAACGGTTACAGTTTTATTCGATAAACCGAACCGAAATATATTATTTTAATAAATTTTTATTTTATATTCTATACTTATATAAAATATAGGATTTTATAGTCAGATTTATACAATTTATACTAAATATATATATATATATATATATATATATATAGGCCTTTGCTCCATACATAACATTCTTATATAACAAACAACAAAGAACACCTTAGATCTATCAGATCCTTTGGCCCCGCCAGGGGCACCCAATACAAAAAATTGTTATTTTTTTACCCTCTATCAAGCCAGCAAAAAAAAATAATAAAAAAAATAAAAAATTTACTGTTCATGATGACGTCATCGTCATGAACAATAACTTTTTAATTTTTTTTATTTTTTTAATTTTTTTGAGATGATGGATGGATAGAGGGTAAAAAAATAAGAATTTTTTGTATTGAGTGGTCCCGCCAAGAGCAATGGATCTATTAGATATGAGGTGTTCTTTATTGTTTGTTATATAAAGTGTTTGCTATGGAGTCCAGCCCTATATATATATATATATATATATATATATATATATATATATATATATATACATTTATACTAAACATTGAAGTATTACGGGTATGCAACTTTATTCTAGTTGATCAGGTGATCACGTACCAGTATAACAACCAAAACAAGTGTAAACCAATTCAGCAAAATGAAAACTACATAAAAACAAATGACTTTGCTAGACTTTGCTAGAAAGCTATAATACTATGCATTAAAATTTTATGCCCATCCAAGATTCTAGAATTTTCACCTCTATTGATTTATAAACAGAAGACTTTGCTAGAGTTTTGCAGTTGAGTGTCATGGTTACAGACTAAAATTGCAATGTCAAAAAACTAAGCTCCTATTATAATCAGATTATTACTTTTTCTTTTTAATCCGTGTACACATGCAAATGTATGTTTGTTTAATGGCAATGGTTAGGAAATGTTAACATGACATTTATAATTTTTATTAGCATGATATTAAGATATTAAGTATTAGAATAAAAAATCGAAACCGACCAACGGTTAACCGAACCGAAAAAAACCGTTCCGAACGGTTCGGTTACGGTTAATAGCTAAAAACCGAACCGACATGTACGGTTTGGTAACGGTTTTCGGTAAAAACCGAGCCGAACCGACCCGTGCACACCCCTAGCTGGAGCACACAATTTGATGCTAAAAAATGCAACTGCCCTCAACATAAATGGGGTTCCAATTAACACTGATAAACCAGTTGTTAGCTTAGTGGATATCTCACTTCTCTTGCCACAAGGTTGTCACTTCTTCAGACTGGTTCAGATGTCGTTGGTCAATGCTCAACTTCACAAGTAAGAGTTTGAAACAGCCATTGTCTCTATAAAGCTAACGACGGAAACACAAGAAGCTCAGTAGTTGAAGTGAAACACAAGAAGCTTAGTAGTTGGATGTTTCTGCATTAATAACTGAGAAATTACATTTTCAAAATGAATTCTTTTGTATGAACACAATATAATATTAAAAACATATTCTTGTTGGCAAATTTATTAAATATAATTGCAATCAATTTATGTAAACTAAAGATAATTTCCAATAAATAATTGTTCTCTGCTCATATTTGTAAAACAGTTGATAGTAGAAAGCCTACTTATGTTGGATGCTCTTAATACATTAAAACAAATTAAGAGTGTTGCAAGCTTATGATCCTTCCGGAAACTGGTAGAAGTATAACAACAAACGATAACTTGGACGTAGAAAGATCACAAAGTAAGTTTTAAGCTCATATTTCCAGTTTTCGATGCCTAAGATGAAAAGTATATGTTAAGTTACCAACTCTCCTAAAACCTTAAGGTGTTAGAAATTGGGCTTACCGGGATCATATATTTATCTTAACATCCCCCCTCACTCGAAGGCCCATTATTTGGGTAAAATGGTGGATCACTAGGTTGTTCGTGTCTTTTTGGCCCTAGCGTCTGGTTGTCGATCGTCGTACACAATTTTTCAATATTTCAATAAATGAGAATATTGGGGGTAGGAGGGACTCGAACCTGAGTCCTCCCACATCAAGAGCTCTGATACCATGTTAAGTTACCAGCTCTCCTAAAACCTTAAGGTGTTAGGAATTGAGCTTACCAGGATCATATATTTATCTGAACAGTATATGATAGGGCCATACAGTTTACCTAAGTGAATTGTATACTTGAATGTGGTTGAGCTGATAAGAAGATGCTAAGTTTATTAAAACTCAACAAAAGGCCCAATGGGATACAAAGTAATATTTTTGGCAATACCCCTGTCACATTCAACTCACTTGTATTGATTAGTTCCGCCACCTTCCAAGTACATACTTTCATCCGCAAAATACAATTATTAAATGATGTTAGAGTCTATGTACTATGACGAAAGAACTGAATATAAAAATATAACTGTAGACAAATTACTACTACTAACAACTTAGCTTTCCGCCAAGTTAAACCAAAATTCTTAAAGTAATCCTGTTGATCAACCTGTGCTGAAAATTTGTAACTTCATATTATATCCATCTATTTGGAAATATATATGTGTGTGCGTGCACGCGCGTTTAACTTGTGGTTGAATTATAGTATGATGTCAAATGTAATTTTGAGTATTTTTTGCAATTTCCAGGGGATACCTGCATGCCATAATGTTCTCAAGTTGAATATAAGTGCTTTTAAAAATTGCAGGAATCCTCCACTAGAAACAATAATCATTACATAAATCATTACAGCTGACCATTATAGAAAATAGAGTAAAGTGCACTTCGTGTACCTGAACTTTGGCGATGACACCACTTCGCATACCATAGTTTCAAAACTGCCACGGGCAATACCAAACAAGCTAACTACTTAAAGTTTGTGTACTGTCATCTATTTTGCTCAAACGGCGTTAAATTGCCTAGGGGTAGTATTGTCCATTCAAGCTTATTTTTGGTGGCTTAAGCGAAGTAGGCGGGAATTGTAGCTATATATACACAGGAGCAGCCCCCATTCTTCTTCACTTATAATTGCAAACCCTAATTGATTCCACAAACTAAAAATGGCTGCTAGACCTCGTATGGATGAAGAAATCGATGCCATCTTGGACCTTGCTTGCTACTGTGACCAGATGAGTGTAATGAAGACACAGTGGTTTGGGCCAAATGCTGGGAGGAGATTCAGGGCATGTCCGAGCAACTTTTCTGCAGTGCCATCTTCTTAGCTCTTGCAATTGCATAGATACTGACATGACAACCCCAATCATTGACAACATTATTTAAGAATGAAGCCAAAGGCCAAGTGTAACACCCCCAGATCCAGGGTCAGGAATCTGGTCGTTACGGTCTCAATATTCATCCCTAAAACCAACATAATTTAAATTACAACCTTGCGACCCAAAACAACAGCATAAAACACACCCGTTATAGTCCCAGAGATGAAATCAGAATAACCATCAATATTATTAATCATAAGTTTGAGTTCTTACAACCCAAAGAATTACAATTTACCATTACATATTCTTTGCCGTACATTGGTATATGCCATATAATAAATACATTTGATGATCAAATGCTAACAACTAGCCTACCAGAAGCTGCACCCCCAGCAATGGTAACTATGACCTCGGCGGTTAATCCTCTGACGGCAGACACCTGCCTATGTTGGGTACGCCTTGCGCGACCATCTGATCTAGATGTTGTTGTGATATAAATAAATAAAGCAAGGGTGAGCAATAGCCCACCAAAAATATAATTGAACAGTGATAATATATAACAGTCCAAAATATCTTTGAAACCATATGACATGCATTTAACGAACGTAGTACCAATATAAGGTATGAGATGAAGTTACAAGGTAACTCAAAATATATTTGTTCAGAAGAAATATCTGCTATGTCAAAGATAAGCAAGATATTATCAAAATTTCATAATAGAGGAACTTGCAGAAGAATATTGCAATTCTAGTTCAAACACTATTCAAACCTGCCAACAATGATAATGTTGCAGGAAATTTCCAACATTGAGAGATGAACTAATATTGGAGTTTGACGCGCCAGGAGACATGGCATTTACACGATGATCAGTCACATGTTATGCTCCCCACCTCTTGTTCTCTACATGTAGAAGGAAGCACCAACGGATTTACTTGTCTTCCGCCCTCTGGAACCCCCTCGGCCAACGGTTGGGCCATTTGCTGGACCGGCGCCACTGGGTCACTTACGCATCTCCTAGTTCTTTTAACATCCATGACTCTGAAATGTAAAGTTCCTCCCCCTTTCCCCAAGTATATTACTTGTTGATAGGACTCCACAAAGTAGTCTTATCCAGTTGGAAAGGAAAATTCACCAATATTTCCCAAGCTGATGCTTGTTAATGGATATAAACTTGTTCCATCAATTCTTACCCCTCGAGCGTTGAGGAGGTAACCAAACAGATTCATATCGATGTTTGAAAGAATCAAGATATGAGTGACAAGATAGTTTAACAAGTATAGGACCGGGCAGTCCAATAAATAACGTAACTCAAGTGAGGTCCCCTTATATATTTTTGGAAGTTGAGCGAGTATTTAAATCTTCTTATAAGATAGATTTAAATGAAAATAGAGTTTTTGGAAACCTCCCCTTGATAAAATAGTCATAAAAGACTCTGAAATATTTTACACCATATCTGAAGGTGACATATAATCTTTGAATAATATGAATCATTATAAAAAAAGAACTTATAAAAATTTAAATAAATATTCCAAGAATATTTATTAAATCAATAATAATTAAGGAATATGAATACATCATAATATTGCTCGTAAGTAATCCTTGAATGATTATATAGAATTATTTACTGAATAACTCTCTTATTTAAATGAATATTCAAAATAATATTCATTAATTAACTAAACTCAAATAAATGTTTAAGATAATATTCACTAAATAAATCAAACCTTAAGTGAATTTTTGAGAATAATATTCATATAATAAATAATATTCTAAATAAATATCCAACTAATATTCTTTTGGTAATAAAAACTTTAAAGGAATATTCGAAGCAATATTCCTTAAGTAAATAGAATTTCGAATGAATACTTTTAAATAATATTCATTAAGTACATAAAATCTTAAATGAATATTCAAAATATATTCATTAATAAATAAATCCCAAATGAAAATTCAATTGATATTCATTAAACAAATAATATTCTAAATAAATATCCAAATAATATTCATTTAGCAAATAATATTCTAAATAAATATCCAAATGATATTCATTTAGTAATCAAAACCTTAAAGGAATATTCGAAATAATATTTCTTAAGTAATTAGAACTTCCAAAGAATACTTTTAAAATAATATTTATCAATTACATAAAACTCAAATGAATATCCGAAAGTGATATTCATTTAAGGAATAAAATTCCAATGAATATCAAAGTAATAATTCATTTAAATAATCCAACTCTAAATGAATATTCGAAACTAATATTCATTTAAGTAATTAAAGCTCAAATGAATATTAAAATAATATTCAGCGAATAACTAAACGCGAATGAATATTCAAAATAATATTCATGAAGTACTTCTCGATTGAGATAATATTCAAATAACATTCCTCGAATAATTTCCAAGTAATTAATACCTCATGGAAAATATAAATAATGTTCATAAATAACATTCCTCAATAAACTGTCACTAGAATCCCTCCGGGTTTCCACGACTATCTCTATATTACAAAATACCGACTCCCGATCTATATTTAATGAAGGAATATCATACGCCCTTCACTAAGGGTCTTAACAAGACAATCCGGCTTATAACTGATAATTCATATCTAGTCTATAGGCCAATATCAATTCAGGGAACAAGTATATCAATAGACTTGAAAGTAGACATGCATGCTATGGCATATGTATACAACAATCATCATATATATTATCACAACAACAGTTCCAAGTATTGGAAACTTGCCTGGTAATCCTGTAGGGGTAGTGTGCCTCGTGTCAATCCAGTGATCTATAAATAGTCACAATAACCGAGGTCAATCACTTAACACTCTTTAAAAGGCTAAGTATAACTTAACTTAAGTCGAAACACGTTTTCGAGTTATCTCGTTAAACACCCCTTAGTGCAATTCTCTTTATTCTCGCTATGACCCGTCATTCGTTCGCTACTAAGACACGTCGTCATACTTACACTTTGTATATACTTAAGTCATGTAAGTTTTAAGGTTGGTCATTTACGAACCAAGATTATACCTCGAGGTTCATCGCCTCGTTTTCTAAGTCATTTACCAAAGTCATAACCAAGTATGCTTCTAGGGGTTCGTTCGCGTTTAACCTTGATTCGAACATTTTTATAAAATCGGAAAATAATCCATTCGACATGTGGTTTTCTCCCACACCTTCCTCTTTACCTCTAATATTTAATTATCAAGATTCGCCATTGATTTCATGGTTTTAAAGGAATCCAATTTCAGTTACGAACTTCCATTTACGGTTTCGAACCACTTTTACGAATTTAATCATAACTCCTAAACCGTAAGTCCATTTCATACGAACTTTATATCAAAACGAAGCTTATAACATAATCTAGCTTTTTATGTCAAAATAAGAAACTGGACAGTGAGTTTTATCAACTGTGATGCTTCGTTTCTTAAGGTTTAACGGAAATCGGGCATTACGACGGCTATAATTCGAATCTTTCTAAATTCCAAACTTTCCAATAATCATAGTTTTCATCCCAAACAACATATACACATAATTTAACCATGAACTAAGGCCAAGAAATGCCTTTCCATTAATCTAACTATTTTAATCCTTACCAAAACCCAATCATAATCATGCTTATAATCACTAATAACATAAATAAGCTTAAATCACCAAGAACATGCATAATCTCAAAGTAAGATCTAGGGTTTTCAAGTGTATTATACCTTCCTTGGGGTGTGTATGCACTTAGTAAGCCTTGTATAGTCCTTGTATAGCCTCCATGAAGCTTGGATCATCAACCAAAATCAAGATCCAAAAGTTTTGTTCTTGAGGTTACTATTCATCCTCCACTTTGATGATTTTTTTGAAAATGGAAAAAGTGGTGATTGAGGCTAAGATTTCTATGGTATCATTTTTATGAAATATAGGATCTATGATAAAAGTTTGGAGATCAAACAATGGTGGGAAGGTTGGTTTTGGTTCTTGAATTTCATCAAAAAGTCGAATGGCTTGAAATGGGGGAGAGAGAGCATTTTTGCTTGGTTGCTTGCTTTGCTCTCATCCAATCTTGCATTATTGTTATGTCCTTAGAAAATACCTAACATAAAGTAGCTTTATTAAAGCTAATAGGTCATTGCATGCATCATCTAGCCAAGTGGAAGTGATTTTGTGGAATGGTGTATGTTGTAAGCTTAGTTGCTTGGTTAGTTTCTAAGTATTGCTAGTTACCTTGGTAACTACTTATTTACTTGATGTTATTCACTAGAACATGCATGTATCTTGATCCCCTGCTTGTTTCTTTGCCCGTTTATTGCTCAATTCATTGATCGTTCGGAGGAATAACTCAATCGTTTTTAGTTAGGGTTTTACCGAAAACCTTCTTAATAATTATAATACCATCCTCCATCTTACTTAATACTTCTCGAATTTAAATCCTTAAATCCCTTTAATAATTCCTTAAGTCTTGCAGTGTCCAGGGAATTCTCGGAGAAAATAAAAGTGCTATTTTTCTGAATCCGACAGCTTTTACATACACTTATTTCCTCCTGGATCACTAATACGAACTCAGATTTTCATTCCGGGTACTTCTATATAGTGTCGTCTCATAATATTCTTATTCCCATCAAAAACACTATTCATCACTTATTCTCTTTTTAGTCCTGGTACTTAGAAAATATCTTTGTGCTTCCTCGAGCGTTCCTTAACTCTTTCATGGAACCTCCGTACTTGTAACCGATATCGATCTGGATGACATGAGGGTATCTATTTCTCTCTAGGGAATCTTATCTTAACTTTCTAGGAGATAGATTATTCTAATCTAAGTTATCACCCAATAGCATCCTTCAGGACATATAACCTTGGAATCTATATCCTTTCATTATTCATTCATTAAAGCCAGTATTACATTGTAGTTGTAACCACTGTTCACTCTTACATCAATACATAATAAAAGTTTTAATTCTACCCAAAAATCTGGGTTCTTACACCAAGTAGGGTTTATCTTCACATCATTTTCATAATGATTGGCTATCCATCTTGAGTTAATCTGCTTCTGTTCAAAGGTTTGAATGCATGTATGTTTTGGCTGGTAGACTCTTATCTGGTAAATGTCAGAGTTTGGCATTTTTGCCCCATAGATACTCCACTTACAACCTCCATGTCACACAAATTTTACTCTTGAACCATAATTCCTCTTCTGAATTATCCATCTCCTGTCCTTGATAGCTTGCTTCTTGATAACATCTCTAAGCACCTTTGTCGTGGGAAACAATTGACCCAACTTAAACTGTGGATTTTCCATCTAACTTTTGGCATCAAATACTGGCCATCATATCTCATCTTCATCAGTGGAATTGGCAGCCATCCTCTCCTCTTCACTATCATAGAATATGGAGTCACTAGAATAACCTGCATTTTCATCTGTCCCCATCTTTGTGGCACTCTCTTTCTCTTTCTCTGTGTTATAGCCAGCTTTCTCACCATCCTTCCCAGTACCCTCCTTGGTAGCTTTCTTACTCTCCTTAGTAGAATTTTCACTTTGTTTACCTGCTTTCTTACTCTCCTTAGCAGCTTTTTTGCTCTCTTTAGCAGCTTTTGCAGTCTCTTTGGCAACCTTCTTTTTTGATCTTTCATTCTTATAGTAAGCCACATCTTCGTCTGTGTTATCCTCATTTGAAGAGTCAGAATGGAAATCATCACTCAGTCATCCTGTTGGTTGACCACAAAGTCCTCATCTTCTGAGTCACTGTCATTGTAGCTTGCATTCTCATTGTAGCCACCATCCTCATTGTAGTTTCCATCTTGTTCAGAGTTGCCACCATCTTGGTCATCAAACATCTCTCTAACAAAATCTCTATCATATTCAGCCTCAACAAATTCCAAGTCAGGATCTTGAGATGGAATATAGCTTTGTGATGCTTTTTGGCTTTCTGTACATAGAGGCTGAACTTCAACTGCAAAAACTAACACCAATCTAGAAGGTGGCACCAGTTCACACATATCCAAAACATCACCATCATTGTCTAAGGTCCAGTGACCATTAATCCAATCAGTTCTAGGAAACTTGTAGTAGTACATTTGACAACCAAGAACCCCACAGTCCTTTAACATACCACTCAGTTCTAACATGGACATCTTGTCTACATTACAGAAGTCCACATAGTCAAACTCACCACCTTCATACTGCCTTGGATTCTCAGTCAATACCCCCCCATGATACAGTTTTATAGTAAACAAATCAGATGCTGGAACATTAACAAACAAAACAAACACAAGTGGGTATTAAAAACAGATCGAATAGCAAATAAACAACTGAATAAACAATTCAATTGGGACCACAAACATAAAAAACCCTAAATCATTACAGACACCAATGAAACCCTAATTTAAATGCATATAAAACCCCCAAAAACATGGAACAAACAGTACAATCGTTTAAAATCCCTAATTAAATATAAATCACACCTAATTATATAAAACCCCAAATTGCGAAAAGGATGCTTACAGATATATTGTGGGACCTCATTTGGAGCGAATGCGTCTCTTTCTTCTCTAGGTCGAACAGCCCAAGCCATCGTCTTCTGAGTATAATCTTCACGTTTTTTCTTCCCTTGCCTTTATCGCATGCAACTGAGTATAATCTTTACATTTTTTCTGGTCAGTTGACACTCTAGACTAAATCTAGGACCTGCTCTAGACTGACTGTATGTTGCTCATCCCGTAAATCAAGCTTACAACCCACCACTATTACCAACACCCTTACCTGCACACATATACGTCCACCATTATCTAATTTTTTTTTATAAAAAATCTGAATACCACAACTGGTTTCTCGAAATGCTTCTGAGCTTACATTCAGATAACACTCTGTATTTCACTCCTTCATACGGGCAGCTGCTTGATTCAGAGAAGCTTCTGTCAATTTTCCCCAAAATTTGTCAACTGCCCTTTCGAAGCACATCCTGGCCATCTTATAGTTAAATGAACAATTTAAGTAACAAACTTTAAATGATATGAATAAAGGAAATAATCTCAAATGAAACATTTGTATTTAGACTAATATAGATACATAAGATACAAAATCAAGATTAATCAACCATTTGGACTGCAAGAACTCAAAATTAATGCGAAGTCATTCACCATTGCTTAACATATGAGAAATTAGAACAACTCTAACAATCAAACTCTCTACCTAAACAATCGGTAAACACTACTTAACATCAAACAATTAACATTTTAAAACCATAAATCTGAAAATCGTCTCCATTTCGAAGTGCTCATGAAACATCCTTCACATTTAAGAAAAAAAATTCAAAAACTCTCTTAGAGCTTCAATCAAGCACTTGGGCTGCAAGAATTCAAATTAGTTAGATATATAAAAATTAAAGGAGAATGCTTGAAAAACAACCATTCATATAAGCATTAAACAAATCACCAAAAAAAAATATACCGATTTACCAACCCTCTTACTTGTGTATGCTTAGATTTAGGAGGCGGGTAACCTAATTTCTCACAATTTCAAATTACCACAAAACAAAATAAGGTCTATATATATAATACATACATATACATTGCAGTATATAACAATTACGATGATGCAAAAAAAGGTTAAGAGAATCAATTAAAAGATAGAGAATGAGATGAATGATGAAATTGATACCTAATTGTTGATGTCCATTCCACGAGGAAAGAAATCTATATTTTTTCAATGGTCTAAATTGAGACTGATTCTTATATAATCAATGTATCTGTAAGAACATGCAAACACAATTACAGGATAAATAGCAAAAATAATGAATTGATTAATACAAAACAATTAACCTAGAGATTTTCATCCATGGATGCTTAAAGCTTTAAGCCACGTTACATACCTTCGGAGAGCACGAAGACGAAGCCCATAAAGTCGATGGCGTTCCTTTCAACGTTTGATTTTTAAAATAATGATGATAGATAATTAGGATCGTATGGCATTTATTTTTTCCCAAGTGATTTTACATTTATGTCCTTAATAAAGTTTCATTAACAAAGGGAGAGGAAGGACATAAAAGGGAGAATGTGACAAAAAGTATTCAGGATTTATATTATACATAGATTTTGTTGCCACCGGTTAATTAATTAAGATAATTATGTAGCGCACAAGTTTTTCTTAGACTTTTTTGACACCGACTTAATTAATTAAGTAGTGTAGCGAAAAAGTCTTGTCTATCCTTAGTTGAACTTTATCAAATTAAACATTTGAGTATAACATAAATAATGAATTAATAATTTCATTAAAAAATTTTGTGTATAATATAGGCGTATGTAAACTTATTTGATTGTATTTTAAAAAATTGATCGTATAGGTATGATTATACCTTGAGACATAAACAAAATCTCTTAATATTGGGTTAAAGTCATCCTTGTGGTTGTATCAATCAATTTTTTGTAACATATATATATATATATATATATATATATATATATATATATATATATATGTTGAGTATTGAACACAAAGAAAGAATACAGAGGGGGGGTGAATGGATTCTTGAACTTTTCGTGCCTTGAGTCTGTGTAGCAAACAAGTATTGTGTGTGCAGTGATGTAGATGCGGATAAAGAACAACACACAACACAATATCACTTTAAGCTAATGTATTATTAGATAAAGGTTGCTACAATCTGTGAATACAAATGATAGTATTCTCAGCTTCGTTTTTCTCAGAGAGATATAGCTTACAGTGTATGAAAAACTCGACTCACAAAAGTTACTAAGTTATGAAGTGAGGCTGTGTCCTTATAGAACATGGATACAACCTACTTACTGCAAATAAGGTAGCTAAACAAATTACTTTCTAGTCTGTCTATCCTTTTTGAGTAAGTGTCCAAACGGTTACAGATTTGACTTTTCAAAGCCTGTTTAGATCCACTTCTTTAGCTCCTTGTCTCTTCTATATCTCTCCAAGCTTCCTTGTAGGCTTTCCAGAGCACGTTACAGATTGTGGTCCATAAAGTGCATTGGCTTGTTGCAGGTTTCTGACTTGTACAATTTCTTCAGCATTTTGTCTCCAAGAATGTATTCGAGAAGTGACTAAGTAAGTGATTCGAGAACTAGAATTGACTTGATCGATAACTCTGAGTTCTCGAACACTGTTATATTGACATATCGAACCACTTCTCGAATAGCTCTTTTCCATCAGGATTCCTTGAGTTGTCGAATAGAACATTTGACTTATCGAATCCTCGAGATATCGAATAGCTTTCTGAGTCCTTGAGATATCGAATGGAACTTTGACTTGTTGACTCTTTGAGAACTCGAATACCATCTTGACTTGTTGACTTCTTGAGTTCTCGAATAGAGTAGTAGACATATCGAATCTCTGAGATATCGAACAGTGTATTCAGAGATATCGAATAGTGTCTTGAGATATCGAATCCCTGACTTCTCGAATGCTGGACTTCTCAAATAGACAAATATACTTCTCGAATTGGTACTTAGGCAAATTCTTCATTTCTTCAAATCCCAACTGTGATTATTTGACAGTCTTTAACTCCTTGCTTGAGGCATGAACCTTGGAACTTCTTTCAAGCATTATTCTAGACTCTATTTGTACAATTATACAACTAGGATTTGATGCCTACTACAAGTACAATACAAACAGAAACTCTACAACTAGAGGTTCCCTCAGTTAAGAGGTCATGTAAGTAATGCAAAACATTACAAACAATTAGGCTTGTTATTAGATGTGTACAGGCATGCCTCTGTAACTAACAATATATATATATATATATATATATACACATATATAAATATATATATTTATATATTTTTAAATTCAAATGTTTAGTTCTAGTCCAATGTTTTTTTTGAAAGAAATTCTAGTCCAATGTTTATTACACAATACCGAATATCTATTAAAAATTAGGTGAACTAAAATATTTTTTATATTATAATTTTGAATTACTTTTTAACTCAACTTTAAATTTTTTTCAAATATTTTAATCAATGTAAAATATGATTAGATGACCTTAATGATCCATGCATTTATATGAAATCTAAAATCAAATTTTTTGATTTCATCATATACAGGGGTGAGCATAAATATCTAAAATTTTCCGATCCGGTATCCAATTTTAAAAACTTGGAAATATGGATATCCGATCCGAAAAAATTAGATCGAATATCCGATCCGTTTTTTTTAAAAAAATGGATACAGATCCATATCACAATTTTAACTAATTAAGTAATGAATTAACTGAATAGTTCAACATTAAACATATCAAATTAAGTTATGAATTATCAATAATAAATTAATGAGTTTGTTGTGTATTACTTGAGTTTGTAAGCATTTTAGGTGTAAAACGTAAATTAGGATACACTTAAGGGTAATTGACAAATACAATCCCATTTATTTATACGTGAAAACCTCGTAACCTCATGTAAGTTTCTTTAAATCAATCTCGAGAACTTTTTTCTCCGAATTAATAATTTTATCCAAAATGACAATTAAGAAGTTATAATAATAGAAAAAAAATTAAAAGCAAAGCGAATGACAAATATTATTCTTTTTCAATATTATTTTCACTTAAAATATAAATCAGAGAGCTAGTGTTATTAATATCTCTTAATTTTTCTTAAGAACTAACTAAAAAATGAATGATAATTTATTATAGGTCAATATAAAACTAGGGAAAAAATGAATTTATCGATATTAAATTATTAAATGATGATATCTAAAATTTTAATAATTAGTTTACAATTTGTAAAGTTAATGACAACTTATCAAAATGTATAAAACTTTATATACTTTTACAAATTAAAATAATTTTTACTTGATTAATTCAGGTCTGGGTTATCCGATTTTCTATCTGGTTTAAATGGATATCCGAATTTTGGAAATTTGGTTAAATCGGAACCAGAATAGATTTTTCATAATCTGAAAAACCGGATATCCGATCCAAATTTCATAACTGAATTGGGTATTCGATTTTGCTCACCCTTACGTTTATTGATCTGAGTATATATTATAATTTAACCATTATATTTATCAATTTACTATATGATAGAGTATATTTTTATATATATTTTAGATGATTTTATTCTCATATTTATTGTGTTTTGCATTGATTTGGATTTTTATTTAATAGATTTTATTGTTTTATTGTAGGAAATAAAGAATTCATGACTTGGAAGGATTTGGAGCAAAAAGAGCTATTTTGGAGATAAAATAGGAGAAAATTCGTAATATTGGGCTATACGGGCTGCCTGCACTGTTTGGGCCATATCTTGAGTTCCAGAAGTCAGAATTTGACGAAATTACTGTCCACGCGAAGCTTAGGGAATTATCTTTAATTCAGAGGTGGTCCAATAAGCAAAATCCAACTGGAAGAGCCCAGAAACAGAGGAGCAAAATTAGTGACGAATTTTACAAGAAAATCCTATTCAATTATGGATATCTTTTTGTAAATTGATTAGGATATTAAAAATACTTTTATTAGAAGAAAGAGATCAGATTTTATTGGGGGGATATATTATAAAAACGTGGGATAGAGAGGGAGAGACAGATAGGACGTATTTTATATATTTAACAAAAACTAGGGTTTTGTTTTCTCTCTTCATCTCTTCCTTTGTAAGCACTTGGTTTAATTTGGATCTTCATTGTTCTTCGTTAATAAAAAGTTTGAGGTATTCTTTATTCTCTTGTTTCATTATTATATGTTTTACATGGCTTCTTTCATTATTCTCATTGTTTTTACTTCTACCATGAGTGAGTAGTTTAATTCTAGGGTATTAAGGGGAGCCATGTTTGCACCATGATTTGGGCGTAATTTGATTAGTAGATTGATGGGTAAAGAGTAATTCTGATTGATATGTTATAATTCTTAATTTGTGTAATTGCGCAATATCATGGATTAATTGATTGCAATAGGAGTAATAGATCGAGAGATTTTACTACTAGAGGCTTACATACAATTAGCAGAATTGAAGGTGAGTGTGAGAACATCATTAGATATTCTGAGAGCGTTAATGCTTGAGAAAGATTAACCATTGCTTTAATTACTTAATCCCATTGAAAAGCTATACTTTTGTGATTTGTTTGGTGTAAACATGGTGAACCTGAATTGCCCTAGATCCCTTAATTAATTGATTTAAACCTTTGTTAAATTTGTTTTAGTAGTTAATACAATTCTCAAACAATCGTTGTGACTAGAAACAATTGATAGCAATTGAATTGAAATTGAAACTGTCTCCTTGAGGATTCGACCCGTATTTGCTAGTATCTACTACAATTGATACCGTGCGCTTGCGGTTAGGTATAATTTGACACATCAAGTTTTTGGCGCCGCTGCCGGGGAGACGCCTAGTTTCTATTATTTTAGTTTGATTGTTTTATATTGTTTCTCTTGTCTCTTTGGAACTCTTGTTCCAATTGAGACCGATCTTACTGCTTTTCCTTGTTTAGTTGTTGATGCCCAAGACCAGGTCTCAAACGAAAGTAGATCAAGCGAAAAAGGATACAACTCCTCTTAGTCAACAAAGGGAAAAGAAGCAGCAAAGGATATCTGAACCAAAGATTGAGATGGCGGACCTTCCTCCCAAATCTTTGAAGAACTACTCACAGCCCTCTCCGAGTGGGGTACCTACTGGCCTTGCTATGCCAGCGATTCAAGCAGCAAATTTCGAGATCAAGCCTGCTTTGCTCACTATGATCCAACAGAATCAATTTGCTGGGCTTGCCTCTGAAGACCCTACACTTCATCTGCAACGCTTTCAACAGCTCTGTTCTACAATTAAACATCAGGGAGTCACTCCAGACCAGTTAAAAGTCATGTTGTTCGGTTTCTCTCTTCGTGATAAAGCTCAAAAGTGGTTGAACGATATTGAATTGACCAAGTGGGATGAGATTGCTCAAGCCTTCTTAACTGAGTTCTTCCCTCCTAACAGAACCGACGATTTGATCGACAAGATGATGGGTTTTAAGCAAGATTATGGTGAATCTCTACGGGATGCTTGGGACAGATTCAAGGATTATCAACGTGCATGCCCTCGCCATGGTCTTGAGAAGTGGTTTCTTCTTAAACGCTTCTACAATGGTCTTGATCCTGAGACAAAAGGTATGGTTGATAATGCTGCAGGTGGTGTATTTCTGGATAAAGGAGTTGATGATGCATATGCTTTTCTTTCAAATTTGGCTGCCAATCACTTCAGTAATCCGAGAGCAACCAAGAAAGGGGGTAAACTTGAAGTGGATGCATATTCTCTATTATCATCTCAACTCGCTGCATTAACACAGGAGATCCACTCTTTGAAGACATCTCAGCCCTCTACTCAACCTATGAGCATCAATGCATTGTCGTCCATGGCTCCTATGAATAATCCTGTTTGTGAAGTCTGTGGCATCCAAGGCCACTATGGTAATGATTGCCAATACAATGCTCAAAATTCACATAATTTTCAGATGGAGCAAGCAAATGTTTTCCAACAGAGGCAGCAGTACAATCCGTACTCCAACACTTACAATCCTGGTTGGAAAGATCATCCGAACTTCTCATATAGGAACAATAATGCTCAGAATACAAATGTTCCTAATCAACAGCAATATCAGCAGTCGTACCAGCCTCCTCCACAGCAGCAGTATAGGCCTCCGCAAGGACCTATGAATCCCCCTGGATTTCAAAGGCCTCCTCAAAATTATGCTCCTCAAGCAAGTCATGCTGCACAGGCTGATAATCAAGGTGATATGATGAAGATATTGTTACAAATGCAAACAAAGATGAACCAGATGGAGATACATAACAAGATGTTGGAAACTCAGATTGCTCAAATGGCTAGTTCTTCATCTACAAGGCAACAAGGCTCTCTACCAGCACAATCAACTCAGCCAAAGGAAAATGTGAATGCCATTGCTCTTAGGAGTGGTCGTACATATGATGCTCCTCCAATGCCTACTGATGATGTTCCTAATGAGAAAGAAGAAGAGAATTCTAAGGAAGACAAGGTAGAGAAAGTTGTTGAGGATACAAACAAAGATGAAACTGAAGAAAGCAAGAAAAAAGACAAAGAGAAGACTGCAGTTACTCCTCCACCATTTGTGCCAAAGCTCCCATTCCCTAGCAGGATGAACAGAACTAAGGTGGACCAGCAGTTTGGTAAGTTCATGACACTTGTCAAGAATCTTGAGGTAACAGTTCCTTTCACTGATTTAATTTCTCAAGTTCCATCATATGCAAAGTTTCTTAAGGATATTCTCACTAAGAAAAGGTCTTTTGGTGAGGTAGAGACAGTAGCTTTTACTGAAGAGTGTAGTGCTGTTTTACAGAATAAGTCTCCACCTAAGCTTAAAGATCCTGGTAGTTTTTCGATCCCGTGTCATTTAGGTGCATTGTTCATTGATAAAGCTTTATGTGATTTAGGCGCTAGTGTCTCAGTCATGCCTCTCTCGGTTTTCCAAAAACTAAATATGGGAGAATTAAAATGTACACAGATGACTTTGCAAATGGCAGACCGTTCGATAAAATATTCCCTTGGAATTTTAGAGGATGTGCCTGTTAGGGTTGGAAAATTCTATATTCCTGTAGACTTTGTAGTTCTAGATATGGAAGAGGATAGTCAGATACCTATTATTTTAGGTAGACCATTTCTTTGTACTGCAGGCGCTGTTATTGATGTTAAAAGTGGGACTCTCACATTGAGTGTTGGTGATGATAAAATTACTTTTACTCTAACCTCTGCTCTTAAATCCCCTTTGCTTGAGAATACTTGCTGCAGGATTGATGTTATAGATGAAATTGTCCAAGATGAGACGCCGCAGATTCTATTGAATGATGCATTGGAAGCAGTGCTCATGCTTGAAGCTTCAGAAGGAGAAGGACATGCTGAAGTCGATTCATTGATTCTTGAGTTGGATGGTGCAGCTGATCCGAATTGTGAGGTAACAAACACTGTCACTTCTTGTGGTGAACCTCAGGTAAACAAATTAGAGTTAAAGTCTTTGCCATCTAATCTTAAATATGTGTTTCTTGATGATGAAAAGACTTGTCCTGTGATTGTTAGCTCTAGTCTTGATGATAACCAAGTTTTTAAGCTTCTTACTGTTTTGCGTGCACATAGAAAAGCTATTGGGTATAGTATTGATGATCTCACGGGGATTAGCCCAGACTTTTGCATGCATAGAATTCACTTAGATGATGACCATAAGCCTTGCATACAGGGACAACGTCGCTTGAACCCTAACATGCAAGAGGTTGTTAAAAAAGAAGTTTTGAAATTGTTAGATGCGGGCATCATTTACCCAATTTCTGATTCTAAATGGGTAAGCCCAGTTCAGGTAGTCCCTAAGAAAGGAGGAACAACGGTAATTAAGAATGATAAAGATGAATTAATTCCCACTCGAATTGTCACCGGTTGGCGAATGTGCATTGATTACCGTAAGTTAAACACTGCTACTAGAAAAGACCATTACCCTCTCCCTTTCATTGATCAGATGTTAGAAAGACTTGCTAAGCATAAGTACTTTTGCTATTTAGACGGATATTCAGGGTTCTTTCAGATCCCTATACATCCTGATGACCAAGAAAAGACTACATTTACTTGCCCATATGGTACCTTTGCATATCGTAGAGTGCCTTTTGGTTTGTGCAATGCCCCTGCTACTTTTCAGCGTTGCATGACTTCCATATTTTCTAATTTCATAGAGTCTATCATGGAAGTATTTATGGATGATTTCAGTGTATATGGGTCTGATTTTGATGTATGTCTGCATAATCTTTCTAAAGTGCTTAAACGTTGTGAAGAGGTGAATTTGGTTTTGAATTGGGAAAAGTGCCACTTCATGGTCAATGAAGGAGTGGTACTTGGTCATTTGATTTCTGAACGTGGCATCCAGGTTGACAAAGCAAAAATTGAGGTGATTGAGAAACTTCCTCCTCCTGTTAATGTCAAGGGAGTGAGGAGTTTTCTTGGTCATGCGGGTTTTTATCGTCGTTTTATAAAAGATTTTTCAAAAATTGCAAAACCCCTCACTCAATTGTTGCTTAAGGATGCCACCTTTGTGTTTACTGATGCTTGTTTGGAGTCTTTCAACAGGATTAAGGAAGCCTTGATAAGTGCACCAATCATTCAATCTCCAGATTGGAATCTTCCATTTGAAATCATGTGTGATGCAAGTGATTATGCAGTTGGAGCAGTTCTCGGTCAAAGGAAAGACAAGGTATTGCACGCCATCTACTATGCAAGTAAAACCTTGGATGAAGCTCAAGTCAATTATGCTACGACTGAGAAGGAACTTCTAGCTGTGGTCTACGCTCTTGACAAATTCCGATCCTATCTCATTGGCTCAAAGGTCATTGTTCACACTGATCATTCTGCACTTAAATATCTGTTGGCGAAGAAGGAAGCAAAGCCAAGGCTTATTCGTTGGATTCTGTTACTCCAAGAATTTGACTTAGAAATCAAAGACAAGAAGGGTGCTGAGAATGTAGTTGCGGATCATCTCTCACGGTTGCGTTTCAAATCTGATATTGCGTCAAACACTCTTATTGACGATTCTTTTCCAGATGATCACTTGTTTTCGGTTGCTACTCAAACTCCATGGTATGCAGATTTTGCAAATTTCTGTGTTAGTGGATCTCACCCTCCAGAATTGACTTATCAGCAAAGGAAGAGGTTTTATCATGATGCTAAACAATACTTTTGGGATGACCCTTTCTTGTATCGCAAGTGTGCTGATGGAATTTTTCGTAGATGTGTCCCTGAGTTCGAAGTACATGACATTCTCAAGCATTGTCATTCTTTCGCATGTGGAGGCCACCATGGTCCTTCCAAAACTGCTGCTAAGGTACTTCAATCTGGGTTCTTTTGGCCTTCTCTATTTAAGGATGCTCGTACTTTCTGTTTGACGTGTGATGCATGTCAAAGGACGGGTAATATTTCTAAACGCCATGAGATGCCTCAAACCGGTATTCTTGAAGTCGAAATATTTGACGTATGGGGTGTTGATTTTATGGGACCTTTCCCGAGTTCTTGTGGAATGAGATACATCTTAGTTGCTGTCGATTATGTGTCCAAGTGGGTTGAAGCAGTTGGATCAGTAACTAATGATTCCAAGGTGGTTATGAAGCTTTTCAAGAATATTATCTTCCCTCGATTTGGAGTTCCAAGGACAGTGATAAGTGATGGTGGTTCTCATTTCCGTCATCGACAGTTCGAAACTTTATTGAAGAAATATGGCGTTACTCACAAGGTTGCTCTTGCTTATCACCCTCAAACAAGCGGCCAAGTGGAGGTTTTTAATCGCCAAATTAAGAACATTTTGGAGAAGATGGTGGCAAAGTCAAGGAAAGATTGGTACTTGAAGTTAGATGATGCTTTATGGGCTTATCGGACGGCATACAAAACACCTATAGGAACCACTCCTTATCGGTTGATCTATGGTAAAGCATGTCACTTGCCAGTGGAGTTGGAACATCGCGCTTTTTGGGCTATCAAAGAACTCAACATGGATTTGAAGGCTGCGGGGCAAGCGAGACTTCTTCAACTTAATGAGTTAGATGAGCTTCGTTTTGATGCTTATGACAATTCTCGGCTTTACAAGGAGAGAACGAAGAAGATGCATGATAAAATGATCCAGAGAAGAGATTTTCAGGTAGGTGACAAGGTATTGTTGTTCAATTCCAGACTTCGACTTTTTCCCGGAAAGCTCAAATCAAGATGGTCTGGACCTTTTACCGTCACCGAAGTCAAATTTTATGGTGCTATTGAAATTATGGGACAAGACGGAACAAAATTTAAGGTCAACGGTCAACGCCTTAAATTATATGTGGATGGTGCATTTGTAGGAGAGATGGAAGCGATTTATCTCGACAACCCCTCCACGGAGATCTGAACCAGCTGAGTCGAGCCAACGACGTTAAACAAAAGCGCTTCTTGGGAGGCAACCCAAGCCTTGTTGAAAAAAAAGAGAGAAAAAAAAATGAGTGTTGTTGTATTTTTTTTAAAAAAAAAAAAAAAAAAAATCGTTTTTTGAGCAATTTGCAGGTCAGTAACGCAGGTTGCCCCTGCGTTTCTGCAAGGGGGGCAGTTTGCGGCTAAGTAACGCAGGCTGCGCCTGCGTTACTGGAGGAGGGGCAAGTTGCGCGGCAGAGGCGCAGCTTGCGGATGCGTGTCTGCTGGCGGGGCAGGTTGCGTCCAACGCGCGCGGGTTGCGCGTATTCCAGGAGAAAAAAATTCAGCCGCTGTACTGTGTTGCTGTGCGTGTTGTTGTTGTTTTATATATAAAAAAAAAAATTCTTTTCTTACCCCCATCCTATTTATACCCCTATTTTCCACCTAATTCTTTTCCTATTTCAATTCCAAAACCTCCCATCTCTCCACTAAAATTCTAAACCTATATCTATTCTAATTCTTATTTCTTATTATTATTATTTATTATTATTATTATTATTATTTATTATTATTATTATTTAGTTAGTTAGTTTATTTATTATTATTATTATTATTATTTATTATATTTATTATTATTATTATTTTATTATTATTATTATTATTATTATTATTTTTATTATTATTATTATTATATACCCGCCTTTTCATACAAATCCAATTCCACTTCTATTTTTTTTTTAAAATCTCTAAAAATTCAATTCTAAAGAGGATTTAATTGCAAGTTCACCTCTTTGATTCGTAGTGGGATTTCTTTTCTCTATTTTATTACGAATTTGTGTTCTTGTAAATTTGGGTTTTTGTATTATCCTTGTAATTGGGTATTTGTAGTGTGATTGTTCTTGGTGGATGTTGGTGGTGCGTGGATGGCTCCTAAGCGAATGAGGGATGGTTTTTACACCCGACACCTTGATTCCAGGGGAGTTTTCTTTCTTATCTTTTTAGTGTAGTTTTATTTTGTTTTTAGTTGTAGTTTTGTATCTTGTTCATTAGTTCATTGGGGACAATGAACCGCTTAAGTGTGGGGAGGTGTTCTCAACGTAGTGTATTACTTGTTTAAAAAAAAAAAAAAATCCAAAAAAATTTAAAAAAATTAAAAATACCAAAAATAATTCTAGCCATGCAATTTGATTAGTTGTTGTATTTTGCTTGATACACCCATGCATGCGTAGAATTCTTGTGTTTATTGACGCTTTTGTATGAGAAGTGACGTGCTTTGTTCTTGTGCACACACTTACACTAGCAAGTTGAAGCTGGTAGACTTAATTGGATGTTGTAAGTGATTAGAATGACATGAATATGTGCAAGATGACTTGGTTTTCATGCTTTGAGTACAAGTAGGTGCGTTAGAGAGTCTTGTTACCTGGGATTGATTATGTTTTGTCACACCAAGTGAGTTTTGAGCCTATATGCATATCTTTTGCATGATTTTTCGTTTGCTTGAGTGTCCACATGTTGTTTACATTGCTAGCACTTACTTGAGATCTTTCTTGAAATGCATGACATTACTTGATGATGAGATGATAAAGGCACTTAGGTTTAACCTCGTATTTCCCATATTTCCACACCTTTTAAACATGATCAATTAGTTAACCCGTTGAGCTTAATCCTATTCTTTCGGTGACACACCACATTACTTGCCATTATCCTTTTTATTCTATTGGCCTAATATTGAATTTGAACCTAAATTGTCAAAGGCTAGTATCGTGCTTAAAGGGAGTAATAAGGTGTGCAAAAGGGGGGTTTTATTGATGATCATACTTTTGGGGAATATTGATTTTGGGTTGATGCTTGCTAGTCGAAATTCATAAAAATATCTATGGATCATTGTGTTTATTCTTAAGCTCTCAAGAAAAAAAAAAGAAAAAAAAAAGAGAAAAAAAAAGAAGAAAAATAGAAAAAAAAAATAAAAAAAAATAAAAAAATAATTTCGAGAGCATTTTTATGTTTGTATGATCCTTCTTCATTCGACTAGTCAAGTTATTATGTAAGGGTTATTGAAAGATCCAAGTGTGGGGAAGTATTTGTTTTAATAGAAAGGGAATTGGATAATGATTATTGTTGGGTACTAGCTTTTGACATTAACCTGTTTTAGCTTTACTTGACATACCTTGTCCCTAGCCCACGATACAACCCGAATAAAGACCTTTTGATTGTCATCAGTGATGTATGTTGTGTTGAGAGTGAGATTGATTGCGAGTGTCAAGTTGTGTTTATGATTTTGTTGGAATTGAGTGATACACTTAACCTTGTTCTTGAGTGAATATTCGTTTTTGAGTGAAAGGTGAGTTTTGGCATAGGAGATCCCAGGTTTAGACTTAAAGATGTGTTTCTTGTGGGCTTAGCATGATTACCAACGATTTTTACACTTGACATGAATTTTTATGACCTTCTGCATGTTGGTTGAGTAGACTACGTGAATACTTGCACTTTCGACACCAAGACATCGTATGTTTACTTTGATTCTTAAGTTGATGTGGCATGAGAGGACTTGTGTGTGTGGTGTTGTGTTAGCATTGATCTTTTGCATGGTTGGATGAATTTTGTGGGTACATTCACTATAAACCCTCACGAGACAACACTCGTCCTACTAGGGCTGCCTAGGGGTTTAACGGCTTGTTGCATATGCTCAATGCAATCGTGTCATCTACGAAAGTGATGTTTGTTAGGACTTAGTTTTTATTTCACTTATTTGCCCGAGGACGTGCAAATGCTAAGTGTGGGGATGTTTGATAGAGTATATTTTTATATATATTTTAGATGATTTTATTCTCATATTTATTGTGTTTTGCATTGATTTGGATTTTTATTTAATAGATTTTATTGTTTTATTGTAGGAAATAAAGAATTCATGACTTGGAAGGATTTGGAGCAAAAAGAGCTATTTTGGAGATAAAATAGGAGAAAATTCGTAATATTGGGCTATACGGGCTGCCTGCACTGTTTGGGCCATATCTTGAGTTCCAGAAGTCAGAATTTGACGAAATTACTGTCCACGCGAAGCTTAGGGAATTATCTTTAATTCAGAGGTGGTCCAATAAGCAAAATCCAACTGGAAGAGCCCAAAAACAGAGGAGCAAAATTAGTGACGAATTTTACAAGAAAATCCTATTCAATTATGGATATCTTTTTGTAAATTGATTAGGATATTAAAAATACTTTTATTAGAAGAAAGAGATCAGATTTTATTGGGGGGATATATTATAAAAACGTGGGATAGAGAGGGAGAGACAGATAGGACGTATTTTATATATTTAACAAAAACTAGGGTTTTGTTTTCTCTCTTCATCTCTTCCTTTGTAAGCACTTGGTTTAATTTGGATCTTCATTGTTCTTCGTTAATAAAAAGTTTGAGGTATTCTTTATTCTCTTGTTTCATTATTATATGTTTTACATGGCTTCTTTCATTATTCTCATTGTTTTTACTTCTACCATGAGTGAGTAGTTTAATTCTAGGGTATTAAGGGGAGCCATGTTTGCACCATGATTTGGGCGTAATTTGATTAGTAGATTGATGGGTAAAGAGTAATTCTGATTGATATGTTATAATTCTTAATTTGTGTAATTGCGCAATATCATGGATTAATTGATTGCAATAGGAGTAATAGATCGAGAGATTTTACTACTAGAGGCTTACATACAATTAGCAGAATTGAAGGTGAGTGTGAGAACATCATTAGATATTCTGAGAGCGTTAATGCTTGAGAAAGATTAACCATTGCTTTAATTACTTAATCCCATTGAAAAGCTATACTTTTGTGATTTGTTTGGTGTAAACATGGTGAACCTGAATTGCCCTAGATCCCTTAATTAATTGATTTAAACCTTTGTTAAATTTGTTTTAGTAGTTAATACAATTCTCAAACAATCGTTGTGACTAGAAACAATTGATAGCAATTGAATTGAAATTGAAACTGTCTCCTTGAGGATTCGACCCGTATTTGCTAGTATCTACTACAATTGATACCGTGCGCTTGCGGTTAGGTATAATTTGACACATCACTATATTATATAAAACTAGCATGATAGCCCGTGCAAAGCACGGGCACCATTTAAATTCGTCTAATTTAATTGTTATGATTATTAAGATAGATGATTCGTAATTTTTGAAATATAATAGATAAAAAGTGTGATACATTTAATAAAATATTTGAAGTATGATACATTATGTGTATACATCTATAAACTATTATAACTCGACAATTCTTTAATGTCACAAAATTGACCAACACTCTAGAAATAACTTGCAAACACGTTTGTCACGAATTCCAACCACCCTACACCTCTGATCGCTCATTCATCTCACTTTTCATCCTCTCACATAAGATCCGAGTTTATAAAGCCCATTCACCCACTCTACCACCGTCATACCAGTACCTTCGAACACTATTAGATTTTCAAATTTTGGAAATTTTGGTAATTGCGTTCAAAATTTTAGTGATTTGGATTCAAATTTTAGTGATTTAAGTTGAATGTTCGGTCATTCTACTATCATTTTGATTTTTAGTGGTGTAGAGCTTGATATTGATTTGATTGCAGTAAAAATTTAGTGATTTCACTCGTGATTCTATCGATTGTGTGTGGTGGTGGCGATGTGGTGGTGGTATGGCCGTGATGGTGATAGTGGTATTAGCGATGTGTTGTTAGTGTTGATATTGATAATGATACATGTATTCATAGAAAACACATGACTTATATATATTTTTTTCTTACAAATTGAACGATAACATGAAATATATGATCTATGATTTAGTTACGCATTATTTATAATTTTATAGTTAATTCTTCCTTTAAACTCCATAAGTAACCAATAATAATTATATAAACGTATATATAGGGTCTTGTTCTAATAGAAACTAAATTAGAATAGAAACTAGAAACTAAACCTAAATTAAATATTTCAAGCTAATCTAATGACCAAATTAGGGGTATCCCAAAACAAAAAATGTTTAAAATTATTGGCTCTATTCAACAAAAAAATAAAAAAATAAAAAAAATTTAAAAAAAGTTACTGTTCACGTGATGACGTGGCACGTGAACAGTAACTTTTTTTTTTTTTTTTTATATTTTTGTTGAATAGAGCCAAGAATTTTATAAGTTTTTTGTGAAGGTGCCCCTAGCGGGGCCATTAAAATAAATGAAATATAATTTATTTATTGTAGGTTTCTAGTTTCTATTCTAAGTTTGGTTTCTATTTGAACGCTAGCATATATATATATATATATATATATATATATATATATATATATATATATATATACTTACAAATTGAACGATAATATGAAATATATGTTCTATGATTTTAGTTACGTATTATTTATAATTTTATAGTTAATTCTTCCTTGAAACTCCATAAGTAACCAATAATAATTATATAAATGTGTATACGCATAGTCTTATATTAAAAATTCACATTTTTTAATCTAAAATTTTAATTTTCTTTTAAATACTATATAATTAATTGGTTATCTTTTTTAATTTAATTTTTAAATTCAACTAACCGATCATTATACTTTATGTATTATATATACAATTTAGTTTTTTTTAAATATCAATCTTTCATTAACATAACTATACATCTTAATCTCATAATTAATTGTATTACATCTATAATCTAATTTATAATGTCGTGTCCTAACCAAGTCCAACTACGCTTTTTAATTTAACTAGCATTTTGCCCGTACTTCGTACACGACATTTTATTTAATTTAAAATGATAATACCAAAAATTTAACAAATTTGATTGATTTCTTAAAACATCTTATTTAATTTAAATTGATAATACCAAAAATTTAACAAATTTGATTGATTTCTTAAAAAAAGATATTGTATACAATTATATAAATAATCAATTCTTAGAAAGATATTATATACAGTTATATAAGTATTTAATAAAATAATGATATGCTAAAATTTATATAAAAAAGTAGCATACAATTCTATTTTAATAATGTTGAAAATTTATTTAATCCATCAAAATCTGCAATAAAAGTAATAAATATTTTTACAAATATTGTTCTCAGATTGAAAACAATAATAAATTGTCTTCATTATTCAAATGCGGAAATGATAATTCCTTCACCCCCAATGGCTCCAAAACATTACATGGCTCCAAAACATTAAACCTCATATAATATCAATAACATATTATATTAACTATAAGACCTCATAGTTAATATAATGTGTAAATGTTGGAGAACAATGAGATCACATTTCAAGCAATTTTTAATTTTTTTTGTTAATTTTTTTATGAATGGATAGAGGGTAGAATTATAAGATTTTTGTGTGAAGATGCCCCTAGCGGGGCCCTTTAAAATAGCTTGAAATGTAGCGAATATGTGTGTTCTCACTGTTCTCATTTTAATTTTTTTTTGTTAATTTTTTTATGAATGGATAGAGGGTAGAATTATAAGACTTTTTTTTGGTGAAGATGCCCCTAGCGGGGCCTTTAAAATAGCTTGAAATGTAGTGAATATGTGTGTTCTCACTGTTCTCATTCTCACCAGAGCGTGACCATTAAACTGTATTAGTAAATTCATGTATGAAAATACAGTGTATATATATTATTAATATAGATTCTTTTATTAAAAATAAGTAAATTATACAATTAAATAAGCAAGTCAAAATATCGGATAAATATTATAGTAGATTTATAGTTTATGTTCACATTAAGGTCTTTCACCATGGCTCTCGCTTTCTGAAATTGTTAAATTTTTATTTTATTGGCTTTATTATATTAAAAGTATGTTCTTATTGAAACGAATATAATAATTTGAATTTGAATATATTTTTAAACTACTTATTTTGATGGGGGTTTAATTTTTTTGTGATCAACCTAGAGGGGTGACCAAAAATAAAATTAATGGGAATATATAAGCAAATTGGTACCTATAAGTACAATGACTTTAAACAAAGGTGACGTATTACTGATTGCATGAACTTATTGAATTTTAGAATAGTGTTTTAGTGATTTTGTACGCTTGGAAATTCGGTTGTTATTTTTCCGTGTCATGTAGACAATGGGCCTCTAATTTGAAATAGAAGAAGTATGAGGGATTACTACCCTATAGTACATTAGCACTTAATAGCAAGCTTTGAAGTATGAATCTTACTTTTAGAGAGACGATATCTATACTTCTCAGTTCTCACTAATTCAATTTTACAAAAAATAAAGTATTGTTTATATACAAAGATCATGCATCCTATTAATTTTACAGCTGCTACAGTGTTAAATACCAAAGACCTATCCCACTAAGTGTAGACTGTAGGACAGTTGATGTTTGGAATAGATTCTCACACCTTTGTCTGTATAATAAGATTTACATCAGCAGATCAAAACATTTGCTTTTAATAAGACTGCATATATATTCAGTACCAATTAATTTTAAGAAGAACAACTCTCTCTTCATCCACTTTTCTTTGGAGTGCACCTTAGTCAGTTGACATTAACATTGAAAGCCGCACTCCATTCATGAAGAACATTATTCATTGATTGTCTAGACCTTGTAAACATTATTCCTAATTTATTAATCAAACAATTTGCACAGCCCCTGCGGGGTCAGACAGTGTGATGCAAAATTTGCACACACCAGTCAAACTTTCACAGATTTTTGTATGTATTAACTTGTTGGGCTATTAATAATATAATTGATAACAAACTAATCGAAAAATGCCAACCAAATTCTTATTCAGTGCCCTTGGGTAAATATTAAAAAAACCGAAAAAGTTGAATACTTTTTTTTATAATGGATTGTCGGGTACATAAAACTATATCAAGGCATCAACAACATTGTCACCCTAAAGGCTGGTAGCTACACTCGGACATATTTTAAAATCATATTTAAGGCTGAAGGCCACTTCTAGTGCTTTAACTGTGACACTGCCACAATGGCACATTGCAATTTTGCACCAATTGTTACTTTGATGCTTGCAAAAGAATTACACAAATGTCAGTGGTCATTATTATCAAGGTAGAATTAGACAGGTCAGTGGTCTCTGTTAAAGAATCTGGGCAGTTGGCTTGGGAAAATTACGATTGGCAGGAACCAAGGCTTACAGGTCAGAGAGATTGACACTATGTCATTGATTTTTGAAAAATCATATTTAAGGCTGAAGGCCTAAGTGATTATATATAGTTAATTAAAAACAGAGTAACGGACACTAATCCAACTCAACCAAAACCCTTATTATGATTACCCATTATTCTAAACAATTCAATACACCACAACATACACCATATCAAAGTAAACAATACTCTTCATACAAACACACACACTATACACCAATAAATATACAAAGCACTATATACAGAGTAGTATGGACACTCTAGTAATAGGTTAACTAATAAAAAACATCGGGTAATTCATTAAAACTTTAATTCTTAAATTTCAAACCAAAATCAAAACCAAACAAATATTATCCTGTCTAATTTTTAATACTGTGAAATCAATAAAAACTTAACTCTTATGGCCAAACTAAAAACTGGAACCAAATATATATGACTCGTATGGAGGTCTAGTACACATACCTTAACCCTACTTCAGGGGGTTGAGATGTTAATTTGGTGAAAAACCCAGTTTTCAAATCTGAAAAGTGCAAACATTCGTCAAAATCCAGCAGTGTGAAGATTTGAGCGACTTGGACTTGAAGGTGAAAAATGACAGAGATAGATTTGAGTAATGATAAAACGGAGAATCAAAGAAATAAAGAAAGATAAAAAGTAAAGGATAATACAATAGTAGAGGTTTAGATTTGGGTCAATCCAATTGGGTTACTCCAAATGTTGTGTAATGACAAAAAATAGTATATGTTTAGATTTGGGTCGATCCAATCTAATTTGGGTCGCTCCAAATGCTATGTAATGGTAAAAAGGGGCATCAAAGAAATAAAGAAGATTAAGAAAATGAAGGATAATAATATCGTTGACGGAATTCGAACCTTGAAATTTTAGTAAATAAATTTAATCATGTAACATATTTAATCATTAGATCTAACAATTTTAATTTTAAATAAAAATCTAACGGATATTATTCGTTGTATACGAATTTTTATTATATTTTGTTAGTGGTTAGAAGATATGATGTCATATTTTTGGGTATGCAATTAATAAATAAATTTAATCATGTAATATATTTAATCATTGAATCTAACAGTTCTAATTTTTAACTAAAAATCTAACGGATATTATCCGTTGTATACGAATTTTTATTATATTTTGTTAGTGGTTAGAAGATATGATGTCATATTTTTGGGTATGTATTAATTATTACAATATTATGTTTTAAATTAAAAGTCAACGTGTTTTAATTAGAGAGAAAAAAATTATTGATTGGAAGATATGATATTTTAGGTATTTATAAAAGGTAATATCATCAATTATAAGTAAACATCTTTTAATTGAAAAAGACAATCAGCTAATAATCATTAATTATTATTAATAAAAAAATGAAGGATAATAGTAGATGTTTAGATTGGGTTGATCCAATTGGGTCGCTCCAAATGCTGATTAGAGAGAAAAAATTTATTGATTGGAAGATATGATATTTTAGGTATTTATAAAAGGTAATATCATATCAATTATAAGTAAAAATCTTTTAATTGGAAAAGGTAATCGGATAATTATCATTAATTATATTATTAATAAAAAATGAAGGATAAATAGTAGAGGTTTAGATCCCCTCAGATCTCCTTTATATATTTATATAATAGTTCTAATTTTTAACTAAAAATCTAACGGATATTATTCGTTGTATACGAATTTTTATTATATTTTGTTAGTGATATTTAATTTCCACTGTAAATAAAATTTAAAATGCAATTGAGTTGTATATTTAGTTTTCTCGATTAGTAAAAATTTAAAATGCAATTTAGAGAAATTAATTATTTTAATATGTTTTACTTGAAAACAAAAATTGATTAGTTATTAGGAGAAATTTTATTTATATTTAAGTAATGGTAAATTAAGTAAAAACAATAGGTACCGACCGACCGATCAACCAACCAACCGACCGGTGCCATATAATCGGAAATCTATAGATTTTAGCTAACAGAAATAGAAAAGGTAACGTTTTTTTAAAAAAAAAATTGATTATTTTAGTATGTTTTACTTGAAAAAGAAAATTGATTAGTTATTTGGAAATTGTTTATTTATAATTAAGTAAGGGCATCATTTAATTGGAAAAAGAGAGATTTTAGCTAAAGAAAATAGAAAATGTAACGTATTTTAGAAGGAAATTGATTATTTTAATATGTTTTACTTGAAAACAGAAATCGATTAGTTATTAGGATAAATTTTATTTATAATTAAGTAAAAACAATAGGTACCGACCGACCGACCAACCGACCAATCAACCGACCAAACTTTCAATGTTTTAAAATTCAATTTTAAAGGTAAGGATATTGAAATTGTATATTTAGTTTCCTCGATTAGTAAAAATTTAAAATGCAATTTAGATATTTACTTTACTTCATTAGTAAAGATTTTATAGGTAAAAAATAATGAAACTATATATTTAGTTTCCTCTATTAGTAAAGTTTTAAAATGCAATTGAGATTTTTTTTAATCATTGGAATTATTAATTCAAATATTTGAGAAATTTAAAAAAAATAGAACCGAGCTATTTGACAGGCGCCACCTCCCCTCCCCTCGTTTCTCCTTTATATAAGTATACAACAGTTCTAATTTTTAACTAAAAATCTAACAGATAGTATTCGTTGTATACAAATTTTTATTATACAAGCTTAAAACCTGTGCGATGCACGATTTTTTTTAATATTATATGAATTTTTCATTAATTTAAGTTAATTTTTTTAAAATATAAATTTGGGAGGCTTAAATTTTTATATGAGATTTGATAATAATTATATAAATGTTATCCGTGATATTTCTAGAAAATGAGGGATTTTAGTTAGAAAATATAGAAAAAATTATAGGTTTTACTTGAAAAGGGTAATCGGCTAATTATTTGTATTTACATAATTATTATTTTATTTCATTAAATAGAAATTGATACGTTTTAGATAAAAAATGCAATCGGTTAATTATTAATATTATAATATTATTAGTTTATTGTATTAAACAGAACCTCCCGTGATAAAATCGGAAAAAGAGAGATTTTAGTTTTAAAAAATTGAAAGGTAACGTGAAAATTAAAAAGATGACATAATTTATGTGAAAAAGGTAATTGATTAGTTTATAGTAATTATAATTTAATTATGTTATTTTACTAAATAAAATTGCTCATAGTTTTTAGAAAATGAGAAATTAATGTTGCCCCTGAAATTTCTAGAAAAAAGGGAATTTAATTAGAAAAAATATAAAAGATGATACGTTTTAGTTGAAAAGGTAATCAGTTAATTATTAGTACTATAATATTATTATTTTATTTTTATTAAATAGAACGCCCGTGATATAATTGGAAAAAGAAAAATTTTCGTAAGAGAAGGGAGAAAAGGTAACGTGTTTGAAAAAGGTAACCGTCCATGATACATTTGGAAAAAAAGATATTTTAGTTAGAGAAAAGAGAAAAGGTAACGTAATTTGGCTCAAAAAGGTAATTGATTAGTTAATACTAATTATAACATAATTATGTTATTTTATTATACAAAATTGATCATAGTTTTTAAAAATGGAGAAATTTCAGTTAGATAAAATGTAAAAGATATTGTATTTTACCTAAGAAGGAAATTATTTAGTTATTGAAAAATAGAAAAGGTAATATGTTTAACCTGGAAAAAGAGTAACTGATTAGTTAATACTAATTATAATATAATTATGTTATTTTATTATACAAAATTGATCATAGTTTTTAAAAATGGAGAAATTTTAGTTAGATAAAATGTAAAAGATATTGTATTTTACCTAAGAAGGAAACTATTTAGTTATTGAAAAATAGAAAATGTAATATGTTTAACCTGAAAAAAGAAATTGATTAATAAAGGAGATTTAGGTGGATCCAATCTAAATTGGGTCGCTCCAAATGTTGCGTAATGACAAAAAGGGACATCAAAGAAATAAAGAAGATTACAAACATAAAGGATAAAAGCTGTAATTTTCCTGTGTAATGACAGAAAAGGGCATCAAAAAAATAAAGAAGATTAAAAAAATGAAGGGTAAAAGCAGTAATTTTTAAAATACAATACTAGCAGACATTAAGAATATATTGATATTGATTGATTACAAATCAATACACTGTTTATATCTCATATGTAAATTATTTAACTGATCACAAAATTATGTTTTAAATTATTATAACGGGTATATTGAATATTTTATAACTCGTCAAAAATCATTTTGACCTATACTAAACATAATACACAAACAACATAATTCATTTGATGCTCATACTAAACATAATAGATAGATAACATAATTCATTTGATTAAATTTTTTACCCAAGTCCAACTACGCTTTTTAATTTAATTAAAAATCAATACAGTGTTTGTATCTCATATCTAAATTATTTAAGTGATCACAAAATTATGTTTTAAATTATTATAACGGGTATATTGAATATTTTATAATTCGTCAAAAATCAATTTGACATATAGTAAACATAATACACAAACAACATAATTAATTTGATGCTCATACTAAACATAATAGATAGATAACATAATTCATTTGATTAAATTTTTTAATTTCCGGCAAGGTAGTAATATTAAATAAAATAGAACATGGGAGTTATTTGTGCATGTAGTAAATGATTTTTAAAAAGGTAACATAAATTCTTCTTTGGTGTAGTGGTTGAAGATGGGAAAATATTTCTTTTCTAATCTAAAGAACATGGGTTCAAACCTTGGTGCCAACATTTTTTAATATGTTCAAATTGTCAGGGGTAAAAACGTAATTTACTAAATAAGGGGTAAACACGTAATTTACTAAATAACCTTGAAAGACGTTGCTGGCATATAATATATATAAAGGATTTATATGTACCATAGTCTATACTCGAGTGATCATATTTTTAGAGTTCTCATATTTTTAACAAAATTTCAATTACATTTATTAAATGTTTAAATTTTTATGTTTGTAAACCAATCATACATTTAAATTTTCGAAAGTCTAAATAGCTGGTCGACCAAAACCATCTAATATGACTCACGTGTTTAAAATTTTATATACCTAAAAGTTTTTGAGGAAATTATTAATTATGTACGAATGGATAACTAAAATTTACATATTTTTTAAAGCATTTTTTTTTGTTAATAATTTAATATCTACATGGAATCGAATGTAAATAAATCTTTTTTTTTGGACTCGGTTACATTTATGTATAATCTAAAATTATATTTTTATATCAATCATTTAGAGTGACAAAAGAGAATTGTCAATCGATTGGAATATTTTTTATAATTTCATACTATCCAGTATTCTAGAAATAATATAAACCAACATTTCATTTACTCAAAAGTAAAAAACAAAAAAGAATGAGACAAGAAGAAAATATGTGGTTTATCTTATATGATTTTTAAACCAAACTCAAAATTAAGTGTAGTACAGTTGGTTATGACTACGGGGGAAAGTTAGTCGAATATGTGCGGACAGTAGTATGATAGTAGTATGATCAGATTGGGCTTGAATTTATAGTTACTCATTCGGATCCGATCCAGATTCGAATTAATAAGTTTATATTTTGCTCAAATTTGACTCGAATTCAAATATGAATGTTCATATTTGATTCGGTTCGACTCGATTGAGTACAAACTACTCATTTTTGGATATTCGAATTCAAATTCGTTCAAAATAATTTTAAAAAATTAAGAATATTGGAATCATTATTTAAAAAAATAGTAAAATATGTTAATTTGCAGAACATTACTTTAATATGTATATTTTATATACAATATACAATATATAATTGATGAATTCTAATCGAAAACGTATAATAAACACATTACCGAGTACTCTTAAATTATTCGAGCTATTTTATATAAAAATGAGCAAATACTGAAATGGTGAGATTCGATTCGATATTCGTTCGAATTATAAAATAAGATTCGAAGTCGCTCGTTTATTGTACGAGTACGAATGGTATTCGTTTTTGATGAATTGAATCCGGATTCGAACCCGAATTACTCGAATTCGTTTTCAGCCCTAAGACATGAGTTTATAGGAGAAGGTTAGTGGTTTGATTCTCAACACTAACATTAGTTCACTATATTTATTATAAAGGATGGTATTTTTGTAATTTTCGAAAGTATAGGGTTAAAATCGTAACTTCATATTTATTAAAATGACAATCTTTGCCTTGTGTTGAAATTTAATCTATTTACTAAACTATAATAAGTAAAATAAGGTTTATTTTGTAGTTTGGTTAATCCTTATTTTTGTGGTTACCTCATTTTTTGTTTTCCACATATTTTAGTTAATAATATCTAATTGAATGTCTATTTTAAAAATATAAAAATTCTCCACATTTGATCATCTATACTATTATATTAAAGTAGAAATATTTAAAATTTGTCGGTTTGGTTTTCAGTTTGATTATCCTAATTATTAAAATAAAATAAAATAATCTATTATCTATCTATTATACATATAATGCCACAACATGTACCATTTTAATCCAACTTAAATTACTATTTTGACCCTCTATGGATTAAATTTTTTTCAAAAAATTGTTGCTCATGAGAATCGAACCTAGGTCTTTAGGTTCATTTGCACATCACCTTACCACTAGGCTAACACATCACACATGTTATAAGTCATAAAATATGCTATGTATGTTGGGTGATGAATGAAGAATCTTTGATATTTTGATTTTTAAGATATTTTAATCATTTTTCTTCGTTTTACATTTACATATTTATATTTTATTATGATATAATTTAGTATAAATGAGTGATATATGGTATTTAGTGAAACTAGATATTTTGAAATTATTCGATTTCATAAAATAATATTAATGACCCTCTATTATATATATAATGCCACAACATGTACCATTTTAATCCAGCTTAAATTACTATTTTGACCCTCTGCATTCATTAATGCACATCAATTAAAATTCGTATTTAATATGTATATTCATTATATACATCATTTAATACTATCTACTTAATTATAACACTTTTGTTATGTTGCAATTAACTAACCATTCGAAGAAATTTGTGTGTCGCACGAGTAAAGAGCCTTACAACTCATTATAAATGATCTAACATTATTGAAGAAATAATATTGGAACATTAACTTCATATTGCTTACAACATATATATTTTTGCTATACAATTTACAGAATAAATTAAGAATAAATCAATTTTGTGTACTGTAATTTAGTATTTTTACTTTATAGAAATGTGTCTAATACAATATTTTTTTTATGCTTTCTTGGCTTCGGTGCATTACTTGACAATCTGTAATATCAAATACAACATATACATGATTTAAGCACTTTGGAAAAATAAAAAGCACATCTGAATGTTTTAATCAAAATGGGAGATCTTGAAAAGGGGACAAAATTAATGTTGGTTAAAAAAAATGCGATAAACTGAAAAGAATTTTAGACATCACAATATCAATTGCTAATATTAATATCAAAACATAACGAGAAAAAAATAACAATTACAGTATAAAATAGAGCAATCCCGTGCCTTGCACGGGAATTGAAGCTAGTTAATAGTAATTCATTGATTGTCCTTTTAATTAAAAGCCTTTTAATTTAAATTAAAGTTATTACCCTTTATAAACACTTAAAATATCGTATAGTCCAATCATCAATATTTCTTTTCTAATTAAAATATGTTTCAATGATTAATTTATAACCCACATGACACCATATTGTATTCAATTTTTTATTATGAATTTTATTAATGACGGTAAGATATGGAGTGATATTTGTGGGTATAAATTAATGAATGCAAGATCATATTTTATATTAAACGATAACATGTTTTAATTAGAAAAAAAAAATTAATGATTGGAAAATACCATATTTTAGGTGTTAATATCTTCAATTAAAAGTAAAGGTCTTTTAATTAGAAAAACAACAACTAATTACCATTAATTACATATTTTCATTATCATTTATTTTAATAATTAGAATAATCAAAACGAAAACCAAACTAACAAATTTTTAAAACCGAAACATTGAAAGTATGTTGATTTGGTTTTCGGTATGATTATACTAATTATTAAAATAAATAATAATATAATATGATAAATGCCAGTTGCCTTTTTCATTAGTAAGATATTGTATTTTATAAAAAACCTAAAAACATCTATTGTGCCTTATATTCTAATCATTAATGTTTTTTTTTCTAATTAAAACATATTACCTTTATATTTTAAAACTAATCTTACAATCGTTAATATATACCCGAAAATGGTAATAAAATTAATATATATTAATCAAATAAAAATTCATATACAACAACGGATAACTATTAAATTTTTAGTAATAAATAAAAACAGTTAGATCTAACGATTAAATATTTTATAGATTAAATTATTAAAGAGTAATATTAAAACAAAATTATCCTTTTTAGTTGATTAATGATTAAAATACTAAAAACGCAAAGGTCGGTCCAACATAGCAGAGTGGTGTAGTCCAAAGGGTTAGAATCACGGCTCCCGAGAAAGTGGTGTTTCTTGGGATTCTCAAAGCTCTCAAGGATGAAGATGAATGTGTGTGTTTTTACACACAGTGGATCCATGCAACTTTCGACTCCCTTTCACTTTGGTAATCCCCCCGGGCCCCCGCTATATGTGTTTGTGCATTTGAGTTGTTTTACTCTGTATATAATTTCACACATGTTTGTTAGTTATTCATTGTTTGCTTCTGGCGATATATGCTTCTGTTTACTCTAGTTGATTGTAAGTGTTTTTATTCATTTTTGTCAAGCATGAAATTAAATTTCGAGATTTATATGTGCTTAGCTCTTTTTTTATTCACTTGGTCCGATGTTCTGTTCCTTGGTTACTCTCTTCGTCAGTCCTCCCTTCCTAATGACCATTTCTTGATATTCCCCTCTTAATGAAATTGTAATTAAATTTTGCATTTGCCTGTCGTTAAGTGGTCTCTTGGGAGTGGAACTGATAAATTAATGTCCACCTGTTGCTACTTTGATGATTTTTCAACTTCTACAAGTTTTAAATTATTATGTGCATATAGATTGTACTCATGGTGTTGTGGATGACAAAGGGATTTCTACTGCCGTCAAGGATTTTCTCTCTGTACTCGAGGTTTTGCTTTCAGTTGCTGTTAGTGCTGCTCTCAGTAATAGTAATAATATTTGGATCTCCAACCGTTCTAAAGTTAAGGCCGAGACAAATAATTTCACGATGGAATGAATGATTTGTTGGGTTGTGCATCGCAGCAAATTCACCTACAAGAAGTTGATTTAGATAACATCCTTAAGCAGGTACAAAGATCACTTTTGATACAAGCAGCATGTGCAATTTTTTAATACCGAGGTTACAAATGTAAGGTAATATGAGATTTAGAGTACAGTGAATTAAGTCATTTTCGTTGCTTCAAAATATTTAGACTATGTTTTGGTGTGTGCGCCGGTCCTGAGCAGTAGCGAAACACTTGTGCTACACATAAAGCGCTATCGTAGTGGTCAGGTGACTGTTACTTTGGTGATTAAACTACATACTTTTGCAATTCACCATGGTTGATCATATAAACACATAAATCACAGATACAATGAAAGAATACAAAAAATACAGATCTGTATTTTACATGATGTCTCGGTGAGACAGTATTTTGTGTTGGTGTCAAAGCTTTGATCTCCTACTCGAATTTCATTTTTGACTTCAGTCGGACTATTCAAAAAGTAAGATAGGCAACAGTTTAGATCACCGTTTTAATTATTAGCCCGTCCATTTTTTTTTTTACACTCGGTGGCAGCCTGAGCGGAAACATATCTTCCGATCCTTGTAGTACTTGTAGTTGTGTTTCTGTCATCCTTCCCCAGCTCTACCCGCTGCCACAGGCTCGACCGCAAACTTTAGAAGATGATTTATCAGACATAGGTAGTTTAATATTCCACGATTACAATCATAATCTAATTGTCATTCAGTACTGGAGGGAACACAGTAGTTTCACTTATGATCCAGAGTTGAGTTGCAACATGTATTTACACAGTGCCATTGTTGAAAGTGTAGGTGTAGAACCGAGAAATTATAAATATTAAGCTGGGACCGAGCCAAGCAAAAGAAGGAATCAGGGATTAATTTGTTCAAGCATTCAAGAGACTGCCTCCTCCGCGATTCGCAGGTATTAAGATCACTTGTGTAATTAATTGTTGTCCCTTTGCCTTAATTAATTGTTGTCCCTTTGCCTATAATGATGAGCAATGGTATTCTTTTTTCGTGCAGTTAATTGTTTACATTACTGTACATGATTCACAAAATATTAATTGATTGTTGCAAATATCCTTGAATTAAACAACTAACTACTTAAATGAATTTGAAGAGTGTCTTGCTTTTACTATCCTCACAAAATCCTTAATAAACTGATAAACACCAGGTTTAGGAGTGTCATATGGTAGTAAAAACTAAAATGCACTAGGTTTAGTTCCGATGCTGGGGTCTTGCAGTTGCGTGCCCCTTGTTTTTTTTCATGCTAAATTATATTATTCACGAAATCTGCGTAATGTAAGATACCTTAGTGCTTTTTTCTAGAAAATATCAGTGTGCACAAAAAATCATGATTCTCAACAGTCTTGAAGTTTGGGAGGTAATAAAGTGAAATGCACTGTTCCAGAATCTTTATTGTAGTTTGTTCAAGCATTCAAGAGACTGCCTCCGCGATTCGGAGGTATTGAGATCACTTGTTTAATTAATTGTTGTCCCTTTGCCTATAGTGAGGAGTGCAATGGTATTCTTTTTTCGTGCAGTTAATTGTTTTACATCACTGCACATGATTCACAATATATAAATTGATTGTTGCAAATATCCTTGAATTAAACAACAAACACATCCTTAATAAACTGATAAACACCAGGTTGGTTTAGGAGTGCCAGACGGCTGTAATAACTAAAATGCACTAGGTTTAGTTCCGATCCTGGGGTCTTGCAGTTGCTATTATATGTGCTTAGCTCTTTTTTTATTCACTTGGTCCGATGTTCTGTTCCTTGGTTACTCTCTTCGTCAGTCCTCCCTTCCTAATGACCATTTCTTGATATTCCCCTCTTAATGAAATTGTAATTAAATTTTGCATTTGCCTGTCGTTAAGTGGTCTCTTGGGAGTGGAACTGATAAATTAATGTCCACCTGTTGCTACTTTGATGATTTTTCAACTTCTACAAGTTTTAAATTATTGATGTCCCTTTGCAGATTATGATAGCGCAATGGAATTCTTCTAAATATCTAAATGTTTTACATTACTCTACTTGGTTTACAAAGTACAACTTGATTGCCGCAAATATACTTGAATTAAACAACAAACTAACTAAATGGATTCAAGGAGTAGCTTGCTTTTGCCATTCCGTCTCACATATTAGTACGCTGTGTCCTTTACTCAAGCAAGCTTTGAGAATTAATGTTGTCGTCGCTATTTAATAAACTGATGCACACCAGGTTTTGTAGTGCCATATTAGTGCCATATTGCATTAATAACGAAACCTGGGGTCTTGCAATTTCGTGCCACGTGTTTTTACTAATTTCTTTTCCTGCTAAATTTTATTGTTCACGAAATCTGCTTAATGTAAGATACCTTAGTGGCTTTGTCTAGAAAATATCAACGAGCATAGTAAGCCATGATTCTCAAGATAACATAGGATGCTTTAAGGATGATATGCGTGTTATCTGAACATTTATTGTATGTTTTGGTAGGGTGTGCCAGGCCCAGTAGTAGTGCAACACTTGGGCGACACATGAGGACCCCAATAGCAAGCTATTGTGGCGGGACTCCCCGTATAAAAAAATACTATAATATCGTGTGGACCATTGGCCCACATATCAGATATTAAACTGATAAGAACAGATACTACGCTTGATCTTAGCCAAAAGGCTGAGAATGGCTGGCCTAAAGGCAGGCCTAAACGTTGTTGGTGACTTTGTTTATAAAGCTGAGATCAGGTAGACACTGCCCATGGCATCTCGTGGTGGTGTGGAACTCGGATAGGTAGTAAACTCTTACCGTAACTGCCGTAGAAGATGAGGCGAAATTAATAAAAATTAGTAATAGTTGTGCTGTCTAAGTTGCCTGACCTTCATCCCTAGATTAATTACATACCTTTCTAAGCTCAGATAAAAGTTATCATGTAACTAGTGGACAAATACATCAAACACGTCTTGTTTAGTTATATTTTTTATCGAGTGTAAGAACATGTGTCAAGTGTTTAAATTTATTTACATATCAAATTACAATTTCTTTTATAATGGTTGGTTAATATGACGAAACTTACTTTCTTAGGTTGTATTCCTGTATGTATGATCAGAGTGTTTGATCGAGTCATTTAATAAATTTATTGGTAAACTAATTTAATACAATTGGTCCTTGAGACGAAAATCGAGTGAATTACGTTGCTAGAAAATATTTGAACCATGTTTTGGTTGGTGCGTCAGCAACACTTGGGCGACATGTATAAAAATTCTTTTTTACTATTAATAAATAAACTCCTTGGAAAATAAGTACGTAACAGATATACAAAATAAAAAAATAAGTCACATGTCATGTTCAATTATATTAAAAATTATCAGGGAAATAAACCTTACATGTCAAATTACAATTAGGTGCAAGTTAAAAAAAAAGAAGGCACGTTTCATGTTCAATCATATTAAAGATAACCAATGGTTAAAAGCTTGCATGTCAAAGTACAATTTAAATTGAAAAGGTTTAATTTATATTATTATAAAGCTTACAAATTATCTTTTCTTTTGATTGCAAAATCCTCTTAAATTTTTAAAACTCATGAAAATAAATTTTCTACAAATGGTATATTACGATGTTGCTACAAAACCATTGTTACTAATGTTGGCGTGGGCTGCGCGAACGCAAGCCCACCTATCACAAATAATGATGTAGACTCCACCACTTGGGTAGATCTTAAGCAAGCACCCCTCCCGAGTGCAATGGGAGGTCACTGACCTAGGCCATGGACCTTATTGATCGTCCATTAACCCCATCCAGGTAAGTAGGTTGCCAAGTTGTCCGTATGCCTTTAATTATACACTTTTCGTGAACTTCAGATTCCCATATTATCGTTGAGGGATAGAGTTACAAACAAGTTTGTATATAAACCTTTTATTTATTAGTCCATTCAGTTTTTATTTACTAGGTTGCAGCCTGAGCAAAACATGTCTTCCGACCCTTGTAGTTGTGTTTCTTTCATGTTTCCCCATTTCTACCCGCTGCCATAGGCTCGAACACCAAAATCATCCTTGATAGATGTATTTCAGTTGATGGTTGTTTCACTAGCTCTCTCTTTTTGTGTATGCGGAGTTTGTGTGTCAAACTTTAGATGATAGTATTAGTTTATTAGATGTAGGTAGTTCTAGATTCCACGATTACAATCATTAAATCTGATTGTCACCAGGTACTTTAGGGAACACACAGCAGTAGTTTCACTTACAATCCAGAGTTGCGACATGTATTTATGCAGTACCTTTGTTGAAAGTATAGGTGTAGAACCGGGAAATTATAAATCTGAGCAACATTACACATTATAAAAAAAAACATGTAGAGTTATATTTTCAAGAAATTTTTTGACAATGATTTGTTGGGGTGTGCCAGGCCCGAGCAGTAGTGCAACACTTGGGCGACACGTGGAGACCACCAATAGCAAGCTACTGTTGTTGGTCTCCCCCTTTAAAAAATAAATTTAATATCGCGTGGACCATTGGCCCACATATCAGATATTAAACTGATAAGAACAGATACTACACTTGATCTTAGCCAAAAGGCCGAGAAAGGTATGCCTAAACATAATTCACAGCTTTGGTTATAAAGCTTCGATAAGTAGCAACGATGAAAACTAAATCATGGTGGTGCAAAGCTCGAACTCCTAATATCGGCATATCTATATGAATAGGATTCAAAATAATTTTTTTTATTGGAATAACAAATTCACCCTTGGTGCAAGTAACTAATTGCGTGGATAATCTTAAGTATTGGCGATTAAATTTATATGATATTGCGGTTACACAATTTTTTTGTTGATGTCGTGTGCGCGGACCTCTTACTCAGAATTTATTTCATTCTTGACGTGCAGTGGCACTTCCCGAAAGATATTCCCCTCCTTTATGCCGAGTTGGGATCGAGCCGAGCAGCAACGATTAATTGGTTCAAGCATTTGAGAGACTGCCTCCGCGATTCGCAGGTATTGAGATCACTTGTTTTATTAATTGATGTCCCTTTGCATATTATGATAGCGCAATGGAATTCTTCTAAATATCTAAATGTTTTACATTACTCTACTTGGTTTACTAAGTACAACTTGATTGCCGCAAATATACTTGAATTAAACAACAAACTAACTAAATGGATTCAAGGAGTAGCTTGCTTTTGCCATTCCGTCTCACATATTAGTACGCTGTGTCCTTTACTCAAGCAAGCTTTGAGAATTAATGTTGTTTTCGCTATTTAATAAACTGATGCACACCAGGTTTTGTAGTGCCATATTGCATTAATAACGAAACCTGGGGTCTTGCAATTTCGTGCCACGTGTTTTTACTAATTTCTTTTCCTGCTAAATTTTATTGTTCACGAAATCTGCTTAATGTAAGATACCTTAGTGGCTTTGTCTAGAAAAATATCAACGAGCATAGTAAGCCATGATTCTCAAGATAACATAGGATGCTTTAAGGATGATATGCGTGTTATCTGAACATTTATTGTATGTTTTGGTAGGGTGTGCCAGGCCCAGTAGTAGTGCAACACTTGGGCGACACATGAGGACCCCAATAGCAAGCTATTGTGGCGGGACTCCCCGTATAAAAAAATACTATAATATCGTGTGGACCATTGGCCCACATATCAGATATTAAACTGATAAGAACAGATACTATGCTTGATCTTAGCCAATAGGCTGAGAATGGCTGGCCTAAAGGCAGGCCTAAACGCTGTTGGTGACTTTGTTTATAAAGCTGAGATCAGGTAGACACTGCCCATGACATCTCGGGGTGGTGTGGAACTCGGATAGGTAGTAAACTCTTACCGTAACTGCCGTAGAAGATGAGGCGAAATTAATAAAAATTAGTAATAGTTGTGCTGTCTAAGTTGCCAGACCTTCATCCCTAGATTAATTACATACCTTTCTAAGCTCAGATAAAAGTTATCATGTAACTAGTGGACAAATACATCAAACACGTCTTGTTTAATTATATTTTTTATCGAGTGTAAGAACATGTGTCAAGTGTTTAAATTTATTTACATATCAAATTACAATTTCTTTTATAATGGTGGGTTAATATGACGAAACTTACTTTCTTAGGTTGTATTCCTGTATGTATGATCAGAGTGTTTGATCGAGTCATTTAATAAATTTATTGGTAAACTAATTTAATACAATTGGTCCTTGAGACGAAAATCGAGTGAATTACGTTGCTAGAAAATATTTAAACCATGTTTTGGTTGGTGCGTCAGCAACACTTGGGCGACATGTATAAAAATTCTTTTTTACTATTAATAAATAAACTCCTTGGAAAATAAGTACGTAACAGATATACAAAATAAAAAAATAAGTCACATGTCATGTTCAATTATATTAAAAATTATCAGGGAAATAAACCTTACATGTCAAATTACAATTAGCTGCAAGTTAAAAAAAAAGAAGGCACGTTTCATGTTCAATCATATTAAAGATAACCAATGGTTAAAAGCTTGCATGTCAAAGTACAATTTAAATTGAAAAGGTTTAATTTATATTATTATAAAGCTTACAAATTATCTTTTGTTTGATTGCAAAATCCTCTTAAATTTTTAAAACTCATGAAAATAAATTTTCTACAAATGGTATATTACGATGTTGCTACAAAACCATTGTTACTAATGTTGGCGTGGGCTGCGCGAACGCAAGCCCACCTATCACAAATAATGATGTAGACTCCACCACTTGGGTAGATCTTAAGCAAGCACCCCTCCCGAGTGCAATGGGAGGTCACTGACCTAGGCCATGGACCTTATTGATCGTCCATTAACCCCATCCAGGTAAGTAGGTTGCCAAGTTGTCCGTATGCCTTTAATTATACACTTTTCGTGAACTTCAGATTCCCATATTATCGTTGAGGGATAGAGTTACAAACAAGCCAACAGTAAGATATGCAACAGTTTGTATATAAACCTTTTATTTATTAGTCCGTTCAGTTTTTATTTACTAGGTTGCAGCCTGAGCAAAACATGTCTTCCGACCCTTGTAGTTGTGTTTCTTTCATGTTTCCCCATTTCTACCCGCTGCCATAGGCTCGAACACCAAAATCATCCTTGATAGATGTATTTCAGTTGATGGTTGTTTCACTAGCTCTCTCTTTTTGTGTATGCGGAGTTTGTGTGTCAAACTTTAGATGATAGTATTAGTTTATTAGATGTAGGTAGTTCTAGATTCCACGATTACAATCATTAAATCTGATTGTCACCGGTACTTTAGGGAACACACAGCAGTAGTTTCACTTACAATCCAGAGTTGCGACATGTATTTATGCAGTACCTTTGTTGAAAGTATAGGTGTAGAACCGGGAAATTATAAATCTGAGCAACATTACACATTATAAAAAAAAACATGTAGAGTTATATTTTCAAGAAATTTTTTGACAATGATTTGTTGGGGTGTGCCAGGCCCGAGCAGTAGTGCAACACTTGGGCGACACGTGGAGACCACCAATAGCAAGCTTTACTGTTGTTGGTCTCCCCCTTTAAAAAATAAATTTAATATCGCGTGGACCATTGGCCCACATATCAGATATTAAACTGATAAGAACAGATACTACACTTGATCTTAGCCAAAAGGCCGAGAAAGGTATGCCTAAACATAATTCGCAGCTTTAGTTATAAAGCTTCGATACGTAGCAACGATGCAAACTAAATCATGGTGGTGCAAAGCTCGAACTCCTAATATCGGCATATCTATATGAATAGGATTCAAATTAATTTTTTTTATTGGAATAACAAATTCACCCTTGGTGCAAGTAACTAATTGCGTGGATAATCTTAAGTATTGGCGATTAAATTTATATGATATTGCGGTTACACAATTTTTTTGTTGATGTCGTGTGCACGGACCTCTTACTCAGAATTTATTTTATTCTTGACGTGCAGTGGCACTTCCCGAAAGATATTCCCCTCCTTTATGCCGAGTTGGGATCGAGCCGAGCAGCAACGATTAATTGGTTCAAGCATTTGAGAGACTGCCTCCGCGATTCGCAGGTATTGAGATCACTTGTTTAATTAATTGATGTCCCTTTGCAGATTATGATAGCGCAATGGAATTCTTCTAAATATCTAAATGTTTTACATTACTCTACTTGGTTTACAAAGTACAACTTGATTGCCGCAAATATACTTGAATTAAACAACAAACTAACTAAATGGATTCAAGGAGTAGCTTGCTTTTGCCATTCCGTCTCACATATTAGTACGTTGTGTCCTTTACTCAAGCAAGCTTTGAGAATTAATGTTGTCGTCGCTATTTAATAAACTGATGCACACCAGGTTTTGTAGTGCCATATTAGTGCCATATTGCATTAATAACGAAACCTGGGGTCTTGCAATTTCGTGCCACGTGTTTTTACTAATTTCTTTTCCTGCTAAATTTTATTGTTCACGAAATCTGCTTAATGTAAGATACCTTAGTGGCTTTGTCTAGAAAATATCAACGAGCATAGTAAGCCATGATTCTCAAGATAACATAGGATGCTTTAAGGATGATATGCGTGTTATCTGAACATTTATTGTATGTTTTGGTAGGGTGTGCCAGGCCCAGTAGTAGTGCAACACTTGGGCGACACATGAGGACCCCAATAGCAAGCTATTGTGGCGGGACTCCCCGTATAAAAAAATACTATAATATCGTGTGGACCATTGGCCCACATATCAGATATTAAACTGATAAGAACAGATACTACGCTTGATCTTAGCCAAAAGGCTGAGAATGGCTGGCCTAAAGGCAGGCCTAAACGTTGTTGGTGACTTTGTTTATAAAGCTGAGATCAGGTAGACACTGCCCATGGCATCTCGTGGTGGTGTGGAACTCGGATAGGTAGTAAACTCTTACCGTAACTGCCGTAGAAGATGAGGCGAAATTAATAAAAATTAGTAATAGTTGTGCTGTCTAAGTTGCCTGACCTTCATCCCTAGATTAATTACATACCTTTCTAAGCTCAGGTAAAAGTTATCATGTAACTAGTGGACAAATACATCAAACACGTCTTGTTTAGTTATATTTTTTATCGAGTGTAAGAACATGTGTCAAGTGTTTAAATTTATTTACATATCAAATTACAATTTCTTTTATAATGGTTGGTTAATATGACGAAACTTACTTTCTTAGGTTGTATTCCTGTATGTATGATCAGAGTGTTTGATCGAGTCATTTAATAAATTTATTGGTAAACTAATTTAATACAATTGGTCCTTGAGACGAAAATCGAGTGAATTACGTTGCTAGAAAATATTTAAACCATGTTTTGGTTGGTGCGTCAGCAACACTTGGGCGACATGTATAAAAATTCTTTTTTACTATTAATAAATAAACTCCTTGGAAAATAAGTACGTAACAGATATACAAAATAAAAAAATAAGTCACATGTCATGTTCAATTATATTAAAAATTATCAGGGAAATAAACCTTACATGTCAAATTACAATTAGCTGCAAGTTAAAAAAAAAGAAGGCACGTTTCATGTTCAATCATATTAAAGATAACCAATGGTTAAAAGCTTGCATGTCAAAGTACAATTTAAATTGAAAAGGTTTAATTTATATTATTATAAAGCTTACAAATTATCTTTTCTTTTGATTGCAAAATCCTCTTAAATTTTTAAAACTCATGAAAATAAATTTTCTACAAATGGTATATTACGATGTTGCTACAAAACCATTGTTACTAATGTTGGCGTGGGCTGCGCGAACGCAAGCCCACCTATCACAAATAATGATGTAGACTCCACCACTTGGGTAGATCTTAAGCAAGCACCCCTCCCGAGTGCAATGGGAGGTCACTGACCTAGGCCATGGACCTTATTGATCGTCCATTAACCCCATCCAGGTAAGTAGGTTGCCAAGTTGTCCGTATGCCTTTAATTATACACTTTTCGTGAACTTCAGATTCCCATATTATCGTTGAGGGATAGAGTTACAAACAAGTTTGTATATAAACCTTTTATTTATTAGTCCATTCAGTTTTTATTTACTAGGTTGCAGCCTGAGCATAACATGTCTTCCGACCCTTGTAGTTGTGTTTCTTTCATGTTTCCCCATTTCTACCCGCTGCCATAGGCTCGAACACCAAAATCATCCTTGATAGATGTATTTCAGTTGATGGTTGTTTCACTAGCTCTCTCTTTTTGTGTATGCGGAGTTTGTGTGTCAAACTTTAGATGATAGTATTAGTTTATTAGATGTAGGTAGTTCTAGATTCCACGATTACAATCATTAAATCTGATTGTCACCAGGTACTTTAGGGAACACACAGCAGTAGTTTCACTTACAATCCAGAGTTGCGACATGTATTTATGCAGTACCTTTGTTGAAAGTATAGGTGTAGAACCGGGAAATTATAAATCTGAGCAACATTACACATTATAAAAAAAACATGTAGAGTTATATTTTCAAGAAATTTTTTGACAATGATTTGTTGGGGTGTGCCAGGCCCGAGCAGTAGTGCAACACTTGGGCGACATGTGGAGACCACCAATAGCAAGCTACTGTTGTTGGTCTCCCCCTTAAAAAAATAAATTTAATATCGCGTGGACCATTGGCCCACATATCAGATATTAAACTGATAAGAACAGATACTACACTTGATCTTAGCCAAAAGGCCGAGAAAGGTATGCCTAAACATAATTCACAGCTTTGGTTATAAAGCTTCGATAAGTAGCAACGATGAAAACTAAATCATGGTGGTGCAAAGCTCGAACTCCTAATATCGGCATATCTATATGAATAGGATTCAAAATAATTTTTTTTATTGGAATAACAAATTCACCCTTGGTGCAAGTAACTAATTGCGTGGATAATCTTAAGTATTGGCGATTAAATTTATATGATATTGCGGTTACACAATTTTTTTGTTGATGTCGTGTGCACGGACCTCTTACTCAGAATTTATTTCATTCTTGACGTGCAGTGGCACTTCCCGAAAGATATCCCTCCTTTATGCCGAGTTGGGATCGAGCCGAGCAGCAACGATTAATTGGTTCAAGCATTTGAGAGACTGCCTCCGCGATTCGCAGGTATTGAGATCACTTGTTTTATTAATTGATGTCCCTTTGCATATTATGATAGCGCAATGGAATTCTTCTAAATATCTAAATGTTTTACATTACTCTACTTGGTTTACTAAGTACAACTTGATTGCCGCAAATATACTTGAATTAAACAACAAACTAACTAAATGGATTCAAGGAGTAGCTTGCTTTTGCCATTCCGTCTCACATATTAGTACGCTGTGTCCTTTACTCAAGCAAGCTTTGAGAATTAATGTTGTTTTCGCTATTTAATAAACTGATGCACACCAGGTTTTGTAGTGCCATATTGCATTAATAACGAAACCTGGGGTCTTGCAATTTCGTGCCACGTGTTTTTACTAATTTCTTTTCCTGCTAAATTTTATTGTTCACGAAATCTGCTTAATGTAAGATACCTTAGTGGCTTTGTCTAGAAAATATCAACGAGCATAGTAAGCCATGATTCTCAAGATAACATAGGATGCTTTAAGGATGATATGCGTGTTATCTGAACATTTATTGTATGTTTTGGTAGGGTGTGCCAGGCCCAGTAGTAGTGCAACACTTGGGCGACACATGAGGACCCCAATAGCAAGCTATTGTGGCGGGACTCCCCGTATAAAAAAATACTATAATATCGTGTGGACCATTGGCCCACATATCAGATATTAAACTGATAAGAACAGATACTATGCTTGATCTTAGCCAATAGGCTGAGAATGGCTGGCCTAAAGGCAGGCCTAAACGCTGTTGGTGACTTTGTTTATAAAGCTGAGATCAGGTAGACACTGCCCATGACATCTCGGGGTGGTGTGGAACTCGGATAGGTAGTAAACTCTTACCGTAACTGCCGTAGAAGATGAGGCGAAATTAATAAAAATTAGTAATAGTTGTGCTGTCTAAGTTGCCAGACCTTCATCCCTAGATTAATTACATACCTTTCTAAGCTCAGATAAAAGTTATCATGTAACTAGTGGACAAATACATCAAACACGTCTTGTTTAATTATATTTTTTATCGAGTGTAAGAACATGTGTCAAGTGTTTAAATTTATTTACATATCAAATTACAATTTCTTTTATAATGGTGGGTTAATATGACGAAACTTACTTTCTTAGGTTGTATTCCTGTATGTATGATCAGAGTGTTTGATCGAGTCATTTAATAAATTTATTGGTAAACTAATTTAATACAATTGGTCCTTGAGACGAAAATCGAGTGAGTTACGTTGCTAGAAAATATTTAAACCATGTTTTGGTTGGTGCGTCAGCAACACTTGGGCGACATGTATAAAAATTCTTTTTTACTATTAATAAATAAACTCCTTGGAAAATAAGTACGTAACAGATATACAAAATAAAAAAATAAGTCACATGTCATGTTCAATTATATTAAAAATTATCAGGGAAATAAACCTTACATGTCAAATTACAATTAGCTGCAAGTTAAAAAAAAAGAAGGCACGTTTCATGTTCAATCATATTAAAGATAACCAATGGTTAAAAGCTTGCATGTCAAAGTACAATTTAAATTGAAAAGGTTTAATTTATATTATTATAAAGCTTACAAATTATCTTTTCTTTTGATTGCAAAATCCTCTTAAATTTTTAAAACTCATGAAAATAAATTTTCTACAAATGGTATATTACGATGTTGCTACAAAACCATTGTTACTAATGTTGGCGTGGGCTGCGCGAACGCAAGCCCACCTATCACAAATAATGATGTAGACTCCACCACTTGGGTAGATCTTAAGCAAGCACCCCTCCCGAGTGCAATGGGAGGTCACTGACCTAGGCCATGGACCTTATTGATCGTCCATTAACCCCATCCAGGTAAGTAGGTTGCCAAGTTGTCCGTATGCCTTTAATTATACACTTTTCGTGAACTTCAGATTCCCATATTATCGTTGAGGGATAGAGTTACAAACAAGTTTGTATATAAACCTTTTATTTATTAGTCCATTCAGTTTTTATTTACTAGGTTGCAGCCTGAGCAAAACATGTCTTCCGACCCTTGTAGTTGTGTTTCTTTCATGTTTCCCCATTTCTACCCGCTGCCATAGGCTCGAACACCAAAATCATCCTTGATAGATGTATTTCAGTTGATGGTTGTTTCACTAGCTCTCTCTTTTTGTGTATGCGGAGTTTGTGTGTCAAACTTTAGATGATAGTATTAGTTTATTAGATGTTGGTAGTTCTAGATTCCACGATTACAATCATTAAATCTGATTGTCACCAGGTACTTTAGGGAACACACAGCAGTAGTTTCACTTACAATCCAGAGTTGCGACATGTATTTATGCAGTACCTTTGTTGAAAGTATAGGTGTAGAACCGGGAAATTATAAATCTGAGCAACATTACACATTATAAAAAAAAACATGTAGAGTTATATTTTCAAGAAATTTTTTGACAATGATTTGTTGGGGTGTGCCAGGCCCGAGCAGTAGTGCAACACTTGGGCGACACGTGGAGACCACCAATAGCAAGCTACTGTTGTTGGTCTCCCCCTTTAAAAAATAAATTTAATATCGCGTGGACCATTGGCCCACATATCAGATATTAAACTGATAAGAACAGATACTACACTTGATCTTAGCCAAAAGGCCGAGAAAGGTATGCCTAAACATAATTCGCAGCTTTAGTTATAAAGCTTCGATACGTAGCAACGATGCAAACTAAATCATGGTGGTGCAAAGCTCGAACTCCTAATATCGGCATATCTATATGAATAGGATTCAAATTAATTTTTTTTATTGGAATAACAAATTCACCCTTGGTGCAAGTAACTAATTGCGTGGATAATCTTAAGTATTGGCGATTAAATTTATATGATATTGCGGTTACACAATTTTTTTGTTGATGTCGTGTGCACGGACCTCTTACTCAGAATTTATTTTATTCTTGACGTGCAGTGGCACTTCCCGAAAGATATTCCCCTCCTTTATGCCGAGTTGGGATCGAGCCGAGCAGCAACGATTAATTGGTTCAAGCATTTGAGAGACTGCCTCCGCGATTCGCAGGTATTGAGATCACTTGTTTAATTAATTGATGTCCCTTTGCAGATTATGATAGCGCAATGGAATTCTTCTAAATATCTAAATGTTTTACATTACTCTACTTGGTTTACAAAGTACAACTTGATTGCCGCAAATATACTTGAATTAAACAACAAACTAACTAAATGGATTCAAGGAGTAGCTTGCTTTTGCCATTCCGTCTCACATATTAGTACGCTGTGTCCTTTACTCAAGCAAGCTTTGAGAATTAATGTTGTCGTCGCTATTTAATAAACTGATGCACACCAGGTTTTGTAGTGCCATATTAGTGCCATATTGCATTAATAACGAAACCTGGGGTCTTGCAATTTCGTGCCACGTGTTTTTACTAATTTCTTTTCCTGCTAAATTTTATTGTTCACGAAATCTGCTTAATGTAAGATACCTTAGTGGCTTTGTCTAGAAAATATCAACGAGCATAGTAAGCCATGATTCTCAAGATAACATAGGATGCTTTAAGGATGATATGCGTGTTATCTGAACATTTATTGTATGTTTTGGTAGGGTGTGCCAGGCCCAGTAGTAGTGCAACACTTGGGCGACACATGAGGACCCCAATAGCAAGCTATTGTGGCGGGACTCCCCGTATAAAAAAATACTATAATATCGTGTGGACCATTGGCCCACATATCAGATATTAAACTGATAAGAACAGATACTACGCTTGATCTTAGCCAAAAGGCTGAGAATGGCTGGCCTAAAGGCAGGCCTAAACGTTGTTGGTGACTTTGTTTATAAAGCTGAGATCAGGTAGACACTGCCCATGGCATCTCGTGGTGGTGTGGAACTCGGATAGGTAGTAAACTCTTACCGTAACTGCCGTAGAAGATGAGGCGAAATTAATAAAAATTAGTAATAGTTGTGCTGTCTAAGTTGCCTGACCTTCATCCCTAGATTAATTACATACCTTTCTAAGCTCAGATAAAAGTTATCATGTAACTAGTGGACAAATACATCAAACACGTCTTGTTTAGTTATATTTTTTATCGAGTGTAAGAACATGTGTCAAGTGTTTAAATTTATTTACATATCAAATTACAATTTCTTTTATAATGGTTGGTTAATATGACGAAACTTACTTTCTTAGGTTGTATTCCTGTATGTATGATCAGAGTGTTTGATCGAGTCATTTAATAAATTTATTGGTAAACTAATTTAATACAATTGGTCCTTGAGACGAAAATCGAGTGAATTACGTTGCTAGAAAATATTTAAACCATGTTTTGGTTGGTGCGTCAGCAACACTTGGGCGACATGTATAAAAATTCTTTTTTACTATTAATAAATAAACTCCTTGGAAAATAAGTACGTAACAGATATACAAAATAAAAAAATAAGTCACATGTCATGTTCAATTATATTAAAAATTATCAGGGAAATAAACCTTACATGTCAAATTACAATTAGCTGCAAGTTAAAAAAAAAGAAGGCACGTTTCATGTTCAATCATATTAAAGATAACCAATGGTTAAAAGCTTGCATGTCAAAGTACAATTTAAATTGAAAAGGTTTAATTTATATTATTATAAAGCTTACAAATTATCTTTTCTTTTGATTGCAAAATCCTCTTAAATTTTTAAAACTCATGAAAATAAATTTTCTACAAATGGTATATTACGATGTTGCTACAAAACCATTGTTACTAATGTTGGCGTGGGCTGCGCGAACGCAAGCCCACCTATCACAAATAATGATGTAGACTCCACCACTTGGGTAGATCTTAAGCAAGCACCCCTCCCGAGTGCAATGGGAGGTCACTGACCTAGGCCATGGACCTTATTGATCGTCCATTAACCCCATCCAGGTAAGTAGGTTGCCAAGTTGTCCGTATGCCTTTAATTATACACTTTTCGTGAACTTCAGATTCCCATATTATCGTTGAGGGATAGAGTTACAAACAAGTTTGTATATAAACCTTTTATTTATTAGTCCATTCAGTTTTTATTTACTAGGTTGCAGCCTGAGCAAAACATGTCTTCCGACCCTTGTAGTTGTGTTTCTTTCATGTTTCCCCATTTCTACCCGCTGCCATAGGCTCGAACACCAAAATCATCCTTGATAGATGTATTTCAGTTGATGGTTGTTTCACTAGCTCTCTCTTTTTGTGTATGCGGAGTTTGTGTGTCAAACTTTAGATGATAGTATTAGTTTATTAGATGTTGGTAGTTCTAGATTCCACGATTACAATCATTAAATCTGATTGTCACCAGGTACTTTAGGGAACACACAGCAGTAGTTTCACTTACAATCCAGAGTTGCGACATGTATTTATGCAGTACCTTTGTTGAAAGTATAGGTGTAGAACCGGGAAATTATAAATCTGAGCAACATTACACATTATAAAAAAAAACATGTAGAGTTATATTTTCAAGAAATTTTTTGACAATGATTTGTTGGGGTGTGCCAGGCCCGAGCAGTAGTGCAACACTTGGGCGACACGTGGAGACCACCAATAGCAAGCTACTGTTGTTGGTCTCCCCCTTTAAAAAATAAATTTAATATCGCGTGGACCATTGGCCCACATATCAGATATTAAACTGATAAGAACAGATACTACACTTGATCTTAGCCAAAAGGCCGAGAAAGGTATGCCTAAACATAATTCACAGCTTTGGTTATAAAGCTTCGATAAGTAGCAACGATGAAAACTAAATCATGGTGGTGCAAAGCTCGAACTCCTAATATCGGCATATCTATATGAATAGGATTCAAAATAATTTTTTTTATTGGAATAACAAATTCACCCTTGGTGCAAGTAACTAATTGCGTGGATAATCTTAAGTATTGGCGATTAAATTTATATGATATTGCGGTTACACAATTTTTTTGTTGATGTCGTGTGCACGGACCTCTTACTCAGAATTTATTTCATTCTTGACGTGCAGTGGCACTTCCCGAAAGATATTCCCCTCCTTTATGCCGAGTTGGGATCGAGCCGAGCAGCAACGATTAATTGGTTCAAGCATTTGAGAGACTGCCTCCGCGATTCGCAGGTATTGAGATCACTTGTTTTATTAATTGATGTCCCTTTGCATATTATGATAGCGCAATGGAATTCTTCTAAATATCTAAATGTTTTACATTACTCTACTTGGTTTACTAAGTACAACTTGATTGCCGCAAATATACTTGAATTAAACAACAAACTAACTAAATGGATTCAAGGAGTAGCTTGCTTTTGCCATTCCGTCTCACATATTAGTACGCTGTGTCCTTTACTCAAGCAAGCTTTGAGAATTAATGTTGTTTTCGCTATTTAATAAACTGATGCACACCAGGTTTTGTAGTGCCATATTGCATTAATAACGAAACCTGGGGTCTTGCAATTTCGTGCCACGTGTTTTTACTAATTTCTTTTCCTGCTAAATTTTATTGTTCACGAAATCTGCTTAATGTAAGATACCTTAGTGGCTTTGTCTAGAAAATATCAACGAGCATAGTAAGCCATGATTCTCAAGATAACATAGGATGCTTTAAGGATGATATGCGTGTTATCTGAACATTTATTGTATGTTTTGGTAGGGTGTGCCAGGCCCAGTAGTAGTGCAACACTTGGGCGACACATGAGGACCCCAATAGCAAGCTATTGTGGCGGGACTCCCCGTATAAAAAAATACTATAATATCGTGTGGACCATTGGCCCACATATCAGATATTAAACTGATAAGAACAGATACTATGCTTGATCTTAGCCAATAGGCTGAGAATGGCTGGCCTAAAGGCAGGCCTAAACGCTGTTGGTGACTTTGTTTATAAAGCTGAGATCAGGTAGACACTGCCCATGACATCTCGGGGTGGTGTGGAACTCGGATAGGTAGTAAACTCTTACCGTAACTGCCGTAGAAGATGAGGCGAAATTAATAAAAATTAGTAATAGTTGTGCTGTCTAAGTTGCCAGACCTTCATCCCTAGATTAATTACATACCTTTCTAAGCTCAGATAAAAGTTATCATGTAACTAGTGGACAAATACATCAAACACGTCTTGTTTAATTATATTTTTTATCGAGTGTAAGAACATGTGTCAAGTGTTTAAATTTATTTACATATCAAATCACAATTTCTTTTATAATGGTGGGTTAATATGACGAAACTTACTTTCTTAGGTTGTATTCCTGTATGTATGATCAGAGTGTTTGATCGAGTCATTTAATAAATTTATTGGTAAACTAATTTAATACAATTGGTCCTTGAGACGAAAATCGAGTGAGTTACGTTGCTAGAAAATATTTAAACCATGTTTTGGTTGGTGCGTCAGCAACACTTGGGCGACATGTATAAAAATTCTTTTTTACTATTAATAAATAAACTCCTTGGAAAATAAGTACGTAACAGATATACAAAATAAAAAAATAAGTCACATGTCATGTTCAATTATATTAAAAATTATCAGGGAAATAAACCTTACATGTCAAATTACAATTAGCTGCAAGTTAAAAAAATAGAAGGCACGTTTCATGTTCAATCATATTAAAGATAACCAATGGTTAAAAGCTTGCATGTCAAAGTACAATTTAAATTGAAAAGGTTTAATTTATATTATTATAAAGCTTACAAATTATCTTTTCTTTTGATTGCAAAATCCTCTTAAATTTTTAAAACTCATGAAAATAAATTTTCTACAAATGGTATATTACGATGTTGCTACAAAACCATTGTTACTAATGTTGGCGTGGGCTGCGCGAACGCAAGCCCACCTATCACAAATAATGATGTAGACTCCACCACTTGGGTAGATCTTAAGCAAGCACCCCTCCCGAGTGCAATGGGAGGTCACTGACCTAGGCCATGGACCTTATTGATCGTCCATTAACCCCATCCAGGTAAGTAGGTTGCCAAGTTGTCCGTATGCCTTTAATTATACACTTTTCGTGAACTTCAGATTCCCATATTATCGTTGAGGGATAGAGTTACAAACAAGCCAACAGTAAGATATGCAACAGTTTGTATATAAACCTTTTATTTATTAGTCCGTTCTGTTTTTATTTACTAGGTTGCAGCCTGAGCAAAACATGTCTTCCGACCCTTGTAGTTGTGTTTCTTTCATGTTTCACCATTTCTACCCGCTGCCATAGGCTCGAACACCAAAATCATCCTTGATAGATGTATTTCAGTTGATGGTTGTTTCACTAGCTCTCTCTTTTTGTGTATGCGGAGTTTGTGTGTCAAACTTTAGATGATAGTATTAGTTTATTAGATGTAGGTAGTTCTAGATTCCACGATTACAATCATTAAATCTGATTGTCACCGGTACTTTAGGGAACACACAGCAGTAGTTTCACTTACAATCCAGAGTTGCGACATGTATTTATGCAGTACCTTTGTTGAAAGTATAGGTGTAGAACCGGGAAATTATAAATCTGAGCAACATTACACATTATAAAAAAAAACATGTAGAGTTATATTTTCAAGAAATTTTTTGACAATGATTTGTTGGGGTGTGCCAGGCCCGAGCAGTAGTGCAACACTTGGGCGACACGTGGAGACCACCAATAGCAAGCTACTGTTGTTGGTCTCCCCCTTTAAAAAATAAATTTAATATCGCGTGGACCATTGGCCCACATATCAGATATTAAACTGATAAGAACAGATACTACACTTGATCTTAGCCAAAAGGCCGAGAAAGGTATGCCTAAACATAATTCGCAGCTTTAGTTATAAAGCTTCGATACGTAGCAACGATGCAAACTAAATCATGGTGGTGCAAAGCTCGAACTCCTAATATCGGCATATCTATATGAATAGGATTCAAATTAATTTTTTTTATTGGAATAACAAATTCACCCTTGGTGCAAGTAACTAATTGCGTGGATAATCTTAAGTATTGGCGATTAAATTTATATGATATTGCGGTTACACAATTTTTTTGTTGATGTCGTGTGCACGGACCTCTTACTCAGAATTTATTTTATTCTTGACGTGCAGTGGCACTTCCCGAAAGATATTCCCCTCCTTTATGCCGAGTTGGGATCGAGCCGAGCAGCAACGATTAATTGGTTCAAGCATTTGAGAGACTGCCTCCGCGATTCGCAGGTATTGAGATCACTTGTTTAATTAATTGATGTCCCTTTGCAGATTATGATAGCGCAATGGAATTCTTCTAAATATCTAAATGTTTTACATTACTCTACTTGGTTTACAAAGTACAACTTGATTGCCGCAAATATACTTGAATTAAACAACAAACTAACTAAATGGATTCAAGGAGTAGCTTGCTTTTGCCATTCCGTCTCACATATTAGTACGCTGTGTCCTTTACTCAAGCAAGCTTTGAGAATTAATGTTGTTTTCGCTATTTAATAAACTGATGCACACCAGGTTTTGTAGTGCCATATTAGTGCCATATTGCATTAATAACGAAACCTGGGGTCTTGCAATTTCGTGCCACGTGTTTTTACTAATTTCTTTTCCTGCTAAATTTTATTGTTCACGAAATCTGCTTAATGTAAGATACCTTAGTGGCTTTGTCTAGAAAATATCAACGAGCATAGTAAGCCATGATTCTCAAGATAACATAGGATGCTTTAAGGATGATATGCGTGTTATCTGAACATTTATTGTATGTTTTGGTAGGGTGTGCCAGGCCCAGTAGTAGTGCAACACTTGGGCGACACATGAGGACCCCAATAGCAAGCTATTGTGGCGGGACTCCCCGTATAAAAAAATACTATAATATCGTGTGGACCATTGGCCCACATATCAGATATTAAACTGATAAGAACAGATACTACGCTTGATCTTAGCCAAAAGGCTGAGAATGGCTGGCCTAAAGGCAGGCCTAAACGTTGTTGGTGACTTTGTTTATAAAGCTGAGATCAGGTAGACACTGCCCATGGCATCTCGTGGTGGTGTGGAACTCGGATAGGTAGTAAACTCTTACCGTAACTGCCGTAGAAGATGAGGCGAAATTAATAAAAATTAGTAATAGTTGTGCTGTCTAAGTTGCCTGACCTTCATCCCTAGATTAATTACATACCTTTCTAAGCTCAGATAAAAGTTATCATGTAACTAGTGGACAAATACATCAAACACGTCTTGTTTAGTTATATTTTTTATCGAGTGTAAGAACATGTGTCAAGTGTTTAAATTTATTTACATATCAAATTACAATTTCTTTTATAATGGTTGGTTAATATGACGAAACTTACTTTCTTAGGTTGTATTCCTGTATGTATGATCAGAGTGTTTGATCGAGTCATTTAATAAATTTATTGGTAAACTAATTTAATACAATTGGTCCTTGAGACGAAAATCGAGTGAATTACGTTGCTAGAAAATATTTAAACCATGTTTTGGTTGGTGCGTCAGCAACACTTGGGCGACATGTATAAAAATTCTTTTTTACTATTAATAAATAAACTCCTTGGAAAATAAGTACGTAACAGATATACAAAATAAAAAAATAAGTCACATGTCATGTTCAATTATATTAAAAATTATCAGGGAAATAAACCTTACATGTCAAATTACAATTAGCTGCAAGTTAAAAAAAAAGAAGGCACGTTTCATGTTCAATCATATTAAAGATAACCAATGGTTAAAAGCTTGCATGTCAAAGTACAATTTAAATTGAAAAGGTTTAATTTATATTATTATAAAGCTTACAAATTATCTTTTCTTTTGATTGCAAAATCCTCTTAAATTTTTAAAACTCATGAAAATAAATTTTCTACAAATGGTATATTACGATGTTGCTACAAAACCATTGTTACTAATGTTGGCGTGGGCTGCGCGAACGCAAGCCCACCTATCACAAATAATGATGTAGACTCCACCACTTGGGTAGATCTTAAGCAAGCACCCCTCCCGAGTGCAATGGGAGGTCACTGACCTAGGCCATGGACCTTATTGATCGTCCATTAACCCCATCCAGGTAAGTAGGTTGCCAAGTTGTCCGTATGCCTTTAATTATACACTTTTCGTGAACTTCAGATTCCCATATTATCGTTGAGGGATAGAGTTACAAACAAGTTTGTATATAAACCTTTTATTTATTAGTCCATTCAGTTTTTATTTACTAGGTTGCAGCCTGAGCAAAACATGTCTTCCGACCCTTGTAGTTGTGTTTCTTTCATGTTTCCCCATTTCTACCCGCTGCCATAGGCTCGAACACCAAAATCATCCTTGATAGATGTATTTCAGTTGATGGTTGTTTCACTAGCTCTCTCTTTTTGTGTATGCGGAGTTTGTGTGTCAAACTTTAGATGATAGTATTAGTTTATTAGATGTAGGTAGTTCTAGATTCCACGATTACAATCATTAAATCTGATTGTCACCAGGTACTTTAGGGAACACACAGCAGTAGTTTCACTTACAATCCAGAGTTGCGACATGTATTTATGCAGTACCTTTGTTGAAAGTATAGGTGTAGAACCGGGAAATTATAAATCTGAGCAACATTACACATTATAAAAAAAAACATGTAGAGTTATATTTTCAAGAAATTTTTTGACAATGATTTGTTGGGGTGTGCCAGGCCCGAGCAGTAGTGCAACACTTGGGCGACACGTGGAGACCACCAATAGCAAGCTACTGTTGTTGGTCTCCCCCTTTAAAAAATAAATTTAATATCGCGTGGACCATTGGCCCACATATCAGATATTAAACTGATAAGAACAGATACTACACTTGATCTTAGCCAAAAGGCCGAGAAAGGTATGCCTAAACATAATTCACAGCTTTGGTTATAAAGCTTCGATAAGTAGCAACGATGAAAACTAAATCATGGTGGTGCAAAGCTCGAACTCCTAATATCGGCATATCTATATGAATAGGATTCAAAATAATTTTTTTTATTGGAATAACAAATTCACCCTTGGTGCAAGTAACTAATTGCGTGGATAATCTTAAGTATTGGCGATTAAATTTATATGATATTGCGGTTACACAATTTTTTTGTTGATGTCGTGTGCACGGACCTCTTACTCAGAATTTATTTCATTCTTGACGTGCAGTGGCACTTCCCGAAAGATATTCCCCTCCTTTATGCCGAGTTGGGATCGAGCCGAGCAGCAACGATTAATTGGTTCAAGCATTTGAGAGACTGCCTCCGCGATTCGCAGGTATTGAGATCACTTGTTTTATTAATCGATGTCCCTTTGCATATTATGATAGCGCAATGGAATTCTTCTAAATATCTAAATGTTTTACATTACTCTACTTGGTTTACTAAGTACAACTTGATTGCCGCAAATATACTTGAATTAAACAACAAACTAACTAAATGGATTCAAGGAGTAGCTTGCTTTTGCCATTCCGTCTCACATATTAGTACGCTGTGTCCTTTACTCAAGCAAGCTTTGAGAATTAATGTTGTTTTCGCTATTTAATAAACTGATGCACACCAGGTTTTGTAGTGCCATATTGCATTAATAACGAAACCTGGGGTCTTGCAATTTCGTGCCACGTGTTTTTACTAATTTCTTTTCCTGCTAAATTTTATTGTTCACGAAATCTGCTTAATGTAAGATACCTTTGTGGCTTTGTCTAGAAAATATCAACGAGCATAGTAAGCCATGATTCTCAAGATAACATAGGATGCTTTAAGGATGATATGCGTGTTATCTGAACATTTATTGTATGTTTTGGTAGGGTGTGCCAGGCCCAGTAGTAGTGCAACACTTGGGCGACACATGAGGACCCCAATAGCAAGCTATTGTGGCGGGACTCCCCGTATAAAAAAATACTATAATATCGTGTGGACCATTGGCCCACATATCAGATATTAAACTGATAAGAACAGATACTATGCTTGATCTTAGCCAATAGGCTGAGAATGGCTGGCCTAAAGGCAGGCCTAAACGCTGTTGGTGACTTTGTTTATAAAGCTGAGATCAGGTAGACACTGCCCATGACATCTCGGGGTGGTGTGGAACTCGGATAGGTAGTAAACTCTTACCGTAACTGCCGTAGAAGATGAGGCGAAATTAATAAAAATTAGTAATAGTTGTGCTGTCTAAGTTGCCAGACCTTCATCCCTAGATTAATTACATACCTTTCTAAGCTCAGATAAAAGTTATCATGTAACTAGTGGACAAATACATCAAACACGTCTTGTTTAATTATATTTTTTATCGAGTGTAAGAACATGTGTCAAGTGTTTAAATTTATTTACATATCAAATTACAATTTCTTTTATAATGGTGGGTTAATATGACGAAACTTACTTTCTTAGGTTGTATTCCTGTATGTATGATCAGAGTGTTTGATCGAGTCATTTAATAAATTTATTGGTAAACTAATTTAATACAATTGGTCCTTGAGACGAAAATCGAGTGAATTACGTTGCTAGAAAATATTTAAACCATGTTTTGGTTGGTGCGTCAGCAACACTTGGGCGACATGTATAAAAATTCTTTTTTACTATTAATAAATAAACTCCTTGGAAAATAAGTACGTAACAGATATACAAAATAAAAAAATAAGTCACATGTCATGTTCAATTATATTAAAAATTATCAGGGAAATAAACCTTACATGTCAAATTACAATTAGCTGCAAGTTAAAAAAAAAGAAGGCACGTTTCATGTTCAATCATATTAAAGATAACCAATGGTTAAAAGCTTGCATGTCAAAGTACAATTTAAATTGAAAAGGTTTAATTTATATTATTATAAAGCTTACAAATTATCTTTTGTTTGATTGCAAAATCCTCTTAAATTTTTAAAACTCATGAAAATAAATTTTCTACAAATGGTATATTACGATGTTGCTACAAAACCATTGTTACTAATGTTGGCGTGGGCTGCGCGAACGCAAGCCCACCTATCACAAATAATGATGTAGACTCCACCACTTGGGTAGATCTTAAGCAAGCACCCCTCCCGAGTGCAATGGGAGGTCACTGACCTAGGCCATGGACCTTATTGATCGTCCATTAACCCCATCCAGGTAAGTAGGTTGCCAAGTTGTCCGTATGCCTTTAATTATACACTTTTCGTGAACTTCAGATTCCCATATTATCGTTGAGGGATAGAGTTACAAACAAGCCAACAGTAAGATATGCAACAGTTTGTATATAAACCTTTTATTTATTAGTCCGTTAAGTTTTTATTTACTAGGTTGCAGCCTGAGCAAAACATGTCTTCCGACCCTTGTAGTTGTGTTTCTTTCATGTTTCCCCATTTCTACCCGCTGCCATAGGCTCGAACACCAAAATCATCCTTGATAGATGTATTTCAGTTGATGGTTGTTTCACTAGCTCTCTCTTTTTGTGTATGCGGAGTTTGTGTGTCAAACTTTAGATGATAGTATTAGTTTATTAGATGTAGGTAGTTCTAGATTCCACGATTACAATCATTAAATCTGATTGTCACCGGTACTTTAGGGAACACAGCAGTAGTTTCACTTACAATCCAGAGTTGCGACATGTATTTATGCAGTACCTTTGTTGAAAGTATAGGTGTAGAACCGGGAAATTATAAATCTGAGCAACATTACACATTATAAAAAAAAACATGTAGAGTTATATTTTCAAGAAATTTTTTGACAATGATTTGTTGGGGTGTGCCAGGCCCGAGCAGTAGTGCAACACTTGGGCGACACGTGGAGACCACCAATAGCAAGCTACTGTTGTTGGTCTCCCCCTTTAAAAAATAAATTTAATATCGCGTGGACCATTGGCCCACATATCAGATATTAAACTGATAAGAACAGATACTACACTTGATCTTAGCCAAAAGGCCGAGAAAGGTATGCCTAAACATAATTCGCAGCTTTAGTTATAAAGCTTCGATACGTAGCAACGATGCAAACTAAATCATGGTGGTGCAAAGCTCGAACTCCTAATATCGGCATATCTATATGAATAGGATTCAAATTAATTTTTTTTATTGGAATAACAAATTCACCCTTGGTGCAAGTAACTAATTGCGTGGATAATCTTAAGTATTGGCGATTAAATTTATATGATATTGCGGTTACACAATTTTTTTGTTGATGTCGTGTGCACGGACCTCTTACTCAGAATTTATTTTATTCTTGACGTGCAGTGGCACTTCCCGAAAGATATTCCCCTCCTTTATGCCGAGTTGGGATCGAGCCGAGCAGCAACGATTAATTGGTTCAAGCATTTGAGAGACTGCCTCCGCGATTCGCAGGTATTGAGATCACTTGTTTAATTAATTGATGTCCCTTTGCAGATTATGATAGCGCAATGGAATTCTTCTAAATATCTAAATGTTTTACATTACTCTACTTGGTTTACAAAGTACAACTTGATTGCCGCAAATATACTTGAATTAAACAACAAACTAACTAAATGGATTCAAGGAGTAGCTTGCTTTTGCCATTCCGTCTCACATATTAGTACGCTGTGTCCTTTACTCAAGCAAGCTTTGAGAATTAATGTTGTCGTCGCTATTTAATAAACTGATGCACACCAGGTTTTGTAGTGCCATATTAGTGCCATATTGCATTAATAACGAAACCTGGGGTCTTGCAATTTCGTGCCACGTGTTTTTACTAATTTCTTTTCCTGCTAAATTTTATTGTTCACGAAATCTGCTTAATGTAAGATACCTTAGTGGCTTTGTCTAGAAAATATCAACGAGCATAGTAAGCCATGATTCTCAAGATAACATAGGATGCTTTAAGGATGATATGCGTGTTATCTGAACATTTATTGTATGTTTTGGTAGGGTGTGCCAGGCCCAGTAGTAGTGCAACACTTGGGCGACACATGAGGACCCCAATAGCAAGCTATTGTGGCGGGACTCCCCGTATAAAAAAATACTATAATATCGTGTGGACCATTGGCCCACATATCAGATATTAAACTGATAAGAACAGATACTACGCTTGATCTTAGCCAAAAGGCTGAGAATGGCTGGCCTAAAGGCAGGCCTAAACGTTGTTGGTGACTTTGTTTATAAAGCTGAGATCAGGTAGACACTGCCCATGGCATCTCGTGGTGGTGTGGAACTCGGATAGGTAGTAAACTCTTACCGTAACTGCCGTAGAAGATGAGGCGAAATTAATAAAAATTAGTAATAGTTGTGCTGTCTAAGTTGCCTGACCTTCATCCCTAGATTAATTACATACCTTTCTAAGCTCAGATAAAAGTTATCATGTAACTAGTGGACAAATACATCAAACACGTCTTGTTTAGTTATATTTTTTATCGAGTGTAAGAACATGTGTCAAGTGTTTAAATTTATTTACATATCAAATTACAATTTCTTTTATAATGGTTGGTTAATATGACGAAACTTACTTTCTTAGGTTGTATTCCTGTATGTATGATCAGAGTGTTTGATCGAGTCATTTAATAAATTTATTGGTAAACTAATTTAATACAATTGGTCCTTGAGACGAAAATCGAGTGAATTACGTTGCTAGAAAATATTTAAACCATGTTTTGGTTGGTGCGTCAGCAACACTTGGGCGACATGTATAAAAATTCTTTTTTACTATTAATAAATAAACTCCTTGGAAAATAAGTACGTAACAGATATACAAAATAAAAAAATAAGTCACATGTCATGTTCAATTATATTAAAAATTATCAGGGAAATAAACCTTACATGTCAAATTACAATTAGCTGCAAGTTAAAAAAAAAGAAGGCACGTTTCATGTTCAATCATATTAAAGATAACCAATGGTTAAAAGCTTGCATGTCAAAGTACAATTTAAATTGAAAAGGTTTAATTTATATTATTATAAAGCTTACAAATTATCTTTTCTTTTGATTGCAAAATCCTCTTAAATTTTTAAAACTCATGAAAATAAATTTTCTACAAATGGTATATTACGATGTTGCTACAAAACCATTGTTACTAATGTTGGCGTGGGCTGCGCGAACGCAAGCCCACCTATCACAAATAATGATGTAGACTCCACCACTTGGGTAGATCTTAAGCAAGCACCCCTCCCGAGTGCAATGGGAGGTCACTGACCTAGGCCATGGACCTTATTGATCGTCCATTAACCCCATCCAGGTAAGTAGGTTGCCAAGTTGTCCGTATGCCTTTAATTATACACTTTTCGTGAACTTCAGATTCCCATATTATCGTTGAGGGATAGAGTTACAAACAAGTTTGTATATAAACCTTTTATTTATTAGTCCATTCAGTTTTTATTTACTAGGTTGCAGCCTGAGCATAACATGTCTTCCGACCCTTGTAGTTGTGTTTCTTTCATGTTTCCCCATTTCTACCCGCTGCCATAGGCTCGAACACCAAAATCATCCTTGATAGATGTATTTCAGTTGATGGTTGTTTCACTAGCTCTCTCTTTTTGTGTATGCGGAGTTTGTGTGTCAAACTTTAGATGATAGTATTAGTTTATTAGATGTAGGTAGTTCTAGATTCCACGATTACAATCATTAAATCTGATTGTCACCAGGTACTTTAGGGAACACACAGCAGTAGTTTCACTTACAATCCAGAGTTGCGACATGTATTTATGCAGTACCTTTGTTGAAAGTATAGGTGTAGAACCGGGAAATTATAAATCTGAGCAACATTACACATTATAAAAAAAAACATGTAGAGTTATATTTTCAAGAAATTTTTTGACAATGATTTGTTGGGGTGTGCCAGGCCCGAGCAGTAGTGCAACACTTGGGCGACACGTGGAGACCACCAATAGCAAGCTACTGTTGTTGGTCTCCCCCTTTAAAAAATAAATTTAATATCGCGTGGACCATTGGCCCACATATCAGATATTAAACTGATAAGAACAGATACTACACTTGATCTTAGCCAAAAGGCCGAGAAAGGTATGCCTAAACATAATTCACAGCTTTGGTTATAAAGCTTCGATAAGTAGCAACGATGAAAACTAAATCATGGTGGTGCAAAGCTCGAACTCCTAATATCGGCATATCTATATGAATAGGATTCAAAATAATTTTTTTTATTGGAATAACAAATTCACCCTTGGTGCAAGTAACTAATTGCGTGGATAATCTTAAGTATTGGCGATTAAATTTATATGATATTGCGGTTACACAATTTTTTTGTTGATGTCGTGTGCACGGACCTCTTACTCAGAATTTATTTCATTCTTGACGTGCAGTGGCACTTCCCGAAAGATATTCCCCTCCTTTATGCCGAGTTGGGATCGAGCCGAGCAGCAACGATTAATTGGTTCAAGCATTTGAGAGACTGCCTCCGCGATTCGCAGGTATTGAGATCACTTGTTTTATTAATTGATGTCCCTTTGCATATTATGATAGCGCAATGGAATTCTTCTAAATATCTAAATGTTTTACATTACTCTACTTGGTTTACTAAGTACAACTTGATTGCCGCAAATATACTTGAATTAAACAACAAACTAACTAAATGGATTCAAGGAGTAGCTTGCTTTTGCCATTCCGTCTCACATATTAGTACGCTGTGTCCTTTACTCAAGCAAGCTTTGAGAATTAATGTTGTTTTCGCTATTTAATAAACTGATGCACACCATGTTTTGTAGTGCCATATTAGTGCCATATTGCATTAATAACGAAACCTGGGGTCTTGCAATTTCGTGCCACGTGTTTTTACTAATTTCTTTTCCTGCTAAATTTTATTGTTCACGAAATCTGCTTAATGTAAGATACCTTAGTGGCTTTGTCTAGAAAATATCAACGAGCATAGTAAGCCATGATTCTCAAGATAACATAGGATGCTTTAAGGATGATATGCGTGTTATCTGAACATTTATTGTATGTTTTGGTAGGGTGTGCCAGGCCCAGTAGTAGTGCAACACTTGGGCGACACATGAGGACCCCAATAGCAAGCTATTGTGGCGGGACTCCCCGTATAAAAAAATACTATAATATCGTGTGGACCATTGGCCCACATATCAGATATTAAACTGATAAGAACAGATACTATGCTTGATCTTAGCCAATAGGCTGAGAATGGCTGGCCTAAAGGCAGGCCTAAACGCTGTTGGTGACTTTGTTTATAAAGCTGAGATCAGGTAGACACTGCCCATGACATCTCGGGGTGGTGTGGAACTCGGATAGGTAGTAAACTCTTACCGTAACTGCCGTAGAAGATGAGGCGAAATTAATAAAAATTAGTAATAGTTGTGCTGTCTAAGTTGCCAGACCTTCATCCCTAGATTAATTACATACCTTTCTAAGCTCAGATAAAAGTTATCATGTAACTAGTGGACAAATACATCAAACACGTCTTGTTTAATTATATTTTTTATCGAGTGTAAGAACATGTGTCAAGTGTTTAAATTTATTTACATTTCAAATTACAATTTCTTTTATAATGGTGGGTTAATATGACGAAACTTACTTTCTTAGGTTGTATTCCTGTATGTATGATCAGAGTGTTTGTTCGAGTCATTTAATAAATTTATTGGTAAACTAATTTAATACAATTGGTCCTTGAGACGAAAATCGAGTGAATTACGTTGCTAGAAAATATTTAAACCATGTTTTGGTTGGTGCGTCAGCAACACTTGGGCGACATGTATAAAAATTCTTTTTTACTATTAATAAATAAACTCCTTGGAAAATAAGTACGTAACAGATATACAAAATAAAAAAATAAGTCACATGTCATGTTCAATTATATTAAAAATTATCAGGGAAATAAACCTTACATGTCAAATTACAATTAGCTGCAAGTTAAAAAAAAAAGAAGGCATCATGTTCAATCATATTAAAGATAACCAATGGTTAAAAGCTTGCATGTCAAAGTACAATTTAAATTGAAAAGGTTTAATTTATATTATTATAAAGCTTACAAATTATCTTTTCTTTTGATTGCAAAATCCTCTTAAATTTTTAAAACTCATGAAAATAAATTTTCTACAAATGGTATATTACGATGTTGCTACAAAACCATTGTTACTAATGTTGGCGTGGGCTGCGCGAACGCAAGCCCACCTATCACAAATAATGATGTAGACTCCACCACTTGGGTAGATCTTAAGCAAGCACCCCTCCCGAGTGCAATGGGAGGTCACTGACCTAGGCCATGGACCTTATTGATCGTCCATTAACCCCATCCAGGTAAGTAGGTTGCCAAGTTGTCCGTATGCCTTTAATTATACACTTTTCGTGAACTTCAGATTCCCATATTATCGTTGAGGGATAGAGTTACAAACAAGTTTGTATATAAACCTTTTATTTATTAGTCCATTCAGTTTTTATTTACTAGGTTGCAGCCTGAGCATAACATGTCTTCCGACCCTTGTAGTTGTGTTTCTTTCATGTTTCCCCATTTCTACCCGCTGCCATAGGCTCGAACACCAAAATCATCCTTGATAGATGTATTTCAGTTGATGGTTGTTTCACTAGCTCTCTCTTTTTGTGTATGCGGAGTTTGTGTGTCAAACTTTAGATGATAGTATTAGTTTATTAGATGTAGGTAGTTCTAGATTCCACGATTACAATCATTAAATCTGATTGTCACCAGGTACTTTAGGGAACACACAGCAGTAGTTTCACTTACAATCCAGAGTTGCGACATGTATTTATGCAGTACCTTTGTTGAAAGTATAGGTGTAGAACCGGGAAATTATAAATCTGAGCAACATTACACATTATAAAAAAACATGTAGAGTTATATTTTCAAGAAATTTTTTGACAATGATTTGTTGGGGTGTGCAGGCCCGAGCAGTAGTGCAACACTTGGGCGACACGTGGAGACCACCAATAGCAAGCTACTGTTGTTGGTCTCCCCCTTTAAAAAATAAATTTAATATCGCGTGGACCATTGGCCCACATATCAGATATTATTAAACTGATAAGAACAAATACTACACTTGATCTTAGCCAAAAGGCCGAGAAAGGTATGCCTAAACATAATTCACAGCTTTGGTTATAAAGCTTCGATAAGTACCAACGATGCAAACTAAATCATGGTGGTGCAAAGCTCGAACTCCTAATATCGGCATATCTATATGAATAGGATTCAAAATATTTTTTTTTATTGGAATAACAAATTCACCCTTGGTGGAAGTAACTAATTGCGTGGATAATCTTAAGTATTGGCGATTAAATTTATATGATATTGCGGTTACATATTTTTTTTGTTGATGTCGTGTGCACGGACCTCTTACTCAGAATTTATTTAATTCTTGACGTGCAGTGGCACTTCCCGAAAGATATTCCCCTCCTTTATGCCGAGTTGGGATCGAGCCGAGTAGCAACGATTAATTGGTTCAAGCATTTGAGAGATTGCCTCCGCGATTCGCAGGTATTGAGATCACTTGTTTAATTAATTGATGTCCCTTTGCAGATTATGATAGCGCAATGGAATTCTTCTAAATATCTAAATGTTTTACATTACTCTACTTGGTTTACAAAGTACAACTTGATTGCCGCAAATATACTTGAATTAAACAACAAACTAACTAAATGGATTCAAGGAGTAGCTTGCTTTTGCCATTCCGTCTCACATATTAGTACGCTGTGTCCTTTACTCAAGCAAGCTTTGAGAATTAATGTTGTCGTCGCTATTTAATAAACTGATGCACACCAGGTTTTGTAGTGCCATATTAGTGCCATATTGCATTAATAACGAAACCTGGGGTCTTGCAATTTCGTGCCACGTGTTTTTACTAATTTCTTTTCCTGCTAAATTTTATTGTTCACGAAATCTGCTTAATGTAAGATACCTTAGTGGCTTTGTCTAGAAAATATCAACGAGCATAGTAAGCCATGATTCTCAAGACAACATAGGATGCTTTAAGGATGATATGCGTGTTATCTGAACATTTATTGTATGTTTTGGTAGGGTGTGCCAGGCCCAGTAGTAGTGCAACACTTGGGCGACACATGAGGACCCCAATAGCAAGCTATTGTGGCGGGACTCCCCGTATAAAAAAATACTATAATATCGTGTGGACCATTGGCCCACATATCAGATTTTAAACTGATAAGAACAGATACTACGCTTGATCTTAGCCAAAAGGCTGAGAATGGCTGGCCTGAAGGCAGGCCTAAACGCTGTTGGTGACTTTGTCTATAAAGCTGAGATCAGGTAGACACTGCCCATGACATCTCGTGGTGGTGTGGAACTCGGATAGGTAGTAAACTCTTACCGTAACTGCCGTAGAAGATGAGGCGAAATTAATAAAAATTAGTAATAGTTGTGCTGTCTAAGTTGCCTGACCTTCATCCCTAGATTAATTACATACCTTTCTAAGCTCAGATAAAAGTTATCATGTAACTAGTGGACAAATACATCAAACACGTCTTGTTTAGTTATATTTTTTATCGAGTGTAAGAACATGTGTCAAGTGTTTAAATTTATTTACATATCAAATTACAATTTCTTTTATAATGGTGGGTTAATATGACGAAACTTACTTTCTTAGGTTGTTTTCCTGTATGTATGATCAGAGTGTTTGATCTAGTCATTTAATAAATTTATTGGTAAACTAATTTAATACAATTGGTCCTTGAGACGAAAATCGAGTGAATTACGTTGCTAGAAAATATTTAAACCATGTTTTGGTTGGTGCGTCAGCAACACTTGGGCGACATGTATAAAAATTCTTTTTTACTATTAATAAATAAACTCCTTGGAAAATAAGTACGTAACAGATATACAAAATAAAAAAATAAGTCACATGTCATGTTCAATTATATTAAAAATTATCAGGGAAATAAACCTTACATGTCAAATTACAATTAGCTGCAAGTTAAAAAAAAAGAAGGCACGTTTCATGTTCAATAATATTAAAGATAACCAATGGTTAAAAGCTTGCATGTCAAAGTACAATTTAAATTGAAAAGGTTTAATTTATATTATTATAAAGCTTACAAATTATCTTTTGTTTGATTGCAAAATCCTCTTAAATTTTTAAAACTCATGAAAATAAATTTTCTACAAATGGTATATTACGATGTTGCTACAAAACCATTGTTACTAATGTTGGCGTGGGCTGCGCGAACGCAAGCCCACCTATCACAAATAATGATGTAGACTCCACCACTTGGGTAGATCTTAAGCAAGCACCCCTCCCGAGTGCAATGGGAGGTCACTTACCTAGGCCATGGACCTTATTGATCGTCCATTAACCCCATCCAGGTAAGTAGATTGCCAAGTTGTCCGTATGCCTTTAATTATACACTTTCCGTGAACTTCAGATTCCCATATTATCGTTGAGGGATAGAGTTACAAACAAGCCAACAGTAAGATATGCAACAGTTTGTGTATAACCCTTTTATTTATTAGTCCGTTCAGTTTTTATTTACTAGGTTGCAGCCTGAGCAAAACATGTCTTCCGACCCTTGTAGTTGTGTTTCTTTCATGTTTCCCCATTTCTACCCGCTGCCATAGGCTCGAACACCAAAATCATCCTTGATAGATGTATTTCAGTTGATGGTTGTTTCACTAGCTCTCTCTTTTTGTGTATGCGGAGTTTGTGTGTCAAACTTTAGATGATAGTATTAGTTTATTAGATGTAGGTAGTTCTAGATTCCACGATTACAATCATTAAATCTGATTGTCACCGGTACTTAAGGGAACACACAGCAGTAGTTTCACTTACAATCCAGAGTTGCGACATGTATTTATGCAGTACCTTTGTTGAAAGTATAGGTGTAGAACCGGGAAATTATAAATCTGAGCAACATTACACATTATAAAAAAAAACATGTAGAGTTATTTTTTCAAGAAATTTTTTGACAATGATTTGTTGGGGTGTGCCAGGCCCGAGCAGTAGTGCAACACTTGGGCGACACGTGGAGACCACCAATAGCAAGCTACTGTTGTTGGTCTCCCCCTTTAAAAAATAAATTTAATATCGCGTGGACCATTGGCCCACATATCAGATATTAAACTGATAAGAACAGATACTACACTTGATCTTAGCCAAAAGGCCGAGAAAGGTATGCCTAAACATAATTCGCAGCTTTAGTTATAAAGCTTCGATACGTAGCAACGATGCAAACTAAATCATGGTGGTGCAAAGCTCGAACTCCTAATATCGGCATATCTATATGAATAGGATTCAAATTAATTTTTTTTTATTGGAATAACAAATTCACCCTTGGTGCAAGTAACTAATTGCGTGGATAATCTTAAGTATTGGCGATTAAATTTATATGATATTGTGGTTACACAATTTTTTTGTTGATGTCGTGTGCACGGACCTCTTACTCAGAATTTATTTTATTCTTGACGTGCAGTGGCACTTCCCGAAAGATATTCCCCTCCTTTATGCCGAGTTGGGATCGAGCCGAGTAGCAACGATTAATTGGTTCAAGCATTTGAGAGACTGCCTCCGCGATTCGCAGGTATTGAGATCACTTGTTTAATTAATTGATGTCCCTTTGCAGATTATGATAGCGCAATGGAATTCTTCTAAATATCTAAATGTTTTACATTACTCTACTTGGTTTACAAAGTACAACTTGATTGCCGCAAATATACTTGAATTAAACAACAAACTAACTAAATGGATTCAAGGAGTAGCTTGCTTTTGCCATTCCGTCTCACATATTAGTACGCTGTGTCCTTTACTCAAGCAAGCTTTGAGAATTAATGTTGTCGTCGCTATTTAATAAACTGATGCACACCAGGTTTTGTAGTGCCATATTAGTGCCATATTGCATTAATAACGAAACCTGGGGTCTTGCAATTTCGTGCCACGTGTTTTTACTAATTTCTTTTCCTGCTAAATTTTATTGTTCACGAAATCTGCTTAATGTAAGATACCTTAGTGGCTTTGTCTAGAAAATATCAACGAGCATAGTAAGCCATGATTCTCAAGACAACATAGGATGCTTTAAGGATGATATGCGTGTTATCTGAACATTTATTGTATGTTTTGGTAGGGTGTGCCAGGCCCAGTAGTAGTGCAACACTTGGGCGACACATGAGGACCCCAATAGCAAGCTATTGTGGCGGGACTCCCCGTATAAAAAAATACTATAATATCGTGTGGACCATTGGCCCACATATCAGATTTTAAACTGATAAGAACAGATACTACGCTTGATCTTAGCCAAAAGGCTGAGAATGGCTGGCCTGAAGGCAGGCCTAAACGCTGTTGGTGACTTTGTCTATAAAGCTGAGATCAGGTAGACACTGCCCATGACATCTCGTGGTGGTGTGGAACTCGGATAGGTAGTAAACTCTTACCGTAACTGCCGTAGAAGATGAGGCGAAATTAATAAAAATTAGTAATAGTTGTGCTGTCTAAGTTGCCTGACCTTCATCCCTAGATTAATTACATACCTTTCTAAGCTCAGATAAAAGTTATCATGTAACTAGTGGACAAATACATCAAACACGTCTTGTTTAGTTATATTTTTTATCGAGTGTAAGAACATGTGTCAAGTGTTTAAATTTATTTACATATCAAATTACAATTTCTTTTATAATGGTGGGTTAATATGACGAAACTTACTTTCTTAGGTTGTTTTCCTGTATGTATGATCAGAGTGTTTGATCGAGTCATTTAATAAATTTATTGGTAAACTAATTTAATACAATTGGTCCTTGAGACGAAAATTGAGTGAATTACGTTGCTAGAAAATATTTAAACCATGTTTTGGTTGGTGCGTCAGCAACACTTGGGCGACATGTATAAAAATTCTTTTTTACTATTAATAAATAAACTCCTTGGAAAATAAGTACGTAACAGATATACAAAATAAAAAAATAAGTCACATGTCATGTTCAATTATATTAAAAATTATCAGGGAAATAAACCTTACATGTCAAATTACAATTAGCTGCAAGTTAAAAAAAAAAGAAGGCACGTTTCATGTTCAATCATATTAAAGATAACCAATGGTTAAAAGCTTGCATGTCAAAGTACAATTTAAATTGAAAAGGTTTAATTTATATTATTATAAAGCTTACAAATTATCTTTTGTTTGATTGCAAAATCCTCTTAAATTTTTAAAACTCATGAAAATAAATTTTCTACAAATGGTATATTACGATGTTGCTACAAAACCATTGTTACTAATGTTGGCGTGGGCTGCGCGAACGCAAGCCCACCTATCACAAATAATGATGTAGACTCCACCACTTGGGTAGATCTTAAGCAAGCACCCCTCCCGAGTGCAATGGGAGGTCACTGACCTAGGCCATGGACCTTATTGATCGTCCATTAACCCCATCCAGGTAAGTAGATTGCCAAGTTGTCCGTATGCCTTTAATTATACACTTTCCGTGAACTTCAGATTCCCATATTATCGTTGAGGGATAGAGTTACAAACAAGCCAACAGTAAGCTATGCAACAGTTTGTATATAACCCTTTTATTTATTAGTCCGTTCAGTTTTTATTTACTAGGTTGCAGCCTGAGCAAAACATGTCTTCCGACCCTTGTAGTTGTGTTTCTTTCATGTTTCCCCATTTCTACCCGCTGCCATAGGCTCGAACACCAAAATCATCCTTGATAGATGTATTTCAGTTGATGGTTGTTTCACTAGCTCTCTCTTTTTGTGTATGCGGAGTTTGTGTGTCAAACTTTAGAAGATAGTATTAGTTTATTAGATGTTGGTAGTTCTAGATTCCACGATTACAATCATTAAATCTGATTGTCACCAGGTACTTTAGGGAACACACAGCAGTAGTTTCACTTACAATCCAGAGTTGCGACATGTATTTATGCAGTACCTTAGTTGAAAGTATAGGTGTAGGAACCGGGAAATTATAAATCTGAGCAACATTACACATTATAAAAAAAACATGTAGAGTTATATTTTCAAGAAATTTTTTGACAATGATTTGTTGGGGTGTGCAGGCCCGAGCAGTAGTGCAACACTTGGGCGACACGTGGAGACCACCAATAGCAAGCTACTGTTGTTGGTCTCCCCCTTTAAAAAATAAATTTAATATCGCGTGGACCATTGGCCCACATATCAGATATTATTAAAATGATAAGAACAAATACTACACTTGATCTTAGCCAAAAGGCCGAGAAAGGTATGCCTAAACATAATTCACAGCTTTGGTTATAAAGCTTCGATAAGTACCAACGATGCAAACTAAATCATGGTGGTGCAAAGCTCGAACTCCTAATATCGGCATATCTATATGAATAGGATTCAAAATATTTTTTTTTATTGGAATAACAAATTCACCCTTGGTGGAAGTAACTAATTGCGTGGATAATCTTAAGTATTGGCGATTAAATTTATATGATATTGCGGTTACATATTTTTTTTGTTGATGTCGTGTGCACGGACCTCTTACTCAGAATTTATTTAATTCTTGACGTGCAGTGGCACTTCCCGAAAGATATTCCCCTCCTTTATGCCGAGTTGGGATCGAGCCGAGTAGCAACGATTAATTGGTTCAAGCATTTGAGAGACTGCCTCCGCGATTCGCAGGTATTGAGATCACTTGTTTAATTAATTGATGTCCCTTTGCAGATTATGATAGCGCAATGGAATTCTTCTAAATATCTAAATGTTTTACATTACTCTACTTGGTTTACAAAGTACAACTTGATTGCCGCAAATATACTTGAATTAAACAACAAACTAACTAAATGGATTCAAGGAGTAGCTTGCTTTTGCCATTCCGTCTCACATATTAGTACGCTGTGTCCTTTACTCAAGCAAGCTTTGAGAATTAATGTTGTCGTCGCTATTTAATAAACTGATGCACACCAGGTTTTGTAGTGCCATATTAGTGCCATATTGCATTAATAACGAAACCTGGGGTCTTGCAATTTCGTGCCACGTGTTTTTACTAATTTCTTTTCCTGCTAAATTTTATTGTTCACGAAATCTGCTTAATGTAAGATACCTTAGTGGCTTTGTCTAGAAAATATCAACGAGCATAGTAAGCCATGATTCTCAAGACAACATAGGATGCTTTAAGGATGATATGCGTGTTATCTGAACATTTATTGTATGTTTTGGTAGGGTGTGCCAGGCCCAGTAGTAGTGCAACACTTGGGCGACACATGAGGACCCCAATAGCAAGCTATTGTGGCGGGACTCCCCGTATAAAAAAATACTATAATATCGTGTGGACCATTGGCCCACATATCAGATTTTAAACTGATAAGAACAGATACTACGCTTGATCTTAGCCAAAAGGCTGAGAATGGCTGGCCTGAAGGCAGGCCTAAACGCTGTTGGTGACTTTGTCTATAAAGCTGAGATCAGGTAGACACTGCCCATGACATCTCGTGGTGGTGTGGAACTCGGATAGGTAGTAAACTCTTACCGTAACTGCCGTAGAAGATGAGGCGAAATTAATAAAAATTAGTAATAGTTGTGCTGTCTAAGTTGCCTGACCTTCATCCCTAGATTAATTACATACCTTTCTAAGCTCAGATAAAAGTTATCATGTAACTAGTGGACAAATACATCAAACACGTCTTGTTTAGTTATATTTTTTATCGAGTGTAAGAACATGTGTCAAGTGTTTAAATTTATTTACATATCAAATTACAATTTCTTTTATAATGGTGGGTTAATATGACGAAACTTACTTTCTTAGGTTGTTTTCCTGTATGTATGATCAGAGTGTTTGATCGAGTCATTTAATAAATTTATTGGTAAACTAATTTAATACAATTGGTCCTTGAGACGAAAATCGAGTGAATTACGTTGCTAGAAAATATTTAAACCATGTTTTGGTTGGTGCGTCAGCAACACTTGGGCGACATGTATAAAAATTCTTTTTTACTATTAATAAATAAACTCCTTGGAAAATAAGTACGTAACAGATATACAAAATAAAAAAATAAGTCACATGTCATGTTCAATTATATTAAAAATTATCAGGGAAATAAACCTTACATGTCAAATTACAATTAGCTGCAAGTTAAAAAAAAAGAAGGCACGTTTCATGTTCAATCATATTAAAGATAACCAATGGTTAAAAGCTTGCATGTCAAAGTACAATTTAAATTGAAAAGGTTTAATTTATATTATTATAAAGCTTACAAATTATCTTTTGTTTGATTGCAAAATCCTCTTAAATTTTTAAAACTCATGAAAATAAATTTTCTACAAATGGTATATTACGATGTTGCTACAAAACCATTGTTACTAATGTTGGCGTGGGCTGCGCGAACGCAAGCCCACCTATCACAAATAATGATGTAGACTCCACCACTTGGGTAGATCTTAAGCAAGCACCCCTCCCGAGTGCAATGGGAGGTCACTGACCTAGGCCATGGACCTTATTGATCGTCCATTAACCCCATCCAGGTAAGTAGATTGCCAAGTTGTCCGTATGCCTTTAATTATACACTTTCCGTGAACTTCAGATTCCCATATTATCGTTGAGGGATAGAGTTACAAACAAGCCAACAGTAAGATATGCAACAGTTTGTATATAACCCTTTTATTTATTAGTCCGTTCAGTTTTTATTTACTAGGTTGCAGCCTGAGCAAAACATGTCTTCCGACCCTTGTAGTTGTGTTTCTTTCATGTTTCCCCATTTCTACCCGCTGCCATAGGCTCGAACACCAAAATCATCCTTGATAGATGTATTTCAGTTGATGGTTGTTTCACTAGCTCTCTCTTTTTGTGTATGCGGAGTTTGTGTGTCAAACTTTAGAAGATAGTATTAGTTTATTAGATGTTGGTAGTTCTAGATTCCACGATTACAATCATTAAATCTGATTGTCACCAGGTACTTTAGGGAACACACAGCAGTAGTTTCACTTACAATCCAGAGTTGCGACATGTATTTATGCAGTACCTTAGTTGAAAGTATAGGTGTAGGAACCGGGAAATTATAAATCTGAGCAACATTACACATTATAAAAAAACATGTAGAGTTATATTTTCAAGAAATTTTTTGACAATGATTTGTTGGGGTGTGCAGGCCCGAGCAGTAGTGCAACACTTGGGCGACACGTGGAGACCACCAATAGCAAGCTACTGTTGTTGGTCTCCCCCTTTAAAAAATAAATTTAATATCGCGTGGACCATTGGCCCACATATCAGATATTATTAAACTGATAAGAACAAATACTACACTTGATCTTAGCCAAAAGGCCGAGAAAGGTATGCCTAAACATAATTCACAGCTTTGGTTATAAAGCTTCGATAAGTACCAACGATGCAAACTAAATCATGGTGGTGCAAAGCTCGAACTCCTAATATCGGCATATCTATATGAATAGGATTCAAAATATTTTTTTTTATTGGAATAACAAATTCACCCTTGGTGGAAGTAACTAATTGCGTGGATAATCTTAAGTATTGGCGATTAAATTTATATGATATTGCGGTTACATATTTTTTTTGTTGATGTCGTGTGCACGGACCTCTTACTCAGAATTTATTTAATTCTTGACGTGCAGTGGCACTTCCCGAAAGATATTCCCCTCCTTTATGCCGAGTTGGGATCGAGCCGAGTAGCAACGATTAATTGGTTCAAGCATTTGAGAGATTGCCTCCGCGATTCGCAGGTATTGAGATCACTTGTTTAATTAATTGATGTCCCTTTGCAGATTATGATAGCGCAATGGAATTCTTCTAAATATCTAAATGTTTTACATTACTGTACTTGGTTTACAAAGTACAACTTGATTGCCGCAAATATACTTGAATTAAACAACAAACTAACTAAATGGATTCAAGGAGTAGCTTGCTTTTGCCATTCCGTCTCACATATTAGTACGCTGTGTCCTTTACTCAAGCAAGCTTTGAGAATTAATGTTGTCGTCGCTATTTAATAAACTGATGCACACCAGGTTTTGTAGTGCCATATTAGTGCCATATTGCATTAATAACGAAACCTGGGGTCTTGCAATTTCGTGCCACGTGTTTTTACTAATTTCTTTTCCTGCTAAATTTTATTGTTCACGAAATCTGCTTAATGTAAGATACCTTAGTGGCTTTGTCTAGAAAATATCAACGAGCATAGTAAGCCATGATTCTCAAGACAACATAGGATGCTTTAAGGATGATATGCGTGTTATCTGAACATTTATTGTATGTTTTGGTAGGGTGTGCCAGGCCCAGTAGTAGTGCAACACTTGGGCGACACATGAGGACCCCAATAGCAAGCTATTGTGGCGGGACTCCCCGTATAAAAAAATACTATAATATCGTGTGGACCATTGGCCCACATATCAGATTTTAAACTGATAAGAACAGATACTACGCTTGATCTTAGCCAAAAGGCTGAGAATGGCTGGCCTGAAGGCAGGCCTAAACGCTGTTGGTGACTTTGTCTATAAAGCTGAGATCAGGTAGACACTGCCCATGACATCTCGTGGTGGTGTGGAACTCGGATAGGTAGTAAACTCTTACCGTAACTGCCGTAGAAGATGAGGCGAAATTAATAAAAATTAGTAATAGTTGTGCTGTCTAAGTTGCCTGACCTTCATCCCTGGATTAATTACATACCTTTCTAAGCTCAGATAAAAGTTATCATGTAACTAGTGGACAAATACATCAAACACGTCTTGTTTAGTTATATTTTTTATCGAGTGTAAGAACATGTGTCAAGTGTTTAAATTTATTTACATATCAAATTACAATTTCTTTTATAATGGTGGGTTAATATGACGAAACTTACTTTCTTAGGTTGTTTTCCTGTATGTATGATCAGAGTGTTTGATCGAGTCATTTAATAAATTTATTGGTAAACTAATTTAATACAATTGGTCCTTGAGACGAAAATCGAGTGAATTACGTTGCTAGAAAATATTTAAACCATGTTTTGGTTGGTGCGTCAGCAACACTTGGGCGACATGTATAAAAATTCTTTTTTACTATTAATAAATAAACTCCTTGGAAAATAAGTACGTAACAGATATACAAAATAAAAAAATAAGTCACATGTCATGTTCAATTATATTAAAAATTATCAGGGAAATAAACCTTACATGTCAAATTACAATTAGCTGCAAAGTTAAAAAAAAAGAAGGCACGTTTCATGTTCAATCATATTAAAGATAACCAATGGTTAAAAGCTTGCATGTCAAAGTACAATTTAAATTGAAAAGGTTTAATTTATATTATTATAAAGCTTACAAATTATCTTTTGTTTGATTGCAAAATCCTCTTAAATTTTTAAAACTCATGAAAATAAATTTTCTACAAATGGTATATTACGATGTTGCTACAAAACCATTGTTACTAATGTTGGCGTGGGCTGCGCGAACGCAAGCCCACCTATCACAAATAATGATGTAGACTCCACCACTTGGGTAGATCTTAAGCAAGCACCCCTCCCGAGTGCAATGGGAGGTCACTGACCTAGGCCATGGACCTTATTGATCGTCCATTAACCCCATCCACGTAAGTAGATTGCCAAGTTGTCCGTATGCCTTTAATTATACACTTTCCGTGAACTTCAGATTCCCATATTATCGTTGAGGGATAGAGTTACAAACAAGCCAACAGTAAGATATGCAACAGTTTGTATATAACCCTTTTATTTATTAGTCCGTTCAGTTTTTATTTACTAGGTTGCAGCCTGAGCAAAACATGTCTTCCGACCCTTGTAGTTGTGTTTCTTTCATGTTTCCCCATTTCTACCCGCTGCCATAGGCTCGAACACCAAAATCATCCTTGATAGATGTATTTCAGTTGATGGTTGTTTCACTAGCTCTCTCTTTTTGTGTATGCGGAGTTTGTGTGTCAAACTTTAGAAGATAGTATTAGTTTATTAGATGTTGGTAGTTCTAGATTCCACGATTACAATCATTAAATCTGATTGTCACCAGGTACTTTAGGGAACACACAGCAGTAGTTTCACTTACAATCCAGAGTTGCGACATGTATTTATGCAGTACCTTAGTTGAAAGTATAGGTGTAGGAACCGGGAAATTATAAATCTGAGCAACATTACACATTATAAAAAAAACATGTAGAGTTATATTTTCAAGAAATTTTTTGACAATGATTTGTTGGGGTGTGCAGGCCCGAGCAGTAGTGCAACACTTGGGCGACACGTGGAGACCACCAATAGCAAGCTACTGTTGTTGGTCTCCCCCTTTAAAAAATAAATTTAATATCGCGTGGACCATTGGCCCACATATCAGATATTAAACTGATAAGAACAGATACTACACTTGATCTTAGCCAAAAGGCCGAGAAAGGTATGCCTAAACATAATTCACAGCTTTGGTTATAAAGCTTCGATAAGTACCAACGATGCAAACTAAATCATGGTGGTGCAAAGCTCGAACTCCTAATATCGGCATATCTATATGAATAGGATTCAAAATATTTTTTTTTATTGGAATAACAAATTCACCCTTGGTGCAAGTAACTAATTGCGTGGATAATCTTAAGTATTGGCGATTAAATTTATATGATATTGCGGTTACACAATTTTTTTGTTGATGTCGTGTGCACGGACCTCTTACTCAGAATTTATTTCATTCTTGACGTGCAGTGGCACTTCCCGAAAGATATTCCCCTCCTTTATGCCGAGTTGGGATCGAGCCGAGCAGCAACGATTAATTGGTTCAAGCATTTGAGAGACTGCCTCCGCGATTCGCAGGTATTGAGATCACTTGTTTTATTAATTGATGTCCCTTTGCGTATTATGATAGCGCAATGGAATTCTTCTAAATATCTAAATGTTTTACATTACTCTACTTGGTTTACAAAGTACAACTTGATTGCCGCAAATATACTTGAATTAAACAACAAACTAACTAAATGGATTCAAGGAGTAGCTTGCTTTTGCCATTCCGTCTCACATATTAGTACGCTGTGTCCTTTTCTCAAGCAAGCTTTGAGAATTAATGTTGTCGTCGCTATTTAATAAACTGATGCACACCAGGTTTTGTAGTGCCATATTAGTGCCATATTGCATTAATAACGAAACCTGGGGTCTTGCAATTTCGTGCCACGTGTTTTTACTAATGTCTTTTCCTGCTAAATTTTATTGTTCACGAAATCTGCTTAATGTAAGATACCTTAGTGGCTTTGTCTAGAGCATAGTAAGCCATGATTCTCAAGATAACATAGGATGCTTTAAGGATGATATGCGTGTTATCTGAACATTTATTGTATGTTTTGGTAGGGTGTGCCAGGCCCAGTAGTAGTGCAACACTTGGGCGACACATGAGGACCCCAATAGCAAGCTATTGTGGCGGGACTCCCCGTATAAAAAAATACTATAATATCGTGTGGACCATTGGCCCACATATCAGATATTAAACTGATAAGAACAGATACTATGCTTGATCTTAGCCAATAGGCTGAGAATGGCTAGCCTGAAGGTAGGCCTAAACGCCGTTGGTGACTTTGTTTATAAAGCTGAGATCAGGTAGACACTGCCCATGACATCTCGGGGTGGTGTGGAACTCGGATAGGTAGTAAACTCTTACCGTAACTGCCGTAGAAGATGAGGCGAAATTAATAAAAATTAGTAATAGTTGTGCTGTCTAAGTTGCCTGACCTTCATCCCTAGATTAATTACATACCTTTCTAAGCTCAGATAAAAGTTATCATGTAACTAGTGGACAAATACATCAAACACGTCTTGTTTAATTATATTTTTTATCGAGTGTAAGAACATGTGTCAAGTGTTTAAATTTATTTACATATCAAATTACAATTTCTTTTATAATGGTGGGTTAATATGACGAAACTTACTTTCTTAGGTTGTATTCCTGTATGTATGATCAGAGTGTTTGCTCGAGTCATTTAATAAATTTATTGGTAAACTAATTTAATACAATTGGTCCTTGAGACTAAAATCGAGTGAATTACGTTGCTAGAAAATATTTAAACCATGTTTTGGTTGGTGCGTCAGCAACACTTGGGCGACATGTATAAAAATTCTTTTTTACTATTAATAAATAAACTCCTTGGAAAATAAGTACGTAACAGATATACAAAATAAAAAAATAAGTCACATGTCATGTTCAATTATATTAAAAATTATCAGGGAAATAAACCTTACATGTCAAATTACAATTAGCTGCAAGTTAAAAAAAAAGAAGGCACGTTTCATGTTCAATCATATTAAAGATAACCAATGGTTAAAAGCTTGCATGTCAAAGTACAATTTAAATTGAAAAGGTTTAATTTATATTATTATAAAGCTTACAAATTATCTTTTCTTTTGATTGCAAAATCCTCTTAAATTTTTAAAACTCATGAAAATAAATTTTCTACAAATGGTATATTACGATGTTGCTACAAAACCATTGTTACTAATGTTGGCATGGGCTGCGCGAACGCAAGCCCACCTATCACAAATAATGATGTAGACTCCACCACTTGGGTAGATCTTAAGCAAGCACCCCTCCCAAGTGCAATGGGAGGTCACTGACCTAGGCCATGGACCTTATTGATCGTCCATTAACCCCATCCAGGTAAGTAGGTTGCCAAGTTGTCCGTATGCCTTTAATTATACACTTTTCGTGAACTTCAGATTCCCATATTATCGTTGAGGGATAGAGTTACAAACAAGCCAACAGTAAGATATGCAACAGTTTGTATGTAAACCTTTTATTTATTAGTCCATTCAGTTTTTATTTACTAGGTTGCAGCCTGAGCAAAACATGTCTTCCGACCCTTGTAGTTGTGTTTCTTTCATGTTTCCCCATTTCTACCCGCTGCCATAGGCTCGAACACCAAAATCATCCTTGATAGATGTATTTCAGTTGATGGTTGTTTCACTAGCTCTCTCTTTTTGTGTATGCGGAGTTTGTGTGTCAAACTTTAGATGATAGTATTAGTTTATTAGATGTAGGTAGTTCTAGATTCCACGATTACAATCATTAAATCTGATTGTCACCGGTACTTTAGGGAACACACAGCAGTAGTTTCACTTACAATCCAGAGTTGCGACATGTATTTATGCAGTACCTTTGTTGAAAGTATAGGTGTAGAACCGGGAAATTATAAATCTGAGCAACATTACACATTATAAAAAAAAACATGTAGAGTTATATTTTCAAGAAATTTTTTGACAATGATTTGTTGGGGTGTGCCAGGCCCGAGCAGTAGTGCAACACTTGGGCGACACGTGGAGACCACCAATAGCAAGCTACTGTTGTTGGTCTCCCCCTTTAAAAAATAAATTTAATATCGCGTGGACCATTGGCCCACATATCAGATATTAAACTGATAAGAACAGATACTACACTTGATCTTAGCCAAAAGGCCGAGAAAGGTATGCCTAAACATAATTCGCAGCTTTAGTTATAAAGCTTCGATACGTAGCAACGATGCAAACTAAATCATGGTGGTGCAAAGCTCGAACTCCTAATATCGGCATATCTATATGAATAGGATTCAAATTAATTTTTTTTATTGGAATAACAAATTCACCCTTGGTGCAAGTAACTAATTGCGTGGATAATCTTAAGTATTGGCGATTAAATTTATATGATATTGCGGTTACACAATATTTTTGTTGATGTCGTGTGCACGGACCTCTTACTCAGAATTTATTTTATTCTTGACGTGCAGTGGCACTTCCCGAAAGATATTCCCCTCCTTTATGCCGAGTTGGGATCGAGCCGAGCAGCAACGATTAATTGGTTCAAGCATTTGAGAGACTGCCTCCGTGATTCGCAGGTATTGAGATCACTTGTTTAATTAATTGATGTCCCTTTGCAGATTATGATAGCGCAATGGAATTCTTCTAAATATCTAAATGTTTTACATTACTCTACTTGGTTTACAAAGTACAACTTGATTGCCGCAAATATACTTGAATTAAACAACAAACTAACTAAATGGATTCAAGGAGTAGCTTGCTTTTGCCATTCCGTCTCACATATTAGTACGCTGTGTCCTTTACTCAAGCAAGCTTTGAGAATTAATGTTGTCGTCACTATTTAATAAACTGATGCACACCAGGTTTTGTAGTGCCATATTAGTGCCATATTGCATTAATAACGAAACCTGGGGTCTTGCAATTTCGTGCCACGTGTTTTTACTAATTTCTTTTCCTGCAAAATTTTATTGTTCACGAAATCTGCTTAATGTAAGATACCTTAGTGGCTTTGTCTAGAAAATATCAACGAGCATAGTAAGCCATGATTCTCAAGACAACATAGGATGCTTTAAGGATGATATGCGTGTTATCTGAACATTTATTGTATGTTTTGGTAGGGTGTGCCAGGCCCAGTAGTAGTGCAACACTTGGGCGACACATGAGGACCCCAATAGCAAGCTATTGTGGCGGGACTCCCCGTATAAAAAAATACTATAATATCGTGTGGACCATTGGCCCACATATCAGATTTTAAACTGATAAGAACAGATACTACGCTTGATCTTAGCCAAAAGGCTGAGAATGGCTGGCCTAAAGGCAGGCCTAAACGCTGTTGGTGACTTTGTCTATAAAGCTGAGATCAGGTAGACACTGCCCATGACATCTCGTGGTGGTGTGGAACTCGGATAGGTAGTAAACTCTTACCGTAACTGCCGTAGAAGAGGAGGCGAAATTAATAAAAATTAGTAATAGTTGTGTTGTCTAAGTTGCCTGACCTTCATCCCTAGATTAATTACATACCTTTCTAAGCTCAGATAAAAGTTATCATGTAACTAGTGGACAAATACATCAAACACGTCTTGTTTAGTTATATTTTTTATCGAGTGTAAGAACATGTGTCAAGTGTTTAAATTTATTTACATATCAAATTACAATTTCTTTTATAATGGTGGGTTAATATGACGAAACTTACTTTCTTAGGTTGTTTTCCTGTATGTATGATCAGAGTGTTTGATCGAGTCATTTAATAAATTTATTGGTAAACTAATTTAATACAATTGGTCCTTGAGACGAAAATCGAGTGAATTACGTTGCTAGAAAATATTTAAACCATGTTTTGGTTGGTGCGTCAGCAACACTTGGGCGACATGTATAAAAATTCTTTTTTACTATTAATAAATAAACTCCTTGGAAAATAAGTACGTAACAGATATACAAAATAAAAAAATAAGTCACATGTCATGTTCAATTATATTAAAAATTATCAGGGAAATAAACCTTACATGTCAAATTACAATTAGCTGCAAGTTAAAAAAAAAGAAGGCACGTTTCATGTTCAATCATATTAAAGATAACCAATGGTTAAAAGCTTGCATGTCAAAGTACAATTTAAATTGAAAAGGTTTAATTTATATTATTATAAAGCTTACAAATTATCTTTTGTTTGATTGCAAAATCCTCTTAAATTTTTAAAACTCATGAAAATAAATTTTCTACAAATGGTATATTACGATGTTGCTACAAAACCATTGTTACTAATGTTGGCGTGGGCTGCGCGAACGCAAGCCCACCTATCACAAATAATGATGTAGACTCCACCACTTGGGTAGATCTTAAGCAAGCACCCCTCCCGAGTGCAATGGGAGGTCACTGACCTAGGCCATGGACCTTATTGATCGTCCATTAACCCCATCCAGGTAAGTAGGTTGCCAAGTTGTCCGTATGCCTTTAATTATACACTTTCCGTGAACTTCAGATTCCCATATTATCGTTGAGGGATAGAGTTACAAACAAGCCAACAGTAAGATATGCAACAGTTTGTATATAACCCTTTTATTTATTAGTCCGTTCAGTTTTTATTTACTAGGTTGCAGCCTGAGCAAAACATGTCTTCCGACCCTTGTAGTTGTGTTTCTTTCATGTTTCCCCATTTCTACCCGCTGCCATAGGCTCGAACACCAAAATCATCCTTGATAGATGTATTTCAGTTGATGGTTGTTTCACTAGCTCTCTCTTTTTGTGTATGCGGAGTTTGTGTGTCAAACTTTAGAAGATAGTATTAGTTTATTAGATGTTGGTAGTTCTAGATTCCACGATTACAATCATTAAATCTGATTGTCACCAGGTACTTTAGGGAACACACAGCAGTAGTTTCACTTACAATCCAGAGTTGCGACATGTATTTATGCAGTACCTTAGTTGAAAGTATAGGTGTAGGAACCGGGAAATTATAAATCTGAGCAACATTACACATTATAAAAAAAACATGTAGAGTTATATTTTCAAGAAATTTTTTGACAATGATTTGTTGGGGTGTGCAGGCCCGAGCAGTAGTGCAACACTTGGGCGACACGTGGAGACCACCAATAGCAAGCTACTGTTGTTGGTCTCCCCCTTTAAAAAATAAATTTAATATCGCGTGGACCATTGGCCCACATATCAGATATTAAACTGATAAGAACAGATACTACACTTGATCTTAGCCAAAAGGCCGAGAAAGGTATGCCTAAACATAATTCACAGCTTTGGTTATAAAGCTTCGATAAGTACCAACGATGCAAACTAAATCATGGTGGTGCAAAGCTCGAACTCCTAATATCGGCATATCTATATGAATAGGATTCAAAATAATTTTTTTTATTGGAATAACAAATTCACCCTTGGTGCAAGTAACTAATTGCGTGGATAATCTTAAGTATTGGCGATTAAATTTATATGATATTGCGGTTACACAATTTTTTTGTTGATGTCGTGTGCACGGACCTCTTACTCAGAATTTATTTCATTCTTGACGTGCAGTGGCACTTCCCGAAAGATATTCCCCTCCTTTATGCCGAGTTGGGATCGAGCCGAGCAGCAACGATTAATTGGTTCAAGCATTTGAGAGACTGCCTCCGCGATTCGCAGGTATTGAGATCACTTGTTTTATTAATTGATGTCCCTTTGCATATTATGATAGCGCAATGGAATTCTTCTAAATATCTAAATGTTTTACATTACTCTACTTGGTTTACAAAGTACAACTTGATTGCCGCAAATATACTTGAATTAAACAACAAACTAACTAAATGGATTCAAGGAGTAGCTTGCTTTTGCCATTCCGTCTCACATATTAGTACGCTGTGTCCTTTTCTCAAGCAAGCTTTGAGAATTAATGTTGTTTTCGCTATTTAATAAACTGATGCACACCAGGTTTTGTAGTGCCATATTAGTGCCATATTGCATTAATAACGAAACCTGGGGTCTTGCAATTTCGTGCCACGTGTTTTTACTAATTTCTTTTCCTGCTAAATTTTATTGTTCACGAAATCTGCTTAATGTAAGATACCTTAGTGGCTTTGTCTAGAAAATATCAACGAGCATAGTAAGCCATGATTCTCAAGATAACATAGGATGCTTTAAGGATGATATACGTGTTATCTGAACATTTATTGTATGTTTTGGTAGGGTGTGCCAGGCCCAGTAGGAGTGCAACACTTGGGCGACACATGAGGACCCCAATAGCAAGCTATTGTGGCGGGACTCCCCGTATAAAAAAATACTATAATATCGTGTGGACCATTGGCCCACATATCAGATATTAAACTGATAAGAACAGAAACTATGCTTGATCTTAGCCAATAGGCTGAGAATGGCTGGCCTAAAGGCAGGCCTAAACGCTGTTGGTGACTTTGTTTATAAAGCTGAGATCAGGTAGACACTGCCCATGACATCTCGGGGTGGTGTGGAACTCGGATAGGTAGTAAACTCTTACCGTAACTGCCGTAGAAGATGAGGCGAAATTAATAAAAATTAGTAATAGTTGTGCTGTCTAAGTTGCCTGACCTTCATCCCTAGATTAATTACATACCTTTCTAAGCTCAGATAAAAGTTATCATGTAACTAGTGGACAAATACATCAAACACGTCTTGTTTAATTATATTTTTTATCGAGTGTAAGAACATGTGTCTTATTTATTTACATATCAAATTACAATTTCTTTTATAATGGTGGGTTAATATGACGAAACTTACTTTCTTAGGTTGTATTCCTGTATGTATGATCAGAGTGTTTGATCGAGTCATTTAATAAATTTATTGGTAAACTAATTTAATACAATTGGTCCTTGAGACGAAAATCGAGTGAATTACGTTGCTAGAAAATATTTAAACCATGTTTTGGTTGGTGCGTCAGCAACACTTGGGCGACATGTATAAAAATTCTTTTTTACTATTAATAAATAAACTCCTTGGAAAATAAGTACGTAACAGATATACAAAATAAAAAAATAAGTCACATGTCATGTTCAATTATATTAAAAATTATCAGGGAAATAAACCTTACATGTCAAATTACAATTAGTTGCAAGTTAAAAAAAAAAGAAGGCACGTTTCTTGTTCAATCATATTAAAGATAACCAATGGTTAAAAGCTTGCATGTCAAAGTACAATTTAAATTGAAAAGGTTTAATTTATATTATTATAAAGCTTACAAATTATCTTTTGTTTGATTGCAAAATCCTCTTAAATTTTTAAAACTCATGAAAATAAATTTTCTACAAATGGTATATTACGATGTTGCTACAAAACCATTGTTACTAATGTTGGCGTGGGCTGCGCGAACGCAAGCCCACCTATCACAAATAATGATGTAGACTCCACCACTTGGGTAGATCTTAAGCAAGCACCCCTCCCGAGTGCAATGGGAGGTCACTGACCTAGGCCATGGACCTTATTGATCGTCCATTAACCCCATCCAGGTAAGTAGGTTGCCAAGTTGTCCGTATGCCTTTAATTATACACTTTCCGTGAACTTCAGATTCCCATATTATCGTTGAGGGATAGAGTTACAAACAAGCCAACAGTAAGATATGCAACAGTTTGTATATAACCCTTTTATTTATTAGTCCGTTCAGTTTTTATTTACTAGGTTGCAGCATGAGCAAAACATGTCTTCCGACCCTTGTAGTTGTGTTTCTTTCATGTTTCCCCATTTCTACCCGCTGCCATAGGCTCGAACACCAAAATCATCCTTGATAGATGTATTTCAGTTGATGGTTGTTTCACTAGCTCTCTCTTTTTGTGTATGCGGAGTTTGTGTGTCAAACTTTAGAAGATAGTATTAGTTTATTAGATGTTGGTAGTTCTAGATTCCACGATTACAATCATTAAATCTGATTGTCACCAGGTACTTTAGGGAACACACAGCAGTAGTTTCACTTACAATCCAGAGTTGCGACATGTATTTATGCAGTACCTTAGTTGAAAGTATAGGTGTAGGAACCGGGAAATTATAAATCTGAGCAACATTACACATTATAAAAAAAACATGTAGAGTTATATTTTCAAGAAATTTTTTGACAATGATTTGTTGGGGTGTGCAGGCCCGAGCAGTAGTGCAACACTTGGGCGACACGTGGAGACCACCAATAGCAAGCTACTGTTGATGGTCTCCCCCTTTAAAAAATAAATTTAATATCGCGTGGACCATTGGCCCACATATCAGATATTAAACTAATAAGAACAGATACTACACTTGATCTTAGCCAAAAGGCCGAGAAAGGTATGCCTAAACATAATTCACAGCTTTGGTTATAAAGCTTCGATAAGTACCAACGATGCAAACTAAATCATGGTGGTGCAAAGCTCGAACTCCTAATATCGGCATATCTATATGAATAGGATTCAAAATATTTTTTTTTATTGGAATAACAAATTCACCCTTGGTGCAAGTAACTAATTGCGTGGATAATCTTAAGTATTGTTGATGTCGTGTGCACGGACCTCTTACTCAGAATTTATTTCATTCTTGACGTGCAGTGGCACTTCCCGAAAGATATTCCCCTCCTTTATGTCGAGTTGGGATCGAGCCGAGCAGCAACGATTAATTGGTTCAAGCATTTGAGAGACTGCCTCCGCGATTCGCAGGTATTGAGATCACTTGTTTAATTAATTGATGTCCCTTCGCAGATTATGATAGCGCAATGGAATTCTTCTAAATATCTAAATGTTTTACATTACTCTACTTGGTTTACAAAGTACAACTTGATTGCCGCAAATATACTTGAATTAAACAACAAACTAACTAAATGGATTCAAGGAGTAGCTTGCTTTTGCCATTCCGTCTCACATATTAGTACGCTGTGTCCTTTACTCAAGCAAGCTTTGAGAATTGATGTTGTCGTCGCTATTTAATAAACTGATGCACACCAGGTTTTGTAGTGCCATATTAGTGCCATATTGCATTAATAACGAAACCTGGGGTCTTGCAATTTCGTGCCACGTGTTTTTACTAATTTCTTTTCCTGCTAAATTTTATTGTTCACGAAATCTGCTTAATGTAAGATACCTTAGTGGCTTTGTCTAGAAAATATCAACGAGCATAGTAAGCCATGATTCTCAAGACAACATAGGATGCTTTAAGGATGATATGCGTGTTATCTGAACATTTATTGTATGTTTTGGTAGGGTGTGCCAGGCCCAGTAGTAGTGCAACACTTGGGCGACACATGAGGACCCCAATAGCAAGCTATTGTGGCGGGACTCCCCGTATAAAAAAATAATATAATATCGTGTGGACCATTGGCCCACATATCAGATTTTAAACTGATAAGAACAGATACTACGCTTGATCTTAGCCAAAAGGCTGAGAATGGCTGGCCTAAAGGCAGGCCTAAACGCTGTTGGTGACTTTGTCTATAAAGCTGAGATCAGGTAGACACTGCCCATGACATCTCGTGGTGGTGTGGAACTCGGATAGGTAGTAAACTCTTACCGTAACTGCCGTAGAAGAGGAGGCGAAATTAATAAAAATTAGTAATAGTTGTGCTGTCTAAGTTGCCTGACCTTCATCCCTAGATTAATTACAAACCTTTCTAAGCTCAGATAAAAGTTATCATGTAACTAGTGGACAAATACATCAAACACGTCTTGTTTAGTTATATTTTTTATCGAGTGTAAGAACATGTGTCAAGTGTTTAAATTTATTTACATATCAAATTACAATTTCTTTTATAATGGTGGGTTAATATGACGAAACTTACTTTCTTAGGTTGTTTTCCTGTATGTATGATCAGAGTGTTTGATCGAGTCATTTAATAAATTTATTGGTAAACTAATTTAATACAATTGGTCCTTGAGACGAAAATCGAGTGAATTACGTTGCTAGAAAATATTTAAACCATGTTTTGGTTGGTGCGTCAGCAACACTTGGGCGACATGTATAAAAATTCTTTTTTACTATTAATAAATAAACTCCTTGGAAAATAAGTACGTAACAGATATACAAAATAAAAAAATAAGTCACATGTCATGTTCAATTATATTAAAAATTATCAGGGAAATAAACCTTACATGTCAAATTACAATTAGCTGCAAGTTAAAAAAAAAGAAGGCACGTTTCATGTTCAATCATATTAAAGATAACCAATGGTTAAAAGCTTGCATGTCAAAGTACAATTTAAATTGAAAAGGTTTAATTTATATTATTATAAAGCTTACAAATTATCTTTTGTTTGATTGCAAAATCCTCTTAAATTTTTAAAACTCATGAAAATAAATTTTCTACAAATGGTATATTACGATGTTGCTACAAAACCATTGTTACTAATGTTGGCGTGGGCTGCGCGAACGCAAGCCCACCTATCACAAATAATGATGTAGACTCCACCACTTGGGTAGATCTTAAGCAAGCACCCCTCCCGAGTGCAATGGGAGGTCACTGACCTAGGCCATGGACCTTATTGATCGTCCATTAACCCCATCCAGGTAAGTAGGTTGCCAAGTTGTCCGTATGCCTTTAATTATACACTTTCCGTGAACTTCAGATTCCCATATTATCGTTGAGGGATAGAGTTACAAACAAGCCAACAGTAAGATATGCAACAGTTTGTATATAACCCTTTTATTTATTAGTCCGTTCAGTTTTTATTTACTAGGTTGCAGCCTGAGCAAAACATGTCTTCCGACCCTTGTAGTTGTGTTTCTTTCATGTTTCCCCATTTCTACCCGCTGCCATAGGCTCGAACACCAAAATCATCCTTGATAGATGTATTTCAGTTGATGGTTGTTTCACTAGCTCTCTCTTTTTGTGTATGCGGAGTTTGTGTGTCAAACTTTAGAAGATAGTATTAGTTTATTAGATGTTGGTAGTTCTAGATTCCACGATTACAATCATTAAATCTGATTGTCACCAGGTACTTTAGGGAACACACAGCAGTAGTTTCACTTACAATCCAGAGTTGCGACATGTATTTATGCAGTACCTTAGTTGAAAGTATAGGTGTAGGAACCGGGAAATTATAAATATGAGCAACATTACACATTATAAAAAAAACATGTAGAGTTATATTTTCAAGAAATTTTCAAGAAATTTTTTGACAATGATTTGTTGGGGTGTGCAGGCCCGAGCAGTAGTGCAACACTTGGGCGACACGTGGAGACCACCAATAGCAAGCTACTGTTGTTGGTCTCCCCCTTTAAAAAATAAATTTAATATCGCGTGGACCATTGGCCCACATATCAGATATTAAACTGATAAGAACAGATACTACACTTGATCTTAGCCAAAAGGCCGAGAAAGGTATGCCTAAACATAATTCACAGCTTTGGTTATAAAGCTTCGATAAGTACCAACGATGCAAACTAAATCATGGTGGTGCAAAGCTCGAACTCCTAATATCGGCATATCTATATGAATAGGATTCAAAATAATTTTTTTTATTGGAATAACAAATTCACCCTTGGTGCAAGTAACTAATTGCGTGGATAATCTTAAGTATTGGCGATTAAATTTATATGATATTGCGGTTACACAATTTTTTTGTTGATGTCGTGTGCACGGACCTCTTACTCAGAATTTATTTCATTCTTGACGTGCAGTGGCACTTCCCGAAAGATATTCCCCTCCTTTATGCCGAGTTGGGATCGAGCCGAGCAGCAACGATTAATTGGTTCAAGCATTTGAGAGACTGCCTCCGCGATTCGCAGGTATTGAGATCACTTGTTTAATTAATTGATGTCCCTTTGCAGATTATGATGGCGCAATGGAATTCTTCTAAATATCTAAATGTTTTACATTACTCTACTTGGTTTACAAAGTACAACTTGATTGCCGCAAATATACTTGAATTAAACAACAAACTAACTAAATGGATTCAAGGAGTAGCTTGCTTTTGCCATTCCGTCTCACATATTAGTACGCTGTGTCCTTTTCTCAAGCAAGCTTTGAGAATTAATGTTGTTTTCGCTATTTAATAAACTGATGCACACCAGGTTTTGTAGTGCCATATTAGTGCCATATTGCATTAATAACGAAACCTGGGGTCTTGCAATTTCGTGCCACGTGTTTTTACTAATTTCTTTTCCTGCTAAATTTTATTGTTCACGAAATCTGCTTAATGTAAGATACCTTAGTGGCTTTGTCTAGAAAATATCAACGAGCATAGTAAGCCATGATTCTCAAGACAACATAGGATGCTTTAAGGATGATATGCGTGTTATCTGAACATTTATTGTATGTTTTGGTAGGGTGTGCCAGGCCCAGTAGTAGTGCAACACTTGGGCGACACATGAGGACCCCAATAGCAAGCTATTGTGGCGGGACTCCCCGTATAAAAAAATACTATAATATCGTGTGGACCATTGGCCCACATATCAGATTTTAAACTGATAAGAACAGATACTACGCTTGATCTTAGCCAAAAGGCTGAGAATGGCTGGCCTAAAGGCAGGCCTAAACGCTGTTGGTGACTTTGTCTATAAAGCTGAGATCAGGTAGACACTGCCCATGACATCTCGTGGTGGTGTGGAACTCGGATAGGTAGTAAACTCTTACCGTAACTGCCGTAGAAGAGGAGGCGAAATTAATAAAAATTAGTAATAGTTGTGCTGTCTAAGTTGCCTGACCTTCATCCCTAGATTAATTACATACCTTTCTAAGCTCAGATAAAAGTTATCATGTAACTAGTGGACAAATACATCAAACACGTCTTGTTTAGTTATATTTTTTATCGAGTGTAAGAACATGTGTCAAGTGTTTAAATTTATTTACATATCAAATTACAATTTCTTTTATAATGGTGGGTTAATATGACGAAACTTACTTTCTTAGGTTGTTTTCCTGTATGTATGATCAGAGTGTTTGATCGAGTCATTTAATAAATTTATTGGTAAACTAATTTAATACAATTGGTCCTTGAGACGAAAATCGAGTGAATTACGTTGCTAGAAAATATTTAAACCATGTTTTGGTTGGTGCGTCAGCAACACTTGGGCGACATGTATAAAAATTCTTTTTTACTATTAATAAATAAACTCCTTGGAAAATAAGTACGTAACAGATATACAAAATAAAAAAATAAGTCACATGTCATGTTCAATTATATTAAAAATTATCAGGGAAATAAACCTTACATGTCAAATTACAATTAGTTGCAAGTTAAAAAAAAAAGAAGGCACGTTTCATGTTCAATCATATTAAAGATAACCAATGGTTAAAAGCTTGCATGTCAAAGTACAATTTAAATTGAAAAGGTTTAATTTATATTATTATAAAGCTTACAAATTATCTTTTGTTTGATTGCAAAATCCTCTTAAATTTTTAAAACTCATGAAAATAAATCTTCTACAAATGGTATATTACGATGTTGCTACAAAACCATTGTTACTAATGTTGGCGTGGGCTGCGCGCGAACGCAAGCCCACCTATCACAAATAATGATGTAGACTCCACCACTTGGGTAGATCTTAAGCAAGCACCCCTCCCGAGTGCAATGGGAGGTCACTGACCTAGGCCATGGACCTTATTGATCGTCCATTAACCCCATCCAGGTAAGTAGGTTGCCAAGTTGTCCGTATGCCTTTAATTATACACTTTCCGTGAACTTCAGATTCCCATATTATCGTTGAGGGATAGAGTTACAAACAAGCCAACAGTAAGATATGCAACAGTTTGTATATAACCCTTTTATTTATTAGTCCGTTCAGTTTTTATTTACTAGGTTGCAGCCTGAGCAAAACATGTCTTCCGACCCTTGTAGTTGTGTTTCTTTCATGTTTCCCCATTTCTACCCGCTGCCATAGGCTCGAACACCAAAATCATCCTTGATAGATGTATTTCAGTTGATGGTTGTTTCACTAGCTCTCTCTTTTTGTGTATGCGGAGTTTGTGTGTCAAACTTTAGAAGATAGTATTAGTTTATTAGATGTTGGTAGTTCTAGATTCCACGATTACAATCATTAAATCTGATTGTCACCAGGTACTTTAGGGAACACACAGCAGTAGTTTCACTTACAATCCAGAGTTGCGACATGTATTTATGCAGTACCTTAGTTGAAAGTATAGGTGTAGGAACCGGGAAATTATAAATCTGAGCAACATTACACATTATAAAAAAAACATGTAGAGTTATATTTTCAAGAAATTTTTTGACAATGATTTGTTGGGGTGTGCAGGCCCGAGCAGTAGTGCAACACTTGGGCGACACGTGGAGACCACCAATAGCAAGCTACTGTTGTTGGTCTCCCCCTTTAAAAAATAAATTTAATATCGCGTGGACCATTGGCCCACATATCAGATATTAAACTGATAAGAACAGATACTACACTTGATCTTAGCCAAAAGGCCGAGAAAGGTATGCCTAAACATAATTCACAGCTTTGGTTATAAAGCTTCGATAAGTACCAACGATGCAAACTAAATCATGGTGGTGCAAAGCTCGAACTCCTAATATCGGCATATCTATATGAATAGGATTCAAAATATTTTTTTTTATTGGAATAACAAATTCACCCTTGGTGCAAGTAACTAATTGCGTGGATAATCTTAAGTATTGGCGATTAAATTTATATGATATTGCGGTTACACAATTTTTTTGTTGATGTCGTGTGCACGGACCTCTTACTCAGAATTTATTTCATTCTTGACGTGCAGTGGCACTTCCCGAAAGATATTCCCCTCCTTTATGTCGAGTTGGGATCGAGCCGAGCAGCAACGATTAATTGGTTCAAGCATTTGAGAGACTGCCTCCGCGATTCGCAGGTATTGAGATCACTTGTTTTATTAATTGATGTCCCTTTGCATATTATGATAGCGCAATGGAATTCTTCTAAATATCTAAATGTTTTACATTACTCTACTTGGTTTACAAAGTACAACTTGATTGCCGCAAATATACTTGAATTAAACAACAAACTAACTAAATGGATTCAAGGAGTAGCTTGCTTTTGCCATTCCGTCTCACATATTAGTACGCTGTGTCCTTTTCTCAAGCAAGCTTTGAGAATTAATGTTGTTTTCGCTATTTAATAAACTGATGCACACAAGGTTTTGTAGTGCCATATTAGTGCCATATTGCATTAATAACGAAACCTGGGGTCTTGCAATTTCGTGCCACGTGTTTTTACTAATTTCTTTTCCTGCTAAATTTTATTGTTCACGAAATCTGCTTAATGTAAGATACCTTAGTGGCTTTGTCTAGAAAATATCAACGAGCATAGTAAGCCATGATTCTCAAGATAACATAGGATGCTTTAAGGATGATATGCGTGTTATCTGAACATTTATTGTATGTTTTGGTAGGGTGTGCCAGGCCCAGTAGTAGTGCAACACTTGGGCGACACATGAGGACCCCAATAGCAAGCTATTGTGGCGGGACTCCCCGTATAAAAAAATAATATAATATCGTGTGGACCATTGGCCCACATATCAGATATTAAACTGATAAGAACAGATACTATGCTTGATCTTAGCCAATAGGCTGAGAATGGCTGGCCTGAAGGCAGGCCTAAACGCTGTTGGTGACTTTGTTTATAAAGCTGAGATCAGGTAGACACTGCCCATGACATCTCGGGGTGGTGTGGAACTCGGATAGGTAGTAAACTCTTACCGTAACTGCCGTAGAAGATGAGGCGAAATTAATAAAAATTAGTAATACTTGTGCTGTCTAAGTTGCCTGACCTTCATCCCTAGATTAATTACATACCTTTCTAAGCTCAGATAAAAGTTATCATGTAACTAGTGGACAAATACATCAAACACGTCTTGTTTAATTATATTTTTTATCGAGTGTAAGAACATGTGTCAAGTGTTTAAATTTATTTACATATCAAATTACAATTTCTTTTATAATGGTGGGTTAATATGACGAAACTTACTTTCTTAGGTTGTATTCCTGTATGTATGATCAGGGTGTTTGCTCGAGTCATTTAATAAATTTATTGGTAAACTAATTTAATACAATTGGTCCTTGAGACGAAAATCGAGTGAATTACGTTGCTAGAAAATATTTAAACCATGTTTTGGTTGGTGCGTCAGCAACACTTGGGCGACATGTATAAAAATTCTTTTTTACTATTAATAAATAAACTCCTTGGAAAATAAGTACGTAGCAGATATACAAAATAAAAAAATAAGTCACATGTCATGTTCAATTATATTAAAAATTATCAGGGAAATAAACCTTACATGTCAAATTACAATTAGCTGCAAGTTAAAAAAAAAGAAGGCACGTTTCATGTTCAATCATATTAAAGATAACCAATGGTTAAAAGCTTGCATGTCAAAGTACAATTTAAATTGAAAAGGTTTAATTTATATTATTATAAAGCTTACAAATTATCTTTTCTTTTGATTGCAAAATCCTCTTAAATTTTTAAAACTCATGAAAATAAATTTTCTACAAATGGTATATTACGATGTTGCTACAAAACCATTGTTACTAATGTTGGCGTGGGCTGCGCGAACGCAAGCCCACCTATCACAAATAATGATGTAGACTCCACCACTTGGGTAGATCTTAAGCAAGCACCCCTCCCGAGTGCAATGGGAGGTCACTGACCTAGGCCATGGACCTTATTGATCGTCCATCGTCCATTAACCCCATCCAGGTAAGTAGGTTGCCAAGTTGTCCGTATGCCTTTAATTATACACTTTTCGTGAACTTCAGATTCCCATATTATCGTTGAGGGATAGAGTTACAAACAAGCCAACAGTAAGATATGCAACAGTTTGTATATAAACCTTTTATTTATTAGTCCATTCAGTTTTTATTTACTAGGTTGCAGCCTGAGCAAAACATGTCTTCCGACCCTTGTAGTTGTGTTTCTTTCATGTTTCCCCATTTCTACCCGCTGCCATAGGCTCGAACACCAAAATCATCCTTGATAGATGTATTTCAGTTGATGGTTGTTTCACTAGCTCTCTCTTTTTGTGTATGCGGAGTTTGTGTGTCAAACTTTAGATGATAGTATTAGTTTTTTAGATGTAGGTAGTTCTAGATTCCACGATTACAATCATTAAATCTGATTGTCACCGGTACTTTAGGGAACACACAGCAGTAGTTTCACTTACAATCCAGAGTTGCGACATGTATTTATGCAGTACCTTTGTTGAAAGTATAGGTGTAGAACCGGGAAATTATAAATCTGAGCAACATTACACATTATAAAAAAAAACATGTAGAGTTATATTTTCAAGAAATTTTTTGACAATGATTTGTTGGGGTGTGCCAGGCCCGAGCAGTAGTGCAACACTTGGGCGACATGTGGAGACCACCAATAGCAAGCTACTGTTGTTGGTCTCCCCCTTTAAAAAATAAATTTAATATCGCGTGGACCATTGGCCCACATATCAGATATTAAACTGATAAGAACAGATACTACACTTGATCTTAGCCAAAAGGCCGAGAAAGGTATGCCTAAACATAATTCGCAGCTTTAGTTATAAAGCTTCGATACGTAGCAACGATGCAAACTAAATCATGGTGGTGCAAAGCTCGAACTCCTAATATCGGCATATCTATATGAATAGGATTCAAATTAATTTTTTTTATTGGAATAACAAATTCACCCTTGGTGCAAGTAACTAATTGCGTGGATAATCTTAAGTAATGGCGATTAAATTTATATGATATTGCGGTTACACAATATTTTTGTTGATGTCGTGTGCACGGACCTCTTACTCAGAATTTATTTTATTCTTGACGTGCAGTGGCACTTCCCGAAAGATATTCCCCTCCTTTATGCCGAGTTGGGATCGAGCCGAGCAGCAACGATTAATTGGTTCAAGCATTTGAGAGACTGCCTCCGCGATTCGCAGGTATTGAGATCACTTGTTTAATTAATTGATGTCCCTTTGCAGATTATGATAGCGCAATGGAATTCTTCTAAATATCTAAATGTTTTACATTACTCTACTTGGTTTACAAAGTACAACTTGATTGCCGCAAATATACTTGAATTAAACAACAAACTAACTAAATGGATTCAAGGAGTAGCTTGCTTTTGCCATTCCGTCTCACATATTAGTACGCTGTGTCCTTTACTCAAGCAAGCTTTGAGAATTAATGTTGTCGTCGCTATTTAATAAACTGATGCACACCAGGTTTTGTAGTGCCATATTGCATTAATAACGAAACCTGGGGTCTTGCAATTTCGTGCCACGTGTTTTTACTAATTTCTTTTCCTGCAAAATTTTATTGTTCACGAAATCTGCTTAATGTAAGATACCTTAGTGGCTTTGTCTAGAAAATATCAACGAGCATAGTAAGCCATGATTCTCAAGACAACATAGGATGCTTTAAGGATGATATGCGTGTTATCTGAACATTTATTGTATGTTTTGGTAGGGTGTGCCAGGCCCAGTAGTAGTGCAACACTTGGGCGACACATGAGGACCCCAATAGCAAGCTATTGTGGCGGGACTCCCCGTATAAAAAAATACTATAATATCGTGTGGACCATTGGCCCACATATCAGATTTTAAACTGATAAGAACAGATACTACGCTTGATCTTAGCCAAAAGGCTGAGAATGGCTGGCCTAAAGGCAGGCCTAAACGCTGTTGGTGACTTTGTCTATAAAGCTGAGATCAGGTAGACACTGCCCATGACATCTCGTGGTGGTGTGGAACTCGGATAGGTAGTAAACTCTTACCGTAACTGCCGTAGAAGAGGAGGCGAAATTAATAAAAATTAGTAATAGTTGTGCTGTCTAAGTTGCCTGACCTTCATCCCTAGATTAATTACATACCTTTCTAAGCTCAGATAAAAGTTATCATGTAGCTAGTGGACAAATACATCAAACACGTCTTGTTTAGTTATATTTTTTATCGAGTGTAAGAACATGTGTCAAGTGTTTAAATTTATTTACATATCAAATTACAATTTCTTTTATAATGGTGGGTTAATATGACGAAACTTACTTTCTTAGGTTGTTTTCCTGTATGTATGATCAGAGTGTTTGATCGAGTCATTTAATAAATTTATTGGTAAACTAATTTAATACAATTGGTCCTTGAGACGAAAATCGAGTGAATTACGTTGCTAGAAAATATTTAAACCATGTTTTGGTTGGTGCGTCAGCAACACTTGGGCGACATGTATAAAAAAAATTTTTTACTATTAATAAATAAACTCCTTGGAAAATAAGTACGTAACAGATATACAAAATAAAAAAATAAGTCACATGTCATGTTCAATTATATTAAAAATTATCAGGGAAATAAACCTTACATGTCAAATTACAATTAGCTGCAAGTTAAAAAAAAAGAAGGCACGTTTCATGTTCAATCATATTAAAGATAACCAATGGTTAAAAGCTTGCATGTCAAAGTACAATTTAAATTGAAAAGGTTTAATTTATATTATTATAAAGCTTACAAATTATCTTTTGTTTGATTGCAAAATCCTCTTAAATTTTTAAAACTCATGAAAATAAATTTTCTACAAATGGTATATTACGATGTTGCTACAAAACCATTGTTACTAATGTTGGCGTGGGCTGCGCGAACGCAAGCCCACCTATCACAAATAATGATGTAGACTCCACCACTTGGGTAGATCTTAAGCAAGCACCCCTCCCGAGTGCAATGGGAGGTCACTGACCTAGGCCATGGACCTTATTGATCGTCCATTAACCCCATCCAGGTAAGTAGGTTGCCAAGTTGTCCGTATGCCTTTAATTATACACTTTCCGTGAACTTCAGATTCCCATATTATCGTTGAGGGATAGAGTTACAAACAAGCCAACAGTAAGATATGCAACAGTTTGTATATAACCCTTTTATTTATTAGTCCGTTCAGTTTTTATTTACTAGGTTGCAGCCTGAGCAAAACATGTCTTCCGACCCTTGTAGTTGTGTTTCTTTCATGTTTCCCCATTTCTACCCGCTGCCATAGGCTCGAACACCAAAATCATCCTTGATAGATGTATTTCAGTTGATGGTTGTTTCACTAGCTCTCTCTTTTTGTGTATGCGGAGTTTGTGTGTCAAACTTTAGAAGATAGTATTAGTTTATTAGATGTTGGTAGTTCTAGATTCCACGATTACAATCATTAAATCTGATTGTCACCAGGTACTTTAGGGAACACACAGCAGTAGTTTCACTTACAATCCAGAGTTGCGACATGTATTTATGCAGTACCTTAGTTGAAAGTATAGGTGTAGGAACCGGGAAATTATAAATCTGAGCAACATTACACATTATAAAAAAAACATGTAGAGTTATATTTTCAAGAAATTTTTTGACAATGATTTGTTGGGGTGTGCAGGCCCGAGCAGTAGTGCAACACTTGGGCGACACGTGGAGACCACCAATAGCAAGCTACTGTTGTTGGTCTCCCCCTTTAAAAAATAAATTTAATATCGCGTGGACCATTGGCCCACATATCAGATATTAAACTGATAAGAACAGATACTACACTTGATCTTAGCCAAAAGGCCGAGAAAGGTATGCCTAAACATAATTCACAGCTTTGGTTATAAAGCTTCGATAAGTACCAACGATGCAAACTAAATCATGGTGGTGCAAAGCTCGAACTCCTAATATCGGCATATCTATATGAATAGGATTCAAAATAATTTTTTTTATTGGAATAACAAATTCACCCTTGGTGCAAGTAACTAATTGCGTGGATAATCTTAAGTATTGGCGATTAAATTTATATGATATTGCGGTTACACAATTTTTTTGTTGATGTCGTGTGCACGGACCTCTTACTCAGAATTTATTTCATTCTTGACGTGCAGTGGCACTTCCCGAAAGATATTCCCCTCCTTTATGCCGAGTTGGGATCGAGCCGAGCAGCAACGATTAATTGGTTCAAGCATTTGAGAGACTGCCTCCGCGATTCGCAGGTATTGAGATCACTTGTTTTATTAATTGATGTCCCTTTGCATATTATGATAGCGCAATGGAATTCTTCTAAATATCTAAATGTTTTACATTACTCTACTTGGTTTACAAAGTACAACTTGATTGCCGCAAATATACTTGAATTAAACAACAAACTAACTAAATGGATTCAAGGAGTAGCTTGCTTTTGCCATTCCGTCTCACATATTAGTACGCTGTGTCCTTTTCTCAAGCAAGCTTTGAGAATTAATGTTGTTTTCGCTATTTAATAAACTGATGCACACCAGGTTTTGTAGTGCCATATTAGTGCCATATTGCATTAATAACGAAACCTGGGGTCTTGCAATTTCGTGCCACGTGTTTTTACTAATTTCTTTTCCTGCTAAATTTTATTGTTCACGAAATCTGCTTAATGTAAGATACCTTAGTGGCTTTGTCTAGAAAATATCAACGAGCATAGTAAGCCATGATTCTCAAGATAACATAGGATGCTTTAAGGATGATATGCGTGTTATCTGAACATTTATTGTATGTTTTGGTAGGGTGTGCCAGGCCCAGTAGTAGTGCAACACTTGGGCGACACATGAGGACCCCAATAGCAAGCTATTGTGGCGGGACTCCCCGTATAAAAAAATACTATAATATCGTGTGGACCATTGGCCCACATATCAGATATTAAACTGATAAGAACAGAAACTATGCTTGATCTTAGCCAATAGGCTGAGAATGGCTGGCCTAAAGGCAGGCCTAAACGCTGTTGGTGACTTTGTTTATAAAGCTGAGATCAGGTAGACACTGCCCATGACATCTCAGGGTGGTGTGGAACTCGGATAGGTAGTAAACTCTTACCGTAACTGCCGTAGAAGATTAGGCGAAATTAATAAAAAATAGTAATAGTTGTGCTGTCTAAGTTGCCTGACCTTCATCCCTAGATTAATTACATACCTTTCTAAGCTCAGATAAAAGTTATCATGTAACTAGTGGACAAATACATCAAACACGTCTTGTTTAATTATATTTTTTATCGAGTGTAAGAACATGTGTCTTATTTATTTACATATCAAATTACAATTTCTTTTATAATGGTGGGTTAATATGACGAAACTTACTTTCTTAGGTTGTATTCCTGTATGTATGATCAGAGTGTTTGATCGAGTCATTTAATAAATTTATTGGTAAACTAATTTAATACAATTGGTCCTTGAGACGAAAATCGAGTGAATTACGTTGCTAGAAAATATTTAAACCATGTTTTGTTTGGTGCGTCAGCAACACTTGGGCGACATGTATAAAAATTCTTTTTTACTATTAATAAATAAACTCCTTGGAAAATAAGTACGTAACAGATATACAAAATAAAAAAATAAGTCACATGTCATGTTCAATTATATTAAAAATTATCAGGGAAATAAACCTTACATGTCAAATTACAATTAGCTGCAAGTTAAAAAAAAAGAAGGCACGTTTCATGTTCAATCATATTAAAGATAACCAATGGTTAAAAGCTTGCATGTCAAAGTACAATTTAAATTGAAAAGGTTTAATTTATATTATTATAAAGCTTACAAATTATCTTTTGTTTGATTGCAAAATCCTCTTAAATTTTTAAAACTCATGAAAATAAATTTTCTACAAATGGTATATTACGATGTTGCTACAAAACCATTGTTACTAATGTTGGCGTGGGCTGCGCGAACGCAAGCCCACCTATCACAAATAATGATGTAGACTCCACCACTTGGGTAGATCTTAAGCAAGCACCCCTCCCGAGTGCAATGGGAGGTCACTGACCTAGGCCATGGACCTTATTGATCGTCCATTAACCCCATCCAGGTAAGTAGGTTGCCAAGTTGTCCGTATGCCTTTAATTATACACTTTCCGTGAACTTCAGATTCCCATATTATCGTTGAGGGATAGAGTTACAAACAAGCCAACAGTAAGATATGCAACAGTTTGTATATAACCCTTTTATTTATTAGTCCGTTCAGTTTTTATTTACTAGGTTGCAGCCTGAGCAAAACATGTCTTCCGACCCTTGTAGTTGTGTTTCTTTCATGTTTCCCCATTTCTACCCGCTGCCATAGGCTCGAACACCAAAATCATCCTTGATAGATGTATTTCAGTTGATGGTTGTTTCACTAGCTCTCTCTTTTTGTGTATGCGGAGTTTGTGTGTCAAACTTTAGAAGATAGTATTAGTTTATTAGATGTTGGTAGTTCTAGATTCCACGATTACAATCATTAAATCTGATTGTCACCAGGTACTTTAGGGAACACACAGCAGTAGTTTCACTTACAATCCAGAGTTGCGACATGTATTTATGCAGTACCTTAGTTGAAAGTATAGGTGTAGGAACCGGGAAATTATAAATCTGAGCAACATTACACATTATAAAAAAAAACATGTAGAGTTATATTTTCAAGAAATTTTTTGACAATGATTTGTTGGGGTGTGCAGGCCCGAGCAGTAGTGCAACACTTGGGCGACACGTGGAGACCACCAATAGCAAGCTACTGTTGTTGGTCTCCCCCTTTAAAAAATAAATTTAATATCGCGTGGACCATTGGCCCACATATCAGATATTAAACTGATAAGAACAGATACTACACTTGATCTTAGCCAAAAGGCCGAGAAAGGTATGCCTAAACATAATTCACAGCTTTGGTTATAAAGCTTCGATAAGTACCAACGATGCAAACTAAATCATGGTGGTGCAAAGCTCGAACTCCTAATATCGGCATATCTATATGAATAGGATTCAAAATAATTTTTTTTATTGGAATAACAAATTCACCCTTGGTGCAAGTAACTAATTGCGTGGATAATCTTAAGTATTGGCGATTAAATTTATATGATATTGCGGTTACACAATTTTTTTGTTGATGTCGTGTGCACGGACCTCTTACTCAGAATTTATTTCATTCTTGACGTGCAGTGGCACTTCCCGAAAGATATTCCCCTCCTTTATGCCGAGTTGGGATCGAGCCGAGCAGCAACGATTAATTGGTTCAAGCATTTGAGAGACTGCCTCCGCGATTCGCAGGTATTGAGATCACTTGTTTTATTAATTGATGTCCCTTTGCATATTATGATAGCGCAATGGAATTCTTCTAAATATCTAAATGTTTTACATTACTCTACTTGGTTTACAAAGTACAACTTGATTGCCGCAAATATACTTGAATTAAACAACAAACTAACTAAATGGATTCAAGGAGTAGCTTGCTTTTGCCATTCCGTCTCACATATTAGTACGCTGTGTCCTTTTCTCAAGCAAGCTTTGAGAATTAATGTTGTTTTCGCTATTTAATAAACTGATGCACACCAGGTTTTGTAGTGCCATATTAGTGCCATATTGCATTAATAACGAAACCTGGGGTCTTGCAATTTCGTGCCACGTGTTTTTACTAATTTCTTTTCCTGCTAAATTTTATTGTTCACGAAATCTGCTTAATGTAAGATACCTTAGTGGCTTTGTCTAGAAAATATCAACGAGCATAGTAAGCCATGATTCTCAAGATAACATAGGATGCTTTAAGGATGATATGCGTGTTATCTGAACATTTATTGTATGTTTTGGTAGGGTGTGCCAGGCCCAGTAGTAGTGCAACACTTGGGCGACACATGAGGACCCCAATAGCAAGCTATTGTGGCGGGACTCCCCGTATAAAAAAATACTATAATATCGTGTGGACCATTGGCCCACATATCAGATATTAAACTGATAAGAACAGAAACTATGCTTGATCTTAGCCAATAGGCTGAGAATGGCTGGCCTAAAGGCAGGCCTAAACGCTGTTGGTGACTTTGTTTATAAAGCTGAGATCAGGTAGACACTGCCCATGACATCTCGGGGTGGTGTGGAACTCGGATAGGTAGTAAACTCTTACCGTAACTGCCGTAGAAGATTAGGCGAAATTAATAAAAATTAGTAATAGTTGTGCTGTCTAAGTTGCCTGACCTTCATCCCTAGATTAATTACATACCTTTCTAAGCTCAGATAAAAGTTATCATGTAACTAGTGGACAAATACATCAAACACGTCTTGTTTAATTATATTTTTTATCGAGTGTAAGAACATGTGTCTTATTTATTTACATATCAAATTACAATTTCTTTTATAATGGTGGGTTAATATGACGAAACTTACTTTCTTAGGTTGTATTCCTGTATGTATGATCAGAGTGTTTGATCGAGTCATTTAATAAATTTATTGGTAAACTAATTTAATACAATTGGTCCTTGAGACGAAAATCGAGTGAATTACGTTGCTAGAAAATATTTAAACCATGTTTTGGTTGGTGCGTCAGCAACACTTGGGCGACATGTATAAAAATTCTTTTTTACTATTAATAAATAAACTCCTTGGAAAATAAGTACGTAACAGATATACAAAATAAAAAAATAAGTCACATGTCATGTTCAATTATATTAAAAATTATCAGGGAAATAAACCTTACATGTCAAATTACAATTAGTTGCAAGTTAAAAAAAAAGAAGGCACGTTTCATGTTCAATCATATTAAAGATAACCAATGGTTAAAAGCTTGCATGTCAAAGTACAATTTAAATTGAAAAGGTTTAATTTATATTATTATAAAGCTTACAAATTATCTTTTGTTTGATTGCAAAATCCTCTTAAATTTTTAAAACTCATGAAAATAAATTTTCTACAAATGGTATATTACGATGTTGCTACAAAACCATTGTTACTAATGTTGGCGTGGGCTGCGCGAACGCAAGCCCACCTATCACAAATAATGATGTAGACTCCACCACTTGGGTAGATCTTAAGCAAGCACCCCTCCCGAGTGCAATGGGAGGTCACTGACCTAGGCCATGGACCTTATTGATCGTCCATTAACCCCATCCAGGTAAGTAGGTTGCCAAGTTGTCCGTATGCCTTTAATTATACACTTTCCGTGAACTTCAGATTCCCATATTATCGTTGAGGGATAGAGTTACAAACAAGCCAACAGTAAGATATGCAACAGTTTGTATATAACCCTTTTATTTATTAGTCCGTTCAGTTTTTATTTACTAGGTTGCAGCCTGAGCAAAACATGTCTTCCGACCCTTGTAGTTGTGTTTCTTTCATGTTTCCCCATTTCTACCCGCTGCCATAGGCTCGAACACCAAAATCATCCTTGATAGATGTATTTCAGTTGATGGTTGTTTCACTAGCTCTCTCTTTTTGTGTATGCGGAGTTTGTGTGTCAAACTTTAGAAGATAGTATTAGTTTATTAGATGTTGGTAGTTCTAGATTCCACGATTACAATCATTAAATCTGATTGTCACCAGGTACTTTAGGGAACACACAGCAGTAGTTTCACTTACAATCCAGAGTTGCGACATGTATTTATGCAGTACCTTAGTTGAAAGTATAGGTGTAGGAACCGGGAAATTATAAATCTGAGCAACATTACACATTATAAAAAAAAACATGTAGAGTTATATTTTCAAGAAATTTTTTGACAATGATTTGTTGGGGTGTGCAGGCCCGAGCAGTAGTGCAACACTTGGGCGACACGTGGAGACCACCAATAGCAAGCTACTGTTGTTGGTCTCCCCCTTTAAAAAATAAATTTAATATCGCGTGGACCATTGGCCCACATATCAGATATTAAACTGATAAGAACAGATACTACACTTGATCTTAGCCAAAAGGCCGAGAAAGGTATGCCTAAACATAATTCACAGCTTTGGTTATAAAGCTTCGATAAGTACCAACGATGCAAACTAAATCATGGTGGTGCAAAGCTCGAACTCCTAATATCGGCATATCTATATGAATAGGATTCAAAATAATTTTTTTTATTGGAATAACAAATTCACCCTTGGTGCAAGTAACTAATTGCGTGGATAATCTTAAGTATTGGCGATTAAATTTATATGATATTGCGGTTACACAATTTTTTTGTTGATGTCGTGTGCACGGACCTCTTACTCAGAATTTATTTCATTCTTGACGTGCAGTGGCACTTCCCGAAAGATATTCCCCTCCTTTATGCCGAGTTGGGATCGAGCCGAGCAGCAACGATTAATTGGTTCAAGCATTTGAGAGACTGCCTCCGCGATTCGCAGGTATTGAGATCACTTGTTTTATTAATTGATGTCCCTTTGCATATTATGATAGCGCAATGGAATTCTTCTAAATATCTAAATGTTTTACATTACTCTACTTGGTTTACAAAGTACAACTTGATTGCCGCAAATATACTTGAATTAAACAACAAACTAACTAAATGGATTCAAGGAGTAGCTTGCTTTTGCCATTCCGTCTCACATATTAGTACGCTGTGTCCTTTTCTCAAGCAAGCTTTGAGAATTAATGTTGTTTTCGCTATTTAATAAACTGATGCACACCAGGTTTTGTAGTGCCATATTAGTGCCATATTGCATTAATAACGAAACCTGGGGTCTTGCAATTTCGTGCCACGTGTTTTTACTAATTTCTTTTCCTGCTAAATTTTATTGTTCACGAAATCTGCTTAATGTAAGATACCTTAGTGGCTTTGTCTAGAAAATATCAACGAGCATAGTAAGCCATGATTCTCAAGATAACATAGGATGCTTTAAGGATGATATGCGTGTTATCTGAACATTTATTGTATGTTTTGGTAGGGTGTGCCAGGCCCAGTAGTAGTGCAACACTTGGGCGACACATGAGGACCCCAATAGCAAGCTATTGTGGCGGGACTCCCCGTATAAAAAAATACTATAATATCGTGTGGACCATTGGCCCACATATCAGATATTAAACTGATAAGAACAGAAACTATGCTTGATCTTAGCCAATAGGCTGAGAATGGCTGGCCTAAAGGCAGGCCTAAACGCTGTTGGTGACTTTGTTTATAAAGCTGAGATCAGGTAGACACTGCCCATGACATCTCGGGGTGGTGTGGAACTCGGATAGGTAGTAAACTCTTACCGTAACTGCCGTAGAAGATTAGGCGAAATTAATAAAAATTAGTAATAGTTGTGCTGTCTAAGTTGCCTGACCTTCATCCCTAGATTAATTACATACCTTTCTAAGCTCAGATAAAAGTTATCATGTAACTAGTGGACAAATACATCAAACACGTCTTGTTTAATTATATTTTTTATCGAGTGTAAGAACATGTGTCTTATTTATTTACATATCAAATTACAATTTCTTTTATAATGGTGGGTTAATATGACGAAACTTACTTTCTTAGGTTGTATTCCTGTATGTATGATCAGAGTGTTTGATCGAGTCATTTAATAAATTTATTGGTAAACTAATTTAATACAATTGGTCCTTGAGACGAAAATCGAGTGAATTACGTTGCTAGAAAATATTTAAACCATGTTTTGGTTGGTGCGTCAGCAACACTTGGGCGACATGTATAAAAATTCTTTTTTACTATTAATAAATAAACTCCTTGGAAAATAAGTACGTAACAGATATACAAAATAAAAAAATAAGTCACATGTCATGTTCAATTATATTAAAAATTATCAGGGAAATAAACCTTACATGTCAAATTACAATTAGTTGCAAGTTAAAAAAAAAGAAGGCACGTTTCATGTTCAATCATATTAAAGATAACCAATGGTTAAAAGCTTGCATGTCAAAGTACAATTTAAATTGAAAAGGTTTAATTTATATTATTATAAAGCTTACAAATTATCTTTTGTTTGATTGCAAAATCCTCTTAAATTTTTAAAACTCATGAAAATAAATTTTCTACAAATGGTATATTACGATGTTGCTACAAAACCATTGTTACTAATGTTGGCGTGGGCTGCGCGAACGCAAGCCCACCTATCACAAATAATGATGTAGACTCCACCACTTGGGTAGATCTTAAGCAAGCACCCCTCCCGAGTGCAATGGGAGGTCACTGACCTAGGCCATGGACCTTATTGATCGTCCATTAACCCCATCCAGGTAAGTAGGTTGCCAAGTTGTCCGTATGCCTTTAATTATACACTTTCCGTGAACTTCAGATTCCCATATTATCGTTGAGGGATAGAGTTACAAACAAGCCAACAGTAAGATATGCAACAGTTTGTATATAAACCTTTTATTTATTAGTCCATTCAGTTTTTATTTACTAGGTTGCAGCCTGAGCAAAACATGTCTTCCGACCCTTGTAGTTGTGTTTCTTTCATGTTTCCCCATTTCTACCCGCTGCCATAGGCTCGAACACCAAAATCATCCTTGATAGATGTATTTCAGTTGATGGTTGTTTCACTAGCTCTCTCTTTTTGTGTATGCGGAGTTTGTGTGTCAAACTTTAGATGATAGTATTAGTTTTTTAGATGTAGGTAGTTCTAGATTCCACGATTACAATCATTAAATCTGATTGTCACCGGTACTTTAGGGAACACACAGCAGTAGTTTCACTTACAATCCAGAGTTGCGACATGTATTTATGCAGTACCTTTGTTGAAAGTATAGGTGTAGAACCGGGAAATTATAAATCTGAGCAACATTACACATTATAAAAAAAAACATGTAGAGTTATATTTTCAAGAAATTTTTTGACAATGATTTGTTGGGGTGTGCCAGGCCCGAGCAGTAGTGCAACACTTGGGCGACATGTGGAGACCACCAATAGCAAGCTACTGTTGTTGGTCTCCCCCTTTAAAAAATAAATTTAATATCGCGTGGACCATTGGCCCACATATCAGATATTAAACTGATAAGAACAGATACTACACTTGATCTTAGCCAAAAGGCCGAGAAAGGTATGCCTAAACATAATTCGCAGCTTTAGTTATAAAGCTTCGATACGTAGCAACGATGCAAACTAAATCATGGTGGTGCAAAGCTCGAACTCCTAATATCGGCATATCTATATGAATAGGATTCAAATTAATTTTTTTTATTGGAATAACAAATTCACCCTTGGTGCAAGTAACTAATTGCGTGGATAATCTTAAGTATTGGCGATTAAATTTATATGATATTGCGGTTACACAATATTTTTGTTGATGTCGTGTGCACGGACCTCTTACTCAGAATTTATTTCATTCTTGACGTGCAGTGGCACTTCCCGAAAGATATTCCCCTCCTTTATGCCGAGTTGGGATCGAGCCGAGCAGCAACGATTAATTGGTTCAAGCATTTGAGAGACTGCCTCCGCGATTCGCAGGTATTGAGATCACTTGTTTAATTAATTGATGTCCCTTCGCAGATTATGATAGCGCAATGGAATTCTTCTAAATATCTAAATGTTTTACATTACTCTACTTGGTTTACAAAGTACAACTTGATTGCCGCAAATATACTTGAATTAAACAACAAACTAACTAAATGGATTCAAGGAGTAGCTTGCTTTTGCCATTCCGTCTCACATATTAGTACGCTGTGTCCTTTTCTCAAGCAAGCTTTGAGAATTAATGTTGTTTTCGCTATTTAATAAACTGATGCACACCAGGTTTTGTAGTGCCATATTAGTGCCATATTGCATTAATAACGAAACCTGGGGTCTTGCAATTTCGTGCCACGTGTTTTTACTAATTTCTTTTCCTGCTAAATTTTATTGTTCACGAAATCTGCTTAATGTAAGATACCTTAGTGGCTTTGTCTAGAAAATATCAACGAGCATAGTAAGCCATGATTCTCAAGATAACATAGGATGCTTTAAGGATGATATGCGTGTTATCTGAACATTTATTGTATGTTTTGGTAGGGTGTGCCAGGCCCAGTAGTAGTGCAACACTTGGGCGACACATGAGGACCCCAATAGCAAGCTATTGTGGCGGGACTCCCCGTATAAAAAAATACTATAATATCGTGTGGACCATTGGCCCACATATCAGATATTAAACTGATAAGAACAGAAACTATGCTTGATCTTAGCCAATAGGCTGAGAATGGCTGGCCTAAAGGCAGGCCTAAACGCTGTTGGTGACTTTGTTTATAAAGCTGAGATCAGGTAGACACTGCCCATGACATCTCGGGGTGGTGTGGAACTCGGATAGGTAGTAAACTCTTACCGTAACTGCCGTAGAAGATTAGGCGAAATTAATAAAAATTAGTAATAGTTGTGCTGTCTAAGTTGCCTGACCTTCATCCCTAGATTAATTACATACCTTTCTAAGCTCAGATAAAAGTTATCATGTAACTAGTGGACAAATACATCAAACACGTCTTGTTTAATTATATTTTTTATCGAGTGTAAGAACATGTGTCTTATTTATTTACATATCAAATTACAATTTCTTTTATAATGGTGGGTTAATATGACGAAACTTACTTTCTTAGGTTGTATTCCTGTATGTATGATCAGAGTGTTTGATCGAGTCATTTAATAAATTTATTGGTAAACTAATTTAATACAATTGGTCCTTGAGACGAAAATCGAGTGAATTACGTTGCTAGAAAATATTTAAACCATGTTTTGGTTGGTGCGTCAGCAACACTTGGGCGACATGTATAAAAATTCTTTTTTACTATTAATAAATAAACTCCTTGGAAAATAAGTACGTAACAGATATACAAAATAAAAAAATAAGTCACATGTCATGTTCAATTATATTAAAAATTATCAGGGAAATAAACCTTACATGTCAAATTACAATTAGTTGCAAGTTAAAAAAAAAGAAGGCACGTTTCATGTTCAATCATATTAAAGATAACCAATGGTTAAAAGCTTGCATGTCAAAGTACAATTTAAATTGAAAAGGTTTAATTTATATTATTATAAAGCTTACAAATTATCTTTTGTTTGATTGCAAAATCCTCTTAAATTTTTAAAACTCATGAAAATAAATTTTCTACAAATGGTATATTACGATGTTGCTACAAAACCATTGTTACTAATGTTGGCGTGGGCTGCGCGAACGCAAGCCCACCTATCACAAATAATGATGTAGACTCCACCACTTGGGTAGATCTTAAGCAAGCACCCCTCCCGAGTGCAATGGGAGGTCACTGACCTAGGCCATGGACCTTATTGATCGTCCATTAACCCCATCCAGGTAAGTAGGTTGCCAAGTTGTCCGTATGCCTTTAATTATACACTTTCCGTGAACTTCAGATTCCCATATTATCGTTGAGGGATAGAGTTACAAACAAGCCAACAGTAAGATATGCAACAGTTTGTATATAAACCTTTTATTTATTAGTCCATTCAGTTTTTATTTACTAGGTTGCAGCCTGAGCAAAACATGTCTTCCGACCCTTGTAGTTGTGTTTCTTTCATGTTTCCCCATTTCTACCCGCTGCCATAGGCTCGAACACCAAAATCATCCTTGATAGATGTATTTCAGTTGATGGTTGTTTCACTAGCTCTCTCTTTTTGTGTATGCGGAGTTTGTGTGTCAAACTTTAGATGATAGTATTAGTTTTTTAGATGTAGGTAGTTCTAGATTCCACGATTACAATCATTAAATCTGATTGTCACCGGTACTTTAGGGAACACACAGCAGTAGTTTCACTTACAATCCAGAGTTGCGACATGTATTTATGCAGTACCTTTGTTGAAAGTATAGGTGTAGAACCGGGAAATTATAAATCTGAGCAACATTACACATTATAAAAAAAAACATGTAGAGTTATATTTTCAAGAAATTTTTTGACAATGATTTGTTGGGGTGTGCCAGGCCCGAGCAGTAGTGCAACACTTGGGCGACATGTGGAGACCACCAATAGCAAGCTACTGTTGTTGGTCTCCCCCTTTAAAAAATAAATTTAATATCGCGTGGACCATTGGCCCACATATCAGATATTAAACTGATAAGAACAGATACTACACTTGATCTTAGCCAAAAGGCCGAGAAAGGTATGCCTAAACATAATTCGCAGCTTTAGTTATAAAGCTTCGATACGTAGCAACGATGCAAACTAAATCATGGTGGTGCAAAGCTCGAACTCCTAATATCGGCATATCTATATGAATAGGATTCAAATTAATTTTTTTTATTGGAATAACAAATTCACCCTTGGTGCAAGTAACTAATTGCGTGGATAATCTTAAGTATTGGCGATTAAATTTATATGATATTGCGGTTACACAATATTTTTGTTGATGTCGTGTGCACGGACCTCTTACTCAGAATTTATTTCATTCTTGACGTGCAGTGGCACTTCCCGAAAGATATTCCCCTCCTTTATGCCGAGTTGGGATCGAGCCGAGCAGCAACGATTAATTGGTTCAAGCATTTGAGAGACTGCCTCCGCGATTCGCAGGTATTGAGATCACTTGTTTAATTAATTGATGTCCCTTCGCAGATTATGATAGCGCAATGGAATTCTTCTAAATATCTAAATGTTTTACATTACTCTACTTGGTTTACAAAGTACAACTTGATTGCCGCAAATATACTTGAATTAAACAACAAACTAACTAAATGGATTCAAGGAGTAGCTTGCTTTTGCCATTCCGTCTCACATATTAGTACGCTGTGTCCTTTTCTCAAGCAAGCTTTGAGAATTAATGTTGTTTTCGCTATTTAATAAACTGATGCACACCAGGTTTTGTAGTGCCATATTAGTGCCATATTGCATTAATAACGAAACCTGGGGTCTTGCAATTTCGTGCCACGTGTTTTTACTAATTTCTTTTCCTGCTAAATTTTATTGTTCACGAAATCTGCTTAATGTAAGATACCTTAGTGGCTTTGTCTAGAAAATATCAACGAGCATAGTAAGCCATGATTCTCAAGATAACATAGGATGCTTTAAGGATGATATGCGTGTTATCTGAACATTTATTGTATGTTTTGGTAGGGTGTGCCAGGCCCAGTAGTAGTGCAACACTTGGGCGACACATGAGGACCCCAATAGCAAGCTATTGTGGCGGGACTCCCCGTATAAAAAAATACTATAATATCGTGTGGACCATTGGCCCACATATCAGATATTAAACTGATAAGAACAGAAACTATGCTTGATCTTAGCCAATAGGCTGAGAATGGCTGGCCTAAAGGCAGGCCTAAACGCTGTTGGTGACTTTGTTTATAAAGCTGAGATCAGGTAGACACTGCCCATGACATCTCGGGGTGGTGTGGAACTCGGATAGGTAGTAAACTCTTACCGTAACTGCCGTAGAAGATTAGGCGAAATTAATAAAAATTAGTAATAGTTGTGCTGTCTAAGTTGCCTGACCTTCATCCCTAGATTAATTACATACCTTTCTAAGCTCAGATAAAAGTTATCATGTAACTAGTGGACAAATACATCAAACACGTCTTGTTTAATTATATTTTTTATCGAGTGTAAGAACATGTGTCTTATTTATTTACATATCAAATTACAATTTCTTTTATAATGGTGGGTTAATATGACGAAACTTACTTTCTTAGGTTGTATTCCTGTATGTATGATCAGAGTGTTTGATCGAGTCATTTAATAAATTTATTGGTAAACTAATTTAATACAATTGGTCCTTGAGACGAAAATCGAGTGAATTACGTTGCTAGAAAATATTTAAACCATGTTTTGGTTGGTGCGTCAGCAACACTTGGGCGACATGTATAAAAATTCTTTTTTACTATTAATAAATAAACTCCTTGGAAAATAAGTACGTAACAGATATACAAAATAAAAAAATAAGTCACATGTCATGTTCAATTATATTAAAAATTATCAGGGAAATAAACCTTACATGTCAAATTACAATTAGTTGCAAGTTAAAAAAAAAGAAGGCACGTTTCATGTTCAATCATATTAAAGATAACCAATGGTTAAAAGCTTGCATGTCAAAGTACAATTTAAATTGAAAAGGTTTAATTTATATTATTATAAAGCTTACAAATTATCTTTTGTTTGATTGCAAAATCCTCTTAAATTTTTAAAACTCATGAAAATAAATTTTCTACAAATGGTATATTACGATGTTGCTACAAAACCATTGTTACTAATGTTGGCGTGGGCTGCGCGAACGCAAGCCCACCTATCACAAATAATGATGTAGACTCCACCACTTGGGTAGATCTTAAGCAAGCACCCCTCCCGAGTGCAATGGGAGGTCACTGACCTAGGCCATGGACCTTATTGATCGTCCATTAACCCCATCCAGGTAAGTAGGTTGCCAAGTTGTCCGTATGCCTTTAATTATACACTTTCCGTGAACTTCAGATTCCCATATTATCGTTGAGGGATAGAGTTACAAACAAGCCAACAGTAAGATATGCAACAGTTTGTATATAACCCTTTTATTTATTAGTCCGTTCAGTTTTTATTTACTAGGTTGCAGCCTGAGCAAAACATGTCTTCCGACCCTTGTAGTTGTGTTTCTTTCATGTTTCCCCATTTCTACCCGCTGCCATAGGCTCGAACACCAAAATCATCCTTGATAGATGTATTTCAGTTGATGGTTGTTTCACTAGCTCTCTCTTTTTGTGTATGCGGAGTTTGTGTGTCAAACTTTAGAAGATAGTATTAGTTTATTAGATGTTGGTAGTTCTAGATTCCACGATTACAATCATTAAATCTGATTGTCACCAGGTACTTTAGGGAACACACAGCAGTAGTTTCACTTACAATCCAGAGTTGCGACATGTATTTATGCAGTACCTTAGTTGAAAGTATAGGTGTAGGAACCGGGAAATTATAAATCTGAGCAACATTACACATTATAAAAAAAACATGTAGAGTTATATTTTCAAGAAATTTTTTGACAATGATTTGTTGGGGTGTGCAGGCCCGAGCAGTAGTGCAACACTTGGGCGACACGTGGAGACCACCAATAGCAAGCTACTGTTGTTGGTCTCCCCCTTTAAAAAATAAATTTAATATCGCGTGGACCATTGGCCCACATATCAGATATTAAACTGATAAGAACAGATACTACACTTGATCTTAGCCAAAAGGCCGAGAAAGGTATGCCTAAACATAATTCACAGCTTTGGTTATAAAGCTTCGATAAGTACCAACGATGCAAACTAAATCATGGTGGTGCAAAGCTCGAACTCCTAATATCGGCATATCTATATGAATAGGATTCAAAATAATTTTTTTTATTGGAATAACAAATTCACCCTTGGTGCAAGTAACTAATTGCGTGGATAATCTTAAGTATTGGCGATTAAATTTATATGATATTGCGGTTACACAATTTTTTTGTTGATGTCGTGTGCACGGACCTCTTACTCAGAATTTATTTCATTCTTGACGTGCAGTGGCACTTCCCGAAAGATATTCCCCTCCTTTATGCCGAGTTGGGATCGAGCCGAGCAGCAACGATTAATTGGTTCAAGCATTTGAGAGACTGCCTCCGCGATTCGCAGGTATTGAGATCACTTGTTTTATTAATTGATGTCCCTTTGCATATTATGATAGCGCAATGGAATTCTTCTAAATATCTAAATGTTTTACATTACTCTACTTGGTTTACAAAGTACAACTTGATTGCCGCAAATATACTTGAATTAAACAACAAACTAACTAAATGGATTCAAGGAGTAGCTTGCTTTTGCCATTCCGTCTCACATATTAGTACGCTGTGTCCTTTTCTCAAGCAAGCTTTGAGAATTAATGTTGTTTTCGCTATTTAATAAACTGATGCACACCAGGTTTTGTAGTGCCATATTAGTGCCATATTGCATTAATAACGAAACCTGGGGTCTTGCAATTTCGTGCCACGTGTTTTTACTAATTTCTTTTCCTGCTAAATTTTATTGTTCACGAAATCTGCTTAATGTAAGATACCTTAGTGGCTTTGTCTAGAAAATATCAACGAGCATAGTAAGCCATGATTCTCAAGATAACATAGGATGCTTTAAGGATGATATGCGTGTTATCTGAACATTTATTGTATGTTTTGGTAGGGTGTGCCAGGCCCAGTAGTAGTGCAACACTTGGGCGACACATGAGGACCCCAATAGCAAGCTATTGTGGCGGGACTCCCCGTATAAAAAAATACTATAATATCGTGTGGACCATTGGCCCACATATCAGATATTAAACTGATAAGAACAGAAACTATGCTTGATCTTAGCCAATAGGCTGAGAATGGCTGGCCTAAAGGCAGGCCTAAACGCTGTTGGTGACTTTGTTTATAAAGCTGAGATCAGGTAGACACTGCCCATGACATCTCGGGGTGGTGTGGAACTCGGATAGGTAGTAAACTCTTACCGTAACTGCCGTAGAAGATTAGGCGAAATTAATAAAAAATAGTAATAGTTGTGCTGTCTAAGTTGCCTGACCTTCATCCCTAGATTAATTACATACCTTTCTAAGCTCAGATAAAAGTTATCATGTAACTAGTGGACAAATACATCAAACACGTCTTGTTTAATTATATTTTTTATCGAGTGTAAGAACATGTGTCTTATTTATTTACATATCAAATTACAATTTCTTTTATAATGGTGGGTTAATATGACGAAACTTACTTTCTTAGGTTGTATTCCTGTATGTATGATCAGAGTGTTTGATCGAGTCATTTAATAAATTTATTGGTAAACTAATTTAATACAATTGGTCCTTGAGACGAAAATCGAGTGAATTACGTTGCTAGAAAATATTTAAACCATGTTTTGTTTGGTGCGTCAGCAACACTTGGGCGACATGTATAAAAATTCTTTTTTACTATTAATAAATAAACTCCTTGGAAAATAAGTACGTAACAGATATACAAAATAAAAAAATAAGTCACATGTCATGTTCAATTATATTAAAAATTATCAGGGAAATAAACCTTACATGTCAAATTACAATTAGCTGCAAGTTAAAAAAAAAGAAGGCACGTTTCATGTTCAATCATATTAAAGATAACCAATGGTTAAAAGCTTGCATGTCAAAGTACAATTTAAATTGAAAAGGTTTAATTTATATTATTATAAAGCTTACAAATTATCTTTTGTTTGATTGCAAAATCCTCTTAAATTTTTAAAACTCATGAAAATAAATTTTCTACAAATGGTATATTACGATGTTGCTACAAAACCATTGTTACTAATGTTGGCGTGGGCTGCGCGAACGCAAGCCCACCTATCACAAATAATGATGTAGACTCCACCACTTGGGTAGATCTTAAGCAAGCACCCCTCCCGAGTGCAATGGGAGGTCACTGACCTAGGCCATGGACCTTATTGATCGTCCATTAACCCCATCCAGGTAAGTAGGTTGCCAAGTTGTCCGTATGCCTTTAATTATACACTTTCCGTGAACTTCAGATTCCCATATTATCGTTGAGGGATAGAGTTACAAACAAGCCAACAGTAAGATATGCAACAGTTTGTATATAACCCTTTTATTTATTAGTCCGTTCAGTTTTTATTTACTAGGTTGCAGCCTGAGCAAAACATGTCTTCCGACCCTTGTAGTTGTGTTTCTTTCATGTTTCCCCATTTCTACCCGCTGCCATAGGCTCGAACACCAAAATCATCCTTGATAGATGTATTTCAGTTGATGGTTGTTTCACTAGCTCTCTCTTTTTGTGTATGCGGAGTTTGTGTGTCAAACTTTAGAAGATAGTATTAGTTTATTAGATGTTGGTAGTTCTAGATTCCACGATTACAATCATTAAATCTGATTGTCACCAGGTACTTTAGGGAACACACAGCAGTAGTTTCACTTACAATCCAGAGTTGCGACATGTATTTATGCAGTACCTTAGTTGAAAGTATAGGTGTAGGAACCGGGAAATTATAAATCTGAGCAACATTACACATTATAAAAAAAAACATGTAGAGTTATATTTTCAAGAAATTTTTTGACAATGATTTGTTGGGGTGTGCAGGCCCGAGCAGTAGTGCAACACTTGGGCGACACGTGGAGACCACCAATAGCAAGCTACTGTTGTTGGTCTCCCCCTTTAAAAAATAAATTTAATATCGCGTGGACCATTGGCCCACATATCAGATATTAAACTGATAAGAACAGATACTACACTTGATCTTAGCCAAAAGGCCGAGAAAGGTATGCCTAAACATAATTCACAGCTTTGGTTATAAAGCTTCGATAAGTACCAACGATGCAAACTAAATCATGGTGGTGCAAAGCTCGAACTCCTAATATCGGCATATCTATATGAATAGGATTCAAAATAATTTTTTTTATTGGAATAACAAATTCACCCTTGGTGCAAGTAACTAATTGCGTGGATAATCTTAAGTATTGGCGATTAAATTTATATGATATTGCGGTTACACAATTTTTTTGTTGATGTCGTGTGCACGGACCTCTTACTCAGAATTTATTTCATTCTTGACGTGCAGTGGCACTTCCCGAAAGATATTCCCCTCCTTTATGCCGAGTTGGGATCGAGCCGAGCAGCAACGATTAATTGGTTCAAGCATTTGAGAGACTGCCTCCGCGATTCGCAGGTATTGAGATCACTTGTTTTATTAATTGATGTCCCTTTGCATATTATGATAGCGCAATGGAATTCTTCTAAATATCTAAATGTTTTACATTACTCTACTTGGTTTACAAAGTACAACTTGATTGCCGCAAATATACTTGAATTAAACAACAAACTAACTAAATGGATTCAAGGAGTAGCTTGCTTTTGCCATTCCGTCTCACATATTAGTACGCTGTGTCCTTTTCTCAAGCAAGCTTTGAGAATTAATGTTGTTTTCGCTATTTAATAAACTGATGCACACCAGGTTTTGTAGTGCCATATTAGTGCCATATTGCATTAATAACGAAACCTGGGGTCTTGCAATTTCGTGCCACGTGTTTTTACTAATTTCTTTTCCTGCTAAATTTTATTGTTCACGAAATCTGCTTAATGTAAGATACCTTAGTGGCTTTGTCTAGAAAATATCAACGAGCATAGTAAGCCATGATTCTCAAGATAACATAGGATGCTTTAAGGATGATATGCGTGTTATCTGAACATTTATTGTATGTTTTGGTAGGGTGTGCCAGGCCCAGTAGTAGTGCAACACTTGGGCGACACATGAGGACCCCAATAGCAAGCTATTGTGGCGGGACTCCCCGTATAAAAAAATACTATAATATCGTGTGGACCATTGGCCCACATATCAGATATTAAACTGATAAGAACAGAAACTATGCTTGATCTTAGCCAATAGGCTGAGAATGGCTGGCCTAAAGGCAGGCCTAAACGCTGTTGGTGACTTTGTTTATAAAGCTGAGATCAGGTAGACACTGCCCATGACATCTCGGGGTGGTGTGGAACTCGGATAGGTAGTAAACTCTTACCGTAACTGCCGTAGAAGATTAGGCGAAATTAATAAATATTAGTAATAGTTGTGCTGTCTAAGTTGCCTGACCTTCATCCCTAGATTAATTACATACCTTTCTAAGCTCAGATAAAAGTTATCATGTAACTAGTGGACAAATACATCAAACACGTCTTGTTTAATTATATTTTTTATCGAGTGTAAGAACATGTGTCTTATTTATTTACATATCAAATTACAATTTCTTTTATAATGGTGGGTTAATATGACGAAACTTACTTTCTTAGGTTGTATTCCTGTATGTATGATCAGAGTGTTTGATCGAGTCATTTAATAAATTTATTGGTAAACTAATTTAATACAATTGGTCCTTGAGACGAAAATCGAGTGAATTACGTTGCTAGAAAATATTTAAACCATGTTTTGGTTGGTGCGTCAGCAACACTTGGGCGACATGTATAAAAATTCTTTTTTACTATTAATAAATAAACTCCTTGGAAAATAAGTACGTAACAGATATACAAAATAAAAAAATAAGTCACATGTCATGTTCAATTATATTAAAAATTATCAGGGAAATAAACCTTACATGTCAAATTACAATTAGTTGCAAGTTAAAAAAAAAGAAGGCACGTTTCATGTTCAATCATATTAAAGATAACCAATGGTTAAAAGCTTGCATGTCAAAGTACAATTTAAATTGAAAAGGTTTAATTTATATTATTATAAAGCTTACAAATTATCTTTTGTTTGATTGCAAAATCCTCTTAAATTTTTAAAACTCATGAAAATAAATTTTCTACAAATGGTATATTACGATGTTACTACAAAACCATTGTTACTAATGTTGGCGTGGGCTGCGCGAACGCAAGCCCACCTATCACAAATAATGATGTAGACTCCACCACTTGGGTAGATCTTAAGCAAGCACCCCTCCCGAGTGCAATGGGAGGTCACTGACCTAGGCCATGGACCTTATTGATCGTCCATTAACCCCATCCAGGTAAGTAGGTTGCCAAGTTGTCCGTATGCCTTTAATTATACACTTTCCGTGAACTTCAGATTCCCATATTATCGTTGAGGGATAGAGTTACAAACAAGCCAACAGTAAGATATGCAACAGTTTGTATATAACCCTTTTATTTATTAGTCCGTTCAGTTTTTATTTACTAGGTTGCAGCCTGAGCAAAACATGTCTTCCGACCCTTGTAGTTGTGTTTCTTTCATGTTTCCCCATTTCTACCCGCTGCCATAGGCTCGAACACCAAAATCATCCTTGATAGATGTATTTCAGTTGATGGTTGTTTCACTAGCTCTCTCTTTTTGTGTATGCGGAGTTTGTGTGTCAAACTTTAGAAGATAGTATTAGTTTATTAGATGTTGGTAGTTCTAGATTCCACGATTACAATCATTAAATCTGATTGTCACCAGGTACTTTAGGGAACACACAGCAGTAGTTTCACTTACAATCCAGAGTTGCGACATGTATTTATGCAGTACCTTAGTTGAAAGTATAGGTGTAGGAACCGGGAAATTATAAATCTGAGCAACATTACACATTATAAAAAAAAACATGTAGAGTTATATTTTCAAGAAATTTTTTGACAATGATTTGTTGGGGTGTGCAGGCCCGAGCAGTAGTGCAACACTTGGGCGACACGTGGAGACCACCAATAGCAAGCTACTGTTGTTGGTCTCCCCCTTTAAAAAATAAATTTAATATCGCGTGGACCATTGGCCCACATATCAGATATTAAACTGATAAGAACAGATACTACACTTGATCTTAGCCAAAAGGCCGAGAAAGGTATGCCTAAACATAATTCACAGCTTTGGTTATAAAGCTTCGATAAGTACCAACGATGCAAACTAAATCATGGTGGTGCAAAGCTCGAACTCCTAATATCGGCATATCTATATGAATAGGATTCAAAATAATTTTTTTTATTGGAATAACAAATTCACCCTTGGTGCAAGTAACTAATTGCGTGGATAATCTTAAGTATTGGCGATTAAATTTATATGATATTGCGGTTACACAATTTTTTTGTTGATGTCGTGTGCACGGACCTCTTACTCAGAATTTATTTCATTCTTGACGTGCAGTGGCACTTCCCGAAAGATATTCCCCTCCTTTATGCCGAGTTGGGATCGAGCCGAGCAGCAACGATTAATTGGTTCAAGCATTTGAGAGACTGCCTCCGCGATTCGCAGGTATTGAGATCACTTGTTTTATTAATTGATGTCCCTTTGCATATTATGATAGCGCAATGGAATTCTTCTAAATATCTAAATGTTTTACATTACTCTACTTGGTTTACAAAGTACAACTTGATTGCCGCAAATATACTTGAATTAAACAACAAACTAACTAAATGGATTCAAGGAGTAGCTTGCTTTTGCCATTCCGTCTCACATATTAGTACGCTGTGTCCTTTTCTCAAGCAAGCTTTGAGAATTAATGTTGTTTTCGCTATTTAATAAACTGATGCACACCAGGTTTTGTAGTGCCATATTAGTGCCATATTGCATTAATAACGAAACCTGGGGTCTTGCAATTTCGTGCCACGTGTTTTTACTAATTTCTTTTCCTGCTAAATTTTATTGTTCACGAAATCTGCTTAATGTAAGATACCTTAGTGGCTTTGTCTAGAAAATATCAACGAGCATAGTAAGCCATGATTCTCAAGATAACATAGGATGCTTTAAGGATGATATGCGTGTTATCTGAACATTTATTGTATGTTTTGGTAGGGTGTGCCAGGCCCAGTAGTAGTGCAACACTTGGGCGACACATGAGGACCCCAATAGCAAGCTATTGTGGCGGGACTCCCCGTATAAAAAAATACTATAATATCGTGTGGACCATTGGCCCACATATCAGATATTAAACTGATAAGAACAGAAACTATGCTTGATCTTAGCCAATAGGCTGAGAATGGCTGGCCTAAAGGCAGGCCTAAACGCTGTTGGTGACTTTGTTTATAAAGCTGAGATCAGGTAGACACTGCCCATGACATCTCGGGGTGGTGTGGAACTCGGATAGGTAGTAAACTCTTACCGTAACTGCCGTAGAAGATTAGGCGAAATTAATAAAAATTAGTAATAGTTGTGCTGTCTAAGTTGCCTGACCTTCATCCCTAGATTAATTACATACCTTTCTAAGCTCAGATAAAAGTTATCATGTAACTAGTGGACAAATACATCAAACACGTCTTGTTTAATTATATTTTTTATCGAGTGTAAGAACATGTGTCTTATTTATTTACATATCAAATTACAATTTCTTTTATAATGGTGGGTTAATATGACGAAACTTACTTTCTTAGGTTGTATTCCTGTATGTATGATCAGAGTGTTTGATCGAGTCATTTAATAAATTTATTGGTAAACTAATTTAATACAATTGGTCCTTGAGACGAAAATCGAGTGAATTACGTTGCTAGAAAATATTTAAACCATGTTTTGGTTGGTGCGTCAGCAACACTTGGGCGACATGTATAAAAATTCTTTTTTACTATTAATAAATAAACTCCTTGGAAAATAAGTACGTAACAGATATACAAAATAAAAAAATAAGTCACATGTCATGTTCAATTATATTAAAAATTATCAGGGAAATAAACCTTACATGTCAAATTACAATTAGTTGCAAGTTAAAAAAAAAGAAGGCACGTTTCATGTTCAATCATATTAAAGATAACCAATGGTTAAAAGCTTGCATGTCAAAGTACAATTTAAATTGAAAAGGTTTAATTTATATTATTATAAAGCTTACAAATTATCTTTTGTTTGATTGCAAAATCCTCTTAAATTTTTAAAACTCATGAAAATAAATTTTCTACAAATGGTATATTACGATGTTGCTACAAAACCATTGTTACTAATGTTGGCGTGGGCTGCGCGAACGCAAGCCCACCTATCACAAATAATGATGTAGACTCCACCACTTGGGTAGATCTTAAGCAAGCACCCCTCCCGAGTGCAATGGGAGGTCACTGACCTAGGCCATGGACCTTATTGATCGTCCATTAACCCCATCCAGGTAAGTAGGTTGCCAAGTTGTCCGTATGCCTTTAATTATACACTTTCCGTGAACTTCAGATTCCCATATTATCGTTGAGGGATAGAGTTACAAACAAGCCAACAGTAAGATATGCAACAGTTTGTATATAAACCTTTTATTTATTAGTCCATTCAGTTTTTATTTACTAGGTTGCAGCCTGAGCAAAACATGTCTTCCGACCCTTGTAGTTGTGTTTCTTTCATGTTTCCCCATTTCTACCCGCTGCCATAGGCTCGAACACCAAAATCATCCTTGATAGATGTATTTCAGTTGATGGTTGTTTCACTAGCTCTCTCTTTTTGTGTATGCGGAGTTTGTGTGTCAAACTTTAGATGATAGTATTAGTTTTTTAGATGTAGGTAGTTCTAGATTCCACGATTACAATCATTAAATCTGATTGTCACCGGTACTTTAGGGAACACACAGCAGTAGTTTCACTTACAATCCAGAGTTGCGACATGTATTTATGCAGTACCTTTGTTGAAAGTATAGGTGTAGAACCGGGAAATTATAAATCTGAGCAACATTACACATTATAAAAAAAAACATGTAGAGTTATATTTTCAAGAAATTTTTTGACAATGATTTGTTGGGGTGTGCCAGGCCCGAGCAGTAGTGCAACACTTGGGCGACATGTGGAGACCACCAATAGCAAGCTACTGTTGTTGGTCTCCCCCTTTAAAAAATAAATTTAATATCGCGTGGACCATTGGCCCACATATCAGATATTAAACTGATAAGAACAGATACTACACTTGATCTTAGCCAAAAGGCCGAGAAAGGTATGCCTAAACATAATTCGCAGCTTTAGTTATAAAGCTTCGATACGTAGCAACGATGCAAACTAAATCATGGTGGTGCAAAGCTCGAACTCCTAATATCGGCATATCTATATGAATAGGATTCAAATTAATTTTTTTTATTGGAATAACAAATTCACCCTTGGTGCAAGTAACTAATTGCGTGGATAATCTTAAGTATTGGCGATTAAATTTATATGATATTGCGGTTACACAATATTTTTGTTGATGTCGTGTGCACGGACCTCTTACTCAGAATTTATTTCATTCTTGACGTGCAGTGGCACTTCCCGAAAGATATTCCCCTCCTTTATGCCGAGTTGGGATCGAGCCGAGCAGCAACGATTAATTGGTTCAAGCATTTGAGAGACTGCCTCCGCGATTCGCAGGTATTGAGATCACTTGTTTAATTAATTGATGTCCCTTCGCAGATTATGATAGCGCAATGGAATTCTTCTAAATATCTAAATGTTTTACATTACTCTACTTGGTTTACAAAGTACAACTTGATTGCCGCAAATATACTTGAATTAAACAACAAACTAACTAAATGGATTCAAGGAGTAGCTTGCTTTTGCCATTCCGTCTCACATATTAGTACGCTGTGTCCTTTTCTCAAGCAAGCTTTGAGAATTAATGTTGTTTTCGCTATTTAATAAACTGATGCACACCAGGTTTTGTAGTGCCATATTAGTGCCATATTGCATTAATAACGAAACCTGGGGTCTTGCAATTTCGTGCCACGTGTTTTTACTAATTTCTTTTCCTGCTAAATTTTATTGTTCACGAAATCTGCTTAATGTAAGATACCTTAGTGGCTTTGTCTAGAAAATATCAACGAGCATAGTAAGCCATGATTCTCAAGATAACATAGGATGCTTTAAGGATGATATGCGTGTTATCTGAACATTTATTGTATGTTTTGGTAGGGTGTGCCAGGCCCAGTAGTAGTGCAACACTTGGGCGACACATGAGGACCCCAATAGCAAGCTATTGTGGCGGGACTCCCCGTATAAAAAAATACTATAATATCGTGTGGACCATTGGCCCACATATCAGATATTAAACTGATAAGAACAGAAACTATGCTTGATCTTAGCCAATAGGCTGAGAATGGCTGGCCTAAAGGCAGGCCTAAACGCTGTTGGTGACTTTGTTTATAAAGCTGAGATCAGGTAGACACTGCCCATGACATCTCGGGGTGGTGTGGAACTCGGATAGGTAGTAAACTCTTACCGTAACTGCCGTAGAAGATTAGGCGAAATTAATAAAAATTAGTAATAGTTGTGCTGTCTAAGTTGCCTGACCTTCATCCCTAGATTAATTACATACCTTTCTAAGCTCAGATAAAAGTTATCATGTAACTAGTGGACAAATACATCAAACACGTCTTGTTTAATTATATTTTTTATCGAGTGTAAGAACATGTGTCTTATTTATTTACATATCAAATTACAATTTCTTTTATAATGGTGGGTTAATATGACGAAACTTACTTTCTTAGGTTGTATTCCTGTATGTATGATCAGAGTGTTTGATCGAGTCATTTAATAAATTTATTGGTAAACTAATTTAATACAATTGGTCCTTGAGACGAAAATCGAGTGAATTACGTTGCTAGAAAATATTTAAACCATGTTTTGGTTGGTGCGTCAGCAACACTTGGGCGACATGTATAAAAATTCTTTTTTACTATTAATAAATAAACTCCTTGGAAAATAAGTACGTAACAGATATACAAAATAAAAAAATAAGTCACATGTCATGTTCAATTATATTAAAAATTATCAGGGAAATAAACCTTACATGTCAAATTACAATTAGTTGCAAGTTAAAAAAAAAGAAGGCACGTTTCATGTTCAATCATATTAAAGATAACCAATGGTTAAAAGCTTGCATGTCAAAGTACAATTTAAATTGAAAAGGTTTAATTTATATTATTATAAAGCTTACAAATTATCTTTTGTTTGATTGCAAAATCCTCTTAAATTTTTAAAACTCATGAAAATAAATTTTCTACAAATGGTATATTACGATGTTGCTACAAAACCATTGTTACTAATGTTGGCGTGGGCTGCGCGAACGCAAGCCCACCTATCACAAATAATGATGTAGACTCCACCACTTGGGTAGATCTTAAGCAAGCACCCCTCCCGAGTGCAATGGGAGGTCACTGACCTAGGCCATGGACCTTATTGATCGTCCATTAACCCCATCCAGGTAAGTAGGTTGCCAAGTTGTCCGTATGCCTTTAATTATACACTTTCCGTGAACTTCAGATTCCCATATTATCGTTGAGGGATAGAGTTACAAACAAGCCAACAGTAAGATATGCAACAGTTTGTATATAAACCTTTTATTTATTAGTCCATTCAGTTTTTATTTACTAGGTTGCAGCCTGAGCAAAACATGTCTTCCGACCCTTGTAGTTGTGTTTCTTTCATGTTTCCCCATTTCTACCCGCTGCCATAGGCTCGAACACCAAAATCATCCTTGATAGATGTATTTCAGTTGATGGTTGTTTCACTAGCTCTCTCTTTTTGTGTATGCGGAGTTTGTGTGTCAAACTTTAGATGATAGTATTAGTTTTTTAGATGTAGGTAGTTCTAGATTCCACGATTACAATCATTAAATCTGATTGTCACCGGTACTTTAGGGAACACACAGCAGTAGTTTCACTTACAATCCAGAGTTGCGACATGTATTTATGCAGTACCTTTGTTGAAAGTATAGGTGTAGAACCGGGAAATTATAAATCTGAGCAACATTACACATTATAAAAAAAAACATGTAGAGTTATATTTTCAAGAAATTTTTTGACAATGATTTGTTGGGGTGTGCCAGGCCCGAGCAGTAGTGCAACACTTGGGCGACATGTGGAGACCACCAATAGCAAGCTACTGTTGTTGGTCTCCCCCTTTAAAAAATAAATTTAATATCGCGTGGACCATTGGCCCACATATCAGATATTAAACTGATAAGAACAGATACTACACTTGATCTTAGCCAAAAGGCCGAGAAAGGTATGCCTAAACATAATTCGCAGCTTTAGTTATAAAGCTTCGATACGTAGCAACGATGCAAACTAAATCATGGTGGTGCAAAGCTCGAACTCCTAATATCGGCATATCTATATGAATAGGATTCAAATTAATTTTTTTTATTGGAATAACAAATTCACCCTTGGTGCAAGTAACTAATTGCGTGGATAATCTTAAGTATTGGCGATTAAATTTATATGATATTGCGGTTACACAATATTTTTGTTGATGTCGTGTGCACGGACCTCTTACTCAGAATTTATTTCATTCTTGACGTGCAGTGGCACTTCCCGAAAGATATTCCCCTCCTTTATGCCGAGTTGGGATCGAGCCGAGCAGCAACGATTAATTGGTTCAAGCATTTGAGAGACTGCCTCCGCGATTCGCAGGTATTGAGATCACTTGTTTAATTAATTGATGTCCCTTCGCAGATTATGATAGCGCAATGGAATTCTTCTAAATATCTAAATGTTTTACATTACTCTACTTGGTTTACAAAGTACAACTTGATTGCCGCAAATATACTTGAATTAAACAACAAACTAACTAAATGGATTCAAGGAGTAGCTTGCTTTTGCCATTCCGTCTCACATATTAGTACGCTGTGTCCTTTTCTCAAGCAAGCTTTGAGAATTAATGTTGTTTTCGCTATTTAATAAACTGATGCACACCAGGTTTTGTAGTGCCATATTAGTGCCATATTGCATTAATAACGAAACCTGGGGTCTTGCAATTTCGTGCCACGTGTTTTTACTAATTTCTTTTCCTGCTAAATTTTATTGTTCACGAAATCTGCTTAATGTAAGATACCTTAGTGGCTTTGTCTAGAAAATATCAACGAGCATAGTAAGCCATGATTCTCAAGATAACATAGGATGCTTTAAGGATGATATGCGTGTTATCTGAACATTTATTGTATGTTTTGGTAGGGTGTGCCAGGCCCAGTAGTAGTGCAACACTTGGGCGACACATGAGGACCCCAATAGCAAGCTATTGTGGCGGGACTCCCCGTATAAAAAAATACTATAATATCGTGTGGACCATTGGCCCACATATCAGATATTAAACTGATAAGAACAGAAACTATGCTTGATCTTAGCCAATAGGCTGAGAATGGCTGGCCTAAAGGCAGGCCTAAACGCTGTTGGTGACTTTGTTTATAAAGCTGAGATCAGGTAGACACTGCCCATGACATCTCGGGGTGGTGTGGAACTCGGATAGGTAGTAAACTCTTACCGTAACTGCCGTAGAAGATTAGGCGAAATTAATAAAAATTAGTAATAGTTGTGCTGTCTAAGTTGCCTGACCTTCATCCCTAGATTAATTACATACCTTTCTAAGCTCAGATAAAAGTTATCATGTAACTAGTGGACAAATACATCAAACACGTCTTGTTTAATTATATTTTTTATCGAGTGTAAGAACATGTGTCTTATTTATTTACATATCAAATTACAATTTCTTTTATAATGGTGGGTTAATATGACGAAACTTACTTTCTTAGGTTGTATTCCTGTATGTATGATCAGAGTGTTTGATCGAGTCATTTAATAAATTTATTGGTAAACTAATTTAATACAATTGGTCCTTGAGACGAAAATCGAGTGAATTACGTTGCTAGAAAATATTTAAACCATGTTTTGGTTGGTGCGTCAGCAACACTTGGGCGACATGTATAAAAATTCTTTTTTACTATTAATAAATAAACTCCTTGGAAAATAAGTACGTAACAGATATACAAAATAAAAAAATAAGTCACATGTCATGTTCAATTATATTAAAAATTATCAGGGAAATAAACCTTACATGTCAAATTACAATTAGTTGCAAGTTAAAAAAAAAGAAGGCACGTTTCATGTTCAATCATATTAAAGATAACCAATGGTTAAAAGCTTGCATGTCAAAGTACAATTTAAATTGAAAAGGTTTAATTTATATTATTATAAAGCTTACAAATTATCTTTTGTTTGATTGCAAAATCCTCTTAAATTTTTAAAACTCATGAAAATAAATTTTCTACAAATGGTATATTACGATGTTGCTACAAAACCATTGTTACTAATGTTGGCGTGGGCTGCGCGAACGCAAGCCCACCTATCACAAATAATGATGTAGACTCCACCACTTGGGTAGATCTTAAGCAAGCACCCCTCCCGAGTGCAATGGGAGGTCACTGACCTAGGCCATGGACCTTATTGATCGTCCATTAACCCCATCCAGGTAAGTAGGTTGCCAAGTTGTCCGTATGCCTTTAATTATACACTTTTCGTGAACTTCAGATTCCCATATTATCGTTGAGGGATAGAGTTACAAACAAGCCAACAGTAAGATATGCAACAGTTTGTATATAAACCTTTTATTTATTAGTCCGTTCAGTTTTTATTTACTAGGTTGCAGCCTGAGCAAAACATGTCTTCCGACCCTTGTAGTTGTGTTTCTTTCATGTTTCCCCATTTCTACCCGCTGCCATAGGCTCGAACACCAAAATCATCCTTGATAGATGTATTTCAGTTGATGGTTGTTTCACTAGCTCTCTCTTTTTGTGTATGCGGAGTTTGTGTGTCAAACTTTAGATGATAGTATTAGTTTATTAGATGTAGGTAGTTCTAGATTCCACGATTACAATCATTAAATCTGATTGTCACCGGTACTTTAGGGAACACACAGCAGTAGTTTCACTTGCAATCCAGAGTTGCGACATGTATTTATGCAGTACCTTTGTTGAAAGTATAGGTGTAGAACCGGGAAATTATAAATCTGAGCAACATTACACATTATAAAAAAAAACATGTAGGGTTATATTTTCAAGAAATTTTTTGACAATGATTTGTTGGGGTGTGCCAGGCCCGAGCAGTAGTGCATCACTTGGGCGACACGTGGAGACCACCAATAGCAAGCTACTGTTGTTGGTCTCCCCCTTTAAAAAATAAATTTAATATCGCGTGGACCATTGGCCCACATATCAGATATTAAACTGATAAGAACAGATACTACACTTGATCTTAGCCAAAAGGCCGAGAAAGGTATGCCTAAACATAATTCGCAGCTTTAGTTATAAAGCTTCGATACGTAGCAACGATGCAAACTAAATCATGGTGGTGCAAAGCTCGAACTCCTAATATCGGCATATCTATATGAATAGGATTCAAATTAATTTTTTTTATTGGAATAACAAATTCACCCTTGGTGCAAGTAACTAATTGCGTGGATAATCTTAAGTATTGGCGATTAAATTTATATGATATTGCGGTTACACAATTTTTTTGTTGATGTCGTGTGCACGGACCTCTTACTCAGAATTTATTTCATTCTTGACGTGCAGTGGCACTTCCCGAAAGATATTCCCCTCCTTTATGTCGAGTTGGGATCGAGCCGAGCAGCAACGATTAATTGGTTCAAGCATTTGAGAGACTGCCTCCGCGATTCGCAGGTATTGAGATCACTTGTTTTATTAATTGATGTCCCTTTGCATATTATGATAGCGCAATGGAATTCTTCTAAATATCTAAATGTTTTACATTACTCTACTTGGTTTACAAAGTACAACTTGATTGCCGCAAATATACTTGAATTAAACAACAAACTAACTAAATGGATTCAAGGAGTAGCTTGCTTTTGCCATTCCGTCTCACATATTAGTACGCTGTGTCCTTTTCTCAAGCAAGCTTTGAGAATTAATGTTGTTTTCGCTATTTAATAAACTGATGCACACCAGGTTTTGTAGTGCCATATTAGTGCCATATTGCATTAATAACGAAACCTGGGGTCTTGCAATTTCGTGCCACGTGTTTTTACTAATTTCTTTTCCTGCTAAATTTTATTGTTCACGAAATCTGCTTAATGTAAGATACCTTAGTGGCTTTGTCTAGAAAATATCAACGAGCATAGTAAGCCATGATTCTCAAGATAACATAGGATGCTTTAAGGATGATATGCGTGTTATCTGAACATTTATTGTATGTTTTGGTAGGGTGTGCCAGGCCCAGTAGTAGTGCAACACTTGGGCGACACATGAGGACCCCAATAGCAAGCTATTGTGGCGGGACTCCCCGTATAAAAAAATACTATAATATCGAGTGGACCATTGGCCCACATATCAGATATTAAACTGATAAGAACAGAAACTATGCTTGATCTTAGCCAATAGGCTGAGAATGGCTGGCCTAAAGGCAGGCCTAAACGCTGTTGGTGACTTTGTTTATAAAGCTGAGATCAGGTAGACACTGCCCATGACATCTCGGGGTGGTGTGGAACTCGGATAGGTAGTAAACTCTTACCGTAACTGCCGTAGAAGATTAGGCGAAATTAATAAAAATTAGTAATAGTTGTGCTGTCTAAGTTGCCTGACCTTCATCCCTAGATTAATTACATACCTTTCTAAGCTCAGATAAAAGTTATCATGTAACTAGTGGACAAATACATCAAACACGTCTTGTTTAATTATATTTTTTATCGAGTGTAAGAACATTTGTCTTATTTATTTACATATCAAATTACAATTTCTTTTATAATGGTGGGTTAATATGACGAAACTTACTTTCTTAGGTTGTATTCCTGTATGTATGATCAGAGTGTTTGATCGAGTCATTTAATAAATTTATTGGTAAACTAATTTAATACAATTGGTCCTTGAGACGAAAATCGAGTGAATTACGTTGCTAGAAAATATTTAAACCATGTTTTGGTTGGTGCGTCAGCAACACTTGGGCGACATGTATAAAAATTCTTTTTTACTATTAATAAATAAACTCCTTGGAAAATAAGTACGTAACAGATATACAAAATAAAAAAATAAGTCACATGTCATGTTCAATTATATTAAAAATTATCAGGGAAATAAACCTTACATGTCAAATTACAATTAGTTGCAAGTTAAAAAAAAAGAAGGCACGTTTCATGTTCAATCATATTAAAGATAACCAATGGTTAAAAGCTTGCATGTCAAAGTACAATTTAAATTGAAAAGGTTTAATTTATATTATTATAAAGCTTACAAATTATCTTTTGTTTGATTGCAAAATCCTCTTAAATTTTTAAAACTCATGAAAATAAATTTTCTACAAATGGTATATTACGATGTTGCTACAAAACCATTGTTACTAATGTTGGCGTGGGCTGCGCGAACGCAAGCCCACCTATCACAAATAATGATGTAGACTCCACCACTTGGGTAGATCTTAAGCAAGCACCCCTCCCGAGTGCAATGGGAGGTCACTGACCAAGGCCATGGACCTTATTGATCGTCCATTAACCCCATCCAGGTAAGTAGGTTGCCAAGTTGTCCGTATGCCTTTAATTATACACTTTTCGTGAACTTCAGATTCCCATATTATCGTTGAGGGATAGAGTTACAAACAAGCCAACAGTAAGATATGCAACAGTTTGTATATAAACCTTTTATTTATTAGTCCGTTCAGTTTTTATTTACTAGGTTGCAGCCTGAGCAAAACATGTCTTCCGACCCTTGTAGTTGTGTTTCTTTCATGTTTCCCCATTTCTACCCGCTGCCATAGGCTCGAACACCAAAATCATCCTTGATAGATGTATTTCAGTTGATGGTTGTTTCACTAGCTCTCTCTTTTTGTGTATGCGGAGTTTGTGTGTCAAACTTTAGATGATAGTATTAGTTTATTAGATGTAGGTAGTTCTAGATTCCACGATTACAATCATTAAATCTGATTGTCACCGGTACTTTAGGGAACACACAGCAGTAGTTTCACTTGCAATCCAGAGTTGCGACATGTATTTATGCAGTACCTTTGTTGAAAGTATAGGTGTAGAACCGGGAAATTATAAATCTGAGCAACATTACACATTATAAAAAAAAACATGTAGGGTTATATTTTCAAGAAATTTTTTGACAATGATTTGTTGGGGTGTGCCAGGCCCGAGCAGTAGTGCATCACTTGGGCGACACGTGGAGACCACCAATAGCAAGCTACTGTTGTTGGTCTCCCCCTTTAAAAAATAAATTTAATATCGCGTGGACCATTGGCCCACATATCAGATATTAAACTGATAAGAACAGATACTACACTTGATCTTAGCCAAAAGGCCGAGAAAGGTATGCCTAAACATAATTCGCAGCTTTAGTTTAAAAGCTTCGATACGTAGCAACGATGCAAACTAAATCATGGTGGTGCAAAGCTCGAACTCCTAATATCGGCATATCTATATGAATAGGATTCAAATTAATTTTTTTTATTGGAATAACAAATTCACCCTTGGTGCAAGTAACTAATTGCGTGGATAATCTTAAGTATTGGCGATTAAATTTATATGATATTGCGGTTACACAATTTTTTTGTTGATGTCGTGTGCACGGACCTCTTACTCAGAATTTATTTTATTCTTGACGTGCAGTGGCACTTCCCGAAAGATATTCCCCTCCTTTATGCCGAGTTGGGATCGAGCCGAGCAGCAACGATTAATTGGTTCAAGCATTTGAGAGACTGCCTCCGCGATTCGCAGGTATTGAGATCACTTGTTTAATTAATTGATGTCCCTTTGCAGATTATGATAGCGCAATGGAATTCTTCTAAATATCTAAATGTTTTACATTACTCTACTTGGTTTACAAAGTACAACTTGATTGCCGCAAATATACTTGAATTAAACAACAAACTAACTAAATGGATTCAAGGAGTAGCTTGCTTTTGCCATTCCGTCTCACATATTAGTACGCTGTGTCCTTTACTCAAGCAAGCTTTGAGAATTAATGTTGTCGTCGCTATTTAATAAACTGATGCACACCAGGTTTTGTAGTGCCATATTAGTGCCATATTGCATTAATAACGAAACCTGGGGTCTTGCAATTTCGTGCCACGTGTTTTTACTAATTTCTTTTCCTGCTAAATTTTATTGTTCACGAAATCTGCTTAATGTAAGATACCTTAGTGGCTTTGTCTAGAAAATATCAACGAGCATAGTAAGCCATGATTCTCAAGACAACATAGGATGCTTTAAGGATGATATGCGTGTTATCTGAACATTTATTGTATGTTTTGGTAGGGTGTGCCAGGCCCAGTAGTAGTGCAACACTTGGACGACACATGAGGACCCCAATAGCAAGCTATTGTGGCGACACTCCCCGTATAAAAAAATACTATAATATCGTGTGGACCATTGGCCCACATATCAGATATTAAACTGATAAGAACAGATACTACGCTTGATCTTAGCCAAAAGGCTGAGAATGGCTGGCCTAAAGGCAGGCCTAAACGTTGTTGGTGACTTTGTTTATAAAGCTGAGATCAGGTAGACACTGCCCATGGCATCTCGTGGTGGTGTGGAACTCGGATAGGTAGTAAACTCTTACCATAACTGCCGTAGAAGATGAGGCGAAATTAATAAAAATTAGTAATAGTTGTGCTGTCTAAGTTGCCTGACCTTCATCCCTAGATTAATTACATACCTTTCTAAGCTCAGATAAAAGTTATCATGTAACTAGTGGACAAATACATCAAACACGTCTTGTTTAGTTATATTTTTTATCGAGTGTAAGAACATGTGTCAAGTGTTTAAATTTATTTACATATCAAATTACAATTTCTTTTATAATGGTGGGTTAATATGACGAAACTTACTTTCTTAGGTTGTATTCCTGTATGTATGATCAGAGTGTTTGATCGAGTCATTTAATAAATTTATTGGTAAACTAATTTAATACAATTGGTCCTTGAGACGAAAATCGAGTGAATTACGTTGCTAGAAAATATTTAAACCATGTTTTGGTTGGTGCGTCAGCAACACTTGGGCGATATGTATAAAAATTCTTTTTTACTATTAATAAATAAACTCCTTGGAAAATAAGTACGTAACAGATATACAAAATAAAAAAATAAGTCACATGTCATGTTCAATTATATTAAAAATTATCAGGGAAGTAAACCTTACATGTCAAATTACAATTAGCTGCAAGTTAAAAAAAAAAAGAAGGCACGTTTCATGTTCAATCATATTAAAGATAACCAATGGTTAAAAGCTTGCATGTCAAAGTACAATTTAAATTGAAAAGGTTTAATTTATATTATTATAAAGCTTACAAATTATCTTTTCTTTTGATTGCAAAATCCTCTTAAATTTTTAAAACTCATGAAAATAAATTTTCTACAAATGGTATATTACGATGTTGCTACAAAACCATTGTTACTAATGTTGGCGTGGGCTGCGCGAACGCAAGCCCACCTATCACAAATAATGATGTAGACTCCACCACTTGGGTAGATCTTAAGCAAGCACCCCTCCCGAGTGCAATGGGAGGTCACTGACCTAGGCCATGGACCTTATTGATCGTCCATTAACCCCATCCAGGTAAGTAGGTTGCCAAGTTGTCCGTATGCCTTTAATTATACACTTTTCGTGAACTTCAGATTCCCATATTATCGTTGAGGGATAGAGTTACAAACAAGCCAACAGTAAGATATGCAACAGTTTGTATATAAACCTTTTATTTATTAGTCCATTCAGTTTTTATTTACTAGGTTGCAGCCTGAGCAAAACATGTCTTCCGACCCTTGTAGTTGTGTTTCTTTCATGTTTCCCCATTTCTACCCGCTGCCATAGGCTCGAACACCAAAATCATCCTTGATAGATGTATTTCAGTTGATGGTTGTTTCACTAGCTCTCTCTTTTTGTGTATGCGGAGTTTGTGTGTCAAACTTTAGATGATAGTATTAGTTTATTAGATGTAGGTAGTTCTAGATTCCACGATTACAATCATTAAATCTGATTGTCACCAGGTACTTTAGGGAACACACAGCAGTAGTTTCACTTACAATCCAGAGTTGCGACATGTATTTATGCAGTACCTTTGTTGAAAGTATAGGTGTAGAACCGGGAAATTAATCTGAGCAACATTACACATTATAAAAAAAAACATGTAGAGTTATATTTTCAAGAAATTTTTTGACAATGATTTGTTGGGGTGTGCAGGCCCGAGCAGTAGTGCAACACTTGGGCGACACGTGGAGACCACCAATAGCGAGCTACTGTTGTTGGTCTCCCCCTTTAAAAAATAAATTTAATATCGCGTGGACCATTGGCCCACATATCAGATATTAAACTGATAAGAACAGATACTACACTTGATCTTAGCCAAAAGGCCGAGAAAGGTATGCCTAAACGTAATTCGCAGCTTTAGTTATAAAGCTTCGATAAGTAGCAACGATGCAAACTAAATCATGGTGGTGCAAAGCTCGAACTCCTAATATCGGCATATCTATATGAATAGGATTCAAATTAATTTTTTTTATTGGAATAACAAATTCACCCTTGGTGCAAGTAACTAATTGCGTGGATAATCTTAAGTATTGGCGATTAAATTTATATGATATTGCGGTTACACAATTTTTTTGTTGATGTCGTGTGCACGGACCTCTTACTCAGAATTTATTTCATTCTTGACGTGCAGTGGCACTTCCCGAAAGATATTCCCCTCTTTTATGCCGAGTTGGGATCGAGCCGAGCAGCAACGATTAATTGGTTCAAGCGTTTGAGAGACTGCCTCCGCGATTCGCAGGTATTGAGATCACTTGTTTAATTAATTGATGTCCCTTTGCAGATTATGATAGCGCAATGGAATTCTTCTAAATATCTAAATGTTTTACATTACTGTACTTGGTTTACAAAGTACAACTTGATTGCCGCAAATATACTTGAATTAAACAACAAACTAATTGAATGGATTCAAGGAGTAGCTTGCTTTTGCCATTCCGTCTCACATATTAGTACGCTGTGTCCTTTACTCAAGCAAGCTTTGAGAATTAATGTTGTCGTCGCTATTTAATAAACTGATGCACACCAGGTTTTGTAGTGCCATATTAGTGCCATATTGCATTAATAACGAAACCTGGGGTCTTGCAATTTCGTGCCACGTGTTTTTACAAATTTCTTTTCCTGCTAAATTTTATTGTTCACGAAATCTGCTTAATGTAAGATACCTTAGTGGCTTTGTCTAGAAAATATCAACGAGCATAGTAAGCCATGATTCTCAAGACAACATAGGATGCTTTAAGGATGATATGCGTGTTATCTGAACATTTATTGTATGTTTTGGTAGGGTGTGCCAGGCCCAGTAGTAGTGCAACACTTGGGCGACACATGAGGACCCCAATAGCAAGCTATTGTGGCGGGACTCCCCGTATAAAAAAATACTATAATATCGTGTGGACCATTGGCCCACATATCAGATATTAAACTGATAAGAACAGATACTACGCTTGATCTTAGCCAAAAGGCTGAGAATGGCTGGCCTAAAGGCAGGCCTAAACGTTGTTGGTGACTTTGTTTATAAAGCTGAGATCAGGTAGACACTGCCCATGGCATCTCGTGGTGGTGTGGAACTCGGATAGGTAGTAAACTCTTACCGTAACTGCCGTAGAAGATGAGGCGAAATTAATAAAAATTAGTAATAGTTGTGCTGTCTAAGTTGCCTGACCTTCATCCCTAGATTAATTACATACCTTTCTAAGCTCGGATAAAAGTTATCATGTAACTAGTGGACAAATACATCAAACACGTCTTGTTTAGTTATATTTTTTATCGAGTGTAAGAACATGTGTCAATTGTTTAAATTTATTTACATATCAAATTACAATTTCTTTTATAATGGTGGGTTAATATGACGAAACTTACTTTCTTAGGTTGTATTCCTGTATGTATGATCAGAGTGTTTGATTGAGTCATTTAATAAATTTATTGGTAAACTAATTTAATACAATTGGTCCTTGAGACGAAAATCGAGTGAATTACGTTGCTAGAAAATATTTAAACCATGTTTTGGTGTGGTGCGTCAGCAACACTTGGGCGACATGTATAAAAATTCTTTTTTACTATTAATAAATAAACTCCTTGGAAAATAAGTATGTAACAGATATACAAAATAAAAAAAATTAGTCGCATGTCATGTTCAATTATATTAAAAATTATCAGGGAAATAAACCTTACATGTCAAATTACAATTAGCTGCAAGTTAAAAAAAAAGAAGGCACGTGTCATGTTCAATTATATTAAAGATAACCAATGGTTAAAAGCTTGCATGTCAAAGTACAATTTAAATTGAAAAGGATTAATTTATATTATTATAAAGCTTACAAATTATCTTTTGTTTGATTGCAAAATCCTCTTAAATTTTTAAAACTCATGAAAATAAATTTTCTACAAATGGTATATTACGATGTTGCTACAAAACAATTGTTACCAATGTTGGCGTGGGCTGCGCAAACGCAAGCCCACCTATCACAAATAATGATGTAGACTCCACCACTTGGGTAGATCTTAAGCAAGCACCCCTCCCGAGTGCAATGGGAGGTCACTAACCTAGGCCATGGACCTTATTGATCGTCCATTAACCCCATCCAGGTAAGTAGGTTGCCAAGTTGTCCGTATGCCTTTAATTATACTGTAATATCCCACTTTTTTTTTATGTGTATATTATATAATTAAATTGAGTACTTATTTATAAAAATATATTTTTATTGTAAATTAGATTATTAGTATTAATTTAATTTAAAATTATTTCATGTGTAGATAAAATTTCTGTTACGCTGGGATAAGAATGAATTGTGATAAGTGAATTTAGAATACTAATCTTTAAACCTAATTCTAGTTGATTTACGTCCATCTACCTAGTTCTATAAATACATGATACTAGGAGTTAACCATATTAGAAAAGAAAACAGAGGAGAGGACACAAACAGAGCCAGTATACACGGACATCATATATAAGGTACATAATGAACTTCATACATATGTGTGCATGTACTATACCACATCAGCACCCTACAATTTTTAGTCCTCTTCTTAATTGAAAGTTTTGACGTATCATATTTGTGCCCACTAGATTATTTACAAATTCTGATTAAAATTATATGCTCCTTTAAAATTGAAGCCTATACTTTGTTTTGTTAAAGGCATGATGAACAACTACGGTAATTAATTCCAATGCGATTATCAGGACTTTACATCAGTTTATTGTTTTGTATATGTATTATTTAGCTAAATTGATTTTAGTGAATATCTTGCATATCAATATATTCATTTTTTAATTGGTTTTACTTTCATTTTGAATACAAGTGTACCTTTACTATTTATCTTTGAAATTCAATAATAATCAGAATTTTATATACATATATATATATATATATATTTGGAACATGAATTTTGTTAAGGAATTTTGCAATATAATATTGCAAAGTGTTACTGCATGAATTTAATTAACGAAATTATTTAATGCTATGCTAGTATGCTTACATAAAGGCAAACATAACCCATTCCCATAAGTAAGAAATTACATGTCCCGGTGGATGGTTAAAATGGAGTACTAGTTTGATCAGTTGGTCACAACAGGTTCACAGGTTCATTAATTTAGTGTATGTGTTTTATAGATGTTCGGTTCACTTTGGTGTAAGCTTTTGCCATGTATTGCATGTGTATATATGTAAATTAGCTACTGTTAGTTTAATTAAATAATGTAAAGTTAGCTAGATAGTTAATAACATATTAAATGCTAAATTATATAAGTTTTACATGACAACCCATTGGCTTGAATGTACCTATTTAAATAGTTATATGAGTATTATATAATTATTATAGAATTGATGATGGGTTAATTTATTTATTCTATTATTAGATTGAGTTTGGAGCTTATAGTGGATTTTGGTATTTATTGGATCAATTTAGACAAAATATTAAGGTACGAATTCTTAATTCTTTTCTCTCTCCTTCTAAATTATCAATATTCATTAAATATATTGTTGAATCAAACTTATAAATTGTCACCTTTTTGTACTCTCCTTGATACGAGTTATTTGTTATCTTTTTCATTATAACATTTTATTCTTTACTCGTTACATTTATTGTCGATTCAATTTTATAAAATTGTGACCCTTGTATTCTTTGTGTACTTTTAGTGCACATTCGTATTTTCATTTCGTCTCCCTTATTGTTGGAATTTTTATTGCCAGCTCATATATATTTGATTTGTTTCGTTTCGCTATTTTATTGCGACATTGCTTTGTTTATTTTGTTCTGTGCAATGAGTCTGGCAATATTTTTGAAACCTATTTGTTGGGCTCTTAGACCTATCTATGTGGTTAAATCATAGACGAGTTCATGGAGTTCGGAGTGTCTGGTGAACTCGGCACTTACTCGTATCGGTGCTGTGAGTATACGAGCACGTCTCTGGGGTATGAGATTGTGTATAGATCATGATCGCTAATATGTGTTTTCTTCTTCTGGATTACCGAAGAAGGATTCTATGTTTTGTAGAGATGCTTTGTGCATTTCATGTGTTTTCTTCTCGTGGATTACCGGGGAAGAATTCTCTGTTTTGTACTTCGCTTTGTGCGAGTACATATTTGTATAAGAGACCCTTATGGATACATACCTTACTTGATTCAGCCTTATATGTGTTCTGCTTCATTTAAGTATTTTGTTCTTGTTGGTTATCTTGCTTCATTTTGTATTAGACTTGTTTTGAAAATTCTGTGTTGGTAAGACACAATTCATTTGGACATTTGAAACCTTATTTCATTTTTATATTATATTCGTACTGGGCATTTGGCTCACTCGTATTGTTTTCCTTCCGCAGGTAATCAGGGGTAAACGGGGTTGAGATGAGTGATGCCAACCAGCCTTTAACTGCAGTCTTATATAGTAGTATAAATAAATTCGAGGACTTGCAGATTTGTTTTCATACTTTTCAGTATTTTCATTTTGAAGATTAAAACATTGATATTTATTAGGATTTTCGGTTCTTTTCTATTTTGATTAAATATATTATGGATTTTATTATGATATTTGTCTATTAGTTAACGATCCGAAAAGTCGGGTTGTTACAGTTGGTATCAGAGCTAAGGATATAGATTCTGTAGACTGTCTTTTAGGCATTGACCTGTGAGTTTTGGGTTGACTTCGCATGGGTAGGATTATGACTTTAAATATTGACCTATGATATGATTGTTTCGTATGTGCACTCACGAAAAAAAAAAATTGCAGAATGCCGCCAAAGAAATCTAATACTAGCCAAAACACTGGGGGAAATGTTACTCAGCAAATTGTGATGGATCAAAACACCTTTATGCATATGGTGCAACAGGTGGTGGCTCAGCAAACGCAGAATCCTGGTGGTAACACACAGAATCAAGAAGGCCAGACTATGTTTGATCGTTTTATGAAACAAAGGCCTAATTGCTTCAAGGAGGCCAAGACCCCGATGGATGCGGAAGTGTGGATTGATCATATGGAGAAGATCTTTCGGGTACTTAACTGTTCTGAGCTGGAAAAGGCTCGTTTTGGCATTTACCGTCTTGAGGGGGATGCTAGCATTTGGTGGAAGTCAGTGGTAGCTTCTCACGCAGCTGGATATGAGAATACTGTCACTTGGAATGTGTTTAAGGCACAGTTCGATCAGAGGTACTTTCCTGCCAGTATCCGTGAGGAGTATGTTCGGGAATATCAGAGCATAACTCAGAAGGAGGATGAATCTGTGGCGGACTTTCAGATCAGGTTTCAGAGGTTAGCTGGCTATGCACGGACCGTTGCTGGTACAGAGGAAGATAAAATCATGAAATTCAAGTGGGCTTTGAAGACTTCGATCCGAAACCACATCATTGCAAACCGCTACACTACGATGGACAGTTTGGTAGACAGTGCCAGAGATCAAGAACTTCATCAAACAGACTTCCGTAAGCAGCAAGACATGCAGAATCAGAAAAGAAAAAGGGATGACGAATCTACCGAGCAAAACAAGAATCTTAAGAATAATAATGGATCTTCTGGTGGATTTGAGAAAAATGATCATGGGTATAACACACGAAACTTTCGACAGAGAAATGGAAACCAGGAAAATCAGAATGAAGCAAAGTCTCATTGTCAACATTGTGGGAAGATGCACGGTGGAAACACTTGTCATTGGACTACTGGCGCATGTTTTAGGTGCGCGGAACAAGGTCACACTATTCGAAATTGCAAAGTGACATCCAACAATCGCAAGGATAATGATGATCAAGACGGAAACAATAAACAAATAACTGCAAATGACGCTGCAAATAATTGAGGTATTATTATCAAAACCACTTTCTATTATTGTGATTCATGTTATAAATTTTAATGTGTGCATAATAAATTCTTGTATTTATATTTTTTTGTGATGCTTGCGCATCTGACCAATCCTATTTGTGAAAGTTTATTGTCATTTTTACATGGGAATTATTATGTGTTTAAAAAAAATGTGATTAGACGATTTCCCTAATCAAATTGGTTTGGAAGGATTTTGAAATTTCTGAAGTCGTGATATTTTTTGAGAATCGACATTTGTGTCCATTTGAGATGTTTGCATTTTGGAAATAGGTATGCAGCTAAAATTTCGAGGACGAAATTTTTGTAAGGAGGGAAGAATGTAATATCCCACTTTTTTTATGTGTATATTATATAATTAAATTGAGTACTTATTTATAAAAATATATTTTTATTGTAAATTAGATTATTAGTATTAATTTAATTTAAAATTATTTCATGTGTAGATAAAATTTCTGTTACGCTGGGATAAGAATGAATTGTGATAAGTGAATTTAGAATACTAATCTTTAAACCTAATTCTAGTTGATTTACGTCCATCTACCTAGTTCTATAAATACATGATACTAGGAGTTAACCATATTAGAAAAGAAAACAGAGGAGAGGACACAAACAGAGCCAGTATACACGGACATCATATATAAGGTACATAATGAACTTCATACATATGTGTGCATGTACTATACCACATCAGCACCCTACAATTTTTAGTCCTCTTCTTAATTGAAAGTTTTGACGTATCATATTTGTGCCCACTAGATTATTTACAAATTCTGATTAAAATTATATGCTCCTTTAAAATTGAAGCCTATACTTTGTTTTGTTAAAGGCATGATGAACAACTACGGTAATTAATTCCAATGCGATTATCAGGACTTTACATCAGTTTATTGTTTTGTATATGTATTATTTAGCTAAATTGATTTTAGTGAATATCTTGCATATCAATATATTCATTTTTTAATTGGTTTTACTTTCATTTTGAATACAAGTGTACCTTTACTATTTATCTTTGAAATTCAATAATAATCAGAATTTTATATACATATATATATATATATATATATTTGGAACATGAATTTTGTTAAGGAATTTTGCAATATAATATTGCAAAGTGTTACTGCATGAATTTAATTAACGAAATTATTTAATGCTATGCTAGTATGCTTACATAAAGGCAAACATAACCCATTCCCATAAGTAAGAAATTACATGTCCCGGTGGATGGTTAAAATGGAGTACTAGTTTGATCAGTTGGTCACAACAGGTTCACAGGTTCATTAATTTAGTGTATGTGTTTTATAGATGTTCGGTTCACTTTGGTGTAAGCTTTTGCCATGTATTGCATGTGTATATATGTAAATTAGCTACTGTTAGTTTAATTAAATAATGTAAAGTTAGCTAGATAGTTAATAACATATTAAATGCTAAATTATATAAGTTTTACATGACAACCCATTGGCTTGAATGTACCTATTTAAATAGTTATATGAGTATTATATAATTATTATAGAATTGATGATGGGTTAATTTATTTATTCTATTATTAGATTGAGTTTGGAGCTTATAGTGGATTTTGGTATTTATTGGATCAATTTAGACAAAATATTAAGGTACGAATTCTTAATTCTTTTCTCTCTCCTTCTAAATTATCAATATTCATTAAATATATTGTTGAATCAAACTTATAAATTGTCACCTTTTTGTACTCTCCTTGATACGAGTTATTTGTTATCTTTTTCATTATAACATTTTATTCTTTACTCGTTACATTTATTGTCGATTCAATTTTATAAAATTGTGACCCTTGTATTCTTTGTGTACTTTTAGTGCACATTCGTATTTTCATTTCGTCTCCCTTATTGTTGGAATTTTTATTGCCAGCTCATATATATTTGATTTGTTTCGTTTCGCTATTTTATTGCGACATTGCTTTGTTTATTTTGTTCTGTGCAATGAGTCTGGCAATATTTTTGAAACCTATTTGTTGGGCTCTTAGACCTATCTATGTGGTTAAATCATAGACGAGTTCATGGAGTTCGGAGTGTCTGGTGAACTCGGCACTTACTCGTATCGGTGCTGTGAGTATACGAGCACGTCTCTGGGGTATGAGATTGTGTATAGATCATGATCGCTAATATGTGTTTTCTTCTTCTGGATTACCGAAGAAGGATTCTATGTTTTGTAGAGATGCTTTGTGCATTTCATGTGTTTTCTTCTCGTGGATTACCGGGGAAGAATTCTCTGTTTTGTACTTCGCTTTGTGCGAGTACATATTTGTATAAGAGACCCTTATGGATACATACCTTACTTGATTCAGCCTTATATTTGTTCTGCTTCATTTAAGTATTTTATTCTTGTTGGTTATCTTGCTTCATTTTGTATTAGACTTGTTTTGAAAATTCTGTGTTGGTAAGACACAATTCATTTGGACATTTGAAACCTTATTTCATTTTTATATTATATTCGTACTGGGCATTTGGCTCACTCGTATTGTTTTCCTTCCGCAGGTAATCAGGGGTACACGGGGTTGAGATGAGTGATGCCAACCAGCCTTTAACTGCAGTCTTATATAGTAGTATAAATAAATTCGAGGACTTGCAGATTTGTTTTCATACTTTTCAGTATTTTCATTTTGAAGATTAAAACATTGATATTTATTAGGATTTTCGGTTCTTTTCTATATTGATTAAATATATTATGGATTTTATTATGATATTTGTCTATTAGTTAACGATCCGAAAAGTCGGGTTGTTAACTTTTCGCGAACTTCAGATTCCCATATTATCGTTGAGGGATAGAGTTACAAACAAGCCAACAGTAAGATATGCAACAGTTTGTTTTTAACCCTTTTATTTATTAGTCCGTTCAGTTTTTATTTACTAGGTTGCAGCCTGAGCAAAACATGTCTTCCGACCCTTGTAGTTGTGTTTCTTTCATGTTTCCCCATTTCTACCCGCTGCCATAGGCTCGAACACCAAAATCATCCTTGATAAATGTATTTCAGTTGATGGTTGTTTCACTAGCGCTCTCTTTTTGTGTATGCGGAGTTTGTGTGTCAAACTTTAGAAAGTATTAGTTTATTAGATGTAGGTAGTTCTAGATTCCACGATTACAATCATTAAATCTGATTGTCACCAGGTACTTTAGGGACCACACAGCAGTAGTTTCACTTACAATCCAGAGTTGCGACATGTATTTATGCAGTACCTTTGTTGAGAGTATAGGTGTAGAACCGGGAAATTATAAATCTGAGCAACATTACGCATTATAAAAAAAACATGTAGAGTTATATTTTCAAGAAATTTTTTGACAATGATTTGTTGGGGTGTGCCAGGCCCGAGCAGTAGTGCAACACTTGGGCGACACGTGGAGACCACCAATAGCAAGCTATTGTTGTTGGTCTCCCCCTTTAAAAAATAAATTTAATATCGCGTGGACCATTGGCCCACATATCAGATATTAAACTGATAAGAACAGATACTACACTTGATCTTAGCCAAAAGGCCGAGAAAGGTATACCTAAACATAATTCGCAGCTTTAGTTATAAAGCTTCGATAAGTAGCAACGATGCAAACTAAATCATGGTGGTGCAAAGCTCGAACTCCTAATATCGGCATATCTATATGAATAGGATTTAAATTAATTTTTTTTATTGGAATAACATATTCACCCTTGGTGCAAGTAACTAATTGCGTGGATAATCTTAAGTATTGGCGATTAAATTTATATGATATTGTGGTTACACAATTTTTTTGTTGATGTCGTGTGCACGGACCTCTTACTCAGAATTTATATCATTCTTGACGTGCAGTGGCACTTCCCGAACGATATTCCCCTCCTTTATGCCGAGTTGGGATCGAGCCGAGCAGCAACGATTAATTGGTTCAAGCATTTGAGAGACTCCCTCCGCGATTCGCAGGTATTGAGATCACTTGTTTAATTAATTGATGTCCCTTTGCATATTATGATAGCGCAATGGAATTCTTCTAAATATATAAATGTTTTACATTACTCTACTTGGTTTACAAAGTACAACTTGATTGCCGCAAATGTACTTGAATTAAACAACAAACTAACTAAATGGATTCAAGGAGTATCTTGCTTTTGCCATTCCGTCTCACATATTAGTACGCTGTGTCCTTTACTCAAGCAAGCTTTGAGAATTAATGTTGTTGTCGCTATTTAATAAACTGATGCACACCAGGTTTTGTAGTGCCATATTAGTGCCATATTGCATTAATAACGAAACCTGGGGTCTTGCAATTTCGTGCCACGTGTTTTTACTAATTTCTTTTCCTGCTAAATTTTATTGTTCACAAAATCTGCTTAATGTAAGATACCTTAGTGGCTTTGTCTAGAATATCAACGAGCATAGTAAGCCATGATTCTCAAGGCAACATAGGTTGCTTTAAGGATGATATGCATTGTTATCTGAATATTTATTGTATGTTTTGGTAGGGTGTGCCTGGCCCAGTAGTAGTGCAACACTTGGGCGACACATGAGGACCCCAATAGCAAGCTATTGTGGCGGGACTCCCCGTATAAAAAAATACTATAATATCGTGTGGACCATTGGCCCACATATCAGATATTAAACTGATAAGAACAGATACTACGCTTGATCTTAGCCAAAAGGCTGAGAATGGCTGGCCTAAAGGCAGGCCTAAACGTTGTTGGTGACTTTGTTTATAAAGCTGAGATCAGGTAGACACTGCCCATGGCATCTCGTGGTGGTGTGGAACTCGGATAGGTAGTAAACTCTTACCGTAACTGCCGTAGAAGATGAGGCGAAATTAATAAAAATTAGTAATAGTTGTGCTGTCTAAGTTGCCTGACCTTCATCCCTAGATTAATTACATACCTTTCTAAGCTCAGATAAAAGTTATCATGTAACTAGTGGACAAATACATCAAACACGTCTTGTTTAGTTATATTTTTTATCGAGTGTAAGAACATGTGTCAAGTGTTTAAATTTATTTACATACCAAATTACAATTTCTTTTATAATGGTGGGTTAATATGACGAAACTTACTTTCTTAGGTTGTATTCCTGTATGTATGATCAGAGTGTTTGGTCGAGTCATTTAATAAATTTATTGGTAAACTAATTTAATACAATTGGTCCTTGAGACGAAAATCGAGTGAATTACGTTGCTAGAAAATATTTAAACCATGTTTTGGTTGGTGCGTCAGCAACACTTGGGCGACATGTATAAAAATTCGTTTTTACTATTAATAAATAAACTCCTTGGAAAATAAGTACGTAACAGATATACAAAATAAAAAAAAATAAGTCACATGTCATGTTCAATTATATTAAAAATTATCAGGGAAATAAACCTTACATGTCAAATTACAATTAGCTGCAAGTTAAAAAAAAGAAGGCACGTTTCATGTTCAATTATATTAAAGATAACCAATGGTTAAAAGCTTGCATGTCAAAGTACAATTTAAATTGAAAAGGTTTAATTTATATTATTACAAAGCTTACAAATTATCTTTTGTTTGATTGCAAAATCCTCTTAAATTTTTAAAACTCATGAAAATAAATTTTCTACAAATGGTATATTACGATGTTGCTACAAAACCATTGTTACTAATGTTGGCGTGGGCTGCGCGAACGCAAGCCCACCTATCACAAATAATGATGTAGACTCCACCACTTGGGTAGATCTTAAGCAAGCACCCCTCCCGAGTGCAATGGGAGGTCACTAACCTAGGCCATGGACCTTATTGATCGTCTAAGTAGGTTGCCAAGTTGTCTGTATGCCTTTAATTATACACTTTTCGTGAACTTCAGATTCCCATATTATCGTTGAGGGATAGAGTTACAAACAAGCCAACAGTAAGATATGCAACAGTTTGTATATAAACCTTTTATTTATTAGTCCGTTCAGTTATTATTTACTAGGTTGCAGCCTGAGCAAAACATGTCTTCCGACCCTTGTAGTACTTGTAGTAGTGTTTCTTTTATGTTTCCCCATTTCTACCCGCTGCCACAGGCTCGAACACCAAAATCATCCTTGATAGATGTATTTCAGTTGATGGTTGTTTCACTAGCTCTCTCTTTTTGTGTATGCGGAGTTTGTGTCAAACTTTAGAAGATAGTATTAGTTTATTAGACGTAGGTAGTTCTAGATTCCACGATTACAATCATTAAATCTGATTGTCACCAGGTACCTTAGGGAACACACAGCAGTAGTTTCGCTTACAATCCTGAGTTGCAATTAAACTTTAGTTATATTTTTTCGTCGAGCGTAATGACATATGTCAAGTGTTTAAATTCATTAACCAAACACACTTAGTATGGTTTGCAATTTGCATTGAATAAGTAATCAATATAATCAGGTTAATGTTGTGCTTATACTATTGTTGATATCCAAGAGTGATGTTATTTTTTCTTTGAGCACATTTCTTCCACAGCATTTATCATCTACGTTGTTCCACAGCATTTTTTTTTTTTTTTGCTTGAAAGTTTGTTTTCTTTGCTCCATCTTTGTCGAACATCTCATTTATCTTCATACCTTGTTCATTATTTTCCACTCTCATCTTCTCCACACTCTTTAGTGTTTGTATGCATGTAGTGATAGGTGGTTAATTATTAGCCTATTTGGTTCTGATTTCCACACTCTTTTAGTGTTCTGTATTCCGGTCTATAAATGTTAAGCATACAAGTTTTGAAGAACTAGATATCCTGAGTCATTAGCCTATTTGGTTCTAATTTGTTGCCACTGGATAGGGATTGCCCTTTTCGCAAAATAAAACTTATCAAGTTAATTTTTCACTTTTACTATACAGCCTATTGATTTTTTGGGGTTCTGATGTAGTGCAATGTTTTAATACTATATCCATTTGGTAGTTTCCTTCAAGCTGTTTGTTCCTGAAAAACCAACCTTGCTGCACAGACTTTCCTCTAAATTTACTGGATGCGGGAGGGTTCGAACTAAATGACATTTGCAATTTTAATTCCTACAAAATCTTTTCACTATAATTTTTGGAGCCTCTTGTTCATCTCGATGTGGGTTGCTTGGCAATTTAAGACACTAAGAAAGCTAGAAAGCATTTTCCTACACACACCAGTGAGACCTACTCATGTATTCTGCATTCCTTCATTATTTGAGCATTCACAATTCCAACAATTTTTCATTAAATACAACAAATCGAGTGGCATTTCATTAAAGACAATTTCTGAGGTAACATTGCAAACTTTTGAGGGAAGAAATTTCATACTTCTAGTTGCAATTCTTTTTGTAGAATAATTGAACTGATTTGTTAGTTTATTTTTTATGCGAGTGGAACTAAGCGAATAATTAGTTACAGTAACAACATTTAAGTGAAGTTGCGAGTGATTTTGTAGGAGTTTTTCATTTTGATTTAGGCTAAAGTTCTACTGTCTAATGTTAGAATGCGTATATATTTTTGTTGTAGTGCTCGTCTGATTTTTAAAGCATGTAATAGTGCCATGAAGTTTACAAGTGAATTGGATATTTTTTTGAGCTGATAAGAGGATGCTACCATCCCACATCGAAAGGGCCTCGAGATGCAAGAAATTAAAATGATATAAAGCGAGTGACTTGGGTTTTTGTAAAGGTATGATCCTTCAGGCAGTTAATGGGATGTGATGAGTGGTCAGAATATTGCACAAAAATATGCAATATGGGTGTCTAGCCTAAAGCCTGTTACGACAATCTAGGCATTCTCATCTTAACCAATCTGATCCCTGGCCCATCTTTAAATCAAGTTTAATTTTTCTGTCTCTTTTATTTTGTTTAACGTATTTTTACTATAAACATGTAAAAAAGTTCGAAAATATTTAGTTACTCTAGTTTGTAAATAAACGGTGCTTCAATTAGCACCGATAAAGCTGTTAGCTTAGTGGATATCTTATATACTAGCTTATAGCCACGAGTTATTTTTAATTTTCTATTATTTATTTATAGATTAATATAATATTATAAATGTTATTAATTTTTTTTGAAACTGATTATAAATATTATTTTTAACATGTTATTGGAAGAATTCAAACATTACATATTTGTATATAATAATTTTTAGTATTAAATATAAATTAATATGTTGTTGACAGAAATCGAACCTTAGACCTTTTGTATATAACAACTTTTAGTATTGTTGTTTCTAACGGTCATGATCATTTAAGTTGAAAATCTAATGGTTGTGAATTAGAGATAGATAATCGGGGTTAACCAAACTACAAATTATATCCATTTCGCTTATTATAATACTAGGAAACTTATCCGCGCTTCGCGCGGTTCATAAATTTTATTTTAAAATATTGATAATATATGAATTATATTTAAAAATTTATTGGTCTCTTAAATTTTTTTACAAAAAAATGAATCAAAACAATTTACTTGAATTATAAGTTTGAAAATACTCTCTTTATATATCTAAAATTTTCATAATTTCAAAAATATCATAAACATAAAAAGTAACAATTATAATACAAACGTAATCAAAAGTTAAAAATATTATATATAATAATAGTTTTTAAAGCCGGCGCCTCTCTCATAACATACATACTCAATAGTAGTGTAAGAATTTATTTAAATAGAATGTTAATTTATTTCAACACAACATAATGAACAACGGGTATATAACTTTTTTAACTATTTAATCTATCAATAAAGTTGGGTTTTTTCAATTAAATTGCTTTGCTCATAACCCATGTGTAATTTATTCATGTGTAAAAATAAAAACTCTTTGTATTATTTTTATTATAGGTGTTAAGTGAAAATTTATATACTTCTATAATTTATTACGATCATAATTACTAATATTGAAGATTGCTTGAGAAGTTAAGGGTCGTCTGTATTACAATTATTCGAAAAAAAATTGGAGTGTTATTCGATAGAAAATAAAAAAGACGCAATGTAAATAATTTTCAGTTGTCATTTTACCTAAAAATAAACTTAATTATAAATGAAATTACTTTTACTATTAAAATAATAAATATAATGCTCAAATAAAATTTTATAATTGTTTAATTAAATTTAATTAAATAAAATAATTATATATTTATTAGGTATAATTAATTACTAATTAATATGTCATTAAGAGCTGTTTAATGTAGGAAAATAATTTTAATAAAAAAATTAAAAAAACCAAAATTCAAGAAAGCCATTTTGAACGCTTCTATTAACTTTCAGATCTCTAGGCATTGTAATCCGCGCTTCGCGCAGTTTATAAACTTATATTTGAAATATTGAAGTTAGATAAAATAATTTTTATTATTTTTAAAAATTTATTGATCTCTTAAGAATTTCCTAAAAAATTGATTTAAAACAATTTATATAAATTATTAATTAGAAAACTACTCTCATCGTATAAATAAAATTTTGATAATCTTAAAAATAGAATAAGCATAAAAATTAGCAATGACAATACGAACGTAATCTTTCCGATTAAAATTATAAATATTAAATAGAATAACATTTTTTAAAGCCGACGACACCCCTCCCATCACAAAAATGTTCAATATTAGAGTAAAAATTTATTTAATTAGAATATTAATTTATTTCGACACAATATAATGAACAACAGGCGTAATTTTTTTATCCATTAATCCGTTGAAAAAATAGTTTGGTTGGTTTAATTTAATCGGTTTGGTCATACTCCATGTATAATTTATTAATGTGCAAAAATAATAATAGTTTGTATTTTTTTTATACAAATTTCAAATGTTAAGCGAAGATCTATATATTTTCATAATTTATTACGATTTCTAAATGAGTTATAATCAAAATTGTTTGAGAAGTTAAGATCATATTTACTACTTACGATCGTTCGAAAAGAAATTAATGTAGTCTTATAGGGAATGAAAAAGAATGCGATATAAACAATTTTCGGTCATTATTTTACCTAAAAATACACTTAATTATAATTATATATATATATATATATATATATATATATATATATATATATATATAATGTTGAAATAATAGTTATATGCTCAAACAAAGTTTTCTAAATTTTAAAAAATGTGAAATAAAGTAAATTTTATATAGATTTAATAGGTGTAATTAATGACTAATTAAAAGGTCATTAAGAGTTATTTAATGCAAGAACATATTTTTAATAAAAAATCAAAAATTGAAAATTCAAGAAAAATATTTAAAACGTTTCTTGTGCATTTCTGATCTCCTGGCATTATAATATATATAGATAGTATAAAAATGCAATCAAATTACTTAACGAAATAAATTTTCATTCAATAACTAGGAAGGACTTGAAACAAGTTAAGATATCTTCAGTTTGGTTAAAAAAATATTTTAACTCTGATTGGCGTGTGGGCTGCGGGCTGCGCTCAAACACACCTAACACAAAATATGATGTAGACTCCACCACTTGGATAGATATCAGATTAATAAAAATGCAATCAAATTACGTAACGAAATAAATTTTCATTCAATAGCTAGGAAGGACTTGAAACAAGTTAAGATATCTTCAGTTTGGTTAAAAAATAACGAAATAAATTTTCATTCAATAGCTAGGAAGGACTTGAAACAAGTTAAGATATCTTCAGTTTGGTTAAAAAAAATATTTTAACTCTGATTGGCGTGGGCTGCGCTCAAACACACCTAACACAAAATATGATGTAGACTCCACCACTTGGATAGATATTAAATTAGCACCCCTCCTAAGTGTCATGGAGATCACTAACCTAGGCCATGAACCTTATTTATCATTCATTGACCCCATCAAGGTAAGTATGTTTCAATATAGGTGGGATGGCTAAATTTATTCACATCTGATATGCTTGAAATTTGTGTTGTCTCGATGTGGGAATTTACTTACAAGTCACCTTTTCAAATTACTATTATCCCTTGCCTGCAAGAACTTTTAAAACAGTCTTTGGTGAATACATAAAAATTTCAAATGATTTCTTCACTTCACCTATATATTACTGTTAACGGAGGAATTTGGGAAAACAAATTCGGGGAGGGTTGCTGGAATTATGGTGGTAATTGATGGTGGTGAACGTCTAGGGTTAGGGTTTGTACTTTAGGGATGGCTGAGATTGTATGAGGTGATTATTGCAATATAGATCGAATATTGTATTCTCTCTTTTTCGCAAGGGTTTGCATCGTACCATACAATGTGCCTACGTACCCTATTTATAGGGATCAAGCCAAACGTAGTTCTTGGGGAACAAGTAATCGTAATGGGCTAGGTTTCCTTGTTTGAGAAGCCCATTGGACTGTGATCACCGCCTTTGATATGGACTTTAAAACCCAACTATTTTCTCGGATCGTAACGATGAAGCTATTGACCCGGTATTTTCGGGGTCAATACCTTCCGTAAGCCACGGAGATAAAATAGCTATAAGGCAGCCCATAACGAGGACGAGATCTGTTGATAGTTGGGCGAGATTCGCTTACAAGGGCGAGATCTAGCCTTTTAATTAAGTCAAGGACTTTACCTAAAGTCCATAATCTTTGCTTTCTATAATTAAGCTCGCTATGGGCGAGTTTATGGGAGAGGCTATTTATAGGTCCATGGGCGAGATCTCATAGGACGAGGCCTTGCTTGGGCCAGGCCTAACAATTCCCATGATCTATGACAGGTCATTTCCTATTCATGACTCAACCGAAGGCGAGATCCCTCAATTAGGACGAGGATATTTATGGGCATAACAACTACCCCCAGTTTCTTGCAATATTTATATAAAAGATATTATTTCAGATAAGGAATCTAGATAAGACGAGTTTCTTTTCTAAATGAATTGACGCTCCCGCCAAAATTCTTTCCCGCCAAAAAGTCGTCTCAACGATCGTTTAACCTTCCAATTCTTCTGACGCCACGTGTCCTCTTCACCCCCCTATATAAACCTTAGAATTTTCTCTTCATTCTCATTTTATCCTCAAAATCCACCAAGTGCTGTTGAATTTCCCCTAAAGCGAAGGCGAGGTCTCCAAATTTTGCAGACGAGAGCTATTTTCGGCAGGCGAGCTTATCAACGTTGTGGACGACTTTTCTTTTTCCAAAGGTATCGCCCTTCTATACCCATAACTTAATTTACAGCTTTTCCTTTAAATATATAAGTATGTAGAATAGAAATAATTGTTTAGGATAGAAATCGACCCCCCCCACTCAACAGATTAGGACCGTGCTTTAGATCCAGAGGGCGAGGACTCCCCTAACTACTTATATTTTATCTTCGCAATCGAATGTTTTAACTTAGTCCTCGCCCTCTCTTACAGATGTCGAAGGAAAACTCACCATCTGATGATTACATGGCGTCGCCCTCTGATGCTCATTCTCCTTCTCAGGAAGGAGTTAACAAATATTTAGATTCACAATGGGTAAAAAGCCATAAGAGATCCATCAATACCCAAAAAATTGCCATCGACCCAGATAAAGTTCTCGATCTTTCGGATAGTCTCCAAGTGGGCGACACTGTGGAGGATTTAGCTAGTACTTATCAAGCCCAGGATCTAGGTGATAGAAATGAGGGCGAGGATGATCTCTATGATCTCTTCACTGACTTGGATCCTGAAGAACCTGGTCCATCTAGATTAAGTAGAGGCCCTGGAAAAGACCTTGCCAGATATAGAGCAATGTTAGAAGAAGACTCGAACTTATTCAACTCCAAAGAAGAAGATGAAGTTGACCCTGAGGGCGAGAGCAGTGCTTCTAGTATGAACCCGGATGCAGAAGTTGAAGGTGAAGAAGAAGTATTATCCGCCTCTCCCCTTCGATATGCAATGGAATTACCCTCTCCTTGGAACAAACCATATAAACAACCCGTTCGTAAGTGCGACCTTGACCTTGACTTTGAAGATGATGTCCCTGAATCTCTGAGGGCGAAGCACAGATTTGATCAAGGCGTGATATCTTGTGCTGGTCTCGCCTCGACAATTTCTTCTGAAGAAATTATGTTTCTTATGGAGTACTATAACCTAGAAGGGAAATGGTTGAGGCCTCGCTCCTTTATGCGCATGCACATTTTTGACATTGCTGGACTTCCAACGCCAAGAATGGTCCTCACAAACAAATTAGTTGAACTAGGATTTGGATCGCCCATGCATCCTTATCTTCATCAAATTATTACCTACTTCAACATCGCCCCTGTTCAATTGTCGCCTAACAGCTACAGGGCAGCAATCGGGTTATACATGATGTACAGAAATAAAAAATATGATGCCCCAACAATGCAAGAGTTAAGCCATTTCCTTTCCTTAAGACGTTGTGGGAAAGATATTGGTTTTTATTACCTCGCCTACTGGGCGACTCATAATAGGAAAGGGTTCCTTACCGGGAATCCGAGTAACATGAAGATTTGGAAAGAAGATTTTTTTTATAACTTCGACGTTCCAAGACTAAGAACTCAATTCAACCTTAAACCATGTAAGTATTTCGTCCCTTTTTCCTTTAAATCTCGCCTGATAACAGTTTCGTTCTCTTTTCTTCATTAAACTCATGTCTTTGTTTTATTCATCTAGACACACCGTCCCAGACTAAATTAGTAGGCGATGCCGCAAAGAGAGCCCTAGAAATCTCTAATCTACCTCGATCGGAGAAAGACCTCGACCTTTTAGTAACCCGTGATAATCTTAGTGCCCACGGCTTTTATAACAAAGGACATGGACAGGTTCCATACATAAAATTCAAAAGGGGAACTAAGAGAGGCACCCGCAAGAAACAAATTGAAGGAAAACTCTCGGGTAAAGGTAACTCGCCTTTTGAGTATCACTCGCCCTCTCCTGTTAACTAGTATACATTACTTGTAAAATGGTTTTATTGTGTTCATGATTAACTCATATTCTTCTTTTGTTTATAGGTCAAATGGCGAGACTCCCCTTCGGTAACAATCCTTATGCTGACGCAGAACCCACTCCCTCTGCCAAAGCCAACATCCAACGTCCTTCTCCATCAAACATCTTGAACATACCTCGCCCTACTCCATCAACCATCAATGCTGGCGAGAAACAAGATAAGAATAGGAAGCGGGATGATGTAACTAAAAATCAGCCACACAAAAAACACAAAGGAATTACGGCTGAAGACTCGCCTTCTGACTCGGTTGTTTCGACCTTTGGCTCTGTTGCTGCGGAAAATTTCACTGACAATGATGTTAAGCTTCTAAAGAATCGCTCTGACGAGGAGGCTGAGTTCAGCTTTAGGGCGGGACTAGGAGATGCTTTTTATCATGGCTTAAAGGTTCTCGCCTTGAAGAACTCGACCATTAAAGATCAGGAGAGATCTCTTTAAAAACTAAAAGGCGAGGTGTCTTCCCACAGCATCAAGATGGGCGAGGTTCAGAGAAAACTTGACAGCGAGACGAAAGCCAGAAAAGATGATGTTGACAGGCTCCAGCTGGCGTTAGACAAGGCAAACTTCGATCTCGACAGCATGAAGAAATTTCATGAAGACGAGGTTGACAAGTTGAAAGTCGAGAACGACTTGCTTTCTGCTAGTTCGAGGAAAAGACAAAGTGAGGCTTATAATGCCGGATTCTTAGATTATCTCCGCAACTTCCTAGCAGCCGATCCCAACTACAACTGGTCTACCCACTTCGCCCCTTCCACCCCTGGCTATATGCTCAAATTCCAGGACGACAATGCTGATCTTATTGCTGCTGCCAAAGAAGAACTTCGACTGAAAATCGAAGCCGAGAAAAAGGCTATGGCTGAGGCAGAGGCGAGCAAGAAAGAGATAGCTGGGGGAGAAGCAAACTCGCCTTCTCAAACCATTGGAACATGACTGCAGGAACTTTTAATTATTGCCAAGACAATAGGAGTGCGGGCCCTCCTATAATGGCCTCGCCCTCTGTAATTTTTTCTTCAATCAAGTTAACTTATTCCCAACTAATTGGAGTGCGCGTCCTCCATTTAAAGACGTCGCCCTTGTATTGACTTATTTTGATTAATTATATCTCCTTGCCTGCATTCCAATAGTACTTCAACAACTTTTAATATATCACGCTTTTCTTGCTAAACTCTCGCCCTTTCCAAGGGACCTCGCCCTTTCGGAATTTTAACTTAACTTGTGAACCTTAATAAATAATTAAAAAGGTAACTACGATGTCTTCCAAAGGATATCTTCCCCTAACGGAGTACTTTACCTTGGAGTGATTTTATGAAATGCGAGATGTAATCATTCCACAAAGTTATCCAAAGTATTTTTAGAGATATTATCATCCAGTCGAAGGTTATATCTACCATATCTTCTAGAGGGTATCCCCCTCAAAGGGGGTCATTTTCCTCAGAATCTTATAAATTTTATGATATTCTCCTCAAAGGAGATCATTATTTGTTCAGAAATACCCTCCTCACAGGAGGTGGATTTTCCAAAGCTTGAACCCTGATGAGGCGCCGGAAGTACGGACATCCCCCCCGGAAGTACGGTTTTTGCAAGGATTTGGTAATTTGAGATACCCTCCTCAAAGGAGGTCGTTCTCCATCCCAGAAATATCCCTCCTCACAGGAGGTGGATTTCCCGAAGCTCGTGCCTTGATGAGGCGCCGGAAGTACGGACATCCCCCCCGGAAGTACGGTTTTTGCAAGGACTTTGATAATTTGAGATACCCTCCTCAAAGGAGGTCGTTCTCCATTCCAGAAATACCCTCCTCAAAGGAGGTGGATTTTCCGAAGTTAATTTTTTTAAAACTCTCCTCAAAGGAGACCATCGTTTTATACATCTATGAAAATCCTCCTTAAAGGAGGTCATCTATCACAGAATTTAAACGAAAAACAATCAAGAAAAACAAGCATGTTTTATTCATAAACATATAAATCCTGGCTAAGGAAGAGTACATGCACTACCCCCCTAGACTTTCATGAAAATAATAATTAAAGGAAAGTATAACAAAAGTAGAACATACATTACTGATAGTATTTCTTCAAGTGTTCCATGTTCCAAGCTCTCGGAATATGCTTCCCCTCCATATCGGCCAGATAATAAGTTCCTTCCCACAAGACTGCTCTCACTCTATAGGGACCTTCCCAATTAGCGCCAAATACTCCATGATTCTGGATTTTTGTGTTAGGCATCACCCGTCGGAGAACATAATCGCCCACCTGTAAAGGCCTCGCCCTAACTTTTGAATTGTAAAACCTTGCCACTCTTTGCTGGTAAGACACCAACCTAGCTTGAGAAGTTGTTCTGAATTCCTCTGCCAAATCCAAGTAAAGACGATGATTAACCTCATTCACTTCCGGCTGGTAATTATCTCTTCTAAAAGACCCTGCGCCCAACTCTACTGGAACCATTGCCTCACATCCATATGTCAAAGAAAAAGGAGTTTCTCCCGTGGTAGATCTAGGTGTCGTGTTATAACTCCATAAGACATTAGGCAATTCTTCGGGCCAACTCCCCTTACTGTCATCTAACTTTGCCTTGAGCGTGTGCTTGATTATCTTATTCACTGCCTCCGTTTGGTCGTTTGTCTGAGGATGGCTAACGGCAGAAAAACTTTTCTTAATTCCCAAATTATCACACATCTGCCTCATTTCTTTACTGTCAAATTGCTTCCCATTGTCAGATATCAATTTGTAAGGTATCCCGAAGCGACAAATGATGGACCGGTACACAAAGTCCACCAACTTTTTTGCCGTAATTGAAGCAAGAGGCTCCGCTTCTGCCCACTTGGTAAAATAATCAACTGCCACGACAGCATACTTCACCCCTCCTTTCCCCTTAGGGAGCTCTCCTATCAAATCAATTCCCCACATAGCAAAGGGCCAAGGACTCGTCAATGAAGTGAGAGGGGCTGCAGGACTGTTCACGTAATTGGCATACCTCTGACATTTATCGCAGGATCTAGCAAAAACCATCGAATCTTCCCGAAGAGTAGGCCAGAAATATCCTTGGCGTAATATCTTTTGCGCAAGAGAACCACCCCCCGAGTGATTTCCACAGATTCCCTCGTGAACCTCCCGTAGGACATAATTGCACTCCTCCCCATCTATGCATTTTAATAGTGGCTGATTAAAACCTCGTCTATAAAGAGAACCTCCAAAATCCACATAACGAGCTGCTTTATACCTGAGTCTTCTAGCCTCAATTCTATCATCTGGTAGAATTCCTTCCTTCAAATATTTCCAGATTGGGGTCATCCAAGTATCATGCTTAGTAACATCGACCTGCATTAATTCAACCTCTGGGACACTAGGTTGCTTCTGGACTTCCAAGGGGATAACTCCTAAAAGAGTGGCTTCCTTTTGCGACCCTAACTTAGCCAAAGCGTCTGCCTCCTCATTACCGTTTCTAGGAAGTTGCTCCAATCTCGCCTCCTGAAACAAACTCATCAACCTCTGGGTACACTTCATGTATAACTCGGTACGGGGTCCCCTAGCCTGAAACCCCCCATTTACCTGATAAACGACCAGCATTGAGTCACTCATGATGTTTATATTCTCTACCTTCATCTCGAGGGCGAGCTTCAATCCTGAAATCAAAGCCTCATACTCGGCATCGTTATTTGTTGCATGAAAAGCAAAATGAATCGCACTCCTCAGATGATGTCCCTCTGGACTGACCAAGACAATCCCCGCACCTGCACCTTCATTATTTGATGCACCATCCACATACAAAGTCCACCATGGTGCCGAAGTAGGTCTTTCCTGAATCAACTCAGGCGGAGGGCTAGGTATCACAGCCAAGGCATCGCCCTCGTGTGCCAGAGGGAATTCCAAAATGAAATCAGCAAGAGCGTGTCCCTTTATAGCACTTCTTGGCTTATACTCTACATCAAATTGCCCCAATTCCACAGCCCATTTCAACATTCGCCCGGAAGTCTCCGGTTTATGCAATATCTGCCTCAAAGGATATGCTGTTCGGACCTCTATTCTATGTGCCTGAAAATAAGGTCGCAACTTCCTGGAAGCCAAAATCAAAGCATACACCAACTTCTCCATATTCGAATACCTTGTTTCTGCCTCCAACAACCTCTTACTAACGTAATAAATAGGATATTGGACTTCATTTTCCTCTCGTACGAGAACCCCACTAACGGAGTATTCCGAAACAGCCAAGTACAAAATGAGAACCTCGCCCTCGAGAGGTTTTGACAGCAGTGGAGGAGACCCCAAATGATTTTTCAATGCCTGAAAAGCTTCTTCACACTCAGGAGTCCATTCGAAATTCTTCCCAACACCTTTGATAGCTTTGAAAAATTCTCTGCACTTATCAGAAGACTTGGACACAAAACGATTCAAGGCAGCAATTCTCCCGGTCAAACTTTGAACCTCCTTCACTGTTCGTGGAGATCTCATATCAAGAAGAGCTTGTATCTTTGCAGGATTCGCTTCTATCCCCCTGTGATTCACCATAAATCCCAAAAACTTCCCAGATTCCACCCCAAACACACACTTCTGTGGATTAAGCTTCATACGAAATTTCCTAAGGATTTGAAACATCTCTTCCAAATGCCGGATATGATCTTCAGCTTCCTTTGACTTTACCAGCATGTCATCCACGTAAACTTCCATTGTTTTCCCGATCTGGTCTTTGAACATCCTGTTTACTAACCTCTGATAAGTCGCCCCTGCGTTGAGCAGCCCGAAAGGCATTCCAATATAGCAATACAACCCCCTATCTGTGATGAAGGAAGTATTCTCCTGATCAGGTGCATACATCGGTATCTGATTGTATCCTGAATAGGCGTCCATAAAACTGAGCAAAGCATGCCCCGCAGTAGCATCCACCAACTGATCGATCCTAGGTAAAGGAAAGCTATCCTTCTTACATGCTTTATTCAAGTCAGTGAAGTCAACGCAGACTCTCCACTTTCCATTGGATTTCTTTACCAAAATCGGATTCGCCAACCAATCCGGGTAAAAGGACTCTTTAATTAACCCGACATTTAGCAGCCGATCAACCTCCTCCTTCAAGGCAGTAGCTCGTTCACCACTGACCACCCTTCGCTTTTGCCGAACACCCTTCCTAGAAGGGTCAATATTGAGATGATGGCACATTACCTCAGGATCAATTCCTACCATGTCGGCATGACTCCAAGCGAAAACATCCAGATTTTCCTTTAAAAAGCTAACTAGCCTCTCCCTTAAGCCTGACTCTAACCTCGCCCCAATGTACAATACCTTGGACGAGTCTCTTTCGTCCACCAGAATCGGCACAGTGTCTTCCGCTGGACCCATATTCTTCTTGGGCTCAGGCAACCGAGGATCCAAGTCAAACTCCACCTCCTTTGTTCTACTGGACTCCCCCACTTCTCGAACAGAAACAATCTCATCCCCTGGCGATTCAAGTCCTTCTCTCCCAGTTGTTGGATCATATGGAGATTCAACCACCGGAGTGTCTCCATACTCCATAACGAATTTTCCCTTTTTTGCCCTAAGACTTCTTTGTTCTTCTTCTTCGTCAGTGACATCCTCAACAACCCCTTCCCAAAAATGATTTTGACTGACTAGAGGAGGAGCCCCAATCATTAACACCCTATACCTTGTTCTGTCAACTTTGACTTCTTCCCCAAATGCAGTCTCCGCTTCTGAATTTTCCATAGTAACTTCGACAGTCTCCCCCAGAGTAGGCGGCGCCTCTAACAGAAAAAGCGGGGTACTCTGCCTGACTAATGTCTCATAACTAGCCAAGTCATCATCACCGGGAAACTCCACTGTGTAAACCATATTAGTGACTGGCCTAGGTTCGAATGATTTCAAGGTTTCCTGAGCACTTTCCTCTTTGAAGTCTAGCATCTCCTCTCGTTGTTTACCTTTTGAGGAAGACTTCATCATCTTGTTATAACACTCCCTGGAGTCGTATTGACATCCCTTCACACATCCGATCCCCGCCGGAGTAGGAAACTTCATTGCTAAATGATATATTGATGTCACAACCCTCATTTCTTTCAATACCGGTCTACCAAGCAATGCATTATAGCATGTAGGTTGATCAACTACCAGAAACTTGAATATTTGAGTAGCTGAATAAGGGTCTTCCCCTAAGGTGAGCGACAACCTCACAGTACCCTTGACCCGTACTGAATCTCCTGTAAAGCCGTAAATGTGGGTCGTTCCATGAGTCATTTCTTTATCAAGAAGCCCCATCTTCTTATAAGTTCCGTAGTAAAGAATATTCACTGAACTCCCATTATCAATAAACACCCGATGAACACTCCTTGCACCGATTCTTACATTTACCACCAAAGCATCGCTGTGTGGGTGATGAACCCATTTAGCATCTTCCTCTGAAAAAATTATCTGTGTATCCTCCCCCTTAAACAGCTTAGGAGGTCTTTCTGATAAGTGATTTACATTTGTTAGAGGAGGGTCCCTTGCCTCGCGGGCATATCTCTCCATAGCATTTCTTCCATTCCCGCCAACATGAGGCCCGCCAAAAATAGTGTGAATGCTCGCCTCTTTCACGAACGTTGTCTTCTTCTGATTATCCGGCCTATCTTTGTCTTCGGGACCATCCCTCTTAGACTCCTCCCGAGGAGGAACGTCCGCTTTTACTTTCCTAACCCATTCGGTCAACTTCCCATTCCTAATAAGCAATTCAATCTCCTCCCTCAATTGCCGACATTGATGAGTGTCATGGCCATGAGATTCATGATAAGCACAGTATCTCTTTTTATCTCTTTGAGCATTCTTCGAAAGGGGGAGGGGTGTCTTATACAATCCATCCTTTTTTGTTACCTCAAAAATATGTCCAATAGACGCCACCAGAGGTGTGAAGATACTGTTCTGAGGATGACCCTGATCTTTCAGAGAATATAGGGGTGGTGGAGGATACCGTGGCATTGGGGTAGGTGACCTTGATCGGTCTGACTCCCAAGTATCAACAACATTGACATCAACTCTACCATTCCTCCTCGCATCCCCCTTAGGGCTTGGAGACCTATCCTTGCGTTTGCCCCTACGACTAGTTTCAGGGTAATCACTTCTCTTCAAGGCTTCCTCCTCCCTCTTAAAGGGTTCCGCTTGCGCGTAAAGATCTGCAAGAGTCAATGGCTCTTTTCGTTGAAGCTCTTTCCAAAAATCCGAGTTTACTCTCACCCCAGCTATGAGAAAGTTCTTGATGGTCTCATCTGAAGCTCCTCGAACAGTAGGGACCTCAGCATTGAACCGTCTGAAATAGGATTGAAGAGTCTCCCTTTCTCTCTGCTTTATATTGGCTAGAGTCGTGACAGGAGGAGCGTAGACAATAGAAGATTGAAACTGAATTAAAAACATCCTCCGCATTTGATCCCAAGAGGTGATAGAGCCCGGTCCCAACTTTTGAAACCACTGATGAGCATTCCCCCGCAGTGTCGAGGCTAGCAACCTACACTTTGTCAGGTCCTCCACCTGGTAAAGCTCCATCTCCGTATTAAACCTCGCAATATACTCAGCTGGGTCAGAACTTCCCGTGAACCTTAGATCTCCCACTCCCCTGAAAGATGGTGGAAGGGGTGCTTCCCGTACTGCCAAAGAGAAGGGAGACGGGGCTGGCTCAAACATAGCCCCTGCCTGCCCCTCCGATTGTGCCAACAACCTACGCAAAGCATTCAAGTCCAAATCTTCAAACCCAGGAATTCCACGGGGGGCCTCCTCGCGTCGCTGTTGATTCATTAACTCTTCGAATCGATACCGATCTCCAACGGTGGAATTCTCCGGGCGGGAAAAATTATAACCGCGAGAGGCCATCAGATCTCTCTCCAAGTTAGATTCTATGTGTCCTCTCTGGTTCCCTTCCGCTTGATTGAAGAGATTGGCATAGGACCTTCTCTCCCCATACCCCAGGCTGTAATGGTTCTGGGTTCCCATTTGGGGATTATGGCCTCCCAAAACTTCGTTCTCATGATGAGAACGACGCCTTTCTTGCTCCAAGATCCTCTGACTGCCAACTCGAACCCCCTCTGACTGTCGAGGGTCCTCTCTATCTGGAGGGAGTTCAACATACGGATCACCAAAAGTTAAAGCTCTGGGAGTGACAGTCCGGAACCTTCGATTTCCTCCAATCTCCCCAACAACTCGAACATCCCCTTCAAAAGGAATCTCCCCGAATAGGCTACGCTGGTGATTCATGTCAGATTCTCTACCAATGCGTCGATCTCCGACTGGTGTTTGATAACTCGCCCCCCATCCCTGGTTTGGGTGTCGCCCCTCCCGATTCAGGCGAGATTCTTCGAAAAATTGCCTTTCCCTTTCCATTGCATCCATTCTCGCTCCCATTCGACTGATCGTATTGCCCATGTAAGTGATCTGGTCAAAAAGCTCAGTATTACTCATCAGAACGGGGGGGTCTCCTCCTATCCGGGGACTTGGTCGCCTATTAGGCATCCTAGGCGTTACCGACCTTCGACGCGAACCTCCTGAAAGATCGGGATTCCCCATCCCAGAGCTCCTTGCGACAGAATTATTCCTTGGCGGCGGCGGAGGCAGGTTTTCTCTGGTCCTAACCTCTTCCCTACGTCGATTATCAACACGTTCACGGTTTGATTGGGACATCCTTCCTCCTGAGATGTCAAAAACCCCTCCTTCTAGCGCCACTTGTTAACGGAGGAATTTGGGAAAACAAATTCGGGGAGGGTTGCTGGAATTATGGTGGTAATTGATGGTGGTGAACGTCTAGGGTTAGGGTTTGTACTTTAGGGATGGCTGAGATTGTATGAGGTGATTATTGCAATATAGATCGAATATTGTATTCTCTCTTTTTCGCAAAGGTTTGCATCGTACCATACAATGTGCCTACGTACCCTATTTATAGGGATCAAGCCAAACGTAGTTCTTGGGGAACAAGTAATCGTAATGGGCTAGGTTTCCTTGTTTGAGAAGCCCATTGGACTGTGATCACCGCCTTTGATATGGACTTTAAAACCCAACTATTTTCTCGGATCGTAACGATGAAGCTATTGACCCGGTATTTTCGGGGTCAATACCTTCCGTAAGCCACGGAGATAAAATAGCTATAAGGCAGCCCATAACGAGGACGAGATCTGTTAATAGTTGGGCGAGATTCGCTTACAAGGGCGAGATCTAGCCTTTTAATTAAGTCAAGGACTTTACCTAAAGTCCATAATCTTTGCTTTCTATAATTAAGCTCGCTATGGGCGAGTTTATGGGAGAGGCTATTTATAGGTCCATGGGCGAGATCTCATAGGACGAGGCCTTGCTTGGGCCAGGCCTAACAATTCCCATGATCTATGACAGGTCATTTCCTATTCATGACTCAACCGAAGGCGAGATCCCTCAATTAGGACGAGGATATTTATGGGCATAACAATTACAAAATGTTGGTTAAAAATCTCATAAAGAAACTGGTTTTTTACAGGGTGAAAAATCGTTCAACTCATATGGGAATGCCTCGAATGCTTGGTCTCTACAAAGCTGTAGTCCACCCTCCCCCAAATCCCCCAAAGCTTGGCCTTGCACAAGCTCCACTAGTTGGATAAGGGCATCTCCAACCCTCTAAAACTCAAGTAAATTTGAATAAATGATACCATAAATAAATAAAAGTTATAGAGAATATGTAAAAAATTCTTCACTCCAACCACACGTTCCTGTTGTCTAAATATTTAGTGATAGAGTATATATTTATATGTATTTTATATGATTTTATTCTCATATTTATTATATTTTATAAATAATTGGATATTTTTAATTAGAGTTTAATGTTTTATGACAGGAAATAAAGAATTCCCAAACTTGGAAGGAATTGAGCTTATTTGGATTAAAATTACAAGGAAATTCGGATTTATTGGGCTGCATGCGCAATTATCACTGTTTGGGCCATAACTCAAGTTTCACACATCAGAATTGGGCGATCTTACAGTTCATGCGAAGCTAACAAAATTATCTACAACTTAGAGGTAGTCCAACATCAATATTCCAACTGGAGCAGCCCAGAAACAGGCCTGGAAGACAGCTACGAATTTTATGATCATAATTCAATTTGTTTTGGGAAATTACTTGTATTTTCTTGGAAAGCATTAAAAACTCTACTTGTATTTTCTTGGAAAGCATTAAAAACTCTTTTGTATTAGGTTTATATATTGTAGGGACATCATATCATATCATAATGTATTGTATCATAGAATAGAATAGAATAGCCGTACTTGGAGGGAGAGAAGCACTTTGAGAGGGAGATTGGAAGAAGGAGCGAAGGGATTCGTCCGGACATCCAAGGAACTTTTAAAGTTGTATTCTTCGTACTTAAACTCTTATACTCATGGTTTGTGGTATTAATATATATATATATATATATATATATATATAGAGTAAGGATCTAGGGAAAACCTCGTTTAATGAAAAACTTAGAAAACTAAATCGAAATATAGCATATATGGTATGCAAACTAATCGTTGGGAGATGAAGAAAAATGTGGTGAAATTAGATTTAAAAAAAATATCACCGATTGATGGGAAAAATGAAATTAAAAATGGAGGGGATTAGGCGTGATTCTGTGTGTGAGGGTGTATTTGATTAGTGTGTGGGTGCCCCTGGCGGGGCCATTGATCTTAATACATCTAATGGCTAGGATTAGTACCTTAGTTTTCTTCAAAAAATAAGTTCTCTTTTGAACACTTGCCTATATATATATATATATATATATGTTTTATTCAATCATGAGTAGCTAATCCTTTTATCCAAGAGTTGGGTAGTATTCGCTGGCTTGTTATATGTTTGTTTGATTGTATTGTGGTTTTCTTCTTGTTGTTAATCTGTCATTGAGCACTTTATACAATTAGAAGAGTCGCGAACTTTTAATTGAATCTCTAGGAACTATAACGAATCGGGAGAGGAGTTGTAATTCTAGTACATGATATGATAGACACAATTTAATTATTAGATCGGGAGATTGATATGCGAATTGTTAAACTGATAATCCTTGGTTTTTAATAGTCTATAGTCATACTTTGATTGACCATGGGAGTGGCGATTAAGGGCTGATTGTAGGCACTATAATTTACCTTGAGAGAGGATTTTATAAACATTAGAAGGATTGTTTTTAACAAAACAAGAGGCATAAATTAGACATTCATGATAGCCAATTGAAGAACCCTAATTCTTGGATTGTTTTCTCTCATACTTATTATATAGTTTTTATTTGTTTATTAGATTAATTAGTAGATAATCACACACCCACAAATTCTTCCACACTTCTGAACTGTAAGAGGTAAAAGACTTGGAATTGGTATTAATATCAGTTCTTCCCTGTGAACGAACTTCGTAAAAATACACATCAACAAATTGGCACCGTTGTCGGGGAAGGCAGCAATATTGATTTTGAGTTAATTGTTTCTTACTTTCTTGTAGTTTGGATTTTATCTTTGTACATATTTTTTTCCTTCTTTTGTTCTTTTTTTTTGGTGTGTCTACAGGTTTTTTAGGAACCTAGAACAAGGTTTTGAGGTAGAGAGATAACATGGATTATAACTTTGGTTGGAATAACGCTCAGATTTTCTATGACAATCAGGAACGATATCAAGACTTCAGTCCTCACCAACAATTCAATTCTTATGAGGATTTTAATGCATATCAGGTGAATTCGTTCCATTCTAAGAACTCATACTATGCTACATACCCACCTAGTACAGATTTTTCATGTGCCTTTGAAAATCAGTATTATGATCCTTATCCATACATGTGCAATGATGTTGATGAGAGCTTAATTCATTCTAATCCTTCTTTACATTCTTTGGAACTTTTTAAACATTTTGATGACCCAACTTTTGAGATTGCTAGTACGAATGATAGTCCATGTGAACCAGAATCAATAGGTTGGTACGAAGAGAATGCTAAAAGGAATAGTTTTATTATGGAAGTACAACTTGTGATGTATAACGGTTGTCTTGAAATTTCTCCTTGTGTCAATTTTCCAATGATTCATGATTCTTGTTTAGCAATTGATGATAATTTTGTGTTTGATGAGTCTACTTATGTAGTTAATGATGGTCCCATGCATGCTAATGATAAATTGGATGCAATCGTAATTCCACCAAATCTAGAAAAAATTGTTGAGCTTAATACATTGGTAGACGAGATAAAAATTGAAGAGTGTCCAATTAAAATTGAGGAGGAGTCCAAATTTGATGAAATTGAAAATCTTGCTTTGGATTATAAGGATCCAATTTGGGAGAAATTTATGAGTCGTATTTATGATGATTATTCTGACGACTTTTCTGGCTACTTTTGCAAGTCTCTTGAAAATGTAAGGATCATAAGAATTTTCTTATATTTTTATGGATCAAAAGTATATTTGCACATTATAGTTTTGTTATTAATTCGTAGATATGTGCATTTATTTGCTTTATCACCTCATTAGTGATGCTACTTATATGTAAAAGTCGAGCTAATGACAATAAACAAGCGCTTCTTGAGAGGCAACTCATGATTTTTGTAAGATTAATATATTTTAATTTCATTTTTCATTTTTTTCCTTCTTCTTTTCTAGGTTGGACATTTTTATTATGTTTTTTTTTATCCCGCAAGATGACTTGATGTATTTTGTGTAAAATTTTGTAGAAAGTTTTTAGGCTCTATATGAAGTATTGGCCTATTCCGGAAAAAAGTAAAATCTTAATGTGGTGTGAAAGTTATGGTACTGTGGATTATATGTAAAACTAAAATTTGACAGAGAGCAAGGTGACTGTGGGATGATTTGTGCTACCTGCGGTGCATAAATCGCTGGGGAAAAAAATATATTGCATTCGCGGTGTGATTTGGCTTCCCACGGTGTGAAGTCCCATGTTGCTTGCTGCTGGTCCACGCGCCCCTGTACACTATGCTACTAATATCTAACTACTATCCTCTGTACTAGTACTACTACTACAGTACTACGTACTTCTCTTTTGTTTTATTATAAATTGAATAATAACTTTTAGTTTACTTATACTATTATAGTTATATAATATTTTAAGTAAATTTATAATATTATATTATATACTTATTTGTATTATATTATATAAAATTATTTGTACTTAAATATATTATTTATATTATATAATTATATAATATTAATTATATTTATATGTTATATGATATTATATTATATTGTATTATTTATGTTATAATTGTATAATTAATTTTTATTATTATTGTTATATATTTAATTTAACACATATTATTCTATTTTATTTATGTTATGTATACTGTTTAGATTTTATGTATATACTTTTATTAATTATTTTTATATAATATTTTTTTAATATTATAAGTATTATATAATAATAATTTAAAAATTAAACTTAATTATATAACTTATGTAAAATATGTTTTTATATGTGATCCTAACATGTACAGATTTAGCGCACACCAGTTGCCCTTCCAGCTTATATGGACGGAGCGATTATGGGCATCTCTACTGTTCACACCAAGCATCTTTAGGGGAGTTTTCTTTCTTTTCTTTTTAGTATATTTTTATTATTATTATTATTAGTATTGTACAATTAATTGTTTAGTGTGTCAATGAGGACATTGACCCATTTAAGTGTGGGGATGTGTTTTCAATAGTTGTATATATAGAGTCACTTATATATAAAAAAAATAAAAAAAAAAGGAAAAAATTTAAAAATTACAAAAATAATTCTAGCCTTGTGAAGATTACTTCTTGTAATTTGCCTTGATGCATCCATGCTTGCTATAGAAATTTTGTGTTATTGACACTTTTAATTGAGAAGTGATATGCTTTGTTCTTGTGCACACACATACACTAGCAAGTTGAAACTAGTAGCCTTATTGAATGTTGTAATAAGTGATTAAAAGGACATGAATATGTACAAGTTGATTTGGTTTGCATGCTTTGAGTACAAGTAGATGCGTTAGAGAGACTTTTTGCTTGGGATTGATTATGTTTTGCCACGAAGTGAGCTTTTGAGCCTATATGCATATCTTTTGCATTTTATATTCGTTTGCTTGAGTGTCCACATGTTGTTTACATTTTTAGCACTTGTTTGAGACCTTTCTCGAAACGCATGACATTATTGATGGTAACATGATAAAGGCATTTAGGGATAACCTCATATTTCCTATATTACCACACCATTTATACGTGATCAATTAGTTAACCCATTAAGCTTAATCTTATTTTTCGGTGACACACCACATTACTTGCCTTTCTTGTATTAGCCTTACTTTAACTTGAACCCAAATTGTCAAAGGCTAGTAGAGTGAGGGAGTAGAGGGTGTGCAATGGGGGGGTTTATTGATGGTCATAAATTTGGGAAAATATCGAGTTTGGTTGTTTGTTTGTTAGTCGAATTTTATACGATAATGGAGGATCATTGTACTTGTTTATATATTAGTTCCTTAGCTCTCGGAAAAAAAACAAAAAAAATTAAAAAAAAAAGGGAAAAAAAAGAGAAAAAGAAAAAAAAATTATTTATATGAGAGCATACTTATATTTGTCTGATCCTTCTTCATTCGACTAATCAAGTTCTTTGTTGAAAGAATAAATAAAATCAAAGTGTGGGGATGATAGATAGGGAGTTGAATGATTTATGTTGTTGGGGTACTAGCTTTTGGCACTTCACCTTCTTTGGCTTTACTTGACATACCTTGTCCCTAGCCCCGTTACAACCCGAATAAAGACCTTTTGATTATCATCGTTGATGTATGTTGTGTTAAAGTCAGATTGATACCAAGTGTCAAGCATGCTTATGATTTTGTTGGAATTGAGTGATACACTTACCCTTGTTCTTGAGTGAATATTCTTTTATGAGTGAAAGGTGAGTTATTATTTGTTTTTGCATATGAGATCCCAAGTTTTGACTTAAAGATGTACTCTTGTGGGATTAGCATGGTTACCAACTTATTCTTACACTTGACATGGACTTTTGAGAACTTATGCATATTCTTTGAGTAGACTATGTGAATACTTGCACCTTCGACACCAAGGCATTGCATTATTCACTTTGATTCTTAAGTTGATGTGGCATGAGAGGACTTGTATGTGTGGTGTTGGCATTCAATCTTTTACATGAGTTAGATGGATTTTGTGGGTTGGCAAGTTGACGGGTTCTGCTAATTTGGGAACTGATTCGGTAAAGAGAAAGAACTATGCTAGTAGCCCCTAAGAGACTGATAGATCTATGCACGAGCCGCTTTTTCTCTAATATAAGCTATAAAAAGTTCGCTTGTGCTGCTTCCTGAGTTAAAGATCAATATTTGACAACATTCACTGTAGGCCCTCACGAGACCTCACTCGTCCACTAGGGCTACCTAGGGGTTTAAAGGGCTTGTTGCATATGCCAAATGAAGCCGTGATCACCTACGGAAGTGGTACTAGTTAGTAGTTATATTATATTAGTTTGCACGAGGACGTGCAGAATGTTAAGTGTTCCCATAAGATTGGCTATATTTATCGAACGGCTAGAGACCTGTAAGAAGATTACACATCATCTATTACCATATTAAAATAATATATTCTATTTATAACAACTTGAAATAATAATAACATACTATTTTTAAAAAATAGCCAATTATTATAGTCAATACCGTCGGAGCACAATGCCTTACAGGTTCAGTAAATTTTACATAATCAGTATTTTATATCATTTTAGCCAACCAATTTAGCCAATACCATTGGAGATGCTCTATGATAACTCATTTTATTTGTATAATATTATTGTATTATTTTTATTAGTTAGCATTTTATTTTCCCATTTTATGCTTGGTTGTGTGGTTTTGTTGATTGTGTAGATATTGAGAGGATCTTCACGATTTGGTCAAATAATGGAGATATGTGCATTAAAACCAAGATATCAAGCCACATCGTCACGAGTCAGCAGAATCGTGGTGAATCAAGCAAGATATCGGATTGAATGGGAATGCTGAGCAAGCGCTTGGTCACGAAGATTATTGTGAATAAATAAAGAGATCTTTATAATTAATGCTCCTATGTAAAGTTTTAGTACAAATAGACCCCTAGACTCATTGTATAGAACACATCTGGCTATACCTCTAGCTTCTACTTCATTTCTTTTTCTCTAGCATAAACCTTCCTCCTTGTATTCAAGTTATTGTTCAATAAAAAGTCGAGCTTTTCTTCAATTTCTGGTATGAGTTCTTTAATTTATATCGTTGTTGCTTTGATCATGCTTGGCTAAGAGCCCTTTCTAAGGGGCGGATGTAGTCGGTCGAATAATATGATTTATGTGGTGTAAGTGCTTTAAATGACATATTTGTTTTGCTAGTCATTTCCAATATCATGTTTATGTGAGTATTTTCATGCGAGCCACACAAGTAGAGTTGGGAGTTCGTATAGTTAGGATCCATAAAGTTTTGAGAATTGACTTGATTGGTAAGATCGATACAAAGTGGTTTTTACAACTTTAAATTATATTTGATTCGAAATCATTGGTTGTCTTTATTTCGAATACTTATGTGTTTTTTGTTAGTGGAGACCAATTCTTTATGCAACACTGGGAGACCCAATGTGAGGAGAGTTCTCTCGAGAGTAAAATCTTTGAAAACCCTTTCATGATAAAGCCTCGTAGACTTTCACTTTTTCCTCCAAATTATGAGTTTAGTTTCTTAGCGGCCTATGACACTGATTCACCCTTTATTGTTCAAGACCAAGAAACTCAAGTTAATAATCAGTTTCAACAACAAAAGGAAGCACATACTTGGTTTAGGATATCTAATAAGGGAGAATATTTATTCGAGGTTTACAACCTTGATTGCGACATTCAAGGCCACACTTTTGATGAATATTTAAGAAATCTAGAACACTTTAATGTTAGGTGTAAGCATAAGTTTTGGGAGAGACTTCATGGCCTAGTCAAGCAAGGTATTGGATAGTATTCAAGATTTGATATGGGGGAGACATGTACAATTGTATAATTTGTTTTGTATAGTTTTTTTTTCTTCTTTTTAAATAGGATTGCAAGCGACTTCCGAGTTTTCTCCCTCTCCTCCATAGTGAAATAATGGTACACCTCTATCTCTATTATGTATTATTTTCTTTTACATTGAGGACAATGTAGATTTTTGATATGGGGGGAGTCAAATCCTGTTATTTTGTCATCTTCAAAAAAATAATAAATAAAAAATCATGCTATTATTGTAGGTTTTTAATTTGCATATAGTGTTAAAATCATGTAGTATAAAAGTTGCATGTTAAAATCATGTAGTTCATTCTATAATAGTATCTTGTTCTGTTTTTCTTCTATAGTGCATTCTGTTTAGTTGCATTGCATAAGAAGATCCTTAGTCTGTTGGTAGTTCAAGTTATTAGCCGTTGACGAATCTTGTGCCCATAAAACACGACACGAGTCTTGCCATGATCACAAATTGCCATGCGTTATGTATGCTTAGTACGCACTTGTATTAGTGGTGTGTCTTGGTAACTTTTGTTTCAAATATTTAAGGGGGACGTGTCGCGAATTGGGTGTGCCTTTAGACGAGCTGCCCTTAGGTCAGCTTAAAAACTTTGAGTCTTCACCTTTGAGCTAAGAGTCGTAGTAGTATAAGTTTGGGGGGAAGCTTGGGGGTTAAGCACTTGCAAATAATAATAAAAAAATTATATAAAAAAAAAAGAAAGAAAAAAAAAGGGAAAAAAAGAGAGAAAAAAAAATAGTTATAGTACCGATAAAGTTGAATGTTAGTGGGGAAGTTGACTAGGTTGGGCTCATTAATAACCCGAGTAAGTAAGTCTGAGGGGACTTTGTGCCTAGCAACCTAAGGTCTTTTATGGTCTGGGATTGCTGACCTAACGCTCGCTAAATGGGTATTAGTGTATAAGTCTTTTGGGACCTCAACCATTGCACTGTCAATCTAACCACTAGCACTAGAAATGGGGTTTTTGGTTGGTGGAGCCTTATGGACTCTGTGACTCACTTGCACTGAGGAGCGTTGGACTTAGGCCGAGCAAATAAACACCAAAGGTGACGACCTCATAATAATAGTTTAGTATGTGAATAAAATAGATGTAGGAATAAAAGTGCAAGACCCCCACGTTAAGCCCAAATGGACACTAAGAGTCGAGGTAACGGGGTGTTGAAGCTTAGTTTCTGGTCTGATCCTATGGCTTAACCAAAGAGGGTGACATCTAGCTAGTGGCATCTTCCTAGTTTTCTAAAATGTGTTGCTAAGATTGTTCACACTTAACTCGTGTACGCTAGCTGTAGCTCATGGTAGTGTTAGCCTGATAAATGTCGTGTCAAAAGCACAATCAGAGGCACTAATGATGACTTGACGAAAACCAACAATAAGGGATCTTTTGCATCATCATATAGAATAGTTGCATTCATGTAGGTGCATGAAAGATTTTATGGGTATATCTTCTGTAAACCCTTAGGAGACAAAACTCCTCTTGTAGAGATCGTCTACGAGTTTAACGGGTTGGTACACCTAAAAGTATCCGTGATTCCTACGACAGTGAGTATAGGTTTTTCTTTAATCTCGAGGACGAGCTTGACTTTGATATGGGGGAATTTGATAACTCATTTTATTTGTATAATATTATTGTATTATTTTTATTAGTTAGCATTTTATTTTCCCATTTTATGCTTGGTTGTGTGGTTTTGTTGATTGTGTAGATATTGAGAGGATCTTCACGATTTGATCAAATAATGGAGATATGTGCATTAAAACCAAGATATCAAGCCACATCGTCACGAGTCAGCAGAATCGTGGTGAATCAAGCAAGATATCGGATTGAATGGGAATGCTGAGCAAGCGCTTGGTCACGAAGATTATTGTGAATAAATAAAGAGATCTTTGTAATTAATGCTCCTATGTAAAGTTTTAGTATAAATAGACCCCTAGACTCATTGTATAGAACACATCTGGCTATACCTCTAGCTTCTACTTCATTTCTTTTTCTCTAGCATAAACCTTCCTCCTTGTATTCAAGTTATTGTTCAATAAAAAGTCGAGCTTTTCTTCACTCTAATATGCTGTAACAGTAGCCATTCACTCCATAACAAACTGCCTCGCCTTTGTTGTACTGTAAGCGTAAATGTCGGGAGAATTGTCTAACTGATAGTGATGAAAAAACTGCACAATTGCGATTACGTTCCTTTGCAGGAAAGGGATTCCAATCCAAAGAATGAGATTGCAGAATGAAATTTGCTCCTACTATTAGAATAGAATTCAAATTGAACTTTCATATGTGTTAACAAATTCACCCTTGGTGCTAGTATCTAATTGTGTGGATAATTGGGCTCTCTTTTATGTCGATGCATAGGGGGAATGAGGTGGTTTCTACTGTATATTTGGTTCTGTTCTGTACAAGAGTAATACTCGGACTTTCTTGAATGATAAATATTTATTCTTTTAATGAGATTGAAAGAATAGAAAATATACAGAGCTCTATAAACCACAAATTTCTTAAGCATACAATTTTACCAAAGATATTTAGCTGGGATAAAATTCTAAATGCTGTCGCGGTCAGATAGTATTTTGTTTTGATGTCAAAGCATAGACCTCTTACACGAATTTAATTCTTGACATGCAGCATAGTCAGAAGATATTCACCCTCCCTTATGCCGAGTTGAGACCGAGGCAAAGTAATGTCCCATTGGAGATGATTTTTTTTTACACAATCTTTATAATTTTTATTTAAGACATGTCTTACACACTTTTAGCTAAGGATTTTGCATGGTTTTAGCTAAGGATTTTGCATGGTTAGAGATTCTCTTAGTGACGAAAAAAGTGGTTCACCAATGGTGCAATGTATATTCAGTTTGATAATATAATACCTCTGGTTTTTTACTAGATTAATTACAAGTTTCTGGGTACTTCATGATGAAATCAATTATCGGCCAACATACTACAAGTTGACCCAATATCTCAACAATTAGTGCAAATAGCAAATAACAAATAGAGAGCTGTGCTTAATTAATTATCCTAATGATTATGCCTAAGAACTTTTTTTAAAAAGGTATTATATGAATATGGGTCCTTGAAACAATTAATCTTTAGTTTACTTGATACTGATTTGTTTAATTCAGATTAACTCCAACCATTACATGTCAGTGAGGTTAATAACATCATTAATCAGATTTCAAGGTCAAGCTCCTACTTTGGCTACATAGGCTAAAAGATACCGTCATCCTAATTACACATATGTTACGTTTAAGAGACTAATTAACAACTCAGCTTTCACAGCTTGCTATTAACAAACAGCTATAAGTTTAACAGACTCATAATAAATTAATATGATTAACCTTAACCTAAGCATGTATAAACTAGATCTCAAAAAGAATCATAAATCAATCAAAAACAAACTAGCGATTAAACTTTATCAAGTTACCATAATGACTTTAGACTATCATGGAGAAAACTAACCTTAATATTGATAGTGAATTCCTAACATTCAAGATTTGATCAGAGTTGTGATGCATTAGAGTTTTATAAATAAGCCCTATTAAAAGTTTATATAAGCATTACAAGCCTGCGATCAAAAGCCCAATCGAAATAGAATTAGAAAAACAAAAATAAACATCACTTGAATACTATAAAAGATATCATCACTTTCGTGGATGTCACGATTGCATTGAGCCCATGCAACAAGCCTTTAAACCCCTAGGCAGCCCTAGTTAGGACGAGTTGTGTCTCGTGAGGGTTTGTAGTAGATATACCCACAAAATCGTGTGCGTTGTCTTTTCTCGAATTCACTCCCTTTAATCTCTAAATCACCATAGAGCGAGATCTTTCAGAAAAATCAACACTTTCCTGAAACGAATCCAAAACACATTAAAAACACAACACATACTTAAGAACGAAGTCAAATTAAGCTCGTTGACACTTGATAAGTGGTGTTAAATACTGCTTATCAAGTGGATGTGAAGCAATGTCAAACAAAAATACCCGACAGACACATGTCTGGAGTCCAGACATAGAGCTTGAGGTAAGACAAGGTGTTCCCCTCACCGATGCATGTGCAATATGATGCACATATCATTCAAAAAGGCATGGACAAAGTAAATCATAGTTATCTTTTCAAAAAATTATCTAGTAAGCACATCTTAGAACCTAAAATTTTGTACTAACTGAGATTTGATTTAATTGATAATCTACTCTTCAACCCAACATTCTAACAATACTAGCTATACCATGTTTGTGGCTCCAAATCTGCCATTATTTTAAATTCTCATCATTAATCTGTTTATACTTGTGGACTATGTTTTCTTTCCAACTATAGTACTGAAGTGACATCCTTATAAAAGTTTTTCGGTATCGAAGAATACTCAAAATTCTTATGATCAGTCACCTCACAACAAAAGCATATGCTTGGTCACTACTACCTATGTGTAGGAGACCTCTCAAAGCATTGACCTAGAAAAGACTCTTATAAAAGTAGGCCTACTCCTCGATGACCTTCAACAATATGTCTAATTCTAAAAGAAACCATTTGACAGTCACCCACTTTACCTCAAATATTACCAAGAAACCATGGGTACTATAATAATATACGAACATCTTGGTCCTATGTCTATTAATTAAATCTTGCAACCAAACTATAGAATTGACAAGGGTAATCTGCAACAGACTAACTTCCTTGCTCAAGTGTAGTAAACTAAAGTGAAGAACGTTATTTTTATTGTGCAATCTTAAGTAGACCTAAAAGTTATATTTCAATTAGTTTTGAATTTAAAGCTCCTAATATCGACAAGACTTGCAAAGAAATTTTGCTCCAACAAATTTTAATATTTGCAACACAATAGCAACGCCTTCTCCTGAAATTTATTAATCGGTACCCATACAACCACATTTAATACTTGTAACCCCTCATGAAACAAAAATAATAAATTGATAAAAAATTGATTTTAACAGTTGATGATGCATGTATAATTTTTTCATATACTGTATTAGTTAGGCTCCAAATAAAATATATCAACCGTGTGCAAGGAGAACACATTCTATTCTTACCTGTGGTAATGTCGTGACTATGGATGCTCTTGGATTACCACCAAGTAGGTACTTTCTAAGGGTAGTTGATAAACTAAATTCATTATATCCTTGTGGTAACTTCACATACTTCAAGTCATGAAATGGAGAAGAGACACTTTCGAAAAAGCCAAAAAGTATAGATAGTACCTAGAAACAATATATCAAAAAAACAAAATTATTAAAATAGGGCATATTCGAAGGCATTTGCAATTTATAACTAAACTTTAGCATGATATAAATAAACATAGCAGGTCACTTGCGCATCAGTTTGCAGGAATGTTTTATTTTGCTGGAAGCCAAGGAGAAAAGGTACATAACTACTTTTGACTTAGCAGAATATATATATATATAACAAATTGTCCACCAGATAAAGTGTTACAAAAAATTTCTTAGAAAAGAAATAATCTTAATTACAGTATCACAAAAGATAAATATACATTTACCTCAATGGTGGCAGAGTCAAGAGTAAGGATCTTTGCACGATCCAGTTTGGAAAACATCTTAATCATGCGATTGTAGAAACATGACTTGCATGACATTAGCACATTCATGAACCCATTCGTATCCCATAGTTTTATGTTCACGTGCTCCAACTCATGAACATTAAGTATGATTGGAAATAAACCAACACAACAAAGATAGTTTAGCTTCGGTACCACAACCACAATTTCATAAGCATAGCAAATACGGGTTCTCAGGGTAGTAGTGATTCTAAGGTTTACCAATTGAGGACAAGATATAAAACAATCCTTCATAAACGTATCTCCAAAATTTAATGTAAGATCCCGTAAATTGACAAGTGCGGATAAGAAGACACTATCATTGTCGGGAAGTATTACATCATCCAGTTCAACACTTAATAACGCCGGTAAATCCCAAATTGTTTCTGGCAGTTTGCACCTTCTCATAATGAGAGTTGTTAGAACAGGCAAACTAAAAGACGACAATGAGTCCGGAAGCTCAACACGATCAAGACACAGAGTTGTTAGAACAGGCAAACTAAAAGACGACAATGAATCCAGCAGCTCAACACGATCAAGACACAGAGTTGTTAGAAAAGGCAAACTAAAAGACGACAATGATTCTGGCAGCTCAACACGATCGAGACACAGAGTTGTCAAAAGAGGCAAGCATATCAAACTTGATTTGGGTAACTTGTAATTTGACATATGAGGCGGGCATATCAAATGCAAAGTTGTCAAAACAGGTAAATCCCACAAACAATCAGATTCCAACGATTCGCTAACATCAAGAGGCACACATAATTTAAGTATTTTTATGGAACTCGAATTAAACGTAGACAATTTAAAAGGACTATAACGATGAACATATAAATCAATGTCTAGTTCTTGAACATTGTGCTCATTTAGGTTGTTTACTAACTTTTTCACGGAACTTGGTGGGAAGGGATAAACAGCAAAGAGCTTGGAAGAGAAGATACGGGTTTGATGGTCTCGTTTCAAGAAAAAAGTGTCCATAAAATTGAGAATAGTAGAATGGGTATATGGGAAAAGTTGGTCAGGCCAATCTAAAGTGAGAAAGGGAAAAGTATACCATATATGCTTCCATCGTTTCGAGAGAACACTTGCTTGAACTGCCTGTCGAGTGCCTAAAAATGATAGAACGTGAAGAATTAGATCGTCGGACAAGCTGCTAAGTCTGTCTGGTTTTTCTTCATCTTGGCTTCTGGTTCTCGACTTCTTGTTCATTTTTGTTAAATCAAATCACTCTGTATCTATGAATGTATTTATATTGCTTCTTCACTGCTATCTGAGGTTCAGGGTTTTTGTTGGACTGTAATTTGAAATAGTAGAAGGTCTATATGGTGAGGGTTCGTTCAAACGGTAGTTGATCTGCGGCGCCTTGCCCAAGGGGGGCTATTTCATATCCATTATATACCGCGTTGTACTTTTAATATACTATAGATACCACCTCAAGATTTTTTTGAATATTTTTTTTCCCTAATTAAGATATACTAACAATAACAAGGATATTCCTAATGATATAATTGCGATTTTGAATTTTCCAATTGGTACCATTTTCCCATAGTATTGGTTTCTCCAAATGGTACTAGTGGTATTACTGAGAATATCCCCAAAATCATAATTTTATTCATGGGTATTGAAAAAACTCATATCACTTGATATTTTAGAAAGCTACTTAGAGCATCTCCAATTGAGGGTGCCAAAAGAGGTACCAATGCCACATAGCATGACCTGACATGGCACCCTTGTTAGCACTCTACTGAAATTGTTGGGATGCCATTGGGGTGCCAAAAGTTGGCATCACATAAAGTACGGTGTCAACTTTATTTGTGGACCCAATGATAAATAAAATATTATTTCTCCAATATATTATTATTATACATTTATTTGTGAAGTTGACAGGCAAACATATGAGTGTTTTTTGAAGGAAGGGTGCCAGAAATGATGTGGAATTGAGAATATAAAAAAAAATGATTATGTGGTAAAGTTGGCATCACTGTTATCACGAAGATGACTAGTCAACGACTAGTCGACACGAAGGTACTCAGGCGCCGAGAACCTCGAAGCCCGACTTTTTACGACTTTTACTCAAAACTACGAGTACTCTTGTATTCGAGCGCTGAGAACTCGAGCGCTGAGAACCTCAAACCTCGAAGCCCGACTTCTTAACATATTTAAAACTTATACTCTTGTATAGTTACACTGTTATTACTTTTGATTTAAACTGGAAATACATAACCTAGTAAATACATGTATAATTAGCACTTTGTCCGACTTTTACGACTAGTCGGGCGACTTGTTGACTAGTCTTCTCGAAGGTACTCGAGCGTCGAGGCTCGACTTGGCACCGTGATAACCTTGGTTGGCATCCTTTGAAAGATGCCAACCATTGGAGATGCTCTTATATCCCGTGCGATGCACAAGATAATTTTACTATTTGTTAACTAATTAATTGGTTTTGTAATATTTTATTTTTCATTTATATTGTTTTTGTTAGATACTATAATTAGAATTTTTTTTAAAAAAATAAGTAGGCCCATCAAAATAAGTTTTTAAAATAAGTTGCCCATTAGACGTGCTTAAATTAAAATACACACACACAAAACCAGATATATCTATATGTTTTTAATATAGAATCAGTCCCGTTAAATTTATTTTAAATTTGATCCATCATAATAGGATTTTTGAAGTATGTATGTAACGCCCCCAAAATCCATTTTTTTGACCTTGCATTCACGTCGTCACAACATAATAGCCATCTCAACTAAATGACAAACTTTCGTACAAATCAACCCTATTATAATCCTACCTCAAACTCCTTACTTCAAATCGAGACTTCACTAAGCTATTTCATCAAATATGTGTTAACCAATATTTTCTTACATGTAACTTATATTCTATCCTTCTGATATGATGTCCGTCTCATCTACAACCTATTGTCACAAAAAGAGCATATAGGTATTCCACTAGATTCCCTGGTCAAAACCATAACAATGTATCACATATAAGTACCTTTTCCATCTTTTAAGTTATCTTTGGATGCAGATACTTTACCTTACTCATAGTAAGCTGATAAAGTAAAAAAACAAAAAAATAGTGAGCAAACTAATGTCGAACAAGCGTACTGCCGATCGTTAAGAAGAATAAATTTAATTTCACCTAAATAAATGGATAAACTTAAATAATACCTAGATCAGAGATTTGATAATTGCATCTCAATACTAACCCAATGAGGTGACATGGTCCTCGACATGAAAATACATATTCACTAGGTAAAGAAAAATGATGAGATATGACATGCAAACTTTAATATTTTATACTTTCCCAGACAAAGAGGTTTACATTAAAGTCCAACCTTTATATTTCTCGAAACAATTTAGGTGTAATAAATTAAAATTGAATCCTGACATATTTATCCTCCTCGATAATGAAAAACAAGTAAGATGTGAAGCTTCAACTTTGTATAGCTCAAAAAAATGAGAAATATTGACTGAATAAAAAAAGAACTCCAAATTTAAATACAAGATTCAAAGACAATACCGAATGAATATACATCAATTTCAATATCCAATTTTCTTAAGATATAGACAACTGAGTAGAACATTCTGCGAAAATTTACTTCAGGTGATCAGTCTGATAGTTATCCCTTATTGCATGCAACGTAAATGATCCCCTAGTCACTAGGGTCAATACAATACTCTGTTGCTCAATCAGTTGACTTTATAAAACATCAAATAAGAAATATAAATAACAAACAAAATAATCCCCGACCGTCACGACACAAAGTTCGAAAATCATTACAAATTTTTCTGAAGAACAAGTTGTTAAAAAATTACTTAAATATATTTGAGTACAAGTACATAACATGTGAAAATATAATGCACATGTACATTGTAATGGTACATGGGTCACTGATTTAAAGGTTGGTAGTCAATTTGGAATGAAAATGTATGGCATCACAAAATATATAAGATAGTTGCCTCATATGAGAAAATTATTGGTAGAGTTAAAGAAAGAAATGAGATAGAGAACTTGCTCAAAAGTGGATAAATTACTTATTGACACCAAGCCAAATAACAACTATCTCCTCACGCAATTAAAAGTTACTTGCTTCACCTAGCACCAAATTTATCAATTTACACAATATTATTGAAATCGAAACATTAAAAATTTGTTAGTTCGTCGATACAGTACCTGTTTTTTGGTACAGTACTTATATTTTGGTACTGGGCTTACTCAATTGATTTTACTTAATTATCCTTACATAATTATTTTCTTAACTTATTTTTTGGTACTTGAATTTTGATACTTATATTTTAGTACTTGTAGCTACTTACAATTCTATCAAATTTTAGTATTTGGGTATATATATATTTAGGTACTTGGGTTTCACTACTTAAAGTTTGATACTTGCGTCTATTTATTGTACATATCTATATATGTACCTTTATGATTCACTTGTTTTAACAGATCTAATTATATTACGAACCTATTCTAATTAAACATAACAACTATTTGAATTTAAATACATCTCTAAAATTTAATTTATAAATAAAAATATATTCTAATATAACACATCCCTATGACTTTATTTTGAGGTATAATCATCAAAAATATTTTTTTTAATGGGGCCTAACACATATAAATATTTTAATTTAAACAAATATTAAGAAATTACTTATTCAAACCTATATTTTCAAATTTTTTTATTCAAATTTTGATACTTGGATCTAATATTATACATGTCTATATGAATATTAATATAACACATTTTTATAGTATATATGTCATAAAAACTTATTTGAATGGATCTAGTTAGTTTACAAACTTCTTCAACTATTCTAATTAAAACATATATAATGACTTTAATATGACAGGTTTGTTTTTTTTTAATTGATTATAATTAAAATACTTATATAACAAAAATTAAAATAAATAAAATACTAAAAATAACTCGTGCTATAGATATAAGGTAGTATGCTTTAATTTGTCAAAGACATTTTCAAGACATTTTCATAATTATATCCAAATTTTTTTCTATTTTTATTTTTGCCTAAAATGAGTTTCCTTTCAAGGACAAGCATGAAATAATTAGAAACATATAATATGTGACAACCCGTCTTTTCGCACTAATTACTTCCCATTAAAAAGTAAAGCTAAATCTTGAAAGTCATAAATTTACCAAAATAATATCCAAATGTAACATTACAATTGAAGCTAAAATAAATAGTCTGATATAAATCCAAATAAAAGGGGACACAACTTTATAGATTACTGGCACATGCCCAACAACTTAACAATTCGACAACTAGTGGATCAACCGATCAAGTAATTGATAGATCATATATTTATATATATTTTACAAGATTTTATCCTCATATTTTAACGTATTTTAAAAATAATTGGGTATTAGTGTATTACTAAAGAGAGTTTAATGTTATATGACAGGAAATATAGAATTCCCACAGTTGGAAGGAATTGAGTTTATTTGGATTTAAATCATAAGGAAATTCAAATTTATTGGGATACAGGCGCAAACATCACTGTTTGGGCCCTAACTCAAGTTCTAGACATTAGAATTGGTCGATCTTACAACCCATGCGAAGATAACAGAATAATCTACAATTCAGAAGTGGTCCAACATCAAGATTCCAACTGGAACGGCCCAGAATCAGGCCTAAAAGACAGACTTCAAATTTCACATTCAGAATTCAATTTATTTTGGGAAATTACTTGTTTATTCTTGGAAAGCATTAAAACTCTTCATTATATTAGGTTTCTAGAGATATTGTAGAGACAACATCATAACATATTATTGAATAGAATTGGAGATAATCGTACTTTAGAGAGAAACACTTTGAGAGGAAGATTGGAAGAAGGAGTGAAGGGATTCTGGATTTCAAAGGAACTTTTAAAAGTTGTATTCTTTGTACTTAAACTCTAATGCTCATGGTTTGTGGTATTAATATATATGTCTTTTATTGAATCATGAGTAGCCAATCCCTTTATCCAAGGGTCGGGTAGTATTCGTTGGCTTATTAAATTTGTTTGATTGTATTGTGGTTTTCTTGTTATTTTTAATCTGTCATTGAGCACTTTATACAATTAGAAGTCGCGAACCTCTAATTGAATTTCTAGAAATTATAACGAATCGGGAGAGTAGTTGTAATTTTAGTACATAATATGATAGACACAATATACATCAATACCCGAATTGTGAAACTAATAATTCTTGGTTTTTAATAGTCTATAGTTGTACTTTGTGTCATAATAGGAGTGGCGTTCAACGGATAATTGTAGGCACTATAATTTATCTTAGGAGATAATTTTATAAAACAGTACAAGGATTGTTTTTAACAAGACAAGATACACAGATTAGACATTCATGATAGCCAATTTAAGAACCCTGATTCTTGGATTGTTTTCTCACACTTGTTAAATAGTTTTATTTGTCTTTTTTAGATTAATTAGTAGATAATCAAAACACCCACAAAATTTTCCACACTTCTGAATTGTAGGAAATAAAAGGCTTGGAATTTGTATTGATATCAGTCCTTCCCTGTGAAGGATACTCTAAAAAATACACTTCAAAAGTGCAAACAATACTAATTAAAATTACAAAGTGCAAACTTTCTTAATATATACTATCTACATAAATACATTATGTTATTTTTATGCAAATTCTTTTTTAATATACTTCGAGAATCAATAATTACAAGTTTTAATTCTCAACTATTCAATATCATTGGACATTTCAGAAAAAATAAACTTGTTTCCAATTTATTAATTGTAATAACTTATAATACACACTCAAAATATTGATTTTATTTTAATGAATTCAAGTACCACAATATTTGATAACCTAACGGCCACTTTGATATTTTTACATTAATTCACACCTTTAAGCGATTAGTTTTAGTTTTAGGCTGCTTGTGTATTAATCTAATATACTACTCCCTCCGTCCCAACCAATTCTTTACCTTTCTTTTTGCACTTTCTGGCATGCATTTTAAGGTGCATTTTAAGGGTAGTTCCATAACTTATTTTTAAAATTTTCTTTTTTTGTATAAAAGTATATACATTATATTTTTATACAAAAAAAAAAAATTTAAAAATAAGTTATGAAACTACCTTTAAAATGCGTGCCAAAAACCTCATTCTGAAAGGTAAAGAATCAATTGGGACTGAGGGAGTACTACTTATTTTTAAATTACGTTAGAATTTTTATAATTCTAATCTTTTAAAGTACTATGTGAATTAATCTAAAAAACTATTTGAATTAATCTAAAAAATTATTTTCAATGTTCAATTATTCTCTATAACTAACATAATATAATAATATTATATTCTATATTAGAATCATTTTTATATTACATTTTTTATGTTTCCTATTATGATATTATTAGTTCACTAAATATTAATAGAATCACATTATCAATAAGATTAAGACTAGCATATAACTTGATACAACTCCTCTATGAAGAATTGTTGCTACATGTCTAGAACGAGAAATCTATTTATCAAAACAATTCGTTTTCCTTAGGTGCAATAATTAGTGCCCAAAGATGAAAGATCCACTACTTAATCCCCTAGTTTGCACTCACAGTACAATAAATGAAAGGATACAAACCTAATTAATGATAAAAGCTATACATGCACTGTATATCCTACAAAAATCAAGACAAAAAATGGATTGAGTTATCGAGAAGAATAAAAAATAGATTTATTATATACCTGTGGTAATGTTGTGACAATGCTCTCCACCAAGTAACTTGTTTCTAAGAGCACTAGATATACTTGATTCTTTATATCCCAAAGGTAGCTTCACAATCATCAAGATTTAGAATGGATAACATAAACTTGCCATAAAATTTGTCATAGTGCCTACAAATTATTAAACAAAATTGAGAAAAACAGAAAACATCAATCAAATGAATTTCAACATGTTGAAAAATATAACAAGATGAAAATTGATAAGGAATTTCTCTTTTAAAGCATCTGATTTTGTAAGAAGCAAGATCATTCGAGAATCTAATGAGAACTGACAATCAGCTTCTGTGAGGGAAACTTATAAAGTGCAACGACTATCCACCAGATAAGTTTGAAAGGAGCATCAAGTACCATTGTTACATTAATGCTTAATATTCAGTTGTACTTGACTGAATATTAATGCTTAATTTGAAATATTAATGCTTAGGGTTAAAACTGCAAAAGATAATTAGTGTGTAATATTATTTGAAAAATAACAATTTGTTCACATCAAGGGGCAATTATCACAAGCATATTCAAACATAAAACTCCCTGCTTATAATGATGGAGAGAGAGGCTTCTAACAAGTTGGAAGGAATGAAAGGTAGTAAATCTAGGATAGATCGATTTAATGTGTTCCAACTCCTATGAATCATGAATTTGTTAAATGTATAACATGCATGATCAGAAACCAATTTTTCCAAATCCACAAGTTCAACAATCAAGTGTCAATACTATATTTGATCAGAGTAGAAGATAAGAGGAATGCTAGCATTATCAAATAAATCATGTAAATAATTTTACCTTAATGCTATCCAAGTCAAAAATAAGATTCTTTGCGTTACCAACTCCTGAAAGCATATCTGTAAACAGCCAATAATATTTTTTTTCTATATATCCAATCCATGTCCCGAAACCAATCGTGTCACTTTATAATTGCATTCTCCAACTCAGGAACTTCAAACATGATTAATAGGATACCAAGACAAGTGAAACTGCAGAGTTTTCGTGCGAAAACCTTGATGTACCATAAATAGAATCATAGCAGTGGATCTTGTTATACAGGTTCAGGACAAGATATGGAATAATAATATTCCATGTTCGACCTTGTTAAGAATATGTTGAGACTTTGTAGATTGACAAGTGTTGAGAATTTCACTCATATATATGGCAAATTCCACATCATCTAGTCCCGGACCTATTAAAGCTGGAAAGTTCCAAAATATTTGGGGCAATATTTTGCACCAAGTCTAAGACAGATAGAGAGTTGTTAAGTGAGTGGCACCAAAAGAAAAAGATGATTCTCATAGATCCTAATCATCAAGACAAAGAGTTTTCAAGGCAGGCAAGCAAGTCAAACATGATTCAGGTACCTTATGATGTCAATCTATAATTGAAAATGTGAACACTGGAGGGGGGGGGGGGCACTTCAAAAGGAGAGTTGCTAAAGTGGGTAAATCCCAACGATCTGATTCCAATGCAAATTCTTCAAGTTTAACAGGTAAAGTGAGAATCTTTAACGAGTTAAAGCTCAAGGTGTATAATCTTTCGCAGAAAAGTTCATGCTTTATCATCAAACCATGTTCACATATTTTTCAAGCAGGGTAACTTAAAACTTGAATCGCTCTCTAATTTGTGTATCCAATTTGAACAATGTGCTATAAATACTATTCCTACATGGATGAGAACAATCTCCAGCTATAAATACATTATTTCTACCGTCCACTTCAATCCAACTGCTCCCAGCAGATTTTTTCAATTCTCTAGTCTTCATTAGCTTCCTCGTCTCCAGCACACCATCCCATCTAGCATTTGCAGCATATAGGTTTGACATCACTACATAGTTACCGATATTGTTAGCTTCCATGGCAAAAAGACGGTCTGCCACATTACATCCTAATTCCACTTCATGGTGATTTCTGCAAGCACCTAATAATGCTCCCCATATATTACCATTGGCTTCAACTGGCATACTAGACACAAAAGAATATGCATCATGTACTCGACCTGCTCGAGCAAGGAGATCTACCACACAGCCATATTGCTCCATTGTCGGTTCAAGCCTATGCATTTTTTCTATTGAATCAAATATTTTTAACCCTTCATTCAAAAGGCCAGCATGGCTGCAAGCAGATAATATTGTGGTTATAATAACATGATCCGGCTCTATGCCCAACTCGAGCATCTTAGAGTATACACCTAAAGCTTCGGATCCCATACCGTGCATGGCATATCCTCCAACCATAGCAGTAAACATAACTAGGTCTTTCTTTGAAGAAGACTTGAAAAGATTATACGCACTACCTATAGTTCCACATTTCGAATATATATCTAGAAGGGTACCCAGCAAGTGAGCATCATCAAAACAAGCACGGACGACATATCCATGGCACTGCTTTAACAGGTGAATAGATGCAATTTGAGAACAAACAGGAAGGATGCTCATAACAGTTAAGGCATCAGGCTTCAATCCACTATTCTGCAACTCGAGAAACAGGGAGAGAGCTTTACTATGATGATCATTTTCAGCATAAACTCGGACCATCAGATTCCAGGTGGTCAGATCCCTTTCAGACATAGTTGTAAATATCATGTGTGCATTGTCATGTGAACCACAATTCACGTACCCTGAGATAATTGAATTGCACGTGATCACGTTCCGGTTCTCAGATAAACTTTCAAACATACTTGACGCATACAACATATTACCACATTTACCATATGCATCAATTAGTGCATTCCTAAGCTTCAGTTCTGTATTACCCAGCAATATATGGGTTTTGATTGAATAAGCATGAGCTTCTTTAACTTTATCCACTCTGAAAAGAGTAACACAAAGCCGAACTGTACTTACTATAGTAATATAATCTGGCATTATCCCTTCCCTAAGCATCCATTTAAACATGTTCACAAACTCAGTTTCAAGCCCACTTTCTGCAAAGGTGTCAAGCATGGTATTCCAAGATATCAAGTCTCTCTTACTGATTGATTTAAATATCCTATATGCAGCTTTAATATCATTACATTTTGCGTATAAGGAAATCAGGGCATTTCCAACTGCCGTATCCTCAATCAGGCCAGGATGTCGAGCAATATAGCCATGAATCTGCTTCCCCACCTTCATGTTACATAAATGGGAACAAGCAGGAAGAATGCTAACTAGAGTTACATGGTCAGGTTTTAAACCAACAGACATGAAATCATGGAACAACTCGAGTGCTTTCAGTGACTCTCCATTTGAGGAATATCCAGCAATAACTGAATTCCATGAGACCAAATCTCTTGATTTCATTCTTGCAAAAAGGCATTCGGCTTCATTCATTCGTCCAGTTCTCAAGTAGAAACCCATCAAAGCATTAGTTACAGAAATATTATCAATCAATTCTGGCCGATGTAATGCATAACTATGGATCTCTTTTCCGAAACGAAGAGCAGCATTCTCTTCTAAACCAGCACAAACAGGAAGAATATTGGCAATAGTTGCATAATTTGGTACCGCTGACTCTTTTAGCATCCAGCAGAACAGTTTAAATGCCTCTCCTGTGAATTTGTTTTCTGCAAACCCTGCAATCATAGCATTCCATGAAACAACATCTTTTTCAGTGATCATATGAAACACGGAATTTGCATCATCACAGATAAGACCAGATTTGGCATACATAGAGACCAGCGAATTTCCTACCAGGGTATCAGATTCTAATCCAGTTTTTATCGTATATGAGTGTACACTCCTCCCTGCACCCAGAGCTCTTGCACGAGCACAAACAGGAAGAATGATAGCAATAGTGACAGAGGTAGGTTTAGGGTCCTCAGCGGTATGCATTTTGTAAAATAATCTCATCACCTCGCTGTCATGGATCCGAGACCCTGAAAACCCAGATAGAACAATGTTCCACATGACTGCATCATTGCTGCTATTTTGCCTGAACAGTTTTAGGCAGTCGTCAAAAACATTACATTTAGCATACATGTTAAGAAGCCCCTTGCAAACAAACTGGCAGGAATTATGACCTAGCTTAATAACCTGACTGTGAAGGGTTTTCCCTACTTTAATGTCTGAAATAGCAGCACAAGACTTGAGCAAGGTAGCAAGAGTATGATGGTCTGTATTATACACAGCTGAATATCGTGTCTTCTGGCGAAGGAGGGATAAACCATCATTCATCATGCCTAAAATAGATGTTACCCTTTGTTAATGTTATTCTCTATATTAGCGTGAACCAATATGAACCAAGTCAAACATAATACGAAACAATGAAACATGTGAAATATTTTTATTCCCTAAATAGAAAACATGATTCATTAGGACCTAATAGCGGTCTCCACTATAATATATCAGTGTTACCAATAGGAGAGTACATTCACATATTAAATTACAACATAAAAATAGTGGATTGTTGCATACAAATTAAGCTGAGACTAATAGTATTTTATTATGTATATATTAGAATACCAAGTATAACAAAAAGAATGGAAGCCGGTCCGAAATATTTGTAGGCAGAGCCGTCCTTACCGAGCTAGTGAAAATATATAATTACAAAACCGCTGAATAGCAGAACGATAGAGGAACAAAATTAGGTGCCATTTGGATCATGAAATTTCGACCATGTTAACGGGAATGGGAATGAGAATATAATCCGTTTTTGTATAAAATCTCATTCCCATTAACCCGATTTAAATCCTTCTTTATCCCTTCTTTAGATTATGTCATAATAACTGGTCGAGCATTATTCGATCATTACAACAGGACTTCATAAACTTTCAGTTCAAGTTCTACTTTTCGGTGCAAGTCGATTTCTCAAAGATAAATTTAGGGGAATCAGAGTTCAAAATCATAACATAAATTGCTATTCAAACAGAAGAATTACATTACTGGGATCAATAATTAAAGCATTTCATATTATTATTAAAACAACTCTACTGGGATCAATAATTTCAACAATAATATAAATTGATTTCTATACATATTTTACACAAAGCTACTAATTAAGAGAACTAATTGAGCAAAAAAGTGCTGTAATTAAGTACAAATTAGTATATTAATACCTGTAGAATATATCAATTTAGCTGCGGTGCCGGAACTTGCTTTTCCGATTAAGTCGCCAGCGGCGTCGGAGAGTTGGAAGCTATTAGTACAGTATTAGTTACAGTTGCTGGGTCCAAAAGTATAAATTGATTTTTATTAAATTTTTAACAATTTACAAATAAGTTACAATAAATTTAAATTAATAAAATAATTTATTAAAATTTTGATATATGAATTGCAATGAATTTAAATAAGTGTGTGAATAATATATAAAAATAACAAACTGACAAGTGACAAGAACTTGTCATAACAAAGTATTAAAAAAAAAATATATAGGAGTAACATTTTTTTTTTGGAGATTTTTCACAGATTTCCATTTTCATAATAAAAGAAAAATGTTTATTTTACCCTTTTTCGAGATGATTATCAAAATGCCCTATTCATAAAAATTTGATACTCACCTATTTCTCGAAAAAGGAGAATTGTTCTTTTCTTTTTTTTTTTTTTGCGAAAAGGAGAATTGTTCTTTTATATAAAAAAAAAGGAGAATTGTTTACTGCATCAACTATTAAGAATTTACAAAAGATACGGTGTTTTGTTCACTCTATTACAAAGAACACAATGTTTCATCGCCGTATCTAATATATAATATGAAACACAAAACCAACATTACACATAATACAATACGAAATACAAACAACATATCTATCTATCTATACTATCTATATCTATACTATTATATAAATTCCGAAACATTGAAAGTTTTGGTACCTGTTTTTTGGTACCAATTTTTTGGTACCTGTTTTTTGGTACTTCGTGAATTTACTTATGTACCCTTCATTATAAAGGAAAATATATATTAAAACACCTAAAATAAATTTTAACATAATATAATTAATGGTAATTAGTCGATTGCCTTTTTCATATTTACTTTTAGTTGAAGATGTTACCTTTTATCATATCTTCCAATCATTAATATTACCTTTCGAATTAAAATACGTTTCCTTTTTTATTTAAAACTATATACACCGAAAATATCATACAATATTTTTCAATTATTAATAAAATATATTAAAAATATACTTTGCTTACAATAAGGAAACATTAGTATAATCCGTAAACATGTGTATATTAAATTATATTAATTAAAATTAAAAATTATGTAAAAAATAATGATTATATAAATTGGTACCAGTTTTTTTGTACCTATTTTTTTGGTACTTCGTGAATTTACTTATTTACCCTTCATTCTAAAGAAAAATATATATTAAAAAACCTAAAATAAATATTAACATAATATAATTAATGGTAAGTAGTCGATTTCCTTTTTCATATTTACTTTTAGTTAAAGATGTTACCTTTTATCATATCTTCCAATCATTAATATTTCCTTTCGAATTAAAATACGTTTCCTTTTTGATTTAAAACTAATCTTACAATCATTAATATATATATCCGAAAATATCGTACCATATTTTTCAATTATTAATAAAATCTATACTATTATATAAAAACCGAAACATTAAAAGTTTTGGTACCTGTTTTTTGGTACCTATTTTTGGGTACTTCGTGAATTTACTTACTTACCCTTCATTATAAAAAAATAAATACACATAAAATAAGTAATAACATAATATAATTAATGGTAATTAGTCAAGATACTACCTTTTATAAACAACTAAAAACATCAATCGTATCACATCTTTCCATCATTAATATTTCCTTTCGAACTAAAAGTCTAAAACACGTTACCTTTTTAATTTAAAACAAATCTTACAATCTAAAATAAGTAATAACATAATATAATTAATGGTAATTAGTCAAGATATTACCTTTTATAAACACCTAAAAACATACTCCTCTATAACTTATTTTTGATATTTTATTTTTTTGTATAAAAATAGGACCTTTTTAATTTAAAACAAATCTTACAATCTAAAATAAGTAATAACATAATATAATTAATGGTAATTAGTCAAGATATTACCTTTTATAAACACCTATATCTATACTATTAAAACTCCTAAAATAAATAATAACATAATATAATAAATGGTAAGTAATCGATTGACTTTTTTCATATTTACTTTTAATTGAAGATATTACCTTTTTATAAACACCTAAAAACATCAATCATATCATATCTTCCAATCATTAATATTGCCTTTCGAATTAAAACACATTGCCTTTTTAATTTAAAACTCATTTTATAATCATTAATATATACCCATAATAAATGGTAAGTAGTCGATTGCCTTTTTTCACATTTACTTTTTAATGAATTTACTTATTTACCCTTCATTCTAAAAAAATATATGATATCTATACTATTAAAAAAGCTAAAATATAAAAACCGAAACATTAAAAGTTTTGGTACCTGTTTTTTGGTACCTATTTTTGGGTACTTCGTGAATTTACTTACTTACCCTTCATTATAAAAAAATAAATACACATAAAATAAGTAATAACATAATATAATTAATGGTAATTAGTCAAGATACTACCTTTTATAAACAACTAAAAACATCAATCGTATCACATCTTTCCATCATTAATATTTCCTTTCGAACTAAAAGTCTAAAACACGTTACCTTTTTAATTTAAAACAAATCTTACAATCTAAAATAAGTAATAACATAATATAATTAATGGTAATTAGTCAAGATATTACCTTTTATAAACACCTAAAAACATACTCCTCTATAACTTATTTTTGATATTTTATTTTTTTATAAAAATAGGACCTTTTTAATTTAAAACAAATCTTACAATCTAAAATAAGTAATAACATAATATAATTAATGGTAATTAGTCAAGATATTACCTTTTATAAACACCTAAAAACATACTCCTCTATAACTTATTTTTTATATTTTATTTTTTTGTATAAAACCTTAAAATCCGTGGCAGAAACTGGTCCGCAAACGTAAAGAATTCAAAGGGACGGAGGGAGTAAATCGTATTATTTCTTTCCATCATTAATATTTTCTTTCGAACTAAAACACGTTACCTTTTAATTTAAAACAAATCTATACTATTATATAAAAGTTGAAACATTAAAATTTTGGTACCTATTTTTTGGTACTTATTTTTGGTACTTCGTGAATTTCATTATTTACCCTTCATTATAAAAAAAATACACCTAAAATAAGTAATAACATAATATAATTAATGATAATTATTCAAGATACTAACTTTTATAAACAACTTAAAACATCAATTGTATCATATATTTCCATCATTAATATTTCCTTTCGAACTAAAAGTCTAAAAGACGTTACCTTTTTAATTTAAAACAAATCTTACAATCTAAAATAAGAATAACATAATATAATTAATGGTAAGTAGTCAAGATATTACCTTTTATAAACACCTAAAAACATCAATCGTATCATATCTTTCCATCATTAATATGTCCTTTCGAACTAAAGCACGTTATCTTTTTAATTTAAAACAAATCTTACAATCATTCATATATACCCGAAAATATCACATTAATATAATAAAATTAACGGTAATTAGTCGATTGTCTTTTTCATATTTACTTTTAGTTGAAGATATTACATTTTATAAACACGTAAAAACATGAATCATATCATATCTTTCGATCATTAATATTTCCTTTCGAACTAAAACACATTACCTTTTTAATTTAAAATAAATCTTTCAATCATTAATATATAACCGAAAATATCACACCATAATTTTCAAGTAAAATGTAACACCTAAAATAAATAACAATATAATATAATAAATGGTAATTAGTCGATTGCATTTTTCATATCTACTTTCAGTTGAAGATATTACCTTTTATAAACACCTAAAAAGATCAATTGTATCATATTTTTCAATCATTAATATTTCTAATTAAAACACGTTACCGTTTTAATTTACAACAAATCTTACAATCATTAATTTATACTCGAAAATATCACACCAAAATTTTCAATTATTAATAAAATATATTAAAAATCATATACGTTGTTTATAATAAGGAAACATTATTATAATCTGTAAACATGAGTATATTAAATTATAACAAATTTAAATTAAAAAAATTATTAAAATACTGATTATATAAAAACATAATTTTAATATTAAATAAAAAAGAAACCCGTGCACTGCAATACTAATAATTAATCGATTATCTTTTCAACTAAAACATATCATCTTTCTATTTTTTTTCTAATTAATTTCCTTTTTTTCTAGAAATATAACGGACAACGTTAATTTCTCATTTTCTAAAAAACACTAGAAGCAATTTTAATTAGTAATTGAACATAATTAAATTATAATTAGTATAAACTAATCAATTACCTTTTTCACCTAAAACATGTCACCTTTTTAATTTTCCCGTTTTCTTTTCTATTTTCTCTAACTAAAATATCTCATTTTTCAAGTATATTAAGGGCATTTCTATTATATGAAATAAAATAATAATATGATAATACTAATAATTAATCGATTAACTTTTTCAGTTAAAACATATCATTTTTTCTATATTTTATAATTAAAATCCCTCTTTTCCTAGAAATATCACGAGCAACAATAATTTCTCTTTTTCTAAAAATATTACAAGCAATTTATTTAGTAAAATAACATAATTAATTTATAATTACTATAAACTAATCAATTACCTTTTTCACCTAAAACATGTTACCTTTTTAATTTTCTCTAACCAAATCCTCTATTTTTCCAATTATATCATGGGCATTCTATCTAATAAAAAAATAATTTTATTATTATTTATAATTAACCGATTATCTTTTTCAACTAAAATCCATCATCTTTTCTAAATTTTTAACTAAAATTCCCCATTTTCTAGAATTATCACGAATAACATTTATATAATTATCATCATATAATCTCATTTAAAAATTAAAAATCATGTTTTAAAAAAATTAATTCAAATAATTAAAAAATTTAATATAATATTAAAAAAATCCGTGCATCGCACGGGTTTTAAGCTAGTTATTATATTATAATAAGCAAAATGGGATATAATTTGTAGTTGGTTACCCTTTTTTTGGTTATCCCCATTTTTGGTTATCCCTCATTTATCACCGTTAGATCAGCAACTCAAATAGATCATGACCGTTAGATATAACAATACTAAAAGTTGTTATATCCAAAGGTTCAAGGTTCGATTCCCGCCAATAACATATTAATTTATATTTAATACTTTTTGGTTATCCCCCATTTATCACCGTTAGATCAGCAACTCAAATAGATCATGACCGTTAGTTATAACAATACTAAAAGTTGTCATATGCAAAGGTTCAAGATTCGATTCCCGCCAATAACATATTAATTTATATTTAATACTAAAAATTATTATATATAAAGATGTAAGGTTAATCAATAACATATTTAAATTAATATTTATAATATTATATTATATTATAAATAAATTATAAAAAATTAAAAATAACCCGTGCTTTGCACGGACTATAAGCTAGTCATTTATAATACGGGTGCATAAAACATCGTAACACATCATTTGGTGCAATACAAAACATTGGTATAATACAAAACACAAAATTATTTAGGATCAACAATCTTCAAAATGGGGCATTTTAAAACCCTTATTTCTTCTTATAAATCAACTGAAAATTTTGTATATTATTTAGGAGTTCAAGACACACTACATGACAAATTATTTACCCAGACGATTCGATGAGAATTTAAGAAAGTAATGTGTCAAAATAAGAAAGTAGGATAGTAACGCAGGTCACTCAAAACTCAAAAGTACGATATACACCATCTGAATTAGTGTTTAAGATTGATTTACGTTATGTGAATTAGCGTGTAGATCGATACGTCTAAATTTATCAGCATGACATGTAAATACGCATTTATAATTAGCTAGTATTTTGGGCTATTATCACTGAAAAATATTATTTCGGACATAGTTTAAACAAAAGTGAGTGGATAAGGCCAAAATCAATAATTTGCTCTCTCAGGAATGGACCTGATTCTCATTCTTATGTGAATTAAAGAACTTTTAACAAGTACCAAATCAACTCACCAAGACACAAACAGTCTTTTGTAATAGACAAAACATCAGTGCTACTTGAATACCAACTTAAGAAGCACAAAGCGGATTAGTAAGGAACTAGGGTCTAGCCAAAGAGCTTTCTAAATCTTCATCATCTTCTCCAAACAACAACTCTCATCACCAGTACGAGATTGAATTGCATGGACCTCTTTCTGTGAAAATCGGAGCTGTTTATTATACTTTAGATAGCTCACCAGCCAATTTACGTTGAATCCCCCTCTCTGCAAATCAACAAAGTATAATAAAGGATATTTAGCTCCATCGTATAAAACCTCTCACTTTTGGCTTGAAGTACACAAAGGTCTATGGGTACATCATCATGATGAGATCAAGTAGGCCTGCAAACTCCGAGTTAACCTCTAGGTCCAACAAAAAATCACTTTTTCCTCTAGAAGAGCTCCCCCTGCAACTGGACCACCAACATGTCTCATCCTATCGACATCTACTACTGAATTCTCTGCTAGATGCTCAACTTGTACCCACAGTATCAACACAGACCTTTTTATGTATTTCTTGAGGATCAACCAGCTCCTTCATTAGGAACATGGTGAGAGGCTTAATGTTGGTGAGAAGGAATCCAGAAGTCTCCGAATGATGAGTAACTTTTGCGCTAAAGTTTACGTGCTTGTAGGTCATTTCTCACCTTACCAGTAATCTCCACAAGAACAGTCACCGTGCTTGAAATGATGAAACCGACGTAAATCTCGAACAACAATTTCTCTATTTAAAAGTAAGGATGTGTACTTCATGAAGCTATGACAGTCGGTACAAACTCGCAGGTTTTTCATAATTCGAATAGGTGATCCGGTACTAGTATTCATGAGGGCATAAGCTATAGCAAGTTTCTCACTGTGAAACCCAATAAGTAATTCCTTTTGTTCTTCTTCAACATCCTGCATCACAATACTCACTTCAGTTGAATAACCAATTTCCTTTAGTCTTCTAATTAGCTCGTCCAAGTAAGAATATATCGCAGCTTCTTCTGGATGCGACCTATCGCCCATGACAAAACTGTGGACTTGATTCTTTAACTGGATCCAAGATCGACCAGGGTGCTTCTTAACTCCCATATCATTCATTAAACCTCTTACTTGAGCTACATCGTCCCATTTGTCACCAGAAGCACATGTGTTTGATAACAAAATATAAGATCCAGCTGTTGGTGGCTCGAGTTCAAAAAGTTTGGTAGAAACCCACCTCGCCATCTCTATATTTTTGTGAATTCTGCAGGATGACAAGAATGATTTCCAAACTGCAGCCAAATGCGGGATCTTATTCTTTGAAATAAAATCCTTTATCTCATCTAAACGGCCAGCACGCCCCAACAAATCTACCATACAAGTAAAATGTTCAACTTGAGGCTTGATGCCGTATTCTTCTTTCATTACCCTAAAATAGTACAGGCCTTCATTTAGCAGACCTGCATGACTGCATGCAGTTAAGAGTCCGACGAAACTGATTTCATTTGGTTTTATGCCCTCACTTAACATCCGATTGAAAATCTGAATAGCTTCCTTCCCACGTCCATGTAAGCCATAACTAGATATCACTGAAGTCCACAACACAGTATTCCTAGCATTAGTTTCTCTAAAAATGGACCAAGCATCATCCAGTTTTCCACATTTAGCATACATGTCAATCATTGAGGAACTTAGGAAAACATCAAAAGGCTGCCCAGATTTCACAATCTGGGCATGAATCAGCTGGCCAAGCTCCAGAAGCCCGGAATTAGCACATGCAGTAACAATGCTTGTTAGTGTAAACTTGTCCACCTCAAACCTTTCACTGACCATTTTACTGAATATTTTTAGAGCTTCTTGCAGCTTTCCGTTTTGAATATAACCAGTAACCATCGAACTCTGAAAAAAAGAATCACTAAGTAATTCGTTATAATTTTTGGACCATCGTTTACTTGCATTACATTTATGAAATGCTTCATAGACAAGTGAAGCCTTCTCCATTTCCCCACATTTGGAATAAAAATCAACAAGTGAGTTTCTTACAAAGCCATCATGATGTATTCCACTCTGCAGCAGCTGACAATGAATCTGTCTCCCTATATCCAAAGCAGTTAACGAAGCTGCTAAACCAAAAGCTATAGAGAAAGTTTCTTTGCTAAAAGCAGTTCCACCTTTCACCATTTCATAAAGAAGCTCCATTGCAACACCATGGTAATCATTTTGTAAATGCCCATCAATAATCGTATTCCAACTCGAAACATCCTTAACAGGCAACCTTCTAAACAGACCAAGCGCAGTCTCCATATCACCACTCTGTATATACGCATTAATCATAATGTTCCATGATACAATATCTTTATCCGTCATCAACTCAAAAAAACGCTTCGCAGAACCAAACGACCCACATTTAACGTAAAAATCCAGAACAGAATTCTCCAACGCAATATCTACGAAAACCCCATTACACACTATCCACCCATGAACCGACTTCCCCATACGAAACTCATTCAACCTCGAACAACACTTGAAAACACTCGAAAACGTAAACTTATTAGGCACAATGCCTTCCTTGTGCATTTCAACAAACATATCCAATGCCATTCGACACGAACCTACTTGCACCAAACCCGAAATGAGCATTGTCCATGACCGAACATCTCTTTCAGGCATTTCATCAAACACGTCTAAGGCACAGCCCAAATCTTTGGACTTGAGGCAAAGACTGAGCAGATAATTAGTGGCATTTAAGTCTCCTAAAGTCCCGTTCTTGATTAGATTGGCATGAACATGTCTTGGGAGCTGACATTGTGATGAAGAGTGGTGAAACAAATGGTGATGATATGGTATTATTATTCTTCTTTTAACACCAGAGCGGAAGCCAATGCACCACATTTCTTTCAATTATGCATTATAAATTAAAGGGTATGGTCATTCTTTTCACTCAAGGAGATAAAAACTAAACACCAGTAAACTCAATTTTTGGTTTTTGGTTGGGTCATCAGTGGCCGGTTCGGGCGGCGATTATTAAAGAATATTTTTTTATTACATATTACTGATTACATAAAAAAAAGTTATGGAACTATTTTTTAAATACACCTTAAAATACATGTCGAACATCCATATTTTAAATGTTAAGAATTAAAGAGAGCAGAGGAAGCAGTATATTATTATAAAAAGAATATTTTATTATATTATAAAAAGTATATATTGTATTATTATTATGTAGTAAATGCGTATAGCATATAAAGCAGACTACATAATCTCGTTTTGGAAAAGACTATTGCTTTACATCAACAATCGATGTCGAAAACTCCTTCGTCGACAATTTCAGCCTCGGCTTGCTTGTCTCCGACACCAACATCTTAATTAGTTGCAAGCAGTGTTGCAGATTTCGGAAATCGGAACTATTCGATTGAGGTATCGATTTACAATTTAGGGAAATTCTCGTTGGTATCCTTCTGGAATTGGCTTTTACAGATGGTGCCATTTCGTGTTTTGGACTTACGACTGGCGCCCCTAAAGTAACTGATTACCCTAATTATGCCATTTTGTTAATCAAAACGTTAAGAAACGTTAAAAAAACTATAAAAATAAATAATGATCTATAAGTTTTTAATGTATTACTAGTTAAAAAAATTAAATACTAATTTTTAATTATTAATGTGCCACTAATTGAAAAATATAAAACATTAATCTGTAATAAGTTAACATACCGTTAATCTAAAATATGTGTTCAGTCATTTTCTGACCATAAAATAACATAATTCCACATTTAACTTTTTTTAATTTGTGGTTTATATGACATAAAATTTTATTATGGAATAAATGTTGAAATTTGTTAACGTTTCTTAATGTTTTGATTAACAGAATGGCATAGTTAGGGTAATCAGTTACTTTAGGGGTGCCAATCGTAAGTCCAAAACACGAAATGGCACCATCTGGAAAAGCCAATTCCAGAAGGGTACCAACGAGAATTTCCCTACAATTTATCGGGTGATTCGGTTGAAAAATCGGCGATTTATCGGCGATTTTTGCAAAATCGGCCGAATCGGTTCCAAAATTTTAACCGATTTTTGTCCGATTTATCGGCGATTTTTCAAAAATCGGCCGATTTCTATAACAGAGGTTGCAAGGTGTATATGAAGTACATGTATATCTTCACGTACGCATTTTATGTTGGGGTCTTTAAAGAATACCCGAATCTTATACGTGTATTTGATTGTGAGACGCATTTGGCAAAAACGTATTTTGTGTGAATTGAAAATGCATATTTGATAAAATATTCGCAAATATTCGTTTTATTGATCGTGAAGGCATAAAGTCTTGATTTATTTACAATATAACGATTGCTTAAATTGCTAATACCTAATAATAAAGGAAACTATCCATTTATCCTAATAATAATAAGGGATATTCTCTCTGGTACACTTGTAGAATTGGCTTTTGCCAGTGGTACCATCACATTTTTGGCTTCTATACATGGTACACCTGACATATTGTTTCTGTCATAGCGGTACCCTTCTGTTACACAACTGTTAACAAAACGTTTAAAAACATCCAAATCATAAAAAACACATCCAAACCAGATTAAAAACAGAAATCTGACATATTGTTTCTGTCTTAGCGGTACCCTTCTGTTACACAACTGTTAACAAAACGTTTAAAAACATCCAAATCATAAAAAACACATCCAAACCAGATTAAAAACAGAAATCTGGTGCCAAAAAACCTATGCAGAACACTGGAAACTTAAAATGCTATGAAAACCACAAAAACAAGGCACCTTGATAAAATACGATCCATGACATAAATATTTCACTTCTAACATCATCAGAATTCAGAATTCGGATCAAAAGCATAATAAGTCTACCATCATCAGAATTCAGAATTGAGATCAAAAGCATAATATGTCTACCATGAGCATAATTAAACTAACAAAAGCATAGGACTAGTCTATCATAAATAGGTTCACTTCTGGTGTTGTGATTGTGATGTAGTAAGGACAGAGGGTTGTGATTGACTCCCTAGATTTTCAGCCTTCCTTTTCCTTGTTGAGGTCCTTGAGGAGGTTCCCTCATCTGCTGTTTTGGCTGCATCTTTTGCTGCTTTGTTTGCTGCTCTAGCAACTTTTGCTTTAGGTTTAGCTTTAGGCTTTGGTTTTGGTTTTGGTTTAGGGATACCTTTTGGGTTAGGTTTAGCTCTAGGATTTGGCCTCACAACATCAACTGAGGTATCTTCAAGCTCATCAAGTCCAGGTAGTTTATCACCTTCCCCTGTATCACCCACCCTTATATCACCCATCCCTGTATCACCCACCCCTATATCACCCACCCCTGTATCACCCTTCCCTTGTTTCAAATTTAGGACAAGTTTGTATAAAGCATTCGATTTTAAAGCTGTCCCAACCCATACATTTATCATTTCTTTCCCAGATAATCTATTAAACATTGTCATAAGATCACTGTCTACAAGTAAAACGTGATGTTTCATTTCAAATGAATAACCAAAGGTAGGATAATGGTAATTCAGTTTCCAACCCCATTTCTTAACTTCATCCTCATACGTCATAACAACATCTAATAATGTACATTTGTCTACCTCAACTCTTAGATCAACATACTGACCCCTCCAGTTTATTCTCAGAATTTTATGATCATCTCCCATTCTGCAAGTATCAAAAGCCCTAATTTTAACATAAAAATACACAATATACACAGATGCTACACATATAACGATTTCGATTATACACAGTACATATACATACAGTCGATTATACATACACAGATATGACATACACAGAGATATTATACATACACACACAATACATACGCAGAGATATTATACATACACACACAATACATACACGGTACATATGTTCGAACAAGGCATACCTGTTAGTAGACTGAAGATTGCAACTTGTTTCCACCCTAATTGATGTGTTCGATTCCCCCTCCTTCGCAATCGCCTCTTTTCCCCCTTCTTTCGCTAAATCCCTAACCCGATAGAATGAGAAGGAACCGTCGCTGTATTACTTAATTTTATTTTAAGCTTATTCTTTTTTATTTAATTTTTTTAATAGCCATTAACTGTGTTTAACGTTTGTTTAACGTTTTATTTAAAAAAGGGTACCGCTAAGACAGAAACAATATGTCAGGTGTACCATGTATAGAAGCCAAAAATGTGATGGTACCACTGGCAAAAGCCAATTCTACAAGTGTACCAGAGAGAATATCCCTAATAATAATTACGATAACTTCTCGTATTACATCATAATAATATGCCAACACCCCTCCCCCCTTCAAACTCAAGATAAAAGTATTGAGAATTTGTAAAATGATAAGAATTTTTTTACAAAAAAATCTTGTAAATAGTCATCATCGTTTTCAACTGTCGTTGTCGTCGTTTGATGTTGTTTCCATCGAGAAACGGTCATCGGGTCGTCATCATTGTTCCTATCGAGAAACAATCATCGAATCGTCGTCGTCATTCATATTATAAATCGCCATCGCTTTCAATAAAAAACGATCATAAGATTTTAACTCTGTTTTTAGCATTAGTTTTTTTTATCATGGAACCTCGTTTGTGATTGCACTTCGTTACTGCTCCAGCTTAACCAATTGGCGGTCTCAAAAAATGATTTGCTATATACTTTGTAGTTTGTACGATAAATGTTTTGAAGTGTGTTCTTATTTATGTACACTGTGATATTAAAATTGTTTTTAAATTATGTTTTGATTACTTGAATTTGTAATATATTTAGTTCGGTCGATTTTAAAACCGAAATCGAGCCGAAAAAAACCGAATATGGATTTTTGAAATTAAAATCGAAATTGATGATTTAACTATGATTTTGGCTATCAACTTTTAAAATCGAAGGTTTTCAATTTTGATTATAATTTTATGTTGGATTCGACGGGGTCCAATCCATTATTTATGGTCCATCGGGTTTTATTATTAATCATCTAAATAAAAATTGATAATTAAATATATAAATAGCACTTAATATATATTTAATTATTACATCCAATATATATATATAGATTTGCACTCCATATAGAACACTTTAAATAAAGAACAATAAAGAACAAGCATCATCACCGTTGATTTTTTGGACGCCCAAGATTAAAAGATTAAAACACATACCCTGCGTTGTTCCAGCCAAACATAACAATTTCACGACTTCCGAGAAAACACGCCGGTACACAAAGTTCACATAGGATAATCGAAGTCGAAATTGAAGATTCTAAGCCCATAATCGAAAATCGAGGCCTAAATTGAAGATTCAAAGATCTAAATCATACAAACCAAGCAAAAATCATCGAATTGAAGAATTGAAGCAGAAATTGAAGAATCGAAGCATAAATTAAAGAACCAAGCTCATAATCGAAAACGGAGTTAATTTCTTCAATATTTAGTGTGGAATTGTCGGAAAAATAATAAAAAACTTGAAGAGTCGTTCAGAATCATTCAAAACTGTGCGAAATCGTTTGTGCAAAATCGTTGAGGTAATGATTTAAAAAGTTAAATTTTATGATTTTGTGTCTAATATCTACATGATACTTGCGATTGACGATTCTATCCAAATTTTGTATGTATATATCTGTATCTATACATGTATGTGATTCTTATATACATGTATGTGATTCTATAAGAAATTTACAAGTGATTCTCTGTGAGATTCTCCAATATACGCATGATATTTGTTTTTATTAAATCAGACGATGAATATTTGTTTAAAGTGTTTTTTCTAGAGTGCGAGTGATTCTCTGTTAAATTTACAAGTGATTCTCTGTTTGATTTTCTGTTAGATTTTAAACTAGAAGATTTTCTATTTAAAGCGTCTCTCAGTTTGTAATAAATTTGATTTTATAAACTTATTTCATTTTGATGCTATTTTCAATGAGATGCTATATTAGATTCCATGGTAAATATGATTCAAGAAGATGCTATACTAGATTCTATGGTAAATATGATTCAATGAGATGCTATTTTAGGTGCTGACTCATTCTTGGAGGTAATTATATTTGTATTTAGATTAATTTGCTCCTGCTCTAAATTAACATTCTTAAGATTCTATGTTTAATCATGTGTGTGAGAGTGTAAGTTAGTTGTATAAAGTCTAATCGTTGATACATATTAGATTATACATGAGTTTCACTTTATGATCTCCACTAGTTAAGTTACTTTAGATTCTACATCAACGTTAGGTTCTACTTATCTGCCTAAAAATTGCTTATATGAAATTTATTATAGTTAATTTTACATTCCATGATAGATGTTGTGTTAGATTCTATTGGTGGTGGAGCTTCTAATTTTGCACCAATACACCTGAAGAGGAAAGAGAGATTGTTAGAGTCGGGTTTCTAGTCTATTGGAAATACATTACAACTGCATATGGAGGAGCTCCGGTAATTCTTGTGATTCTGGCCTCAATCATCTTACAGATTCTTCAGATAGGGAGCAATTACTGGTTGGCATGGGTAGTGCCGTCATCAAATATTGTAAATCCTAGTATTAATGGATCTACGCTAATGACCGTCTACGCATCGTTGACTTTTGGCATATGTTTATGCGACCTTGCTGCAAACTCGCTTGTTGCAGCGACGGGCTATAAAACTGCAACCATACTTTTCCAAAATATGCTCTTCTTTTTTTTGATGCTACACCTGCCGGGAGAATTCTCAATCGAGTAAGTGGTTATTCCTCTATTTTGTTCTTTTCACAAATTACTTATTATAAATCAAGAATTTATGTCATAGGGCTCGACCAATCACGGGTATGTGTCCAAGTGTAACTTAAATATTTTATGACAATATTCTAATTTATTTGCCAAATGAAGTAAATGAAGAGTTTGTGCAAGGTATGTCACAATAGTGTACTTTTCTCAAATTTATTTAGCTGAGTAATTCGATTCATTTTCTTCCACGTAGTGTTCAACTGATTAAAGTGTTGTTGAGACTCGTATACCATTCCTACTTCAAACCCTTACTTCCGATACAGTCCAACTTGTGGGAGTTATTTCTGTGATGTCTACAGTTGCCTGGGAAGTTTTGGTCATATTCATCCCCTTGATTTTTGCCTCCATCTGGTATCAGGTAAATATACTTGTAACTTTTAAGGATGTGATCCTGATTCCATTTTACAATCTTTGCACATTGTAGGATAATTTAGCTTCTTTCGTTTCATTACAACTTTTTAAACAGAAAAAGCAAGAATATCCTTTGTTATGAAATTCAATTGTAAAAAAAAAGAGAAAAAGTTCATGTTAATTGCTGCATATTTGAATGAGCAACGTAAGTGGGTACAGAAGTCTAAAAGCTGAAAGCATTGTCCATTGTCTTCAGACTTGCCTAAAAGCAAATAAAAATTTGCACCAGAGTTCTCCACGAAGTCTCCAAAATCTCAAAGCCTTGAGGCATGGCAGCACGCTTATGATGTCTTGAGACATGTATGTTATAGTTGATTATTTTGATTGTATGGAGACAAGTGTAGTTGATTGGTGCCCCTGCGGGGCCTTCTAACAGATGACTTATGATGATATTGAGCTATATGTCAGTATCTGTGTCATTTGAGTGGGTGATTTTTTGATTTATTTTTACGTATCTATTAGAATTTACACAAGTGGCTAAGGTTCTTTATCTGTGATTGGATTGGAAGTAGATATCCACTAAGGGTTTGTCGTAGCAGATTAAGTTATAAACGGATCATGCCCCATATTTTATTGATAACTTCTGCTTATTTTATCCACTAAGTGTAGTTGGTTGGTGCCCCTGCGGGGCCTTCTAACAGATGACAACGATGATATTAAGCTCGATACTTATTTGAGTAAATTTGATTCTATGATGGATTCTATGTTAGTTGTCATTAGTTTGTGTTGATGAGTGGATTTCGTAACAACTTTTGAGAGGTTTATGGTGAGTTGTAAAGGCTAACGATCAACTAATCTATGGAGAATGGAGGTTTTTTGTGGGGGTTGAACTGAGCTCGAGAGCGTTTACAAGAATCTCGCGAGTTCCCTTGAGGCTTGTGTCGTGTGTTCTCAAGAATCTCGTAGGTGTATTGCGAGGCTTGTAAAAAACATGTTCTCAAGGTGCCTACGTACCCGTGTATATATAGGGATCAAGTTCACGTAGTTCTTTTTAGACTAGAAGTCTGGTTAGGCGGCAATAAACTAGGTTCCTAATTCGTGGGGAACTCCTTTTCTCCAGATTTCAGCCACGAATAGGCGACCTAAGTCGAATAGAACTCGAGTTCTAGTCCGACTAGGAGTATGTTTACAAGTTCTCGTCCTATTAGGTGTATTCAAGGATCATCTGCGCCCAAGGAATACATTCCAATAAGGAGTTGATGTTCATGACTTGCTCCTAAAGAATAGGAGGCTTTATCGTACTATAAATCTGCTGGAATAAATCTATTTTCGCACAGGAAGCTGTCTCTCAGGAACCTGTCTGCAGGAACCTGTTTCTCGGGAAGCTGTCTACAGGAAGCTGTCTCTCGGGAAGCTGTCTTTCGGGAACCTGTCTCTTCGGGAACCTGAACCTGTTTAGATCCATTTCACATGCTATTTAGCCCCATTTAACTTAAGGGACCTCAATCATAACCCATATTACTCATACGGATTGGATCCTTAAGCCTAATGGGCCTAAATCTAGCCCATGGATATTTTGGGCACAACAAGTACCCCCCGGTTCCTCGAAGTCATAGGATGCGAGAGGAACCTAAATAGCTTGATATTTTAAGGTCCAATTCCTTCAGTGCTCCCATGTTTCTTCTGAGGGAACCATGCGGGTCTTTGTCTTCTTGTTTGAATCGTGACAAGGGCACAAAATGAATCCAATTAGGCGCTGAGTGAATCCTTTAACAAGGGCACAAAGCGAATCTAATTGGGCACTGAGTGAACCTCAAGATTGTTAAGGGAACCAAGTGAATCCAAATAAGGGCATAAAGTGAACCTAATTGGGCGTTATGTGAACCTATGCTGAGGGCACAAAACGAATCCAATAGGGCACTAGATGAATCCTTAAAAGGGATAAGGTGAATCTTAAGATTGTCAAGGGAACCATGTGAATCCAAATAAGGGCATAAAGTGAACCTAATTGGGCGTTATGTGAACCTATGCTGAGGGTACAAAACGAATCCAATAGGGCACTAAATGAATCCTTAAAAGGGCACGAGGTTAACCTTGAAAATCATAACTTAATTGCTCGAGAGGTTGCTTTATCTGATAAGCTGCTTTTCATCTGACTGTCTTGTGCATGCTGTCTATTAGAGGTAATCTAGGATCAGCTGCGTCCTAGGAGTACTCTCCAATAATAAGTCGGCATCTATCTGGCTGGCTTCTAGATCTTTCTGCTATCTATGCTCAGGAACCTGGTGCTCAGGAACCTATGTCTCGAAATCTGGTTCTCAGGAACCTCTCTACAGGAAACTGTACCTGCACAAATAACAAATTTGTTAGTCTCGGGAGCGTTTCTGTAGTTCCCATGTACTTCTTACTGTCTTCATGACTATTGCTAGGCTGATTCGAACTCTTCTGCGGGGAGGAATCTGGTCCATTCATAATCTGCTCAGCTACTGGTTCATCAGGAGCGTCTTGATACTCATAATCTCTTGACTGTCTTCTCATCTAGTGCTCATTTCTCCGCGTTTGGTCTTCGTATCTAGTACTGGATCTGTCTTCTGACTTATACACTACTTGTGGATTGGAAACTATGACTTAATAGGTTTAAATCGAACCCTGTTAATTTTGGGCACAACACTAAGAAAACTAAAAAAAATAGGTTAGTAATACGAGCTGAAGAGCTCACATACAAGTGATGCATGTATGCATGTATGAATGATTATTTACGTTATATATGTTGCTATCTTCTCAAGTGGCATATCAATTATCTACTTGACTGATTCAACTAACACGTTCGAGATCATAAATTAAGCATATATGTTACGTAAACTGCAAACCTATAGGGCATGACAACATCCTAAGTACAAGTTCACATAAATTTCATTTCTAAAGATCATGCAGTATGCACGTTAAGCGCTATATGTATCTAATCATGATAGAATATAAGCTCTCATTAACAGGAAATGTGCATGATAGTTAAGGATATAAAGGCATGAAAGTAGAACTTATCTGTGCTTCATTGTGCCGGTTTGTATTGAGGTTCCGTTACTAAACCTGGAATGGAAGCTCTTCTTTGTGCATGCTCACAATAATAAGATATAGGGGAATTGAGCTACCCCCCGAGCCGTCATGACGTGTGAACCTCCTATAGCTTGTTGAAGCGATTGACTGAAAACTGCTTGTTTCGGCTGAATATCACTGAATCTGGGAGCTGTAGCTATAAACTGTGGGTTGGAAACTAGAAGCCGGAAGCTATTAACTAGAAGCTTCTGATGATCATCAAGGATGCTGCAAGCTGCTTTATCAAAAAATTGTTAGTAGTACGGTACTTGCTTCGATCATATACAAGCTTTATAAGTGGGAGTATTCATCTATATATCGCTTTGATGAGGGCACAAAGCGAATCCAATTGAGCTCTAGGTGAATCCTGAAAAGGGCACTTAGAGAATTCAATTGGGCACAAAGTGAATCCTTAGTAGGGCATAAGACGAATCCAGTTGAGCTTTAAGTGAATCCTGAGAAGGGCACTTAAAGAATTCGACTGGGCGTCAAATGAATCCTTTCGGCTTTAGGGAGCACAAAGTGAATCCATCCGGGCTCTAGGTGAATCATGGCAAGAGCACGAAGAGAATCCGGTTGGGCACTAAGTGAATTCCTTTGTGGCATCAAGTGAATCCTTATAGGCTCTAAGTCAATCCTGAAGAGGGCACAGAGAGAATCTATATAGGCTCTAAGTGAATCCTGTAGAGGGCACAAAGAGAATCTATAGGGCACATGATGAATCATTTCAAATTCTAGGGGCACCAAGTGAATCCGTAAGGGCACTAGGTGAATCCCTTCAAATGCTAGGGGCACCAAGTGAATTCGTAAGGGCACAAGGTGAATCCCTTTGAAGACTTTTCAAATACAAGCGAACTCTAGGTTAGGTTACCCATGCTCAGGTTTCCAAAACCCTTAACTAGGTGCCCACATGCTTATGGGACTTTTGAATGCGTGCCTACGATTCATAGGGCTTTTCGATGTGGATCTTTCGTGCTTGCAAGTCTTTCCTGGCTATCGAGTACATGTAGCTGATAGGGCTTTTCTAGGTGAATCTTTCTGGGCTCTATGCAAATCCTTGTAAGGGCATAAGGTGAATCCAACTGGTTGTTTATATGAACCTCTGCTTAGGACAAAAACTGAAACCAATTGGGCACCAAATGAATCCCTAAAAGGGTACAAAGAGAATCCATCAAGATACCAAACAAATGCGTGTGGATGCATGAAGCACCAAGTGAATCCTTTTGGGCTCTAGGTGAACCTATACGGGCACATAGAGAATCCATAAGGGCACTGGGTGAATACATGGATATGCTTAGGGAACCTAGTGAATCCTTCTAGGCTCTAAGTGAATCCTTGGATGGAGCACAAAGAGAATCCAGAAGGGCACTAGATTAATCGTCTACAGGCATGGAGCTCTTGCTATAAGCACATTTTCTTCTATTCCGGTATCGGCTGGTTGGGAACTTCAAGTAGGAAGCTGCTAATCAGAAACTATCAATAATTGGCTTCTAACAAATGTCAATGAACTTGGAAGCTGTTACATACAAGCTTCAAGTATATATGAATGAACCTGCAAGATGTCAGTTACAGGAAAATAACAAGGAATCTACTAGACACATGCAACTAGACCTGGAAGCTGTTACTTACGAGCTTCAGGTGAGTAACACAAAACCTGTTAACTAAAGGTAAATACATGGAACCTGTAAGCTACAGGTAAATATCAAGGAACCTGCGAGGTGCAGGTAAATATCAAGGAACCTACGAGATGCAGGTAATATAAGGAACCTGTAATATGTTAGGTACATGTGCATTCTAACATCTAGAAACATAATCAAGACATAATCATAACTTTATCGCACATAAGACCATAATAGCATAAATGTTTAAGCATGCTTTATGTATAGTAAGAGTTTGTTGCGCGTACCTGGGAGGTTTTCTACGAATATGTGAGCATAAAAGGAGAGGTATCACCTGGATCTTTCTGTAGACTGATCAGATGTGAAGTGGAAACCTCCGCTAAGATTTGAAAACTCATTGACCTGATCGTGAGGTTCCTAGACCAAATCGTGAGCTTCCTGGAACTGATCGGTAGGTTCCTAGACCAAATCGTGAGCTTCCTGGAACTGATCGTGAGGTTCCTGGACCTGAATTCTCAAAACTTTGAAATCCTCAACTTTCAAAGTACCATGTGCTATAGTAATTGTAATTGTACTACCCCCCAGTTCTTCAGGGAAGCTTATCTTTGATGAAGAACTAACTCCAAGAAGCTTCACAATTCTTCGATAATTTCTAATAAGTCGTTGAATATTCATCCATGAAGTTGAGTACTGTGTGTTTTCTTCAAGATGCTCATATCATATTCTTGTAGATACTCTTCATCAAAATCTTCAACTATGTCGAATTTTCTTTAACGCTCGAATAAATACTATAACCTCTTCACATCATTCTTGCTTGTAGCTTTAACATGTCTTCTCCTTTCTTCTTTATCTTCTTACGAAACATGCTGAGAATGAACCTCTATACAAATATCCCAATACAGTACCTCTAAGCTTACGCGAGCTAACTCATTGTAAGAAACAAGAGATACTTAAAGAGATTACTTGTGAGGTATTTCTCGTAGGTCACTGAATTGAATGAGGTATGTTCCTTGTTTTACAAGCTAAATATAAGCTCATGTATGACGTAATACAAGGAAAAGAACTACTCATAATTTCGTTGAAAACTACTCGAAAGAAAATAGGTTTGCTTACTAGGGAGGTATACATGCACTACCCCCCAATTCTAAGAAGGAAATACATATATAAATAAAGGTCTCTCAACTATACTTTAAGGAAGCTCTCAAACTTTCAACTACTGGTCACCTCGAGCTATCCATTTCGCGAGCTTCCCGGCTTCAATCAATTCCTCAATTTGGTCTTTCAATGCTCTGCATTCGGAAGTATCATGGCAATTATCCTCATGGAAGTCACAATATTTCTTTAGATCTTTCCTTGCTCCTATTGGTAAAGGTGCAGGCTTTACAAATATTCCTTCTTTCCCATAAACCGTGAAGATGTGGTCCACTGGAGCAACCAAAGAGGTATAACTATCGCACTTTGTCTTCAAATTTGCTTTACTTCTTTTGGAGGAAGCTCGATCCCTAATAACATATGCTTGCGGGCTTGGAGACCTCTCTCGCTTGCTTCCTTTGTGACTAGCTTCATCTCCAAGATCTTCTGTTTCTCTCAACTTCAACAAGGATTCTTCCACACATTTATATAGTTCAGCTTGTTTATAGAACTCAGCTAGTGTACCAGGTTCACGTACTTGTAGCTCCTTCCAGAAGTCTGAACCAGCTCTTACTCCAGCAATTAGGAAGCTCATAATGACCTCGTCAGGAGCTTTCTTAACTCTAGGAACCTCTGCATCGAAACGTTTGAGGTACTCTGTCAAGGTCTCATCTGCTCTCTGTTTGATGTTGGCCAAGGTATTGGTTGGGGGTGCAAAAGTGATGGAAGCTCTAAACTGAGTAACGAAGAGTTTTCCCATATTCTCCCAGGAATTTATAGAATCTGATGGTAACCTCTTAAACCATTGATGAGCTCCACCATAAAGGGTTGCAGCCAATAATCTACACCTTGTTGGCTCCTTAACTTGATAAACATCCATCTCAGTATTGAAACGACCCAGATACTCCACAGGATCCGTAGTGCCATCAAATTTAAACTCGTTTGACATACGATAGGATTTAGGTAACGGGGATTTTCTAACCTTCTTGGTGAATGGAGATGAGGTCATCGCACCTGTTATTGACTTCTTTTCTTCCTTGAGTTTCACTAGAATCTTCTTGATGTCTTCAGCATTCAAATCACTAGCTCCACCGTCCTTTGCTTCCTTATCTTTATCATCGGCTTCCTGTGAATCTGCTATACACGAATCGTTCGTGGTCTCGACTGAACTTGAGTCATCTTTAATTATCTCGATGGAAGGTTCCTTAACAGGAGGTTGTTTATCCTTCGTTTCACCATCTTCTTCACCTTCAATATCTTTCTTTGGGTCTTCGATCTCCTCCTCAGCCTTTTCTTCACGTTCTTCTTCATCGACGCCTAACTGCTTGGGATTAATCTTAGCTTTTTTACCCTTCTTACCAGCTGCTAACTTCGACTTCTTCTTCTTCTTCGGTGTTATTTGTTCGAGGGTTGTAAGCCTTTCTTCAATCGACTTTAGATGCTCTAGGACGTCAGCAGGAGTAATCTTCTTCGTTTTCGGGGTTTGATCTTTCTCTACAGATTGTGTTGCTTCGCTATCAGAACTGCCTGCCATCTTTCCACTCTTAAGATGATAACTCTCCCCTCCTTCTAGCGCCAATGTTGATGAGTGGATTTCGTAACAACTTTTGAGAGGTTTATGGTGAGTTGTAAAGGCTAACGATCAACTAATCTATGGAGAATGGAGGTTTTTTGTGGGGGTTGAACTGAGCTCGAGAGCGTTTACAAGAATCTCGCGAGTTCCCTTGAGGCTTGTGTCGTGTGTTCTCAAGAATCTCGTAGGTGTATTGCGAGGCTTGTAAAAAACATGTTCTCAAGGTGCCTACGTACCCGTGTATATATAGGGATCAAGTTCACGTAGTTCTTTTTAGACTAGAAGTCTGGTTAGGCGGCAATAAACTAGGTTCCTAATTCGTGGGGAACTCCTTTTCTCCAGATTTCAGCCACGAATAGGCGACCTAAGTCGAATAGAACTCGAGTTCTAGTCCGACTAGGAGTATGTTTACAAGTTCTCGTCCTATTAGGTGTATTCAAGGATCATCTGCGCCCAAGGAATACATTCCAATAAGGAGTTGATGTTCATGACTTGCTCCTAAAGAATAGGAGGCTTTATCGTACTATAAATCTGCTGGAATAAATCTATTTTCGCACAGGAAGCTGTCTCTCAGGAACCTGTCTGCAGGAACCTGTTTCTCGGGAAGCTGTCTACAGGAAGCTGTCTCTCGGGAAGCTGTCTTTCGGGAACCTGTCTCTTCGGGAACCTGAACCTGTTTAGATCCATTTCACATGCTATTTAGCCCCATTTAACTTAAGGGACCTCAATCATAACCCATATTACTCATACGGATTGGATCCTTAAGCCTAATGGGCCTAAATCTAGCCCATGGATATTTTGGGCACAACAGTTTGCATTATTGTGTAATAGATTATATGTTATTCATGTGTAGTCTATGATAGAATCTTTAAGCAGCGTTTGATAGAATTAAGCAATAACCGTTATAGTGTGCAGAGTCTTACTAGTTGAATAACATTGTAAGTTAATGCAATAAATGTGGTAACGAGATTTGTTTGTATTGCGGCTATATTATTGCACAGAATCAAGCCATTGTTCCGTATAGCTCTGGCCCTAAACAAAATGTACATTAATTGATAAAATTTCAGGAGCATTGAGAAAGATGCACTCTGTTTCCAGTCCTTTTAGTTTTTCATTTTAGAGGTTTATCCTGAAAATAGTAGAGGTGATGTAGTTACTGCAGTTTACGGAATGAGTAATTTTAATTCAATTCTTAATGCACCATGATAGTTGTTTGTTTGGGAAAATTAGAGAATACAAGAAAGCTATGAGCACTTGATCTTTGGTGTCACTTTTATGCATAATAGGATATCACTAATGGTGGACTATGGATCAGATTAGCTGATGTGGTGTTTAGTCCTTTCAGGTCAGCAAGTTTTTGTTCTTTGATCAACATCTTTGAGTACTGGTTTAGTTTTGATAGAAGAAAGCATGTTTTTTTTGCTAAATCAGAAAGCATGGTTTAGTAGTTTAGATCCTTGTTTCTGCGTTCAAATATATGTAATTAATTGGAATTACTATAGATATATGTTCTTTATATATTCTGCTTTTATTTCGCATTAAATTGCACAAGTAGCTGGAATTATTGGTAATGAATGCAGATTCACATTTTATAACAACATTTCACCTTCCAGTGTTATACTTTTTGTTCTTGGATTATCATCATATCCGATATCTGCTTAACTCATGTTGCTAATTTTTCAATGGAGTGCCTTTGTAGATCTAATAAATGGTTTACATTCGTAGATTAATTTATGCTCAGCTATCTATATTTATGCTCATTGGTCGTGCTAAGAAGTCAGTTTTTAACTTTATCAAGGAAAGAATTTGGAGGAAGGTTCAGGATTGGAGTCACAAAAATCTGTCTAAAGCTGGGAAAACTGTGATGATAAAAAATGTGGCTCAATCTATCCCTGCGTATAGTATGTCCTGTTTTCTTATCCCAAAATCGTTATGCACAGAAATGGAAAGGTTAATGAATGGTTATTGGTGGGGATCAGGTGGTAATAATGCAAAAGGAATTCGATGGTTTGGCTGGAACAAAATGGCGAGGAGTAAATGCAAGGGGGGTCTGGGGTTCCGTGATTTACATGGATTTAATCTAGCTCTGTTAGGGAAACAGGTGTGGAGGATATGCAGTAACCCAGATTCATTGGTGGCTCGTCTCTTTAAAGCCCGTTACTTTTCAACTAATCATATTCTGAATGCAGAGAAAGGTTCAGGGTCAAGCTTTGTGTGGAATGGGATTTGGGAGGCTAAAGAAAAGTTAAAGAAGGGTTTCCGTTGGATACTGGGAGATGGCAAGGACATAAGGATTTTTCATGATCCTTGGTTAAGGGGCAAGGGGGATTATTGTGTGGAGGATAATCATTTGAATGGTATTAGAAATGAGAGTGTAAGCTGTTACTTCCGTCCTTAAAGCAATGAGTGGGATGTGCATAAGGTACAGCGAGATTTTCATGATTCTGATGTTCAGTTGATTCTTCAAACAAGGATACCTATAAACAGGGCCAGAGATAAAGTAGGCTAGATGGCTTCCAACACTGGGGAGTATTCAATGAAAACGGGGTATCAATTCTGGTTGTCTCAGTTTCCAGATAGTATAGAATCTAACAACTCGACAGGATGGAATAAGTTATGGAATTTACGTGTTCCACACAAGGTCAGAACCTTCTTATGGCGTTTTTGCTCTAATACTATTCCTGTTAGAAATCTGCTACGAAGCAAAGGTGTTAACACAACAATAATGTGTCCATTATGTAATGTGGACGTGGAACATTTGCTTCATGTCTTTTTTTACTGTCGATTTGCTTCTGAGTGTTGGAGCAAAGCAGGTTTATTGTATGATATGCAAAGGGTTGAAGAAGCTCCACCATGGCTGCTGGATAGAATTGAAAATGAGAGTGCCGAGACTTGTGAGCTGATTGCAAAGATTCTGTGGGGGATATGGTTTGCGAGGAATCAGAAAATTTGGGAGGGAAAGAATATCACGCCTTCTGTTACTCTGGAGATCAGCTCGAAGCAAATAAAGGAATGGCAAGAGCGATGAAAAGGAAGCATGTTCTCAATGCTGTGACAAGAAGAGATGGCAGGCAGGAGGACATGAAGTGGTCACCTCCTACTACAGGTTGTTTAAAATTGAATGTGGACGCTTCAGTAATGATGGGTGATTCTTCGTATGCTGTAGGGATGGTGATCAGGGATGATAGGGGAGGGTTTGTTCAAGGCAAGAACATGCGGTTCCCAGGGATGGTTACAGTCTTGGAGGCTGAGGCGAGAGGTGTCCAGGAGGTGCTTAAATGGCTTGAGGAGCTTAACTTAAGAAATGTAACCATAGAGTGTGACTCAGAAGGGGTGGTGAAAGCTGTCAACAAGGGTACTAAGTACTATCTGGAAGTTGGTCATGTGTTTGAATGGTGTCGAGTAAGGCTAGGGAGTAGAGTAGATTTCTCTCTTTGCCATGTTAAGAAGCAAAAAAACCAATTGGCTCACCCTATGGCTAGAGTACAATGTTTGGTTAATTGCTATAATGAGTTCTTGTCTCCTCCAGAGTTATTGTTGGAGACATTATCTTCGGATTATTCTGTTTAATGAAATTTTATTTACTTTCAAAAAAAAATAAATAAGTAAAGGTTACTCATGTAGTTCTTATAGGTTTCTCTACTAAAAACCTTCAGCTTTTAAGGTTTATGTTTGTAGTTAATTAAGAGAATAATTTTTTTTTTTGCAGGAGATTGATTACAGGTAATCTTAGAAGGGTAGGGGATTATTACTTAATGATACTCAGTTTTTGAACCAAATAACAACTTGCAGAGGCAGCTGCAAGTGGTGTATACTGTATAGTTTGTAAAGTGCGAAGGTGCTTAATATACAAATATATTAAACAATATAGTATTAAAAATTGTGTGTGATTTACATATCACCTGTTGTACGGCACTGATAAAATTTAAGCATCGTCCAACTCAGATGTAGCTAAATTTTCAGTCTCAGTGGCATTTCCTTCATTTCCATGGGAAAGGCTGGCTCGTATTGATTTGGCAAACAAGACAGACTCTTAGCTCAGTAGAGCCATATGTTGCTTTAACTGTTGTAACTTAAAGATTTTACTATAAATATTTTTTTTGTGCTACAATATGTTGTGAGACTATTAGAAAGAATGCTTTAAAGCACGTTAGAAATAAAGAATAGTACTCTGCTTTGCCCATATCGTGTCCTTGATGCCTTGGTTGAACATTTTATGGCCTTTCTTAATGATGAAAGAACAATGCCTGTGATCTGGCATCAATCACTTCTTGCATTTGTGCTGAGGTTTGTTTCTTATCTGTAATGTATTACGATTCAGTTTTTATGTATAATTTAAAAACATGATTTACGATTGCCTGTGTCCAAGTTTCATAAGCTAAATTCTGTACGGGTTGAGCTTTTATTTTCCCATTAGTTTGTCTTTGTGTCTTTTCCCATTGCTTTTATTCTATTTATTGTCTGGTTCTTTTATTTTATATTTAGGCTAATTTAGCTTTGTTTTGTGACAGGTACAAAAATGAACTGGTGAAAGAGGACAAACTCAACCTCAATGCTCTTGCAGAAAAACAATGGCATAAGTTGGCAAGGACTATAATTTCTACAGCTGTTGTATTAATTTCTTCTTCCATTATATTGCAACTAATTATGTTGTACATCAGCAACATGTTAACTTATGGCAGTCAAAAATTCTTTTTACCTTCTATTTTGAGGAAGGTGAATATAATGTAGTAACTTGGCATTTTAATCTAAATAATTTAATTCGCTTTGGAAGACCTATCACCTGTTTGTTAAAGATTGTTCTTGATACATGCGTCGCTCACTCTGTACATAACACACGCAGACATAGATATCTGTCGAATGATTTACTCGAAATATCAATTTTCAATACACAGTTTACACCCACCAAAATTTCAAATTTACAACCATTAAAATCAGCCACCAACACGCATCATGAGTGAACTTAATGTGCTTTACCTACAATATATTTTGACCGATACACAATGCATTCACATACAATATTTCAGTTCAGTGCTGATGCACCATAAAAAGTTACATTTAACATTTATCATACAAAATGTTATTTCAGGTTCTAAAACTACAACCAAGGGGCAGGGAATCTAGGCAATCTAATTTGATACCAACGATACATGTAACGCCCCCAAATCCGAGGTCAGTAGATTTGGGCGTCACGCTAACAAACTCAATAATTCTAACAAAAATCGGCCATGATGTATTCGTAAATACAACATAAACCTGCTGAATACTAAACTAAAAATCTAAAATCAAAATAAAACTGAAATAAAAATAAAAACTCAATCAAAAGCTCTTTGACCCCAACTCCCAACTAAGGATCTTAGGTTACAGTTCTAGAAACAAGAAAACCCAAAACCAACTTAAATACAACTCTATATACAAAACTAATACAGACTTAAATCACTGGTATAACTTCGAATAGAAGTATACCAGGCCAACTAATCAAATACATACTATAACTACTAAAACTATATTTACACACAACAATTCAAACTTTAAATCTAAATACCCTGATCCACGTCAGCTTCATAACAGCATCCTGCTTCTTCTTTCCACTTTCTGAACTGCGCAGGCTAAGCCTCGCCAACTAGTTTACTGAAAAATTAGATTTTAAAAACAACAAGTGTGAGCCAAAGAATGCTCAACAAGTTATATATAGAACTGAACTGGATGAAATAAGAATGCAATAATTGCAATTCAAGAAATAGGAACAATACTATGAGCGAAGGAATGCTCACCAATTTATAATCAATACTATAATTGAAATCTGGATTCTTAACTTTAACAGAAGATTAATATCATTTAAAACATTTATAACTCGAAAATCAGAATTTAATAACTGAGAAGGTTTGTAATACTAGATTCAACACTTTTAATACTTGCAAAATACTTTAACTATCACTTTAACAAAATCTCCAAGAAATTCTCAGTTACTCAAATTTCATTCATGTCGCTAAGCGTTTGCATACCTAGCTGCCTAACCGGCCTGACAATCATGAGTTTGAATAAATAAGAAGATCTCAAATCATTCTCGGTTCTTACCGTCACTGCACAACGAATGCCACAACAACAATAATAACCGTGAATTAGTTTTCACCGTTCAAAACACTAATATAATAACTTTCCATTTTTATACTAAAAGTACTTATTAACTCAAATCGTAACATGATATCCAACATACTTGGAAATGAAAATGTACTTTAACTTAAAATATACTTGCATAAAACAACGTTCAATAGAATTGGAGTTTTTCATCATACTCTGGACATTACGGGTGATCAGCCACGTAAAGTCCAGCCAAAAACAATACTCTGGGATCCCCTCACTAGGCACTTATTGACATTGGCCTTTACTACTCTGACCATGAAGCTGGTCCACATTTTATAAAAATTCTTCCAATTCCATTAAACTACTTTACTTTCAAATAATCTCAGGGAAACTATATACTTTAAAAACATTATACTAAAACAAGGAATAAGAATGCAATACATGCAAAAACTTTAACAGAATATTACTGACAACATTTAAGAAAGAATAATACTGGCAATAAAACTTTGAGATACTATATAAACATAATACTTGGATAAAACATTTCCTTAACAATAATCTGAAGGAGAATGACAAAAGCAATAAGAATTTGAAGGGAATACTTATACTGAATAGAAACATATTTATCTCGCTTGAACGATAAGCGAGGGTTAGTACACTTGCCTCGATTCCAATGCGTCGATTCGCTACTTACTATACTTCGGTCTTTACTCGATCACGCATTCATCTTTCTCTTCAATCGTCTCGTCAACACGCTCGCTGGGTCCACATCGAATCCCTAATTATACTCGAAATAATAGTAAAGTACTATTTAGTACATAAACAACCCAATCGATAACTAATTACTTATAACTCGCAAAGTAATACATACATAAATATATATACCCACACCTCATTAATCATCACATATGTACTTAAACACTCATACACATACATGCCTTTAAATCTTTAAATCAAATAATTTAAATAACTTAAATACAGGGGAGTTTTAGAAAATTTCGGCATGAAGTATTCGTTTATCGGACTATGGGCACAGCCCCTCAATATCAATCATAAATAATTCAACCCTGTTTTTGCAAAAATAAAGTTGCCTCAACTTGCAGCAACATAAAAGTAAACAAGTAAGAAAAGTACCCGCCCAGACATGCGGCACCTAGCACATAATGATTTATATTAACACTACTACTTACGCTACACCAATGATCGTATTTCTCACGCATTTTAATGATACACGTGACAACCAATCATTGATGTTCGTAAGCCCTAGGGAACAACCCCTAGCACTAACTATTACTTACGCTATATCAATGATCACATCACTCAAGTATATTAATTATACTCGTGATAGCTAATCATGGATATTCGTAAGCCCGAGGAACTAGTTGAAGAGAATTACACAAGTCCTTAAATATTGACATTTAGGACTTGCGATCTCATTGCAACTCCTCGCAGATAAACACATAAAGATAAACACATAAAGAAAATATTCATAATTAGTAAAACCATTTACAATTTGCAAACTCATATAAACTCCAATATTATACGACAAATAATAATCAGTACTAACAATCATTTAACCACATATAACTCCACCTCAACTAGCTTGACAAGTATGAAATTCAATAAATACTACACTCGACTTATAACATTTATCACATAACAATTATACTTAGCAAACTCAAATAACTCTTAGCACACTATATACGACAATAACAACTAGCAACAAATAATCCCCAAATTTAACTTTTGAAATTATAACTCTAATTATTACACAATGATAATAATTAGCAACTAACAATCATACAACATATTACCAACTCGTAATTTAACCCCACAATTATAATTTACAAATATCGACCCTCCGAATAAAATACGGAAATCCCAATAATATTCACAATCCACCATATTAATCTAATTACGAAAATTAGCATATTAGTAATTACTAATCCGAACATTTAATCGGACTCATAATTAACTCAACAATTAATATTAACAATTATGCTCTTCGAATTACTCACGAAAATCAAGACAACAATCTTACAATTTAAACCAATTAAATTATAACAATTAATTAATTAAATTACCACAATTAAATACATAATTTAAAAATATAGAAATTATACCCTTTCGATTCCGACCCGAAAATCAAGTCACCGGAAGGAAATCTCCCCCAAAATCTCTTCTCTCTCTCTCTTCCAGCTGCTCTTCACCTCCACCATGACCTCCCTTCTGCTGTTGCTCACCGCCACCACCACCACCGCTCGGTGGTGGCTCTTCGGCGCAACTCACCTGCGCCGCGCCATACATACACCAGCACACACTCACGCACACATCTATATACACACACACACGACGCACGTACTCACACACATATACACACACGATTATATATATATACATAGATATATACACAATCTCTTTTCTCCCCTCTTCTCTCTTTTCTTCTCTTCCCCTCTTCTTCTCTCTTTTTTTTTCGATCTGTTCTCCTGTGTTCTCGATGCTTCATCTGCTGGGCCCTCTTATTGGGCCTTGCCCAATACTCTTATTACCAATTTATCCTCTTTTCGGCACAAATACATTCTAATAAGCGATTTATATAAATCACAATTAAATAAAACTTCCGGAAAATTACACTTTTCATTTTTAAAATAAAGAATATAAAATTACGAGCACGCCCATATTTTCGAAATATTTTTCGGATCAAAAATGAATTAAATATGAATTTTCAAAGTTTTGATCCTTTAAATACAATAAAACTCTTAAAATCATTTTAAAATACCACAACACCCAAATTAATCCACCCAACAATTTTAAAAACTCAATAAATATATAAAGATAATTTTACAAAAGATTTCATGATTTTTAAGCCCTCCAATAATTAAATAAAGATTTTTGAAGATCAATAATACTTGATATAAATATTTTTAAATCACTAAAAATACCAATAAAATACTGGGGCACACATTGGCACACATAACTCAATATATACTCATATAAACTCAATACTAAATATCGTTGAATTCCACAACGATATTCTCAAATCCAATTCCATACTTTAAATACTAATTAACATAATTAAATAATAAAAAAATAATAATAATAAATCCTAAAATAATCTGGTATCTTACAATACACATATCAACCCGAGTTCTAGAAATGAGCAACCCAAAGAGGCAAAGCCTGAGTGGATCATAATTATGAGTGGCATAGCACCTTGAGTCATAATCATACTGTACACCAGTTTGCTACACGAGGAATCAAAAACCTAAATATGAGGTTTTTCAATAACCATTAATGCAGTTTGCAGCAACTCTCTAGCCTTCCTATATATCTGATGTGCATCCGACTGACTCCATTTCTTTATATACAACAAGATTGAGGAATTCCCCTTCCATCCAGGACACATCAAAAATAGAAGACCCAAATGATAGATTAATATGAAGGATTTATATGTTCCTTGGTTTTAATACCATAGAATTACAGAAAACTGTGTAAAGGAGGAAGTGTCGACAACATCAAACAAGCTCAAATGGTCTGCCAAAAAATAATTCTTATTTGATGGTTTAAGAAGCCTAATCATAGTTGAGTGTATAGGAATTTAGGGTTTTTTTTGGGTAAATGAGGGCGGCACCTCGTGAAAATTTTATAACATCAAAAAGAAAATATACAACCAAGAGCAAAAAAACTCAGGTCCAAAAAAAATCTCAAGGACACCCAAGAGATAATGACATAAAACCAAACCAAAAAATAATAAAGATAAGAAAAAATGCCTAACCATACTAACAAAACATCTCCAAACCCTGCAATTAACTCCATTTCCGCTAAAATGCAACAAAAGCCACTCCTGCGAACAATTAAACCAGGCCTCCACAAACACAATCCGCAAGCATCACAACCACCACATAAGAGCATCAAATCCACTTGGAGGACTTTCAGCAAAAAAAATGTGAGACCAAGAAAACACGCTCTCTCAATCCACATGGAAGTTCCAGAAATTGCAGCAAGTTGATGACAATAAGAAACTTGGATCACTAAGCCATAATACCAACAAAACAACCTCCTGTACAGGCTATAGAACGATGCACAGCTGAAACAACCAAAAACAAAAAACTACAGCATACAATCCACCTCACGCACCAAATAAAAAACCCCAGAAAAACTGGACAGACTGCATACTACAACCTGAAGCCAGACTAACAACTCTCCGATTTCTACATCCCTTAATAACAACATTGTAAGATAACTAGATCCACCACATAAAAAAGCCTCATATCAGCCCCAATATAAACATCATTATCACCATATAAAATAACAATTCAAACTAAAGAAAGTTAATAATTAACAGTATGAAATGCAAACTTTGGAACCTCTATGCAAAAGAATAATTTATCCACATAAATAGAAATCCAAATATAAGTGCAAAAGTATCATATATTAATTATTATGAGTAAGTTAAATTTTAAGTTTATTTTAAATTCTTATATCTGCCTGACAAAATTTTGCATTCCTTTTACTTGCAAAACAGCGAAGTCAGCTAACCAGCTCAATTTTTAGAGATAAATCTAACCGGCCACCAACCGGTTATATCACGATCAAACTCTGTTTTTTGTCTCCGGATCTCCTGAACCTCCTCCTCTATAGACTGCAATGACACAAGCATCTTCTGTAGCTCCGCAATTTGTGCCTAAAACCCATTAAAAAGAAAATAATTAATATGTAGCAGTAGATAAATATGCTTCATAGGAATAATATCAAACGCTGCAACCTTAAAGATTCTATCATAGACTACACAAGAATAACATATAATCTATTACACAATAATGCAAACTAATGACAACTAACATAGAATTTATCATAGAATCAAATTTACTCAAATAAGTATCGAGCTTAATATCATTGTCGTCATCTGGTAGAAGGCCCCGCATGGGCACCAATCAACTACACTTGTCCCCGTACAATAAAAAACAATCAACTGTAGCATACAATGTAATGTATCATCTCTTTTCACAAAACAACATACTACACATGTCCCCATAACTACACCTGTAAACTTAGTTATAGAAACTATCATAGAATCAAATAGAGAATCATCATCTATATATCAATTTACAGCTTCACTTCAAATTCAGACCAAAATTAAGACGAAGTAACTGTACCCACTCACAGCCTAAAAGCTCGCATCTCTTTGAACAAAATAGATCAGAACCCAGCCTCAATGGGAACTATTCAGACCAAAATTAATTAACTACACCTGTAAACTTAGTTATAGAAACTATCATAGAATCAAATAGAGAATCATCATCTATATATCAATTTACAGCTTCGCTTCAAATTGGTAGAACACAATTTCAAACAAAAATGGAATCTAACTTAGAATCTCTCGTATAATTCAAGAGTAATAATAATTAGATACAAAATCATAAAACCTAATTTTTAAATCATTACCTCAACGATTTTGAACGATTATACACTAAATATTGAGGGAATTAACTCCGTTTTCGATTCTGAGCTTCGGTTCTTCGATTTCTGTTTCGATTCTTCGATTATGATCTTAGATTCTTCCATTTCTGCTTGGATTCTCCGATTTCTGCTTGGTTTCTTCGATTCTAAGCTTCGATTCTTCAATTTCTGCTTCAATTAATCAATTATGAGTTTAGAATCTTCAATTTCTGTTTCGAGTTTTCAGCGTTGTCATGTACGATATCAACAACAGTATTTACGTTTTTATCTTTTAATCCTGAGCGTCCAATCAATTAACGGTGATGATGGCTGTTCTTTATTGTTCTTTATTTAAAGTGTTCTATATGGAGTGCAACTATATATATATATATATATATATATATATATATATATATATATAGTTGGGTTCAGTGGAGACCATGTTTTTTGTGGAGTCCTAGAGTACACTTTTGTTCTGCATACATTCATCAGCATTTTACATTGCATTTAATAATTTTCTACGATCATCACCAAGATTAGTTAGGGTTTTTTCAACAATATCGTCAAAATCCATCACAAATATACGTTATATTGCCCGCAATGACAAAATATTGAATTTGCAGAACAAATTTTATATTGTAGAACCAAGTGCTCAATAACAAAATTCTAAAAATTAATTGAAGAGATGGTTAGGCGTGTTTCGAAGCAGTTTACGATCATGTTCAGGAGGAAAACGTTTTTACATTGGTAAAACATTGTTAAATGCGGATGAATATATGCAGAACAAAGGTGGACTCCAGGACTCCACAAAAAACATGGTCTCCACTGAACTTTGTTATATATATATATATATATATATATATATATATATATATATATATATGGATATATATTAATAATGGCTTAAGTATCCAAGCCCATAATTTTGATGGACGGTTATGGGTTTAGCCCATTAGGGTTGGTCCTATTATTCCCTCTATATAATGAATCTTATGCGAGAAGAAAAAACACGCATCTCATATTATTCAGAAAATATACACATCCCTTCCTTACGTATAGAGGAGAATAGTGAAGATCAAAACCCTCAAGAACTCACTCTCTCAAGATTATCAATGGCCTCTTTCGATTAAGGTACGCTTCCGCTATTAATTATACTCATAGTCTTGATTAGGAAATTCGTGTATATTATTATGTTATATATACATGATTTATTCTAACAATTGGTATCCGAGCTAACTCCATGATTAATTCTTTGAGTATTATTATGAATTCAATTATGATAAACTTTGAATACCTTTTAATTTGCCTATTACTTTTGTTACAGTAAGAACCCCTGTGGATCAGAATGCTATTATTAATCTAGGAAAATTTTATATCCAGAGCAAAACTTTTATATCCAGAGCAATCTCCCCCCTGCATACACAAAAGCTGCTCTGGATATAACCAAACAAGGGGGGGTAATGTTTTATCCAGAGCAATTTGCTCTGGATGCAAAAAAATTGCTCTGGATATAACATTTCCCTTAGTCTAATCTAGTCCTATACGCACGTGTCTAACAATCACGCATAAGCATGTGTACTTCCTCCATTTCACCCATTTCTTTACATAAAAAATTACGTATTTGATACGCATTTTAAGGTGCATTTTAAGGATAGTTCTATAACTTATTTTTGATATTTTCTTCTTTTTTTTTGTATAAAAATAGGATTATTCTACTTTTATACAAAAAAAAATATCAAAAATAAGTTATAGAACTATCCTTAAAATGCACCTTATCCGTGTCGGAAATTGGTCCGCAAATGTGAAGTATTACATGGAACAGAGGGAGTATAATGTATATATGTTTTTACAGTATTTTCATATGACTGTGTATGTAACATATGATTGCTCCTGCTATATTTTATTCTCTCGGATTAGTGCTAGTTAAAGGCAAAATACGTACGTATTAATTTTGTGAACTTTTAATTGATGATTGTTTTTTGTCGATTCAGAACTCCAGGTTAATACCTTGACATATCATGCTAGTATAAGTTTTTATTTGGTTATTATGTCATGTTTTAAAGCTTCTGTTTGTTTTATTATGATTATGATAAACAAACTTCATGGCCAGGTTTATAATCAGGTATTGAAATTATTAATATGATAGTTAATTTTATAATATTAGTTTCAAGGTTACTTATGAAAAATATTAGTCCCTACTCATGTAAAATTTATTAATTTATTTATGAACTAATAGAGTGATTTCTTAATTATTAAAGTACTGGATGGACCAACAAAAATCTTTTACTTTATTTATTTAAGAGAATGATAAATCACCTGATGTACGTATACAAATTAATGTATAAACCGGCCCAATGGAAGATTTATATATTAATTTTGTAAACGGAATTTTTAAGTTCAAATTGTAGAATTTAAATTATTTTTTGCCCAACGGTGATATAATTTAATATTTTACTTTTTGTAATCTCATGTTTATTGATAAAATTAATTTAGTTTTAATAATCGGCCCAACGAAAGATATTAATATTAAACTAAATTTAGTTGTAGGAAAAAATTTTGTGTATTTTATTTTTCCTATTTTGATAAACTGTTTATCCCTAGGTTTATTTAACTTACGTATTACTTGGTGAACTAACTGTTTTTCATCATGTGGATTATATTTATTGTACTTATTGTACTTATATGCATGATTGTGATTAACCTCAATTCAGCTTTTGGTCTTGTTTCACTTACCAACTACTTTTCACACATTGAACCATTGAGTGGCTCTAATTTTAAGAAGTGGAAAGAGCAAATTGATCTTACGTTGGGAGTTACTGCCCTTGATTATGCCATAAGGGTTGCAAAACCTGTTGCCATTACGGTCGAAAGCTCTGCTGAGCAAAAGACTGATTATGCAAAATGGAAGCATAGCAACCATGTTTCCTTAATGATTCTTAAGGGCTCCATTACTAGTGTAATTCGTGGAGCAATTCCCGAATCTGATAATGCAAAGGAGTACCTAGCGAACATTGAGGAACAATTCAAGGCTTCCACTAAGGCTCATGCCACTACACTAATCTCGAAAATGGTCACTCTCAAGTATAATGGTTCAAGTGGTGTTCGTGATCACATTTTGAGAATGAATGATATGGCTTCTCAGTCCACTTCATAATGACTTCTCTTCCTGCACAATTTGGTATTTTTAAGATCAACTACAATACGCAGAAAGAAAAGTGGAAGATGAGTGAGTTGATTTCTATGTGCGTTCAAGAAGAAGAACACCTTAAGTCTGAGAAGGTTGAAAGTGCTCATGTTGTGACCACGACACCCGCTAAAAGAAAAGGAAAGAAATATGGCAATAGTCAAAAGAAAAAGGGAATTGATGCAGCTATCACGAAAGACAAGGGACAGACATCCTGGCACAAAGAACTTTGGAGGTCCTAAATGTAACTTTTGCAGAGCTAAAGGACACATAAGGATAGAGTGTTCCAAATTTTACGAATGGTTAGATAAGAAAGATAATACATATATTTATGTTTGTTATGAAGCTTTTACATCTGAAGCTCCTTTAAATACATGGTGGATAGACACTGGTGCAACTGTGCATATAACTAATTCATTGTAGGGATTCCTTTCCATGAAGAAGCTAAATAAAGGAGACCGATATTTGCTCGTTGGAAATGGAGAGAAAGTACAAATTGAAGTTGTAGGAACTTTCCGACTTATGTTGGAAAGTGGTTTTAATTTGGATTTAATGGATACTGTGTATGTTCCCAGTATTACTAGAAACCTTATTTATGTTTCAAAGTTAGACGCTTATGGATATTCATTTAAATTTGAAAATAAAGGTCTTTCTCTATTTCTTTATTCTGAGTATATTGGATCTGGGTTGTTAGAGGGAAACATTTACAGATTATGTTTGAATGCTTCTTTTAGTGAATCCTTAATTTCTATGAATGTGCAAGATGAAGTTGCAAATGTTTCTAAAAAGAGAAAGAGAAGTGACGAAAATTCCTCAAAATTGTGGCATGAATGACTTGGTCACATATCCAAAAGTAGAATGGAACAACTTGTTAAACTGGGAATTCTTCATCCTTTAGATTTCTCAGATTGTGACACATGTATTAAAGGAAAATTTGTAAAAACAAACAAAAGAAATGCAACTCGTAGCACTAAATGCTTGGAGATAATCCACACTGACATTAGTGGACCATACACTCCAGGTATAGGTGGTCATAAGTATTTTATTACTTTTATTGATGACTACTCACGTTATGGCTACATTTATCTTTTTATGAAAAATCTGAAACACTCGATATGTTAAAAATTTATAAAGCAGAAGTTGAAAAACAACTTAAATTAGATATTAAGGTTGTGAGATCTGATAGAAGAGGAGAGTATTATGGAAAATTCTCTGAATCTGGACAGAATCCAAGACCTTTTGCTTTATTTTTGCGAGAATGTGGCATCGTTCCTCAGTACACAATGCCGGGTACACCCCAACATAATGGTGTTGCTGAGAGACGGAATCGAACTCTTATGGATATGGTTCGAAGCATGATATGTCACAGTAGGTTGCCAGAATTTTTGTGGGTTGAAGCCCTTAAAATAGCTATGCATATCCTTAATCGGGTCCCAAGTAAGTTCGTACCTAAAACACCTTATGAAATATGGACTGAAAGGGAACTCAGCTTTGGATATTTGCATGTATGGGGTTGTTTGGCTGAAGCAAAAATATATAACCCACACATCAAGAAATTGGACCCTAAGACTATTACTTGTTATTTTATTGGTTACCCCGAAAGATCTAAAAGTTTTAGATTTTATTGTCCATCACACACCACTCGAATAGTTGAGACTAGAAATGCAGTATTTTTGAGGATGCTGAAGTCAGTTGGAGTACATCTCGAAAGATAAATCTGGAAGAGATTCAGGAGAATGTCTCTATTCCTATCATTCCAAATATTAGTGCACCAGAAAATGATGATAAAAATGTTAGTGCAAATGAGAATGTACATTAAGAACCACCTCAAGATGACAATAACACTACTGAACCTCTCAGGAGGTTAGAAATATCGAGTAAGACGATCAGCAATCTCGGATGATTATATTATGTATTTAGATGAAATTGAGTCTAATCTTGGCATGGGACCTGATCCTATTTCTTATAAAGAAGTTGTTGCTAGTAACCATTCGACTCAATGGCGGCTTGCAGCCATGGAGGATGAGTTGAAATCCATGAAGGATAATTATGTGTGGGATTAGTTGAGTTGCCACAAAGGGTCAAAGCTGTAGGTTGTAAATGGATCTACAAAACTAAGCTTGATCCTAGTGGTAACATCGAAAGATATAAAGCTAGACTGGTTGCTAAGGGCTTTACACAAAGAAAAGGAGTTGATTATAATGATACTTTTTCCCCTGTTTTGAGTAAGGATTCATTTCGTATCATCATGGCTTTAGTAGCTCATTATGATTTAGAGTTACACCAAATGGATGTTAAAACCGCTTTTCTTAATTGTGACTTGCATGAGGATGTCTACATGTCACAACTGGAAGGTTTTGTAGTCAAAGGTAAGGAACTAGTAGTATATTAAATTCGATGATGTGATTGGAAAATTTAGGTTTAAAGTAAATTTTGTTGACCAATGCATATATCTAAAAGTGAGTTGGAGTAAGTACATTATTTTGGTATTATATGTGGATGATATTCTACTCGCTAGTAGTGATTGATAAGTGGATTTTATATCCACTTGGATCACTTCAATTTGGCTTAAATTGATTGTCTTGGACTCAAGTTTGTTGTAGTTTTGATGTGTTTTGTGTAGTTGTGCAGGTTTGCAAGAATGTTGATAATGGTGGATGCTTCTGTTGTTTTTGGAGGTTAAATTGATTAAAATTCGGATTTTCTGGGAAGGTTGCGCAGTCTACACTGTTTTGGCCATATCTGGAGTTCTAGAAGTCCGTTTTCAGCGATCTTACTGTCCACGCGAAGCTTGGGAGATTTTATTCAACATGGAACAGGTCTTACACGCGTAGGCTGCGCGTGGTGGGCGCAGGCAGTGTGGCAAGCACTGATGGAGCAGGGAAATTACTGTTTTGCCCTTTTCAAGTTCTAATTGTATTTTGGGCAGTTTTTAGTACCTTAATCGAATTCTAATTGTAATAGAAGGTAATTTCTTGCTGGGCAAGAAATATAGAGCCTATTTAAACATATCCTACCATTGTAATTTGTATAACCATTACATATCAATTACTTAGATTTATTTGTATCTTTTCATACTTTGTTTTTATCATGGTTTCATCAGATCCCATGATGACGAGCGGTTCAATTGTGAACTAATCATTGTCATGGGATTCTAACGGATTTATTTATGGAGCTTTAGTATCTTGATGCTTTAAAGATCTGTGTGTGATGTATATCTGATATCCTCGTATGGTTATGCTTAATTGTTAGATGCGTAGCTAACATCTAATCTGTTAATCTCTTGTGAAGTGGAAGTGGATCTTGAGATTTAGAACTTGCCATACTAGCATAGGTTCATGATTGTTTATCAACATGATTCGTAGTATGAGATGAGAATACTTATATTGCCCTATGTGATCTTAATGGATAACTTGCTCTTCAACCGTTATATTTTCAAATTCTATAGACATATAGGGTCTAAGCATAATTGGTGTCTATTCATCTTCTATCTCTTTTGTGGATGTATGTTTAGTTTGGTATACGTATGTTGAGAGGTAGCGTGTACTTGTTTCGTGTTGTCTGATCAGATATCATAACCATTACATATAGTGATTAAAGGCATCAGATCTAAGCAAAGTATTTAATGAAGTTAGGATCCCATGTTTCCTCTTGCAGAAGTAATTCGATTCCAATTCTCATTAGTTAGTTAATTCTTAGCTTGTTACTTTAATTCTTAGTTAATTTAGTTTATTAAACCCAAAAATTATTATTTGTCTTAGCAGTGAATAATAATCATACATTGTTGCATAGGTACTAAACTGAATTAAAAACCAGATCTCTGTGGGAATGAACTTGACTTATTCATATATTACTTGTGACCACGTACGCTTGCGTGATTTAGTAAAAACAAGTTTTTGGCGCCGCTATCGGGGATCATCGGTGTTTTATTTTTGGTTTATGTGCTTGTCATCAGTGGTCGCTAGATTTCACTGACTCGGATTTGTTTTTCTCATCTATCTTGATTAGTTCGGTGTGTTTAGGTACTTGAGTGTTTGAAGATGGCATGCGAGGAGTTGCCATGGTGGGCATATTCGAGGACATCCATGCCTCAGCAATGTGAGCAGTGTTTGGGCGTTCATGAGACCTCACAGTATTGTTACTACGAAGGAGTTGATCCGTATGTCACTTATGAGGAACAACCATATTTTCAATACCATCCTCAACAGTATCAGCAAGATGTTCCAAATATGTCATATTTCTTTGGAAGTGAAGAGTTTCAACATCAGCAACCTACTCCTACTTTTCAGTCAGATGAGGTTGATGCTATGGAGGAGATTAGGATGCTTGCAAAGAGTAATGAGGAGTCTATCAAATCTTTGGAGACACTAGTTGCTCAAGTTTTTAGTGTCTTGGAACAAGAGAAATAGCAATTCATACTAGAGGCAATTCCAGAAAATAATGGTGACTTGGAGCAAGGTACTGCATGCATAATTGAGGAAGACAAGTTCCAAGGTGAGGTGAGTATTCACAAGCCATGTGAGGAATTTGATCATGTTAGAATGGTGGATGATTTGGAAAGGGCACTATTTGGACAGACACTGATGAGCTACACAAATTTCAAGAATTGGTATGTGCGTACCAAGAGGCCGATGAACATGGGAAAGATGCAGGTCTTCTACTTGTCTAAGAGTATAAAAATGGAGGTAGCGCATTAGAGCCAATGGAGGAAGTTCTCTTTAAGGAACCAAAGGCTTCAGCAACTTACATTTACCCTCCTCCATTATATTCAAGTGAAGCCCACGAATGTGTGTTGTTCTACAAATTGACAGATTTTGGGTCAACAGATGAAGGCATTGGAATAGGACATAGTTGTTATACAAATAGGTCAAGCGAGGAGAAGGGGCAGAAAGTGTGTCGCCGTGATGACGATGAAGTCTCACGAAGAGATGACCAGGCAAACTATTATCATCCTTAATGGAGGCTTGGAAGTAACGTCAAGCTATTGACGTTAAAGAAGCGCTTCGTGGGAGGCAACCCACGCATTAGTGTAGGAAAAAAAAATTGAGTGTTGTATCAAAAAAAAAAAATTAAATTCAAGCAGGCAGTACCCCTAACACGCAGGCTGCGCCTGCGTTACTGCCTTCCGCGCTGGCTGCCACCCCTGTCACGCAGGCTGCGCCTGCGTTACCCGCTTCCCGCGCTGCGTTACTGCCCTTCGCGCGCTTTGCACCTCTGAAACGCAGGTTGCGCCTGCGTTACACACCTTCTGCCCAGATTTTTTATATTTTTTTCCCGAAAATTGTTGTTTTCTCAACATAAAAAATCCCCAAATTCTATCCTAACTCAAATTCCTTCAAGCTCTAATTCTTATTTTTATTCTAGATCAATTCCATACATCCCAACATCTTATACACATTCAAATCATTATCTTTCTTATCCATCATCTTATATATATACACACCTATACATACAAATCTGTTAGTCACAGAGGCATGCCTGTTTACATCTAATAACAAGCCTAATTGTTTGTAATGCTTTGCATTACTTACATGACCTCTTGACTGAGGGAACCTCTAGTTGTAGAGTCTCTACTTGTTTTGTACTTGTAATAGGCACCAAATCCTAGTTATGTAACTGTACTTATAAAGTCAAGAATAATGCTTGAAAGAAGTTCCAAGGTTCATGCCTCAAGCAAGATGATAAAGACTGTCAAATAATCACAGTTGGGATTTGAAGAAAGTGAAGAAATTGCCTAAGTACCAATTCGAGAAGTAGTTTTGTCTATTCGAGAAGTCCAGCATTCGAGAAGTCATGGATTCGATATCTCAAGACACAATTCGATATCTCTGAATACACTTTTCGATATCTCAGAGATTCGATATGTCTACTTCTCTATTCGAGAACTCAAGAAGTCAACAAGTCAAAGTGGTATTCGAGTTCTCAAAGAGTCAAAAAGTCAAAGTTCCATTCGATATCTCAAGGACTCAGAAAGCTATTCGATATCTCGAGGATTCGATAAGTCAAATGTTCTATTCGACAACTCAAGGAATCCTGATGGAAAAGAGCTATTCGAGAAGTGGTTCGATATGTCATTATAACAGTGTTCGAGAACTCAGAGTTATCGATCAAGTCAATTCTAGTTCTCGAATCACTTACTTAGTCACTTCTCGAATACATTCTTGGAGACAAAATACTGAAGGAATTGTACAAGTCAGAAACATGCAACAAGCCAATGCACTTTATGGACCACAATCTATAACGTGCTCTGGAAAGCCTACAAGGGAGCTTGGAGAGATATAGAAGAGACAAAGGGCTAAAGAAGTGGATCTGAACAGGCTTTGCAAAGTCAAATCTGTAACCGTTTGGACACTTACTCAAATAGGATAGACAGACTAGAAAGTAAATTGTTTAGCTACCTCATTTGTAGTAAGTAGGTTGTATCCATGTTCTATAAGGATACAGCCTCACTTCCTTAGTCATTAACTTTTGTGAGTCAAGTTTTTCATACACTGTAAGCTATATCTCTCTGAGAAGAACGAAGCTGAGAATACTATCATTTTTATTCACAGATTGTAGCAACTTTTATCTAATAATACATTAGATTAAAGTGATATTGTGTCTTGTGTTGTTCTTTATCCGCACCTACACCTTGCACACACAAACACTTATCTGCTACATAGACTCGAGACAAGAAAAGTTCAAGAATCCATTTACCCCCCCCCCCCCTCTGTATTCTTTTACTGTATTCAATACTCAACAAAATCCAATTCCTCTTCTACTTCTTTAGATCTCTAAAAATTCAATTCTAAAGAGGAATTAATTGCAAGATTACCTCTTCAATTCGTAGTTGGTTTAGCTCTTCTAAAATCTTATTTTATTACGAATTTGTGTTCTTGTAAATTGGGGATTTTGTATTATTCTTGGTAGTTGGGCTATTTTTGGTGTGATATTGCTTGGTAATTATTGGTTGAGCTTCTTGTGAGTTGGGTATTGATTCTTATGGCTCCTAAACGTGGGAGAGGTGATGCTAGTGTTGTGAAATTTTCGTCATCGGTTGTTGTTGAGGCCAATTGCTAAAGAAAGGGGATTTTTGCCGAACAAGCATGTTGAGTTGCGATGGGGAAGGATATGTAAGGCGCCTTGTAGGTATGTTTTTTGCTATCCCTCGTATTTACTTCCATTCAATGCGAACATTGAATATTTTAAGTTTGGGGGTGGTTTGGGGGATTAGTAGTTGTTGTATTATGTGTTCATGTAGGATTTCATGCTTTGCATATTAGTGTTAGTTCATGCATTTATGTTCGTGTTATCTACGTTTGTTTCATATAGGACATTCTGTTTTTATGTTCGTATATCATGTGAGTTCATAATAGTTTGCATTTGCACCCATGCTTGATATGAATTTTGTGTTGTTGACGCTTTTGATTGAGAAGGATATGCTTTGTTCTTGTGCACACACATACAATAGTAAGTTGAAGCTAGTAGACTTATTGAATGTTATAAGTGATTAGAAGGACATGAATATGTGCAAGATGATTTAGTTTGCATGCTTTGAATACAAGTCGGTGCATTAGAGAGATTTTTGCTTGGGATTGAGTATGTTTTTCCACCAAGTGAGTTTGTTGCAATTTATTCGTTTGCTTGAGTGTCCACGGATTGTTTGCATTGCTAGCAGTTGTTTGAGGTCTTTCTTGAAACGCATGACATTATTTGACGATTAAAATGATAAAGGCATTTAGGAATAACCACATATTTTCCCATATTACCACACCATAATTTACATGATCAATTAGTTAACCCATTGAGCTTAATCGTATTTTTCGGTGACATACCACATTACTTGCCTAGACCTTTTTCTTGTATTGGCCATACATTAATTTGAACCCACATTGTCAAAGGCTAGTAGAGTGCTTATGGGAGTAATAAGGTGTGCAAAGAGGGTTTATTGTTGGTCTTACTTTTGGGGGAAATATTGAAAATTGGGTTTGTTTACTTGATAGTCGGCATATGTAATAAATTCATGGGATCGTTGTTATTGTTTATATTATTGTTTGTGTTATATTTAGCTCTCGAAAGAAAAAAAAATGAGAAAAAAAAAGAAAAAAAAAACAGAAAGAAAAACAGAAAGAAAAATATATTATGAGAGCATGTTTGTGTTGTTGTGATCCTACTTAAGTCGACTAGTTGAGCGTTTTGTTGGAAGAAAAATAATAGATTATGTGGGGGGGAATAGGGTGTTGTGTATGATTTATTATGGTACTTACTAGCTTTTGACATTTCACCTGATTTGGCTTATTTGACATACCTTGTCCCTAGCCTCGTTGCACCAAATAAAGACCTTTTGATTATCGTCATTGATGTATGTTGTGTTAAGAGTTAGATTGATACCAAATGTCAAGCATGTTTATGATTTTGTTGGAATTGAGTGATACACTTACCCTTGTTCTTGAGTGAATATTCTTTTACGAGTGGATTGTGAGTGTTGCTTGTTTTTGCTTATGAGATCCCGAGTTTTGTCTCAAAGATGTACTCTTATAGGCTTAGCATGTTTACTAACTTATTCTTACATTTGACATGGATTTGTGAGAACTTATGCATGTTCATTGAGTAGACTATGTGAATATTTGCACTTTCGACACCAAGACATTGCATTATTACTTTGATTCTTAAGTTGATATGACATGAGAGGATTTAAAGGTATGGTAGGATATTAGTACTAAATCATTTGCATTTTCATATTAGTTGCATTCATGCATTGCATTGTTTTTGCATTATTAGGTTAAATGAATTTTGTGGGTACATTTACTATAGGCCCTCACGAGACCTTACTCGTCCACTAGGGCTGCCTAGGGGTTTAAATGGCTTGTTGCATATGCCAAATACAACCATGATCACCTACGGAAGTGGTACTAGTTAGTTAGTTAGTTGTAATTGTTTATGCTTGAGGACAAGCATCGATTTAAGTTTGGGGGTGTGATAAGTGGATTTTATATCCACTTGGATCGCTTCAATTCGGCCTAAATTGATTGTCTTGGACTCAAGTTTTTTGTAGTTTTGATGTGTTTTGTGTAGTTGTGCAGGTTTGCAAGAATGTTGATTATGGTGGATGCTTCTGTCATTTTTGGAGGTTAAATTGATTAAAATTCGGATTTTCCGGGAAGGTTGCGCAGTCTACACTGTTTTGGCCATATATGGAGTTCTAGAAGTCCGTTTTCAGCGATCTTACTGTCCACGCGAAGCTTGGGAGATTTTCTACAATATGGAACAGGTCTTACACGCGCAGGCTGCGCGTGGTGGGCGCAGGCAGCGTGGCAAGCAGACTGATGGAGCAGGGAAATTACTGTTTTGCCCTTTTCAAGTTCTAATTGTATTTTGGGCAATTTTTAGTATCTTAATCGAATTCTAATTATAATAGAAGGTAATTTCTTGCTGGGCAAGAAATATAGAGCCTATTTAAATACATTCTACCATTGTAATTTGTATAACCATTACATATCAATTACTTAGATTTATTTGTATCTTTTCATACTTTGTTTTTATCATGGTTTCATCAGATCCCATGATGACGAGCGGTTCGATTATGAACTAATCGTTGTCATGGGATTCTAACGGATTTATTTTTGGAGCTTTAGTATCTTGATGCTTTAAAGATCTGTGTGTGATGTATATCTAATATCCTCGTATGGTTATGCTTAATTGTTAGATGCGTAGCTAACATCTAATCTGTTAATCTCTTGTGAAGTGAAAGTGGATCTTGAGATTTAGAACTTGTCATGCTAGCATAGGTTCATGATTGTTTATCAACATGATTCGTAGTATGAGATGAGAATACTTATATTGCCCTGTGTGATCTTAATGGATAACTTGCTCTTCAACCATTATGTTTTCAAATTCTATAGACATATAGGGTCTAAGCATAATTGGTGTCTATTCATCTTCTATCTCTTTTGTGGATGTATGTTTAGTTTGGTATACGTATGCTGAGAGGTAGCGTGTACTTGTTTCGTGTTGTCTGATCAGATATCATAACCATTACATATAGTGATTAAAGGCGTCAGATCTAAGCAAAGTATTTAATTAAGTTAGGATCCCATGTTTCCTCTTGCAGAAGTAATTAGCTGGTGAATAATAATCATACATTGTTGCATAGGTACTAAACTGAATTAAAAACCAGATCTCTGTGGGAACGAACTTGACTTATTCATATATTACTTGTGACCACGTATGCTTGCGTGATTTAGTAAAAACAGTGATATAAATTTAATGCATAAGATAAAGAGATTCCTTCATAAAAATTTTGATATGAAGGATCTGGGGGAAGCATCTTATGTCCTGGGCATTGAAATTCATAGAAATAGATCTCATGGAATTTTGGGTTTATCACAAAGAGCTTATATTGATAAAGTTCTCAAACATTTTAACATGCAAAATTGTTCTCCAAGCGTTGCTCCTGTTGTCAAGGGTGACAAATTTAGCTTGAAACAATGTCCTCAAAATCAGCTGGAATTGGATCAAATGGAGCATATTCCTTATGCTTCGGCAGTTGGGAGTCTTATGCATGCTCAGGTTTGTACTCGTCCAGACATAGCATATATATTGTTGGAATGCTAGGGCGATACTAAATAAATCCAGGTCCGGATTATTGGAAAGCTGTTAAAAAGGTCATGTGATATTTACAAGGTACCAAAGATTTTATGCTCACAAATCGATAGACGGATAACCTTGAAGTCATTGGTTATTCGGATTTCGATTATGCTGGGTGTAAAGATGAGTTAAAATCCACTTCAGGTTATATTTTTATACTTTCTCGAGGAGCTATATCATGGAAAAGCGCTAAGCAGTCATTGTATACCTCTTCTACAATGGAAGCTGAATTTGTGGCTTGCTATAAGGCAACGAAGCAAGCTTTATGGTTGAGAAATTTTGTCACGCATCTCAAAATAGTTGACACTATCTCTAGACCACTGAAAATTTATTACGATAAAAGATGTTGTTTCTTTCTCTAAAGACTATAAGATAAGTGATGCAACAAAACACATAGATATAAAGTATCTTGTAGTGCGAAAAAGAGTTCAGAAACAACAAGTGTCTATTGAGCAAATTAGTACAGTTGTTGTGTTGGTTGCTATGTTGGCGGATCCATTGATAAAAGGTTTACCGCCCAATCTCTTTCGAGAACATGTTGCTAGCATGGATTTGGTTAATAATCTTTCTTATTGATTCATGGATTTTATTGTAAGACACTAGTATTGTGATCACCTTATGTTATGGTTTTTGGACAAAGCATTTAGTGTGTTACTTCTATTATTGTACACATTCAAAGTTTATGGAACAAACAATTATGTAAAGAGTAAAGATCTCATGGACATATTGATTTGCTATTGATTATGAAATATTATGTTGTTCATGACTTAAACTAGTATCTCTGTTGAGTTTTATAATTATACTTGGATTGTAACTGGAGGACGGTTTTATATTTGTACATGAGTATGATACTACCTTTAATTCTGTTCTTGTATGATGTAAGATTTAGCTTATCTTAAGGGATGTAAATCTCAATAATGAAGTCTTGTTATATGTATGTCGATGATATACTGACCCTCGACCAAGTGAGAGACGGGATCAAATCCATTATCTATGGTCCATCGGGTTTTATTATTAATCATCTAAATAAGACTCGAGCCTAATTAATAATTAAATATATAAATAGCACTTAATATATATTTAATTATTACATCCAAAACATATATATATTTGGATATATACTAATAATGACTTAAGTACCCTAGCCCATAACTTTGATGGACGGTTATGGGTTTAGCCCAGAAGGGTTGATCCCATTATTCCCTCTATATAATGAATCTTATGCGAGAAGAAAAAGCACGCATCTCATATTATTCAGAAAATACACACATCCCATCCTAACGTATAGAGGAGAATAGTGAAGATCAAAACCCTCAAGAACTCACTCTCTCAAGATCATCAATGGCCTCTTTCGATTCAGGTACGCTTCCGCTATTAATTATACTCATAATCTTGATCAGGAGATTCATGTTTATTATTATGTTATATATACATGATTTATTCTAAAATTTTACCCAAAAATTAAAACGAACCAAGATTTGCCCTCCTCTCCCCTACTTTTTAGAACACAGCCTGCAATGCTGCAATAACAACAGCATCAACAAAAATTTAATTAACTTTTAATTTAACTTTCTCAGTTTTAATCAAATTGTATTTCGAATAAAGGCCCCATATATCACAATTTTAAACTAATTAGCCCCAAATATCACAATTTGAAATGATGACCCCAAATATCACAATTTGAAATGATGACCCCAAATATCACACTAAAACAGGACACCGTGTAACGTTTTCATTTTTTTAACGAAAATGCTACATCGTATAGCGTCTAGTCTCTAGTCTGAACACTGTGATAACGCTAATTCGTGTAGCGTTGTTTTTTAAACAAAACGCTATACCATGTATTGTGTCCACCCCCTGCTCCCTGTATCTAACTATATGTGTAATCTTTGTCCTCCTCTCTTGTTCCCATGGCCGCCGTCACCAACCATCTACATAGTCTCTCACAACAAAAAAACCCATTTATTCTCTTCCAAACCCCCGTATCGAAAACCCCTCTGTTACTGGTGTTGGACTTGTTTCTCAAGTGTTTGATCAATCGAAGCTTGATCAGCTTCCCGGTTCTTTATGACATGGGCCCCTGCAAGTGCAGATGTCACTGCACCGCTACATGATATAGCGTTTGTTTAAAAAAAATAAGAAAAAAGAGCAACTCTATACGAAGTAGCATTAATAACCTATTTTCATAAACGCTCTTCGATCTAGCGTTACTTTGTGATACATGGGGCCAATATTTCAATTTGTGATATTTGAAACCATTTTATTCCAAATCTATTCTCTCTATAATAGGAGAACACAAGGGTAAAAAGAGCAAAAAAAACCCTGTAAAATTACTGAAGTAACCCTATATTTTACAAATTTACATGTCCGCCACCGTGGCACAAACTCTCCTCGCCGATACATGGCCTTCCGCTTCATTTTTTTGACTGTTCATGACTGATGTTAGGAAATGGGCTACCTAAAAATTATTTCTTATTTAACTACCGAACTAATATGATGAACAAAAGTTTTTAAAAAACAGAACAAATTACAAACTATTAAACGAAGCTAATTACCATACAAAAAAAAGTTACTCATCTTAGGAAAAAAAATCAAAAAGAGTAAATTCACAAATTAATGAAAGCCAACGTGGTACATTCCCATCATTACTTCTATTTTATATATATCATTAGTGTTAGTGTTATTTTGCTGACTCGAATGGTAAACTCTGTTCCACGTTTTGCTTAAGAGTGAATTCATATATTCCAGCTGCTTATGACTGTGACTAGCTTTAAAGCAGGGTGAGAAGGAAATAAAGGTTAAATTTGATTTACCTGACATAGTTCTGAAACATACAAGGCCCTCACCTTCCCGCACCCTTTTTGTGTCTTCTTTTCATTAAATGGAAGTTAAAAGGACTGGTTAGAGTAAGAACCTAATCTTAGCAGCTGTTGGACCAATTGTAACAAATCATTTCACCAAAAAAATGAGCAAAAATGCAAAATCTTAATTTGCCTGCCTAACCTTGTGTTCATCTTCTTTGTGTTGCACCAGGTCGGATTCAGTGCGACACAAAGTAGCGCAATAGTCACATTCTACCTTCGTTTTCAAGTCCATCAAATCCGAATGGGTAATGGAGTTGTTGTGGCTGGTAATGGAGTTGTGGCTGTCAAAGGTCTTGTTACAAGGATAGCAGTGGAATTCTCTTGGTGCCATCTCCTGGAAAAAAGCAAACAATACTATTATATTAGATTGTATAAGATTAGGTTAGGTATACAGCATATGTAATCAGATCCCTATTGTGCATATGCAAAAAACATTTGATTACATTGTATGTATTATGTTTGGATATGATTTAAGTAATGCAAGTACGTTATTCTTCAAAAAAAAAAAGATTACATTGTATGTTACAGTGGAATTACATATATTTTTTATCTCAGATCTGAAGTATGTATGTTAGATTGAATTTCTTTCCTTCTTGCCGTTGCTTCCTTTTGTTAAAGTAAAGTAGCTAGGGTAATCTTATATCCACTGAGCTAGGGTAATTAATTGCTTTTGGACTTTGGGCCAGTTATGGGTCGGGCTTTTATTTTCTCCTTATTGTATTGGAACATTACACACGCGTATGCATATTGGCTTGTCAACGCGTGAGCTAATAAAGTTGAAATGCGTCAGGAGATGTTTTGAATTTGCTTTTAGGCCTTAAATGAACATGGCACATACTCCATCCATCCATTATATTAAATATATTATAGGCCAACAAGGCCTTTCAAGGCTATTTAGTAATTTACCGATATACCCTTCTTTATGTAAATGTTAAAAAAATGTTTTCATTGAGAATTGAACTCATGACCTCCTTCATGACACAAATAACCATAACCACTTTTGATCCAAACTTAAAAATCATTAAATACATGCTCAAAAAACCTACTCCCTATATTTTTCTTAATGCTTTTTCAAAAATTTATTCACAATAAAACTATCAAAACATTTGTCCATTTTTAATAATGAAAGATATATACTAAAACACGACACGAATTCACATGATACACGAGATAATATGAATTTATTTAGTGTTGAATTCAGATTTCTGGTACATGCAACATAATATTTAATGAGATCTTAAATTATAATATTTATCTATGTTTGTTATGCTTACCACAAATACGATACAAATTCATGTAGTATGTGCAGAGATGGAAATTTGGGAAAATTTTTACATTCGGGATAGGAAATAGGGAATATTATAAATAAATTGGGTATTATAATGGGATCGGGGATTAGGGTATCTCGGCCGGATCCCCGTTCCTTGATTATCATATTTATGAAAAATAATATTTTTCTTAAAATATATATTAACAAAATTATTAAAGATAAATATAATATTTAGGTATTTTTATTGTTGTAGATTTATAATTCATTTTACAATTTCAAAATTTAAATAATAAAAGTAAAATTTAATTTTGATGATTTTAATAACATCATTCATTTTTTATTGTAAATGAATAATTGGATCGTCATTTACAATATAGTATTGTCCACTGTGACTTTGGCTTCTCCAATAACCAATCATAGCATTTCTTGGATAACTACACAAATTTATTGTAATTAGAACACCTAATTAAAACAAATTTTTGCTAATACCTAATTACAACAAAGTTTTGCCAATACCTTCTTTAGCTCTTCCATGTTCTTGTTAAACATGTATTCAGTTGTGGACCTAGCTGCTAGCCACATGCACATCCTAACACCAATGCCCTTAAACTCTTTCCACATGTTTTTATACAAATGCATCACACATAACTTGTGCTCAGCATTGGGTACAATTGTCTCTAAAGCATTGATCAATCCCTATATTACAAACAATAAATCAAATAAAGAACAAAGAAGATTGCAAATAATTCATAAAGAAAATGGAAAAAGAAAGTACCTTCTATCTGTCAGAAATAAAAGTCCAACTTCCATCATTTTCAATCCTCAAATCCTCAACAACTTGCTTCAAAAACCAATTCCAGCTATCACTGTTTTCTGCTTCCACCACTGCCCATGCCAAGGGATACATCCCATCATTAGCATCTGAACCCACAGCTGTAAGCAGTTGCCCACCAAAAGGTCCCTTCAAATGACAACCATCCAATCCCACTAGTGGTCTACACCCGTTCCTAAACCCTTTCTTTATTGGACCAAAGCAAGTGTAAAATCTCAAAAATCTTTTCCTTTCATCAACTTCTCCACTTTCAGTCATCACTAAGATAGTGCTATCAGGCATTGCTTTCTTCAACTCAGCTGCATAATCCCAAAGTCTGCTATACTGCTCTATGTGCTTGCCATTTATAGCTTCCAAAGCCATCTTCTTGGCTCTACCAATAGCATGAATGCTAACATGACAATTCCAATCATTTACAACCTTTTTGTGGAATGCGGATAGAGGCCATATGGGGTTCATTCTCAAATCATTCTCATAGTAGTTGGCTATCCATCTAGAGTTTATTTGTTTTTGATAAAATGTCTGAGTGCAACTGTGTTTTGGGTGGTACGCCTTTATCTGATATGTATCAGAATTCTGCATCTTTGAGCAATAAATTCTCCATTGACATCCCTCTCCTTCACAAATAGATTTGACCCTGATACCATAATTCCTACATTTCTTTATAGGCCTTCTCTCAACTATTGCTCATTTTTAACTGCTTCTCTGAATTGTTTTGCAGATGCAAATAACATGCCAAGCTCAAATTTTGGCTTCTCCATTTCAGCTTTGTCAAACACTGGATATGACAACTCTTCTTCATCTATGTTATTACAAGCCATTCTTTCATCTTCACTGCCTGCATACTCTGTAGAATCTGAGGTATAACCATTAACCTCCTTCTGACTCTCTTCTGCAACCTTACTCTTTCTCTTATCCTTATCAGCATTACCCTTAGCTTCATCAGCCTTACCCTTACCCCTCTCCTTAGATTTACGAGCCTTTGATTGTCTTTCACTTTTCTCATAACAAACATCATCATCTGTACTATCTACATTAGAACCATCTGAAAAGAAGGAATCACTATCATCACTATCAGTGGCAACATAATCCTCATCTTGATCTTGATCTGTGCACTCCTCACCATCTGCTTCTTCCCCTTCATCTTGATCATTCATCACTTCATCTCCATCATTTTCAACATACTCAAAGTCATATTGTGAAGGAAAAAAATCTTGGCTCATGTGAGCATCAGGAGGTTGTACATCAGGAGGGTTAACAAGAGGAGGGATAACTTTTAAATCTTTTTCAGTAGTAGCAAACACATACATTACTCTAGGGATAGCAATTCCCACAAGGTCACTCATTTTTAAAACATCCTCATCAGTTTCTAACTTCCACAACCCTGTGTCGAATGAGGTTTTGGCTAGCTTGTAGTACAACGTATGGTGACCAGATTGGCCACATAGTTTTAACATGTTATGAATCTATATGATACTCATTCCATCAACATTGCAACAGTCTACAAACTTATAGTCCCCACCAATATAAGCCTTATAATTATCTTCAAATACCCTACCATAGTATAGCTTTATTATAAACAAGTCATCGGCTGGAAATAGAAAACAGAGAAAAGCATGTGGTGGACAGGAATAAACATGAATGAGCTTTAAACAATACAAATCAGTTTATGGGACCACATGCATTATACACTACAAGAGTAAACAATACAAAACCTTGCAATTATAAACCCTAATTCAAACAATCTGGGACCACAACAACATAATATATGCATAAACCCTAAATCATAAATTACCAATTACAAAACCCTAAAATGTAAATGAAAACCCTAATTGCGAGATAAGTAACTTACCGATATAATCTGGACATTCGGTCGGACCAAATTGATCATTTTCTTGAACATGACGAATTCTCCATTCGATCATTCTTGATCAATTGATTGTTAAGGACTTGATTTGTGTGTAAGTTGTGTGTATAAGTGTGTTAAGAGCGGCGCTGTCTTGTATTATTTGGGGGTCCAACATGGAAAAGACAAGAATACCCCTGACGTTTCATGTTTTTCGACACTCCGTTAGATGGAGTTGACGGGAGTACACATAAAATAAAAATTTCAGAAGTGCAGTACTACCCGTGCTAGTTTTAGAAATGTAATATTGCAAGTGCATGAATGGCCAAACTATAGGTACATGAAGTGCAGTTTTCTCTTAAATTTATCATGATTTATCAAATTAATTTATTGCAAAATGTATATAAATTTTAATTAAAAAATAAGGACCCGGTGATACCCATTTCCTATTCAAGGTGGCAATCGGAAAGAAAAATGATCTTGGGGGATCAAGACAAGTTCGACGAATGCATTTGAATTTGGACATCTATATATGAAATACACTTATCACAAATACTTGTGTGTCAACTAATACCATAAAAAAAATTAGTTACATCAATTTTTTTATTAACTTAAAATAAAAAAATTAACTTTATAGTTGGCAATAATGTGTTATTCAGTCCGTTGATAAATGTTAGTTGAGTTTAATTAAAATTCAAAAAAATATGGTGTTAAACATTGAAAGATATATAGAAATTTCATGTATGAGAGGTATGACAATTAACGATTTTATTGTTGTAATACATAATCGGCTCGTAACCACAAAAATAATAATTTTATTTTAAATATTGAAATTCAGGTCGATGAGAGGTTATAAAGGATAAATGTGAGATGATCAAAGAGTGGAAGAATGAGTAAATTTGAGGTTGTAAAATATGAAAGAGGGAGGGTGAGGAAAATGAATGTACATACATGATGTGTCTGGAATGGAATGAGGGGCATCTGAGCGGTAGTGAGATAGTTGTAGAGTGATCGTAAAGAAGTCAAAAAGAGAATGTAGGTGATTTATAATAAATTATGGGAGATATGAGGTTGTCATATGGGTGGAAGAGAAAATATATATTTAAAAAATGTTGTGGCTAAGATTGAAAGAAGTTAAAAAAAAATGTGAAACTACAATTAGGTCTAAATTGTAATTCAAAAGTTTGTTAACGATGAGTTTATTATGCAAAGAATTTAAAATTGTCAGTGTACTTAATGAATCAAACCTGATTAACACGTAAACAAAAATACTTTTATCCCACTTTTCATGAAAGAGACTTCATTTTCAAATTTATAACTGACTTGCACTTAATTACTCTCAATTTTTGTGTTTAACTAGGCACACAAAAAATGTTACAATTCAAATTTTGGTTAAAAGAAAATTTAGACTACATGTACCAAACATATATAGGGATGGCAACGGGTTGGATCGGGTTGGATATCTGTGATATCCAAATCCAAACCCGAATCCTTAATCCAAATCCAAACCCAATCCAAATCCAAATGGATTTGGAAATTCAAAATCCAAACCCGATCCACCGGGTTTGGATCGGGTTCGGGTTTTATCCAAACCCGAAATTTTTAATTATTTGTAAAAAAGTAGTAATATTTTTTAAGCTAAATTTCATAAAAATTAAAATTACAATAGCAAATAAATATCTAGATTTCAGAGACATGAAAATAAATAAGTCCAAGTTACACCACTATTAATATCTAAAGACATAAAAATTAAAATACAATTGCAAATAAATATCCACATAAATATTCAGAGACAGAGTGTAGACTAGAAGACTAGCAGTAGCACAGCATGTGTATCAAAATTGCCTGAACTAAGAAATTTCATAGTAGCACAGCATGTGCATCAAAATTGCCTAAACAAAATTACCTAGTGTAACTAAGTAACGGGTATTTATTTTTAAGGAATAAATTATAATACATATTATAATTTATATATGTATATATATCGGGTTTTTTTCGGATTTGGATCGGGTTTTCGGGTTTCGGGTTTGGATCGGGTTGGATATAGCTAATATCCAAATCCAAATCCAAACTCTTTCGGGTTTAAAAATCAAATCCAAATCCAAATCCAAAAAATCGGGTTCGGTAAGTTCCAATCGGATCGGATTGGATCGGGTATCCGTCGGATCGGTTTTTTTTGCAATCCCTAAACATATATATGAGTTGATTTTTTATGTTACATATGGTATTGTTGTTAATTTATATTTTTATCACCATAACATATTTCTGTCATATGTGATGATTCAATGATTTTCTCATGCAAAAGTATTGCTACAATAAACATATAGGGTATACTAACTTCGTGGTGATTTTTTTTTTAGAATTTATACTGAAAAAAATGCTAATGGACATAATATTGGTTTAGCAACAAAAAAGGACACACTTTATGATGGTAATACTTGATAGTTAACGATTAACTGATATATTGTCATTCTCAATGTTTAGAGTGCTAATATTTGGAATTTAGAACGGTTATTAACTGCTGATTTTTGATTAGATCGAAGCACTTGGAAGATGGAGTAAAATGACAAAATATTAACTGCTGATCTTTGATAAGATCGAAGCACTTGGAAAATGGAGTAAAATGACAAAATATATTGCAAAATTTGGAACAATTTTATAAATTAAAATGTGACTCGTGCAAGACACGGAATATCATGCTAGTTGTGATAAAAGGGCCAACACCCTTGTATTTCATTATAATGTGTTATTATGTTATACTAGCTTATAGCCCGTGCGAAGCACGGGTTACTTTTAAATACTTTTAAAATTATATAATTAAATAAAATAGAGAATAATTTATTATGAATTTATTAGTAATAATAATAGTTTAATAAATGATATGTATTGATTAGAATTAATAATATAAAATTTTAATGTAAATTTGTTGTTGATGGGATTTGAACCTTGATCTTTGGAAGAAGGATTTAAATAAAGAATATTCATTATTATTAGATCTAACGGCTATGTGAAAAGTATTTATGTTTGATATATGGTGTTGAAAAAGAAGAGAAAAGCCGAAGAAGATTGTGTATTGAATTGATGAAGATTGCGCAGATGAGGTTTAGAAGTTTAGCTGTATTAGTAATGGTGTAAATATAAAATACTACTTTGTATTGGTTTAACGGAATTCATTTAATTTGTTTTATATTATAAATAATTAAAAATTAAATAATTAGAGTGAAAACCAAAACTTAGGAGAAAACCAAAACAGAGGTTTTAAGTTTAGCTGTATTAGTAATGGTGTAAATATAAAATAATACTCTGTATTGGTTTAACGGAATTCATTTAATTTGTTTTATATTATAAATAATTAAAAATTAAATAATTAGAGTGAAAACCAAAACTTAGGAGAAAACCAAAACTTTCAATGTTTCGGCTTTAATATAATAGTATAGATGATGTCGTTAGCATTTTTCAGAAACGTATCCTAGACTTGCTTTACGTGCGACAATCAGGTGTGTGTTCAATTTCAAATTACATGTTTTGTGATTTATATACAATTTTTTTTTTTGAAAATTAGAACTTGCATTAAACTCTCAAAGCATCATACAAGAGACTCTCCAACACCATATGTGGAGGAGAAAGAAAATCAAGAAAGCCATTGACCTCACAAGGCACCCTTGCTAACAAATGGGCTACATTGTTGGCTTGCTTTCTAATAAACGAAACCGAAATATCCGACCGATTACTAAGCAGCATCCTACACTCCTGGAGTACATTTCCAACTTCAAGAAAATTTATTGTGCCTTGCCTGATAGCTTGCACTGTGATCTGTGAATCGCACTCAATCACTACATCTGCTACCCCAAGTTCCATCACCCATTTTATAGCCTCCAAAACTCCTCGGGCTTCAGCTTCGAACACTGAGATTTCACCCTCACGACACAAATTACGACCTTTGCAGAAACCGCCCACATGATTACGCAGGACCATGCCAATAGAGAAGTTAGATTTACCTGCAAACACTGAAGCATCAACATTAACTTTAAATTTATTTTCCTCCGGTGCTTCCCAGTGAACTACAACCCCAGACTGATCTCGAACTCGTGAACTAGCCACCCCAGATTTTTTCCTTTGCATTTCACGCCATTGTGTCACCTGCTGAGAACTCCATTGCATAGCTATTTCAGGAGTTACTATTTTACCTTCCCAGACTTTCATGTTCCTGGCTGTCCAAATGCCCCACAGTATCGAAGCTATACGAACCAGACTTTCACCATTCTCTGCTCCTAGCTTTTGCAACAACCAATCTGGGCACGATTCGATCTCTGCTGTGTCAAACTCCATCTGCATATAACGCCAACAATCTTTTGCAAAACTACAATCAAGAAAGCTATGCATCAAATGTTCTACATCGTTCATGCACATCGGGCACAATATAGTAGTCTGAACTCCCTTCCCCCTCAACAAATTACGCACAGGTACATTATTACGACATATACGCCACAATAGCACTCTCACCTTATGTGGTACTTCCAGTCTCCAAAGTTTAGTCCAGCCTTCACTACTAGACTCTCTTGTACACTCACTAAATCGATCATGCCAGAATCGATACCCTGATTTCACTGAGTATTTTCCATCAACTGTAAAAGTCCATGCTATACGATCTTGGACCCGGCTTCTCGGGATAGGTATTGCCAAGATTGCCTTGGCATCACAATTTGTAAATAAATTGTTCACCTTAACATTGTCCCATTTTTTCTCACCAGGAACAAAAAGTTCGCACACCCTTCTTCCATTAGATGGTTCATCATGCACATAATCGACCATAAAATTATCCTTCCCTCTCACCCACGGATCTTCAGCATACCTAATCGTTTCCCCATCTCCAAGCACCCATTTAAACCCCTTCTTCAACACCTCTTTAGCCTGCCATATCCCCGACCAGATAAAGCTTACACCTCCACCTCGAGCTGCGTCAAACAAATGTGTGTTTGGAAAGTATCTGGCTTTGAAAACCCTTGCCACCAACGAGCTTGGGTTAGATAAAAAATTCCAGCAGTGCTTCCCTAAAAGAGCCAAGTTGAACCCATATAAATCTCTGAACCCCATGCCTCCCGAGTTCTTCGGCATACTCATATTCGTCCAAGATAACCATCTTATCCCCTTCCTACCCCCTTCCTTCGTACCCCACCAAAAGCTATTCATCATCCTTTCCATTTCTTTACACAATGACTTGGGGAGTAAGAAGCATGACATAGCGTACGACGGTACTGTTTGAGCTACATTACGAAGTAAAACCGCTTTACCTGCCTTCGACAAACACTTCACACTCCAACCTTGAATTTTGTTCCAAAGCCGATCTTTCAGAAAATTAAACACTTGCTTTTTTGATCTACCCACAAGCGAAGGCAGACCCAAGTATCGACCTTCACTAAGATCAGCATACACCTCTAACACCTCTTTAATTTCCACTTGCTTGTCCACCCGAACGTTAGCACTGAAAAAAATCCCAGATTTCTGGAAATTAACTGCTTGGCCTGAATGCATCTCATAACTGTGGAGAATTTGCTTAATCCTTCTCACTTCTTCCAAGGAAGCTTTACAAAATAAGAAACTATCGTCTGCGAATAGTAGATGAGTCACTGCTGGGGCATTCGTATGAATCTTACAGCCTGAAATTTCCCCTTCCTCTGACGACTTCTTTAACGCTCGAGAAAGACCTTCAACACACAGTAAAAATAAATACGGTGACAAAGGGTCACCCTGCCTTAAACCTCGATGTGGAATAATAGGACCGATATAATCGTTATTAAACTTGACAGTGTACGAAACAGTCGACATGCATAACATGATCCAATCAATCCATTTAGCAGAAAAACCCATCTGATGCATCTGATTTTTAAGGAAACGCCAATCTACTCTATCATACGCCTTACTGACATCAAGTTTTAAAGCCACTACTCCTTCACACCCACTTTTCTTTTGCTTCATATAGTGGAGCATCTCAAATGCTATTAGAACATTATCTGTGATACTACGTCCAGGGACAAAAGCTGATTGATTTTCAGTGATAATATCTGGTAGTAAAACTCGAAGTCGATTAGATAAGACCTTAGCAACAATTTTGTAAAGAACATTGCACAATGCAATAGGACGAAGGTCTTTCATAGAATCTGCATGATCTTTCTTCGGGATCAACACTATCGTAGTATCATTGAGATTAGCAGGAAAAGACATTTCTCTTAGCCATTTCAGACAACAATCAAACACTTCCTTACCCAGCAAGTTCCAAAAATTCTGATAAAAGGCTGGGTTCAGTCCATCAGGGCCCGCACTTTTATCCGGATGCATCTGTCTCACCGCTACAGAGAACTCCTCAAACGTAAAATCCTCAACCAGCTTTGAATTCTGATCTTCTGTAATCACAGCCTCCATGTTGACTTCATTCTCCTCTGAATTGCTAACAGGTTGGCTAAAGAGCTTGACAAAATACTCCCTAACCACGCTGCACATTTCCCCTTGATCTGTCACCAGGATATCACTCTCATTTCTCAGCCTAGTAATACAGCTCTTCGCTTTCCTTGTGGTTGCATGAGCATGAAAATATTTAGAATTAGTATCCCCATCTACTAACCAAAAGGATTTAGCCCTCTGCTTCCAATATTCCTCTTCGTGGATTAATAACTCCTCAAGTTTATTCTTCTCTTCAAAGTAACGTTTAGTTTGCAACTCATCTGCACAATCCTCGAACAAGCTCAGAGACTCCTTCTGCCTCCTAATTTTCTCCCGAAATTTATTAAAGAACTTTCGTCCCCATTTCTCCATAAAATTCGACAAGTCCAGAAGTTTAGGAAGAAATTGAATTGGACCTAAATTTCTCCAAAACCTCGTGACTTCCCCATAAAACTCTTGCTCCTTCAACCATGTGTTCTCAAACCTAAACCGAAATTTCTTTCTTGAATGATTAATACTATAAAGCTCCACTTGAATAGGATCGTGGTCAGAATAAATTGTATGATTAACCTCCAACTTACATAGCGGATACATCTGCCACCAAGAAGCTGTTGCAAATGCTCTGTCAATCCTTTCCCTGACCCATTCCCTTTTCCCCCTACTCTTCTCCCAAGTATATTTGCCCCCCATCAAATCAATCTCGATCAACCCACATTCATCGATTGTATTCTTAAAACCATCCAACAGAAATTGTGGATGTTTATGCAGCCCACTTTTGTCACTCTCGCTAATCATATCGTTGAAATCACCTATCACCACCCAAGGCAGTTGAGATTTATTACTGAGAGATTTTAGAAAGTCCCAAGATTCTCTTCGCCGAGAACGCTCAGGATACCCATAAAACCCTGTCAACCTCCACACTGGGACATTATTACGCAACATCTGAACATCAATATGATTGCTATTAGAATCAAAAACAGAACATTGAACATTCCTGTTCCAAAGTAATGCTAGACCTCCACTTCGACCAGTACTATCTACTGACCAACAATTTTCAAAGCCAAATCTCAAACTTAACTTCTTTATTCTATCTCCATCCGACAGTGTTTCTATTAAAAATAAAAGACTGGGTTTGTGAGACTTAATCATGTCCCCCAAGGCACGAACTGCTCGAGCGTTCCCCAACCCTCGGCAGTTCCAACTTATGATTTTCATGGCTGCTGGCTAGCTTGCATTGCAAGCTTAGCCAAATCAGAAATAGAAGACGTTGAACAATCTGTTACAGAAAGAACAACCTCTGAGTTACAAGTTACCATCCCTTTCTCAGCTTTATTTATAAGCCCACCTTCCGTATCCATGGTCTCATAATTACCTGGGCCTCCTCTCATCCTTTTCCTTTCAATAACCTGCAGCCCATTTAATTCATCATTATCCAGCCCAGCATCAAAATTTGAATTTACTTTCCCTCCTTGTAAAAACTTATCTCTATCCTCAGCATTAACTAGATAATATTCGTTCCTAGAAATCTGCAACTGATTTTTTGCTTCCTTCCCCTGCGCTCCCTGATTTCCTGGGAATTTCGAACTGCCTCCCCCTGACTTCATGCTAACGCTGACACGTCCCCTTCTCTCCTCCCAATCTGTATCCCCATCTTCTCTAAGCCATTTACTCTTCACCGGACCAGAATTCCGACGAGGCATAGCACGTAACCAACTTCCCCATTCTTTGTCGTTTAGTAATATTTAAAATACAATATCACAGTTGAACTGTATTAGTTACTATAAATAACATACAATTTAAGTTTAAAATTTTTATTACTATATTAATGAAAATGTAAAAAAAAAAATTAGCCAAATTTTTTTTTTAAAGCAATTTGAAATGATATACATATAGCCTTTTGAAGTCTAGTATTAAAATCGGATCAACCCTGCAAATTACTAACGTTTTACAAATTACGAAAATATTTTGTTACTTCAGAACTAACTCTTACTCTCAATTTCGAAACATTAGTCTCCTCCAATATTTCAAAATTAATATTATTCATATGGATCTAAACTAAGCAACAAAAATATATACTCATCTTTTATAATTCTGGAAAATGTGGATGCGCTGCTATTATAACTATTTAAGAGCAACTCCAAGAGTTGCTTGAGATGCTCCCTACATATATTATTATTATATTGACTCTTAAGTCAATTAATATACAAACAGAAAGTTCAACTCCAATAAGCCTCTTCAAAGTTATCTTCATTTGTGTTATATCCATTTTTTATTGTAACAATATCATTGCTTTCACTTTGCCAGCACTGCCATAACATAATATATGATATAATAATAGTTTAGGAGGAAGTGTTCACTCCTTAGTACTGAGGAAACATTTCAAGCTCCTAAACTTAAGAGTGATAGTAGGGAGCCTGTTGGAGCTGATTATTGCTTCAATTTTGTTAAAATTTGACTTAAGAGTGATAGTAGGGAGCCTCTTGGAGTTGCTCTAAATCATGTGTAATTTATCTGAAAAGAATGAAAATGTATGTTTGATTTATATTTTTGTCATTCAAAAAATGTGTACATATCCTACTTAGATTAATCATTTTAGTTTAGCGAACTTAGAGCATTTCCAACTATATCAAATCTTTAGCTAAAAATATAGGTGCCTTTACAAAAATAAAACTTATATATAATATGTAAAAAAATTAGTCGACAAAACCCTTATCTATAATTATAGATAATTTATTGATGTTGGCTATATTTGTCGAATCTCTAGAGGCCTGTAGGTGATGGCCCAGAATACCCACAAATTAAATACACATAACCAAAATACCCACCGCTAGTCAGCGTGGTCCTAAATACCCACGGGACACGGGACACGCTACTGGTGGTGGAGCATCTTCAGACACGCCACCGGGAGTGTAGTGTCGTGAATACACGCTGTTGTGGGAGCCGTATCACATTATCACGCTGCTGGGGAAGTGAACGGTAAGTCGAGATACGCATTTGCCATGTTGGAACGGCGTATCTCATAGCAGCGTCGTCGTCTCCAGAGCTCCCTATAATGGCGATTCCGGCATGAATATTGTTTCTCTTCGTTCATCCACATCACGAACTTTCCCAACACGTTATATATATCAATAGAATCGTATTTCGATTCTCTACACATACATACCAATTTTATTACGTTTTAATTGCCGGATTGAAAATCCCTAATTCAACCTACTTTTCGATTCGTTTTTCCGTTAAAGCTGGTTCATGCCCCTGCGGGGCCGGAGGGAATAAATAGACATGGGGATGAGGAAGTAGACAACTCGTATGTCCTGTGGTGATAATTTGGAGGCCGGTAGACGATGAAATGATGGTGAACGCCGATCTGTCCGTTTCCGTCGAAGTCGCCGGCCATCACACCTCTCAAAATTCTGGCAAGTTCGTATGGTTTCTGGCGATGAACAGTACTCTCGGATGCGCCACACCGAACGGCGCATCCCATGGGTAGATAGGGCCACACCTTCCGAAAAACTGTATTTCGGGCCTTGGGTACCCTTTTTTGAGGTATTTTGGTCATTTTCTCTGTAGTGAATTGCCACTTCACTTATTTCTATATTAAAATAATATATTCCATTAATAACAACTTGAAATATTAATAACATATCATTTTTAAAATATAGTCAATCATTATAGTCAATACCCTCGTTGTATAATGTCTTACAAGTTCGATAAATTTTATATAATCGATCAATATTTTATGTAATTTAGCTAATCAATTTTAGCTAATGACGTTGAAGATGCTCTTGGCTCAAGCATTTGTGATATTCCTTGTATTTGTGGAAATCTTATTAGTAACAAAATTAGTGGAACAAGGGAGTAAATTAAAAAATCACACTCATCACTTCAACAATATTAAAAGTTGCATGTACTTTCTCCAAAAAAAAGGTAAGTACAGCATTAGTTAAAAAAAATGATGATAAACCTTAAACAGTCGGCTATTTAAAGTAAGTTTAACTCTAAAAACAATCGGCCAGAGCCGGCTATTGAAGTTAAGTTTAATGCTATTTGTTCCATGCTCTGACATGATACTGCAAATTGTAAGATTTTTTACTAAAGTGACAACTATAAGAAGCACAAGCCATCTTCTTTCTCCAACCACAACTCCTACTCTGTCTTGCATGCATATTTCTACCTGAACACCATAAACATATATTGCCATGGCTTCCAAGTCCATTACCCTCTTCGTTGCCATTGCTTTTCTGAGCATTGTCTCTGCTAAGGACTTCATGGTTGGAGATGACAAAGGGTGGACCATTAACTTTGATTATCAGGCATGGGCACAAGACAAGGTGTTTTATGTTGGGGACAAACTTGGTAAATTTCATTTCAACTTCTGTTTTCGAGTGCTGAATGCTACTTTCTTTTATGTATCCTAGATACAATCATGAAATCATAATTTGATAATGTAAACTAATATGTTTTGCCTCCACCAATATGTGCAGTATTCACATATCCAGTGGGAGCTCATAACGTGTTCAAGGTTAATGGAGCCGCATTTCAGAATTGCAGCAAACCTCCATTATCTGAAGCTCTAATTACTGGAAATGACACGATTGTGCTTGCAACCCCAGGGCGAAAGTGGTACATTTGTGGTGTAGCCCAACATTGTGCTGTCGGAGGACAAAAATTGCTTATTGTTGTCAACCCTTTGGCTATGTCTCCAAGTGTTTCTCCTTCGCAAAGCTTTGGCGCCCCAACTCAAACTTTACCTGCCACGGGATCAGCTAACGGGATTGCCCTTGCTTCGTTTCAATCAATCATGGTGGTCGCACTAGCTGTTTTCTTTGTTAATGCAGTTTAATTACATTTTAAAAGTTTTAAAGAGCCTTATGTAGGTTACTTCAAACGTCATTATTGATTTGTTCAAGTTGATTAGTGTCATAATATATAATAAGAGCATGTTTTACTTAAACTTGTCCTTTCGAACAGTCCATTACTGATAGTGATCTACGATATCAAACAGTACACAAGTACTAGATTATTACATTTCAAAATTATGAAACCCAGCAGTTGTTTTCATAAGCACCTTGTCACTTCTTGAACATGAATACTACTTGATTAGCACTAACCATCGGAAGTATTTTTTCTAACCATTATCAGAAGTATTTTTTAGATGATCAAATGTTCTAATTTCTAAAGATTCGTAATCTCAGTTTTGGGGGAACCTGGTAAAGAAAAATTAGATTCAGCCTCATCATGTTTGTAACAATCTGTTCCGATTTGTACTCATACAGTTTATATAGTTTTTCATAGTTGAAGTTCTCATATTTTGCTGAATAACGTGTGTGTGTATTGAACTTTTATTATGCTCTAAGAATGTATGCATGTATGTTCACTTAATAGAAGACGTTATATATAGTTGATCAATAACATTATTACATGAGATACATGCACATGTACCAGGAGATATATTATGACCAACTTCATCTCTACCTATGACCTTAATTTAACTAAGGATTAGCTGAGGTGGCCAGTTAGGATCAGGCTCTGAGACTGTATGTGGTACAGAGTCAATAGAGACATGACCATGACTAGATGGCTGGTGAGGATCAGGCTCTGAGACTGAATGTGGTACAGAGTCAATAGAGACATGATCATGACTAGGTGTCCTGGGATCAGGCTCTGAAACTGTGTATAGTACAGAGTCAATAATGACATGACCAGGACTAGGTTCTTCGGAGGCAATAGAGACATGACCAGGACTAGGTTCTTCAGAGGCAATAGAGACATGACCACCAGGACTAGGTTCTTCGGAGGAGATATGCTGGGGTTTGTGACTTTCTACAGGCACGGACGAGACAGATACAACATCTTGAACACCAAAAATAGGCACTGGAGCAGAGAACTGTAGTCGACTAGCTTTAGGTGCAATAATCATGGGACTTGCTTTAGGTGCAATAATCATGGGACTTGCTTTTGGTGCGATAATCTTGGAACTTGCAGGTGCAATAATCATGGGACTTGCTTTAGGTGCAATAATCATGGGACTTGCTTTTGGTGCGATAATCTTGGAACTTGCAGGTGCAATAATCCTGGGACTTGCTTTTGGAGCAATAATCATGGGACTTGCTTTTGGCACTGAAGCAGAGAACTCTTCTGGACTTGCTTTATCTACATAGAAAACAAACAAAACATCATCAGTACTTAATTTAGGCACAGATGAAACATCATGCAATGCGGATTTTCGGACACTCTCACCATCTACAAACATGGAGCTAACCATATGTGATGATTCTCCCATATCAAGAATGCGTGCATCCCCTGTTGGGATTGTGGTGGTGCATAATGCCAGTAGCATAAAAAAGATCATTTTCATTTTGTTAACTCGAAAGCTTAACACTAAGAGGAAGAAAATAAACATATAAAATTAAGTGACTTGTGGTTCTAAACCCCTATAACCTCACATATATATAGTGTGATTTGGGAAGTCACATCAAACTGTTTGTTAAACGTTCTTGTCAAGAATTTAAAGTTTTGAGAATAAAGCCTAATGTATTTGAAGCAGAGCAATAAATTTATGCAATTGATTTTTTGTATTAGCAACAAAAATAGTATAACTTAACAGAACCCAGTCTTTATCAATCCATAAGTATATTATGTGGGTAATTTAAATTAGTTGGCATTATTATTAGAAGAAGACACTCTTGTCCTGACATTATTAATAGATTACATCTAAAGATATCAATGATAAACAATTGCCTTCTGAGGTTATTTAACCAAGTTTCTGTAGAAATTTTGTTTTCAAACTTGGATTTCGAAAATAGATTCTTAGAAAATAAATTTTTGTAAGGAAAATCAATTATTTTTTCCGGCGAACCGGAAACGATGAATTAATCAGAATTGTAAGAAATCGGCATTTCTCATGGTTTTGTGATTCTCATCCAACAAAATAAATATGATAAACGAAGTCCAATGGTAAAAATAAATAAAATCTTAAGGGATTCACAACGCCGATCATGTCATTCTCATCATCTCATGCCCCGTGACTATTCACCTAATACATAACTACATGAAGAAACATATAGAATTATATGCAATTTGGAATATATTAAAAGTAAGAAAGTGCCATTTAGGAAATTGATAATAGAAAGATATTGAAATCTAATTCAAATGCAGCCTTTTGTTGGTATCACATAATAGTACATTATTCCTAAAGAAAGGCAGTACTGCAACAATATGCACTTGTCAATAAATCCAACCAGACGGAGAAAAGGAAATTATGCCTACTAATTTATAACATACAAAGAAAATGAACAGATAAACAGCATGTAATACGCATTGAAGAAATGTAGAGATACGCATGGGAGAAATGCATGTAGAGATACGCGTGGGAGAATTGCATGTAGAGAGATGCATTTGTAGAACTACATTGGTCAGTGCAAGAAATGTGAAACAAATGTGGAACAGAATATATGATCACATGCAACAAAATAACCTGCTCATGTTACTGCACTTGTCTGATGTTGTGGAAGTTACATTTGCGGATCACATGGAATGTGAAAGTGTGAATTAGATCACACAATCCGGCATGCAACAAGATAACATCATATGTACTTGCCCATTATCATAGCCTAGTAACATACGAGTTTTTCCAACAATTCACCTCTGGCATTACCAGAGCTTGGTAAATGCAAAGATATTGAGAACAAACATTTGTGACCAAAAATTAGAAATTACAGTAAGGGATCAATCAGGAGAAAGTTAGAAATCAACTATTGCAGAAAGTCTATCACACAAAAGCTACAAAATCCAATGTATTAACATGGTCATCTTGAATTGCATGAAGAATTAGAATACAAATAACACCTGGACACTAACAGCCAGCCAAGATAGCAATTTGCCTCAAAAAATAAAATAAAAAGATAGCCCTGAAATGTCTTCGAAAGGCATTGTGCCTTTAACAAAAGGTCTACCAGTTATATGGATAATGGTTTGCAGATTGCAGCTAAACAGTTACAAAGCTTAGAAGTCGGCATCTTCATAGAATCATAGTACACTTTCAATATGGAGACCGGGTATTCCTGCAAAAAAATTAGGGTAAAATTAGTAAATTACTATAAAGTATCACTAGAATTACAACTGCCCAATAAAAACTAGCGGAACATCTTAAAGATCAAGAGAACTAAAAGCAGATTCGTTAAACATACAGCCAACACTTAAAAATTTAAGGGTTAATTATCGAACTCATCATTAAAGTGGTTTAATAATATCAAATTGGTCACTGATCCCCACGGGGTCTCAATCGATTCACTCAAGTGTGTTAATGATATCAACTTGGTCACTGACATTAACTTTTTAAAATTATTTAACGGAAAACGTTATCCAGGTGGCATTAAGCTAGATTTTTGCTATATTTAATCGTTTTAAGGACGAAACACACGAACAAATGATCGATTACTGCTCTTCGATTTATGGTCTTTCTTCTTCAAATTGCACTCCCGTTGTCGTTTTATTTATTCTTTGTCTGACTGAGTAGTCAATTCACAATTGTACGTGCATTTCTATCGTCAATCTATTTTATTTATTTATCATTTTTTTGTCAAAATTATGTCAGCAGCCACGTCACATCACGTGGCACTCCGTAACGTTTTCCGTTAAATAATTTTAATGAGTTAACGTTTGGTCGACCAAGTTGATATCATCAAAACACTTGAGTGAGTCGATTGAGATCCCGTGGAGATCAGTGACCAATTTGATATCATTGAACGACTTTAGTGATGAGATTGATAATTAACCCAAAAATTTAAGGAAAAGATCAGTAATAGACTCTGCTTAAGTATAAACTGAACTTGATTTTATTCTATCAGCATTAAGAAATCAGGGAGGACTGAAAAGATTCAATTTTTTTCTTTTTCTTTTTTGTAAATTTTACAGATTTTTTTTATGCAACACCGTTATACAGATCTTTACTCATAACTAGGATCATTCACCTCCCACCATTCCCTAGGCAACCCCATGCTAACGTGTCTAATTATCAAATTTACAAATTATGCACCCGAATTCATGGAGAGCAAATCCAATCATAATTAGATATGATGAGTGACATTGACAGCTAAGTAATATTTTTATTAGCAAAAAAAAAAAGAAATTTGGGCGTACTTGCATTGATTTGCTTAATATTAACAGACTCAAACGAAATCACCAACTTATAGCAGTACAGTGCCTATACAATAGCAATTTTGAGGCAGAAATTGAAAAAGAATAAAATACCAATAAAATTTACTATGCATATTTAAGATTAAATAATAAGCCAGTACACTTTGCACAACCCCAGACAGACATATCCAATGTGATCATACAAGGTACTAATTCTATAACATGACATGGGAATCGGGGAATATGACATGGGAAGCGGGGAATATTATGATGGGGAGCACAGGGATGTGGGTTCCTCGCATTTCTATTATGGAGTATGGACTCTCAATTGTCAAATAAATCTGTGTGCTTTAACAAATGGTGTGAATGGCCAACATTTGTAATGTTTTAGTTATTATAAATTTGCAGCACATTACAATGAATTTGAATTTGAGGTGAAATGCAATCATGTAGATAGTTAGATACACAATTAGCTTCAGATGAGAACTTACCAAATAACATAGTTGTTAAAAACAAGAGCATCTTGTAATTGAAGGACCCCACCTCCCCTCCTAATCTTAGTAACATCAATTTATGAATTAACCAATTTTTTAGTGTTTCTGATTAAAACTCATGAATCCGATTAACTTGATTATAATTTCACATATGCAAAATTTGTCCACTCCGAAACAAATACTAGATAACTCAACAGTAGATTGCAAGCTCAACCCAATTCCAGTTGTTTCCGTGATGGAGCATACACAGTGTGTATGCTTTATATACCTTTCTCCATTTCCAAACCCACATGACTCTAAGAAGAACAGGGTATCGAAGAGGCAAGAAAGATTTTTACTTAAGTTAGCATTAATTAAAATCGCCCGTTCATTGAATTTCAACTTAAGTTACAAATATTACAAGATTTCTCATCTTGGTAGAGGTGTACATTAGCACTGTGAATACAGACTCCATGATTAGAATCAAATTTCCAAATGCTTTGTATCTATTCCAGTGCAAGAACTGGAAAACATTAAACATGTGCATAAGCACAAACATATACGCACAGACTTTTATAAGCAAAGCTTTAAAAAAAAGACCAGATGACCAGAATTCAACATACTAGCTTGTAGCAGTACAAATCACTTACCTCAACTACACGGGAGAAATCAAGACTGGCTTCATGAAAATCTAGGTCTTCTATCTGCAGGCTTCAAAATCTGGAAGGAGCACATTAAGCTTTCATCGACACTCATCATTGCACCAGCATTATCAAATTCACCACAGTAGTTGGGGGCTGAGAAAATTGTTACAAGCTGACGTTCGGCAAAAAATTCATACCCATCCTCCACAACCTATTAAAAAACATTTAAGTAGACATTGCACATCAAATAGAAAGTCTAAAAGAAAAATAAACAAAAATGTGGAAACCTGATGAGCACGGCAAACCAGGTCCATATCATGCTGCATCAGAAATTCTGCAACCTTATCCTGGCCATAAGTGTATGAGACTCCCCTATCATTCATTCCCCAGCCTTTGACTTCTCTACTAGGATCTGACCAAAGTAAATCACAAAGCAAACCAGAGTCTGGAACATCTGTTGGACGAGTTATATTTCTTATCTGATCTAAGTTAGTCAAATCTGGGGAAAGGCCACCATGCATGCAAAGAATTTTGTCATCTATGAGAGCAGCCACAGGAAGGCAATTGAAACAGTCAGTAAACACTTTCCACAGTCTAACATTAAAACGCCGCTTACATTCATCATAGAATCCATATATCCGGTTAATGGAAGCACATTCATGATTTCCTCTTAGAAGAAAGAAATTCTCTGGATATTTAATTTTGTATGCAAGGAGGAGGCATATTGTTTCCAAACTCTGTTTGCCACGGTCAACATAGTCCCCAAGAAACAAATAATTGGCTTCAGGAGGAAACCCTCCATATTCAAAAAGCCTTAAGAGGTCGCCATATTGCCCATGAATGTCACCTGACAAGAACAAAAGAAATGAGCTTTTTAACAACCTAGCATCAGTAAATGATGCAAACAAAAAAAGTACAACAAACTAAACCTGGTTTAGAATTTAGATTGAGCATATATTAAGATTCTGTAAAGTCAACCACTCTCAAACGTGAAAGGTGTATGATATACCCTAGTCCTCAAAAAATTATGGGAATTTTACAAGCACACTAGCTGCCAACAATATGCCTGAACAGAAAATAATATAATCAATCAATCAAAATCTTGCCAGCCAATTAAGACCTTGCTGATGTTTTTTCAAACACAAAGTATTTCTTTGAGGCTGTCTTATGGTATTTGAAAAAAAAGCACATGATAACTTTTACTTAAGATAATTAGAAAACTTCCGCCATTCCTTTTATGCTGGTTCTGAGCTACGGGGTAAAGAAAAACAACTTTTCACAGTGCTAATTTGACCTTGTATTAAACATCTCCTGGTTAAAGATATAGAGGATACTTAAATTTAAAAAAGATTAGCCTATACAATATAGTTACAGTATTGCATCCAATCTTTCCATTTCAGATAAAAAATTTACTAAAAGAGAGGTCAAGTCTCGTTTTGAACACGAAACTACGGATGTTTTGATCAATTCCTTCTTTTCTCAATTAATTTTAGATAATACATTACTCCTGTTCTGTATCAAATTTAATTCTCATTTTCTGAAACAAAAAGCTAAGCAAAAGGCCGGAATAAGTAATAAATTGAAAGTAAGAACTTACAATATACATAAAGGTTTTTACTTAATACTATTTACTCTAAACCTTGCCTGCATCAACTGTTTGCTAAATAACATCTAGTGATGCGAACTCGCAGTGCATTTTGGCAATTTTAATATTTTAACAGAAGCATTAACAATCCCAAGGAGAACAGGCAAAGACATTAACAGCATTAAATACTGAATGGTACTCCAGAAATTACAAAGCACAAATATATGATCCATCATAGATGCATGTCCCACAATATGATTAATTTTCCGATAGTTGGATGAATGATCATGATCATATGGTTGAATCTCAACCTAATGTATAGACCAAGCTTTAGACAAATCACTGTCCAAACTTGTTCATGTTCATGCAAAGTGAGTACTTAAGACTTTTGTTCCACGATTCACCAGTAGCGAGCATTTAGCATATTAAATCTTCCCCAGAATAGAACAGCCTCTTACAACTTTAAAAGATTAACAGCTCAGTGGCAATGCCACAAAAGGCTAATTGGGCCATATTACAAGTCAACAAAAAACAAAGAACACGTCATCTTCCATCCAAAAAAATTAGCACACTAAAGCAGTCATTAACTACAATTTACAAATAGACTTTAGATGCTCCTTATTCCTTTAATTCGGAGTGAGAGTATTTACTAATATTTTCTCTTTGTTGTTTGCAATTACAATAATTGAAGGTCAAAAACCAGATGAAACACCCAACTTTAGCATCCTATACTGGGGTTATTGCAATGAAATATTTTAAGAGGAAAAGAGTCAAGACTAAAGCATACATCACAGAAAGATAAGTCAAAATTATACAGAGGATGGAAGAAAATAAAGGTATGTCATATTAGTTGTATGAAAGTTCACCATACTAGCAACCATTGACAGATTTTTAAACATAATATATATATTATGGTACAACTAAATATCTCAAAAAGTAAATGATTAGCAAGTGAAAAGAAATATTCATCTACGTATATTGGCAAGTTACCCAGAACTACCAGGCACGGAAACAGGACTGAGCTGAAACATCTCAATCAGTCATCACGCCAACAAGAAGGTTTCAGCTTCTTCGTTACACCTAAATATCTTTTTAGTGTCAGCCACCGTTCCTCCCCTAATCTACATATCATGCATACGCAGTGGTGGAACCAGGGAGGGGCTAGCCTAGGCTTAGGGACCCCTAGTTGATCTTGGAAAATTAATGAGATTTTTTCATGAGTCTGAACCCACCCAAACTCAGCCTCATATATTAAAAATGCTTTACCTAACCCAATTATAAACAAGAAATAAAACAGCTCTCGCATTTATTGCAATGAAGTAGGAAGGGCTACACATTGGAGATTTTCTCATGGTCTGATGGTCTCAACTAAACAACTTATATCAGTATAGTATTATAACTACTCAGACAATCACTTCAAAGTTACTGATGAAGTGCTAATACATAAATCATGTATGTAAACCTGTAGTACTCCAACCATTTTTTAGGGGAAAGGAGAGACCTTTACTAAGCATGCCCACTATCTCTACGCTCCGTAGAAACTATTTTAGGAACAATTCAACAGGAATTATTTTGTTTACAAAGGCCCACTGGCTCCTATGGAATGCAATATTGAGTGTTACATAAAGATTTCTTCAGCAACAAAATTTGTAATTATTAACATTTACGTATTCGCAATAAGTGCATATTAAAATTTGACAAAGTTAATAATAATAGTACAATATTTTTGAAATATGCACACATTGCAGTAACTTTTTCCAATCTGACCTTATTAAGAAAATTACATTTAGAACTGAAAGAAAAGGATAGAAATTTGGAGGGGAGAAAGGAAACAAAAAACAAATTTATTACTTGGAAGTAGAAAATGTGCAGATGTGAGAATAAAAAGTCTAGTCAGCCGACTTTAATCTGAAATCCAAGGAAGTGCATACTTTGTGATATCTGTAGTTGTATTGCTTTATTGACTTCTATTGAGCATATATTGAAAACTGATATTAATTGACTTTCCTGAGGGTAAAATGGTAAAACATATGAAAGGATAGTTGACTTTGGTAGTATATGCAATGGTGAAACATATGAAAGGGTAGTTTACATTGGTAGTATAAGCATCTAAGAGCCTATGGCCTGTTAAATCGTTAATAACCAATGTAGGCTGACTGGCTGTAATAAACAATAACTAGACTATATCCGAAACTAAAAGCTAACCAACAAAAAAAAACCCAGCTTTCCAAACTCAATCAGCTATCTACACGAACAACTCCTATTGTCCTTCCAATTTCTCCGGAATCCGGACAACAAGATGTCAAACCTAAATACTAAAATCCATTTAAAATACACTTGTTCTTCAATTTCAATCCAACATTTATATCAAAAATCAACCAAACTACTTATCATCATATCAACAATTTCATCCATAACCAACATAAAATCAATAAAAACAAAAATTAAAACCCATCAACATTCAAAAACCAACAAATCAAAATGCAACATAAAATCAAGAAAATGATAAAAGACATAAAAGACACATCCAAGGAAACAGGATATATACCACAGATCTTGATGGGTGCTTCAAGCTCCAACAAATTAGGCTGATTGAGAAAGATTTCTCGGGACACGGCGCAGAGCTGGCGGATCTCATTCTCCGAAAGCTGAACCTGCCTGACCGTCCTAGCTTGCCTAGACTCCAAAAGCCTATTAATAATATCATCAAGAACAACTGGGTCTATTCCATTCACATTCGTTACATTCCCCTGCTCATTTTGAGCCATGGATCTCTCTCCTCTCTCTCTCAATCTCTCCCAATCTCTCTCAATCTCTCCCTATCTCTCTCAGCTTAGGGTTTCAAGAAACACAAAGAAACCCTAAAATATTCAAACTTTATCTGTTTTTGGGGATAAATATGAGATGGGTAGGCTTGGATTTTTGTGTAGATTGAAATATATGATGGGTTTTGTAAGGGATGGGGAACAAAGGGGGGCTGTAGGCGGAGGTGCCTATACAAATGTTGTGTGTATATATGTGTATATATATAGTTTAGAGGTGTATGATGTATATTGTTTGTTTAGGGTCGGTAAATCCGGTGCCCTCTCTCTTTTAACTCTTGTTTTTTTACCCTTTTAGTTTTTACCGGCCCCTTGTAAATTTCAGATTGTCTAATAATGAACTAGTCTACATTCTATCCTGCAATGAAATTCAAAAATAGGGTTTTGTTGGTTAATGTCAAGTTGTTGGTTAATGTCAAGTTTCCTATTCAGGTTTAATGAGATAGAGTATGTGGTATTTGTTTCATTTTTTATTAACATTGATTAATATATTATTAGGAGGGTTGATTTCAAAAAATATATACTCCCTCTATTTTCAAATAATTGACGTTTGACTTTCTGACTGACACATACCACACAGTTAGAATTATTATTTGTAAAATTTTCTTTTTGTAAATAAAAATATAGGATTAAAACTTTGATTCACAAAAGAAATTTTAAAAATAATTTTTTTATGATCAATGCTTCTAAAAGTATGTGCCAACAAGTCAAACGTCAATTATTTGAAAACAGAGTAGTACTATTATTATGAGGGTTTGGTCTCTTATTAGTTTACGAGTATGGTATGTATATGTGTTAATTATGTGAAATAACTAATTAATTTAGGATGGAAGGAGCAAAATTTTCAAGTTCTGTATTTCAACAACTAATTAATTTAGGATGGAGTGAGTAAAAATTTTAAGTTTAGTATTTCAACAACTACTTAATTTAGGATGGAGGGAGTAAAATTTTTAAGTTCCATGTTTCGTTTCATATTTTATGTTCTGTGCTTCCATCAATGTTAACATCTTTGTGTAAATACCAATGTCTAAATCTTGAATGTTACTCCTCACCTTTCGGTACCTCTTCTGCTTTTCTCTTTATACAATTCAAGTTCAAAAACTAAGTGATTGGAGGGCTTCAGTGAAATGTAAATAAAGAAGGAAAGAAAGAAACACCACAATCGGAGCTTATGGGAAGGGTGCACCGGGGGGAGGGGAGGGGAGGGGAGGGGAGGGGAGGGGGGGGAGGGCTTTCAGTGAAATGTATATAAAGAAAGAAAGAAAGAAACACCACCATCGGAGCTTATGGGAAGGGTGCACCGCACCCTCACATTCAGTCCTGATTGGGGGGGGGGCTTCCCAGTGAAATGTAAATAAAGAAGGAAAGAAAGAAACACCACTATCGGAGCTTATGGGAAGGGTGCACCGGGGGGGGGGGGGGGGGGGGGCTTCAGTGAAATGTAAATAAAGAAGGAAAGAAAGAAACACCACCATCGGAGCTTATGGGAACTGGGAAGGGTGCACCGCACCCTCACATTCAGTCCTGATTATAGAACTAAAACCTTGCATTCGATTTTGATTATGCAAATCAAGTGAGTTACTGTATCAGAGGTATTCATACTCATTTTTTCCTGCTCTTTAGCGTATGGTGAAGGCTTCATCCTTCCCCTCTTTCTTGAGCATCACATCGGAAAAGCCCTCGATTGGTCCATACGAATCACATCAAGCATCTTTCTTTGAAGGCCTTAAATATTACTGTCTGATAAAGAACCATACCATCTCATATGTTTTATGTCCGCAGGTGCATTATCAACAGGGTATCATATGAAAAAACATATGCAACAAAAAATCCACACAAGAGATTACTTCACAAGACTTCTTTGACTCCTTTCTACTTGGTAGTTGACAAAGTACAGAAAATATTCTACAAAAACATGCTATAAGATGAAAAGAACTGGACATAAGTTTAAGCTCCACAAATACATGCTATAGGATGAAAAGAACAGGACATAAGTTAAGCTCCCAATGATTCTGGCAACTCCCCCTCAAGGCTGACTTAAGTAGAACAACAAGCTTTCTTTGTGTTCCCGGATGCATCACCTATATTAATGGTAGTCCCTTGACCAGGAGGGGCAGTTGCTGCAGCTTCCTCCGCTGCCAATGCTTTCTTGCTCATGATATGGTATATCTCAGTTAAGATGGTCTGAAATGCCTTCTCAATATTAATTGCTTCCAGCGCTGATGTCTCCAGAAAAGAAAGTCCTTCCTTTTCAGCCAAATCTTGACCATCTTGCTCTGCAACAGATCTGAGATGTTTCAAGTCAGACTTGTTTCCCGCCATCATAATGACGATGTTTGAGTCGGCATGGTCTCTCAACTCACGGAGCCATCTCATGACATTTTCAAATGTTTGCCTCTTAGTGATGTCGTAGACAAGAAGAGCACCAACAGCTCCTCTGTAATAAGCACTGGTGATAGCTCGATACCTTTCCTGTCCTGCAGTGTCCCATATTTGTGCCTTCACTGTCTTTCCATCTATCTGCATTGAAAAGCTTTTTAGGTCTTACATAAACACCAAAACAAGGTCAAGTGATTAGCAAACTGTATGTTAACAATTTAGCAAGTGAACCTGGACTTTCTTTGTCAAAAGTGTGTACTTTGACAACAAAAACGATTAAAGAACTACAAAAAAGACTATGCCCCAAAAGACGCTCTAAAAAAGAAAGATAACGGAAGAATCACTCTAATTACAGTTTCACCACTTATATTAGCCGTACAAGGTTGCTGCAAACCACACTAAAAGTCAGTTATGGTCACTAGTCAAAATGAACACAGACAGTTCTTCACATTCAACTCCGCTAGGTCACATTATATATAGATGACCACATGACCATCATTCTTTGTGTGAAATAATCATCTCAACAGGACCTTCAAAGCAACTAACTTAATAAGTTAGATTGAGACCACAACATCACCTCTAATCATCTTCATAGTGCACAGTGATTAACTCCCAAAGATTAAATGACTCCAACCTTAATTCCACAAATTAACAATAGCCACCAGCTGGAAAAGGGGCATCACTTTCCCAAAATGTTACTAAGCCATATTAGATAAGTGTCCATATTAATACATAAATCAATACCTCTTCCTGCCAATTCTTTATGTAGTATGTACATATACGTGTCTTAACAACTCAACATCTTCATTTACATTGTGAATAGCAACCAGTAGAAGTGATTCAAACTTGAAAACAATCGACAATAATATATTAAATTACAATCACCAGAATCGACAATAGAGCACTAGTTTTGGAAACACCAGAATGGACAAAATATACTTGATTTGAAAAGACCAGAATCGACAAAATAGACTAGATTTGAAAAGACCAGAACCGACAAATTATACAATATTTGGAAAGACCAGAATTGACAAATTATACTAGATTTGAAAAGACCAGAATCGACAAATATCTTAGATTTGAAAACACCAGAAGCGACAAATTAACAAGTTTTAAAAACACCAGAATCAGACAGATTATATTAGTTTCGAAAAAACAAGAATCGACAAAATATACTAAGATTTGCAAACACCAGACTCGACAAATACATCACATCTGAAAACACCAGACAACAAAACACATTAATATCTTAGATTTGAAAACACCAGAACCGACAAATTAACAAGTTTCTAAAACACCAGAATCAGACAGATTGTATTAGTTTCGAAAAACAAGAATCGACAAAATATACTAAGATTTGCAAACACCAGACTCGACAAATACATCACATCTAAAAACACCAGACGACAAAACACATTAATATCTTAGATTTGAAAACACCAGAAGCGACAAATTAACAAGTTTTAAAAACACCAGAATCAGATAGATTATATTAGTTTCGAAAAAAACAAGAATCGACAAAATATACTAAGATTTGCAAACACCAGACTCGACAAATACATCACATCTGAAAACACCAGACGACGAAACACATTACACTTAAAAACATCCGAATCAACAAAATATATACTTCAACAGTACATCATCATCATGTATATAAACATCATGCCCCAATACAAACTCCACAAATTACTAATCTCAGTAACATAAATCAACCGTAGAACCTAAAAGTATCAAGTACTTCAAACCCCTAATCACACCACCAAAAATCACCATCACAAACTCACACTACAACAAATCATAAAATCACAAACACACTACTACAAATCATCAATTCACAGTTCGCATGCCAAATTAATTCATATCTAAACAAACACACACACACACACAAGCATAACAAATAAATAGCCACACAAATTAAAGACAATAACAAGCGAAGAGACAAAGGGACACAAACCTGAAGAGTTCTAGTAGCAAACTCAACTCCAATAGTAGACTTAGATTCCAGACAGAACTCATTCCTCGTAAACCTCGACAAGATGTTAGATTTCCCAACCCCAGAATCTCCAATCAACACTATCTTGAACAGATAATCATACTCATTATCCACTCTGCTCCCCATCACCTACACACACAGATCTAATCAACAACACCACTAAAAAACAGTTTACAAACACTTACATATAAGAGATGAAAATATTTGACTTACAGTAAGTAAAGATCGAAGCAACTGGGCCGGACTAAAATCACGGTTTAAGAAATGGGTAGGAAACGGATTGCGATAACTATGTGTGTATCCGCCGAATAGATACAACAGTAGTTGTACTTGTACATGTGTTGTGTGTATACTTACAAAGTGGTGTGTGTATATCGTGTTTTTAAATGAATGCTGCCAAACTGCCGATACATATCTCAGTTTTTTTTTTTTTTTTTGAGTAACATATCTCAGTTTTTAATTCAAAGATTTTATTAGAGAATAAAATTGGTGATTTAGATTTATTTAAGGTTCGATTTCCTTTTAAAAGAGGGTTCGTGTGGTAAAAAAGGAATACAAATTGAAGTCTTAAAAGTATTTGCTCTTTAAGACCATCTCCAACCCAAGACATCAAAATAGTATCTTTGGGACACTATTTTGGGACACCATTCACAAAATGGATTTCAACCCATGATCACTATATTTTACACTAAAAAGAATCTTTTACTAATAAAATAGAATATTTTAACTTTGTTCAATTTTTACATTATTAATATCTATTATATTTTAAATTGTAATGTTATGGTCGCATAATATAAATTTATTAATATAAAAAATTATTTATAAAAAAATCAATATCCAAATTTTGTTAAAATTTAGTCAAAAGTTTAAAAAGGAATAAATCACAAATAACAAATGTTCCCATTTGCCACAACTAAGAAATAAAAGTGGAAAAGGCTTTGACTTAATTATTTGAATTGTCGTATTCTTTCTCCAAAGGTGCTCAATCAACGCATTGTGAAGTTCAAAATAAGCTTCCTTATCTTTGATTTGTCGATATCTACTTAAAAAAATTTTCAAGATTTTGTGTGAAAGTTTAAAGTTTTAAAAAAAAAATTAGAATTAACAAGAGCTAAAAAGAAAAGAAGTTTCAATTGATAAAAATTTAAAGTTAAAAATTATAAGAACAAATAAGTTGGAAAAAATTTACAAGAACAAATAGTAGGACATAGATGGAAAAAAATTGTTTTGTTAACAAATATAGGGGCATTGTTGGAATTTTGAAAGTCACCAAATTTGGTGACCAAGAATCACCAAATGTACTTTTGTCACCAAATTTGGTGACCCAAAACTCATTTGGTGATCTTGGGTCACTATTTTAGTGTTGCATTGGAGTGGGTATGACACTATATCCATCACTATTATAGTGATTTAGTGATGGGTTGGAGTTGCTCTAACGAGAGTCGATCCTTTCATTTTATAGTCGTTGTTTCCTCATTTTTTTTTCGTTTCTTTTTTCTTCGTTTAAAGACTCATTCCTCCTTTCTAATCCTCCTTCAATCTTCCATCCATTCTTCTAAATTTTCCTTTTCCGGTTTCAATAAAATCGAGCCTTATGTTAGGCTTTTATTTATTTTAAATTTGTACTTTGTTGAGTTTGTTCCCAATTTATTTGGGTTTTATTTATTCTCTCCTTGTGAGAGCATTGTGTTTTTTGGTGTGTTTTGCAGTGAATTAATATCTGGGATATTAGATTTGCGGGATTTTTAAGGTTTTGATTTAGTGATAGAAGTCTTTATTGGATTGCATTTATGGTCGATATCTCAAAGCCTCAAACCAGATGTAGCGAAGCGGGTACACGTACATATATCAATTTCAACAAATCGCTTGATGGTATATCCAAGAGGTCTAAGAAGACTGGATTAATCTTCGATTGTATCTTTTTATGGTTTGTTCGACTCGATTGTTTTTGTAGATGCCATATGGTTTTTTATCAACGAATTAAATCCTTTGTTCAAAAATAAAAAATAAAAAAATGCACACCTATTTGGGGTGTGTTTGGTATTATCTGTAAGAGTTAGGTGATATGGAGATCGTTGTTTCACTATTGGAGATCTTGGAAATCATATATATTCTGCAAGTAAAATATTATAAAATAAGTTATTCTACACACCATGTTCTATGTCTATCTCGTTCCAAACAGAAAACGAGAACCTCCCAAAAGAATTGAAATTGTTTTTTAATAAATAGTTATATGTTTTATAATAAAGAATTGAGTAAATTATATAGTGGTGGCCGCATTTACAATAAATTTTAAAAAAAAATGGACACATTTTTAAATTTATAAATTAATGGCCAACTTTTTGCATTTGTCGAAACAAATGACGAACCGTAAAATAAGGATTTCGGGAAAAAGTACTCACTCTTGCAGGAAAAAATAACAAAAAATCATTTTAGTTATTCTAGTGACAATCCCAAAGTTTCAAGTCAAAATAATATGTGGAGCTATTTTATTTAAAAAGATTTCGTTTAATCGTCCTTACGCGACGAAATAAAATATGTTATTCTTTTAACAGAATTAAACGACTCCAAGACTAATGTTTTGACTTGGAATATATTCAAACATAATATTTCTTATGAAATAATGACTATGAGGTAAGGAATAATTGAGATGAATATTTTACGAATTTATCCATTAAAATAAACCAATTAGGATTTTCAGGATAAAATACGTTTTTGGGATTTTGGCTAGACTTTTTGGTAAGGCATTTAAAAGATAAATCTTTAGAAAGTATATCAAATATTTTTTGGAATAAAACATTTGAAAAGAACACTCTCTTGAATATTTAAAACATTTTGGTTCGAAAAGACGTGTTAGGGAATATTTTTATATTTGTGCCTTAAGCCGTTAGCCGTAAATGTGACAATATTCTTTAGGATAGAATATATCATTGATTAGATATATTTTGTCCAAGTCAATATGTCTAGGTTCGAGAAAATGTTTTGTCATTCTAACTTGAACTTGTAGATTGTCGCTTCGAATATTCGTAACGGAGGATTTATTAAGTGACGTAGTCAACTTCTTATATATAATTTAATTTTCACTTTTGTAATTGACAAATCACCGAAACCTACAAGTCAAAGATGTCTTTCAGTGAAAAATACGAGTATTCACTTTTGACAATTTGACTCCCTTTAGTTCACATCTGTTGATAGATCAATTACAAACATTGATCAATGAATTTTGTTTAGCAATTGAGCCTTCTTACTTACTTATCAGTTGATTCTTTTGTTACTAAACTAATAACCGGGATTACATAGTTTTTACAAAATAAAAATTCTAACTAAATTCTAGTTTCATCCATCAATATAAAAGTACTTAAAAAATTTATGAATTGAAATTTTATTTGTAAAATTTCCTAATCAACTCAACTCTATAAGGATGTCATTTGCCTAATTATAAAATTCTAATTTAAGATCTTTGTTATCATCAAATACAAGTTCAATTCCTAGCATATTATAATTGTTTACTATAAACTTTTAATTAGAGAAATGGTTCTCTTACTTTCTCCGTGTTATGCCATAATTTTGGCATGTCTAATAATCTCCAAAATTTCTAATATTTATTAATTATTAATTCAGATTAATAATTATTACTTAACCGCTAAGTTTTATCCTCTCTATGAAATGAGGAAATAATCAATCTCAATCAATCAATAACGGAAAATATCTCCAAACGATATTCTTCAAATCAGGAAGATATCACAACGATAAGATTAAATCAGATAAAATCAGTAATCACCCAGATTAACGAAGTTTATCCCTAAAGTCTCTAAGGGATAGACACAAATCAGTTTCACATAACTACGTGGGCTTGATCCTATATAAATATAGGTACGTAGGCATCTTGGCATATGGGATCCGATACACGAGACAAATCGAGACACCTGCCAAGTCCAGCCCCTCTTTTTTCATAAACCCTAATCCCCTAAAACAACCACATACACATAATTTAGCTCAACTATTTCAGCAAACCTCCGATTTCGTGTTATTACGAAATTCCTCCAACAACATTTGGCGCTAGAAGGAGGGGTTTAATTATTCGAGGAGGACGAATAATTCATAATTGGTGTTGGAACATGTTATGCCCAAATTTGGCATAAGTCCTAAGCAGGCCTAATGGGCTAGAATATCAGTACATCACACATAATGGGCCTAGGAGTGAAGAATGTGTCATTAAAGTCCGTCATCAAAGGGAGGTTCATCACATTATTCTGTGAAGTGGGATCGCCAGCGAGCCCTAAGGTATGGGGTCGCAGTTCACGAGGTCTAGCGAGGCCTAGAGGTCCAGCGTGGCCTAGAGCATATCTACTACGAAGGCTTACGGTCAGGCCCAGCAAGGTCGCGTGAGTACGGTTATCTCCATACAGCGTGGATCGCTTCGCATGGTTAAGCCCAGCGAGGTCGCATGCGAGGCCATCTAGACAATTTCGCCAATGATGATAATTATAGCATCATGCTAGCCGTGGGTTCCCTTCAATGGACCATGAATCATGAGTAGTATAAATGGGTAAAATATAACCCAAGGAGACGACTAGCAGATTTGGGCCAAGCCCAGCCCATAGAAACCCTAACCCGTCTAGATAACTTCTTCTCCAAGAGAACTACGTATGGCTTGATCCCTATAAATAGGGTACGTATGCATCTTGTAAAGGATGAGAAACAGTTCACCACTGAATATCAATAGACAAGAGCAGCCACAATCATTCACCAATCACCTCCGTGTTCTTCGTGTTCATAGTAGAATATCCGTATTTTGCTCCGTAAATCCAGCAACCTCCAAAATATTGTTATACAATATTCTCCCTATAACACTCCGATTAAAGTCGGATGAAAATTTTCTTTTTTCATATATATACGTGGATAATAGAGTTTTCTCCAATGTTTTAAATTTTTTAAGTATTTATATTATTGTTAATATTTTCATTGATGTTGTAAACTAATGTTGTAGATCTGATCTTGTAAATCTTATTTATAGAAAAAGTTATATCAAATGTGTCCGGTAAAAATAAAAGGAGACAATTTTTGTCACTTAAAAACATGCACTTGCTATTTATTGCTATTTGTTGAAAAATTTATATGTAATACTTTTTTTTTGTGAAAATGGCCAAATGGTCACGGTGAATTTCTCATTCATGAATTGTATCGAAATACAATAATCTTACAAGGGAATTATTCATTCAAGAAAATTCATTATCTAACCGAAAAGCACGCATGTTGCCTCCGGATGTTTAAACAATAAAATCTTCAAGTCTGAAAGGAAGAACCCCACAAAAGAAGGCCTCGTTAAAAACCCTCAAGAGCAAAACCATGTGGGAAAAAACTCAAGGAGGAAAAAGAGTGCCCTCAAAATATAAATACATCATTTTACAAATTTTCGAAAAAATAATCAGAACTAATTGTTGCTTATGTGATTCTCCATTGCCATCCGTTATTGCCGCATATTTGCTTTATTTTTCTCTTCATCTTGACTGCTCCATTACTGCCAGTCACTACCTCTACCTTTGTAGCGTACTATTTAGAATAACACTTTAATGTCTTATAATAGAAAATCCATAAAATCCTGAAAAATAGAACGAAACAAAGAGAACATAAGTCGATGTATAGAAAGATTATATATGTTATAAAAATAATAAAGGAAAGTAAATCCATTAATAAATTATTATTGAAAAACGTGTGTATATATATTTCATAAGAAAAGAAAATAAAATAAAGTCTAACCAATGAAATCTTTGTTTAGACACTAAAGTAAATCATATATAGAAAATATGACTTAAAAGAAATAGACAAACCAACAAAATCATATATATGTAAAATATAACTTAAAGGAAATAGACAAGCCAACAAAATGGCACTTGATTGCCTCTACAAGGCCAAAATATATGCCATCATTTTTTGCCATTCATAAATGGTAAAAAATAGCCATCAATCAAGGAATAATTAGCATTGAACCTGTTAAAAGAAACAATTATTACAACAAAATTCAACATTAAAACACTAGTCGAAACCAAAAAACCCATCAACTATGGCAACCAATAAATGATAATTAATGTACTAATAACATTTTAAAAATAATAATTGATACGACATTTAACCTCAATCAAAACACATTTAAGACTAACCAAAAAAACGAATCAAATCAAAAAACACAATCAATTAACCACTGATTTCCACATGACTTGTTTGTAAATTAAGTTAGCCAAAAAACGAACCAAAACCTTAAACAAACCAAATCTTTGGAAACCAAATATTCTTACAAATCTAAACAAACAACCTACATTAGACTTAACCAAGCTACAGACCAATCGAGGAACATAAAACGAAAACAACCCAAAACATATCTCTCAGCTACCAAAAATCATAGCAACGAGCAAGAAATATTACAAGCTTAATTTACAGAACCAAAACAGAACCTAATTCACAGCAAAATAACAGAATCTAATTCATAGCAAAATAACAGAACCAACATCAAAGAACTCGGCAAAGAACTCAAATTCATATAAACAAAACAAGAAAATGGCTCGCAAGTTCAATCTAAAAAGATAGTGAATTCTACAACTCATAAATAAACCCAAAACTAGCCATACAACAGACCACAGAAAACTCAGAACTTAGAATTCACACAGCACCAACGAACTGAGTGTAACTAATATAGCTGAATTTCCACGTCAGATATATTAGTTAATTAAGTTATTTATTTATTGTATTAGTGGAGGTATTGAGTCAATAGAAACTACGTCGTTTAGTTGGAGTAACAAGGAAGGTATGGGATCTTGTGCCTAACGAACTCGTGGAAGTCAACCGCTGGATTGATGACACGTGTATAGTTCCAATTCCGTAGAGATAAAAGGAGAGTTAGTTGGTGGAGAATGTAGCTTTGGACACAGAACTATTCTATCTTTGTATTTTCCTTCCTTGTTCTACTGTTTATTCAAGTCTGTTTTCTAGCATTTTCCTTAATTCAGTTGATTTACTTGCTCTTTGCTTTAATTATGTTTCCTTTTGAACTGTAAAATACTAGGTTGGTTACAAATTGGTATCAGAGCTCGGCTATCCTTGGTCAACGATGGCAGAAGGAACGAGGAAGAAGACGTTGGATGAAAGATTGGGGGTTCAGGATGCTAAGTTAACCGAAGTCGCAGAGGAGCTTAGCAAGAACTTTAACCGATTTGGAGAAGTGAATATGAAAATGGAAGGATTGGGGTTACAGATGGATAAATTTGATCAAAGCTTTGAGGAATTGAAGAAGCTAATTATGGGGTTACAACACCAAGAGGGAAAGGAGCCAGATCAGGCATCTGGTGTGGTGACTGTGGAGGAATCTGAACAATAGTCAAATCACAAATCTGAGGTACTACTAACTTCAAATACTCCTCTCACTCAAAGTGTTACTGTTCCTTTAATTCCAATACCCTCTAATGTTTTTACTCCTCACACCCATACACCATTAAATACTATTGTTACAAATCCCAACAATGGAATAAGCAACCCTAATTTTCCTCCTATTATGGGATCTCCCTATGCACAAGCCCCGCCCCAGTATGCAGTAACACCCCCACTCACTACTCCATTGTCACAACAGAATGTGAGCATGGGTAACTCTCAGATATTCATTCCACATTACAACCCCTTCACTTATCAAAATTACAATCACTCCTATACCCACCCAGTTCCTCCATTGAGTCCTCATGGGCACACAAACCATGCCACCTTTCAATTTAATCCCAAACTGGAATTTCTAAAGTTTAATGGCACAGACCCTAAAGGATGGGTGATTAAGGCTGAACAGTATTTCGAGTTTGTATGCTTAGAAGAAGGAAAAAGGGTGAAAATGGTTGGGTTACACTTTGAAGGTAAGGCTAGCATTTGGTATAGGTTTTACCAGTCCAGTAGGGGAATTGTGAACTGGAAATCATTTGTAGCAGATGTGGTCACAAGGTTTGAGAATCCTGAAAATAGGGATGTACAAGATTTGTTCAACAAACTCAAACAAACCTCTACTGTATCTGATTATGAGGATAGTTTTGAAGAATTAAGGGCTTTGGTAGTAGCAAGACATAAGGGGTTCACTGAGGAGTACTTTGTGTCTAGTTTCATTAGTGGGCTGAAGGAAAACATTAAAGGGGCTGTAAGAATGTTTAGACCACAATCTCTGTTGGATGCTGTATTTTTGGCTAAACAAGAGGAGGCTAGGAATCCTAAGATGGGGACTAGCTATCCAGTGAAAGCTGCTAGTAGCAAGAGCAATGCACCAGATGCTACAAACACAAAAGCCACAGGAGCTAAACTCTACTCCAAACCAGCTTACAGTGATACAAACAAAACGAAGTCAACCTTAAGTAGCAAGGAAATTATAGAAAGGAGGGAAAAAGGTCTATGCTTCCACTTTGATGAACCATACCATCCAGGGCAATAATGTAAATCCAGGCTATACATGCTCACAGGAGAAGAAACCAGTGAAATAGATGCTGAGCACCACCAAGTAGTAGCAGATATAGAGACACTGCTTACTGCACCTTGCACCACTGAGATTCCTAGAGAAATTTCCATCAATGCTGTTGCAGGAAATAACTCTGCCAGTACCATCAGGTTACAAGGGAGGTTTAAAGGAAGAAAACTGAATATTCTCGTTGACAGTGGATTTACTCATAGCTTCCTAGACAGTGGACTGATTAAGCAGCTTGGGTTGACAGCAGAAGTAGATTCCCCATTATTAGTGATAGTGGCTGATGGTTCCAAAATGTTAGTAGATTCTATTTGCAAAAGGGTGAGCTATGAAGTACAGGGCCAGAGAATTGTAACTGATCTGAGGCCTTTTAACTTAGGGGGTCAGATGTGATTTTGGGAGTGGATTGGCTCAAGATCCACAGCCCTGTGACATTTGACTTCAACAAATACAAAATCACATTGTTAAAAGAAGGCAAGCCAGTCACACTACAAGGTATCATTGGCTCTGGGAGTTTGCAGTTTATATCTGGTAAAAGCCTCAGTAAGTTATTAAGATCACAAAAGGGTATTGCACAAGGATGCATTTGCATGATTACCGTAACCAAGATTGAGGAGCAAGGGGACACAGAAGAAGCAGCAACTCAGTTAAGGAAACTATTGCAAAATTATAAATCAGTGTTTGAAGATCCTAAGGGGTTGCCTCCTAATAGACAACATGATCACAAAATACCCTTGTTACCAGGCAGCCAACCTGTTAACCAGAGAAGCTACAGGGTACCTTATATTCAGAAAACTGAGATAGAAAACCAGATAAAAGAAATGCTCAAGACTGGTGTAACAGCCCCAAATTCCTTACCGAGAATCCAGGTCATCACACCTCTTGCGGAATATTCAATCACCTGCTCACAATATAATCTACAACAATATCCATAATAAACTCCATAATCTACTCCACGGGTTATAGTCTTAGAACAAGTACTTACTAATTCCAAAAGTTATTACACCTCAGAGTATCCTCCAGAATCTCATTACAACTTCAAAGTACTAGATAATAAAGTATTAAACTACTTCTTCCTAACTTGCACCTTCCTCAGGTACTACAAGGCTAACATGCTGAATCAGTCACCTTTCCCTTCCTTTTATCACGGTTCAACGTACTAGTGCCAGCTCTGATCGCCGCTGTTTGATAATATTAAAAATAGCAAGAATGAGCCAAAAATGCCCAGCAAGTTATATACACCAGAATCACATATATAAATGTATTCGAAGACATGAATTGGACTTCGATAATGTACTATTAAAAGTATTTCAAAAATATTTTCCTCATCATAATGAAATTTACTCGCAAAAACTGAGTAAGAACATACTATTCATACTGCAATCAATACCCATATGTGGTATTAATTACACTTATCAAATACTGCTGATGGACTATATTCAGGAGATTCTTATCCGCGGGGCTGTAATGGATGATCAGTCCTTACGTCAAATATTTTTACTACCGGTAGAGGGGGGAGCCGACTTGCTCGGCCTTGATCACCCCAGGATGAGTCGACTTGCTCGGCCTTCACCCTAAGCCGCATCCGGGCTTTTATACATCTATGCTGAGTGGCCACCTCGCCAAGCTCTTGCATTATCTCCAGTCCAGAACATAAGGTGCCAGAGTATCCCTGACCACCTTCAATACTTATCATCTTAGATGTCACGTATAATTCCACGTGCACCTCAACATACTCATCATCTTCGATGTCACGTATAATTCCACGTGCACCTCAACATACTTAACATCTTTGATGTCACGTATAATTCCACGTGCACCTCAACATACTTATCATCTTCGATGTCACGTATAATACCACGTGCACCTCTATTCATAATACTGTTATCATTCGGAAATAACGAACGATTACTATCATCAATAAATCACTTTCCTCCCAAATTAGAAGAGGAAACATAAGAACGACTGCTTTGATCATGGATTCGAATAAAATGATCCAGATCAAATCTCACATCACTCCTCATAATTACAACATACTTTTATAGAAACATTTTATCTCCCTTCGAGTACAAACAATGTACCTCGATACTTGTCCCAATCATATGGACCAATAACTCGTATATATATTCCAACAATATTATAACACTATTCGAGTACGAACAATGTACATCGATACTTGTCCCAATCATATGGACCAATAGCTCGTATATATATTCCAACAATATTATAACACTATTCGAGTACGAACAATGTACATCGATACTTGTCCCAATTAGATGGACCAATAGCTCTTATACATAATACTATATTTATATACTATCCGGATAACTTTCGGAACAATCATCTATATATACATGCATTCGATTGCATCAATATCCGGTATTTAATCAACTAGATGAAATACTTGCAACTCGTAGTGAAAACATTTGAACCACATACACCATTCATTGAACATATATACTCTGAACAATAGAGTAAGGTTAAGTATACTTGCCTGATACTCCCGATGTAGTAAGGGCTTGTAGCGGGGTCCGACAATCTAAACAAAGTCAAGAAAACACGCTATTAATCCCTTATACGATCAATTCATAACTCAACGTTTAAACACTTAAGCCAACCTCAAACAAGGCACTTAGGGGTCCCTCTAGACTCGTACTAAGTCCATGTTAACTGACAAACACTTAAGTCAAGAGTTCGTTGTGAAATCGAACCTCGAACAACCACTTTACAAAGTCATTTTCAAAGTTAAGTCCAAGTGCTCTCTTAAGAGGTCCTCTCGCTCGTAACCTTGACTGAAACATTTTCATAAAATTGAAAAATCATTCTTTTGACATACCGTCTTCTCCCACCTCTTTATTATGACCTTTAATATTTATCCTCAAAATATCATGTTCTAATTCCATTTTTAAGGGTCTCAATTCCAGTCACCAACTCAACACTTACATCTACGAACAACTTTTACGGTTTTGGTCATTCCTCCTAAACCGTAACTCAGAATGCTACGATTCTTGCGCCAAAATGATCTATGATTCAAAATCTACAAGTTTAGATTAGAAACTCAACTGGTCAGAAGGTTTACATCTACTGTCATGCTCGGTTCTTAAGGGTTAATGAAATTCGGGCATTACGACGGCTATAACTCGGATATTTCCAAAATCAAAACCCTCCAAATAATCATCCAATCCACCACCAACACTCATGGACACTATTCATAATCTCCCTCACTGTCTAAATAGGTCTTGGAGCCACACAAGTTATTTTATCATTTAACAAAGCTTAATCATATCTCTAGTACTCTAATCATGCATCATAACACTAAAACTCATCAAAAACTCAACATATGACAAGCAAGGGTTCGGCCTTTACCTTCTTTGATGTCCTAAGAACAATAAAAAAGCTTGATAAGAGGTCCTCTAGCCTTGGATGCACCTTAGGAATCTTGAATACTAAGAAACAAACATGAAAAACTAAGTAAAACACTATTCCTACTATTCATTCCTCATCTTGTAAAATTCATATAAAATCGAAAAATAAGTGTTTGGTTCTCAAATTTTTATCAAACCTTCTACTCTTCAAGGGCTTTCCTTTGAACTATAGCTCATCACTAGGGGATGCTTGAAGCTCGACTTATTGATTTTCTAAGGTGAGAGGTCGAAACTGGGAAAATCTGGACAGTTTCGGTTCTTCATCTTGGGGGATGGATTTGACTAGGCTACACTCCTTTGATGACCATGAAATTTTAAACGTGTATTCTACATACAATGAGGAAGCTATGGTTAAAATTTGGTGATTTAAGAATGGATAGAAGTGGAGATATGAATTTTTCTTTGCCTTTGGTTTCTGCTGGACAGTTTGTGGTTTTGGTGGTGTTCTTGCTTTTTCTCTCTTCCAATCTTCTTTGACTAGTTGGTAAATGATTTTGTGTGATATTTGTGATATGTATCAGCTGTTAGAAAGCCTATGTCACCTCTTAATCCATGTGCCAAGCTTGTGTGGTGTGTAGAAATGTGATGACAAGGTGCCTTGTTGTCTTGTTCTTGATCACACACCTCTTTAATCCATTTGTTTTTGATTTCTCTTGATATTTTCCTTCAATAATACATATATCTATCATCTTATTCAACCTCATCTTTTCCTTGGTGTGTTGTCCACCCCTCATGGGTCCTTTCTAGATTGCCTTATCCTCAGAAATGCAACTAGGTACTCATCTCTTGCATTCTTGCACTTAAGTCCTTGGTAAATTACATTTGGATGCAAGATATTTTCATAAAGGTGCTTATGTCATGTCCCACTACCTATAATGGATGCATCCTTGGTTGCTGGTACGTTTCTTTGTCCGGTTATTGCTCAATTTCGCTGATCCTTCGAAGAATGACTAAGTAGTTTTACCGCTAGGGTTTACCGGGAAATTTCTCGATACGAATAATACCTTAATAATTCTGGGGTATAATCCTCTTGATTATCATGTAGGATATTTAACCTCGATATGGACTCAATCCATAATCCATGATTCGTTCGTTTTATTCCTTACTCTCGTTATAACGCTTCAGCGGTTTCTAGAACGCTCATTCCGCTATCTCAGGGGTTTTCGTTCTTCATTCTTAAATCACATATAATAAAATAATAAAATATAAAATCCTCAAATCCTCAATTTTAATATCTCATTCTCTTGATAATACTGATATATACTTCACTGCCCGGTCAAATATTCCGTAAAAATAGAATCTGGAATTTCTGAATTCCGATCGTCTTTGCATACACTTATTTACTCCGCTGATCACTAATATGGCTCCGGAATATCCATATCCTATCCCGAACATAGGGTGGCATGAAAAGTTTTCCAACTTACAAAATCACTATTCATCCACCAAATTACTATGCACGTATGGGAAACACTATGCACGTACGAAGATGCTTATTCACTCCTCCTCTCCCCTTTCAGGGTTCATTAGCTCATTTTCTGGATGATAGATTATTCTTATCTATGTCGTCAACCCTCGAATTACTATATTCTGACGATACGTATATAAATCGGGGTCATCACCCATGGCAATATCCATTCACTAGTGCACTTATTCACGGTTAGAAAAAGTTTTAATTCTACCGGAAATTCGGGTTATTACAACTGGGGTGAATCAAGAAAGCACAAGTCCTTTTGCTTCCCCTATAATCTTATGTTGAGTATTGAACACGGTAAAAGAATACAGAGGGGGGGGTGAATGGATTCTTGAACTTTTCTTGGATTGAGTCTGTGTAGCAGATAAGTGCCTGTGTGTGCAGAAATTAAGGTGCGGATAAATAAACAACACAAGACACAATATCACTTTAATCTAATGTATATTAGATAAAGGTTGCTACAATCTGTGAATACAAATGGTAGTATTCTCAGCTTCGTTTTTCTCAGAGAGATATAGCTTACAGTGTATGAAAAACTTGACTCACAAAGTTACTAAGTTATGAAGTGAGACTGTGTCCTTATAGAACATGGATACAGCCTGCTTACTACAAATAAGGTAGCTAAAACACATTACTTTCTAGTCTGTCTATCCTTTTTGAGTAAGTGTCCAAACGGTTACAGATTTGACTTTGCAAAGCCTGTTTAGATCCACTTCTTTAGCTCCTTGTCTCTTCTATATCTCTCCAAGCTTCCTTGTAGGCTTTCCAGAGCACGTTACATGTTGTGGTCCATAAAGTGCATTGGCTTGTTGCAGGTTTCTGACTTGTACAATTTCTTCAGTATTTTGTCTCCAAGAATGTATTCGAGAAGTGACTAAGTAAGTGATTCGAGAACTAGAATTGACTTGATCGATAACTCTGAGTTCTCGAATACTGTTATAGTGACATATCGAACCACTTCTCGAATAGCTCTTTTCCATCAGGATTCCTTGAGTTGTCGAATAGAGCATTTGACTTATCGAATCCTCGAGTTGTCGAATAGCTTTCTGAGTCTTTGAGATATCGAATGGAACTTTGACTTGTTGACTCTTTGAGAACTCGAATACCATCTTGACTTGTTGACTTCTTGAGTTCTCGAATAGAGTAGTAGACATATCGAATCCCTGAGATATCGAATGAGATATCGAACAGTGTATTCAGAGATATCGAATAGTGTCTTGAGATATCGAATCTCTGACTTCTCGAATGCTGGACTTCTCGAATAGACAAATATACTTCTCGAATTGGTACTTAGGCAAATTCTTCATTTCTTCAAATCCCAACTGTGATTATTTGGCAGTCTTTAACTCCTTGCTTGAGGCATGAACCATGGAACTTCTTTCAAGCATTATTCTAGACTCTATTTGTACAGTTACACAACTAGGATTTGATGCCTATTACAAGTACAATACAAACAGAAGCTCTACAACTAGAGGTTCCCTCAGTTAAGAGGTCATGTAAGTAATGCAAAGCATTACAAACAATTAGGCTTGTTATTAGATGTATACAGGCATGCCTCTGTAACTAACAATCTCCCCCAAATTGTGAGTGAGACCCTTAGTCACAATTTCATGTCTGATAACAAGCCTAACATACATTAAAGATAAAACTTTTAAAAGTACAGGTATGTGATTTGATTGAACACATAAATGAAATTACAAGGTAAATACTTCTTACAGTATGATGAGGTACTAGCCGTTTTCTTTTGATTGCATCTCCATTGCCTTGGCTTGTAGATCATCATATGCTTTCTGTTTCCTTTCTTTCTCCTTTCTTGCAATCTCATCTACTGCTCTCATGATTTCTGTCATAGCATCCAATTCTTCAATCATAATAGAGTTTTTGAAATCTTCAAGCACTGGCTTCAGAATGTTGGCAGGATAGTGACTGAGTAGGTTCATTCTTATATTGACATTGTCTCCATTTCTCCTCCTATACTTCACCACATAGGGATCAAACTGAACTCTACACAATCCCTTTGCCCTTAGCTTTTCTGCTTCAATCTCCAGTCTATCAATTTCTTTCTCCCTTTCTAACCATTTCTCATAGCAGCCCTTCCTTATCTTCTCAGCATATTCTTTCTTCATTTTCACAAAGTCAATCAATTCCAGCTTCCATACTTTCTCCACCTTGTCCTTAGAATCCAGCAATGCAATGATTCTTTCTATCTCATACAATTTACCCCAATGTTGACAACCCCCTTGTTTGAATTTCATTTCTTTCCCATCAGTGTACTTGATTACAAGGTGGTCATCCACAATTGCAGCATAGCATATCTTTTGAGCTCTTAGAAATAGCAGTTGCTCTTCATCAAAGTCTTCATCAAGTGGCTGGAGCTTTAATCCTGGAATGATTGTTAGGGCTCTAGATTTGGATAGCTTCACTCTCCTTGCAGCATGTTTAAATTTTATCCTCTTGACATGGTTGCTTGGCAGAAATCTTTGACCTTGGTTGGTAGACCATAGTAGTATTCCATTAGCAGATTGCTTTCTGAAACATACACATGGTTTCTTGACTTGAATCTTCTTCTTTTCTTGAGATGGTAAGACAGTTGCAGAAGCCATAGATGTAGATTTTGCTAGGTCACTACTAACAGTATTCACCCTAGACTTAGAGTCTTGTGTTGTGGTGAGATTACTGCTAGCATTGCCTAAGGCTTGCTGTCTTCCACTCTTTCTCACATATGTTTTACCCTGGTCATCATCATTCTTTTCATCCTTGTCCCCCTTTTTCTTCTTATCTTCATCACCCTTATTTCTCCTGTGATGTCTTCTCCTCCCATCACCTTTGTCTTCAGAATCATCATCCTTATTTCTCCTAGGTTGAGCCATCTCTGGAATTTCACCAGTTGCAATATAGGTTCTGAGGATGTGCAGTGCCTCAATTTCTTCAGCATTTCTGGCTCCAACCTTCTTCTGTAATTGATCAATGATAGCAATGATCAGTCTGTGATTTCTGGAGGTGAGATCATGAGGAATGACCAATTGCTTGATATCTTCAATTCTGGTACCAGACTGATAAATAATTGTCCATGGCTTCTTGATCACTTCTGGTAGCCTTGTAGGTTGACCATTCCTCAAATCATCAAACAGACTCTTGCTGTTCTCATTTTTCTTCTCAATGATCTCAAGTATGGCATCTATCTCTGAGTGCTTTAGGTCTTGTAGAGTCTGGTATGTTAGATGCCATATCTTTAGTTTGGAAACCATCACTATCTCCTTGACCCATATATTGTTGACTTTCTTGGGGATGACAGTGATGTAATCTATCTGCTTCTTCACCTCCCTCAGATAAAACTGAGTGTCACCAGCCTGTTCCCTTATGGCTTTCAGAAACTCCAAGAAGGCTTTATCATGATAGTCATTGGAGTTAGCAACTTCTTGTAGCTTGGCCTCAGTAACAACTTTGACTTCTACAGGCTTGGCACTCTCAGATATAGAGATTGGAGGTTTGTCAGATGGCATACTCCCTGCAACCACTGTGGTAGTTATGGATTGCTTTTGTCCTCCAGGAGTAGTGATGTGCACAGTTGGTAAGGTGACAACTGGCAAGATAGATGGAGGCTCATCTACTTTGGCTTTTCCCTTGCCAGGCACATTTGCTAGAGACTTAGAAGCCCTTTGTTGACCACCCTCTTTGATTATTATGCCTTTCTCTCCCTTTGTCTCCCCCTTTGAATTTGAGGTCCTAGCCTTCTTCTCCCCCTTAGGCTTGTTGTCAGGCACAGAGGCTGTAGAAATGTCCTTTGGGAGTGAAGATTCATCAGGTAGAGGGAGACCCATATGCTTCATCATTGCAGCTAACATGGATTGTTGATGCAGAAGGACATCAGCTGTGGTGGATGCTTGAGTGTCCAACTGATCATTTAGCAATGCAACCTTTTCTGTGAGATGAGCATTGGTCTTGGTGAGAGTAGCTACCTCCTGCTCAAGAGTGTTGACCTTAGTGAACAACTCATTGGCCTTGAAGCCAGATAAAGATTGATCCTGCAGCCTCTTCACTTCATATTTAGACAATTCATGCACAGGGACATCAGTCACTAGTCTATCTCCATAAAGATTTTTGAACATTATCCTCAGCATGGCATTGGCATCTGTAGTCTGGTCAGATAGATTCTGAAATTGATGCCCCAGACCTGTGACAGCATCTTTTAGCACAGCCAGCCCATTGTCCACCTGAGTGCAGGTAGAGTTGCAGTGTTTGATGTCCTTGAACACACTGTCCAATTGAGGAAATTTAGCATCAAAGGCCCTCTTGACTTCTGCTACTGAAGTGGCTGTCTTATCACACACCCTGTTGACTTCAGTTTTGACTCCCTTGCCAAGATAGTGTGCAGCCTTGAGGAAACCCTTGTAGGAGTCATTTACAGCTTCATACACTTCACCAGGTGACAGGGATTTTGCATTGGAGCCCAGTGAAGTGATGTATTCCTCCCTGAGATACTGAAGTGCTTCATCGAGAGTAATATCATATTTTCCTTGCAACCAGGCATCTATGTTGCCATCTCTCTCAGCATCATCAATGATCTTTGACTTCTGCACTTCCACATCATCCCTATGGCATAACAGAATAGCCTCATAGTCTGGATTGGGCATGTCTGCAGTGAGAAGGTGCTGAGCAATCTTTGTGAACTCAGGAATCTGATCCACAATTAAGCTTTGAAGTGCTTCAACCGTCAATTGTTGTGGAACAGACCCTGATCCTGAAGCACTGTCATGTTGCACAGGCTTCAGCCATGTTGACATGAAGTCAGAGCTAGAGCTAGGCAAGCTAGTCTCCTCAGTTACAGATGCAACTTCTGTAACCGGATGGATTGACTCTACTACTGGTGTCACCACAGAAGTGGGATGAATTACACCAGCAGTTGACACAGGCACAGAGTCTCTAGTAAAAACTAGGGGAACCTCTGTGTTTGTGATGGTGTCATTAGGATATGCCTCAGCATGCATTCCCTCACCATCTAAATGTGGGTTCTGAGTGGTGAACAAAGTGTCATGCACTAAGTCACTTGAAATTATTGGCTCATCAAGCGAAAAGGATTCTTGATGATCAATACCTTGCATCTCAGTTGTCTGAGTTGCAGGTTCCAAAGAAATTTCATAGTTAGATTCTGGAAGAGAAGTGTGTTTTAGAGTAGATTTTGGCAACTCCCCCTGAGAGATAAAGGGAGTTTCAAAAGTGATGTGCTCTCCACTCAGTGTTGTGCCAGCCTTATCACTCCCATGTGCTGACTCTATACAAGAGGGTGCATTGGGGAGAATGCTTGATTCTATAGGTGCACCCTGTTGAGAGGATACACCTAGTGAGCTGTGTGCCCCTGATTTTACAACTTCAGCCATTTGTGTGACTGAAGAGGTGGTCTTAGTTTTCTTCTTCTTTGTTCTGTGTAAGGGTAACTCAGATTCCTCACTTCCTAGACCTAATTCAACAGCTAATGCTGCTTCAGACAAGATATTTAAAGGTGCAGACATTACTTCCTTTCTCTTCTTTTTACTAACATCACCCTTTTGAGAGGATGATGCAGTTGGCTCAGTAAGAGGTAGAGTGTTTGGTTGAGAGGGTTGGTTAGCAGGCCCTGGGTTAGCATTTTGTTCTACTTGCTTGGGCTGTGCTAACTTAGATTTTGCATCAAATGTTGGCATGTTGTGGGGGTAAGTCCTAAACAAACTCTCCATATGGGGAGTTATGTTCAGTCTTACATCCACATCATTCCTAGTTTCCAAGTTACCAAAAATGAGTTTGGTCATGGACTTAGGATAGCCTATTTTATTTTTATCAATCCCAGGCAATTCAATCAATGAAGCATTTTTATAATTAAGTACAGATTGAATAAAGCGAGGGAAGAAAATATCAGTACCTCTCTTGGTTGTGTTCTTACCAAGTCTCCCATATAATTCTTGAAGTATGATTTGGCCAACATCTATCTTCTTTCCATAGGCCAAAGCATATCCAATTTGCTGCACAGGTGCACTGATTTGATCAAAGCTTGATTTCCTGGCAGTGAAGACTTGGAGAAGAGTTGCAAACACATAGCTCCACTCCTTTCTCAGATTCTTTCTGTTTAGCTTTCCAAGGTTAATCCCATCTGAGTAGTTTATGAACTCAAAGAATTCCTCCAACTCTGCGTTAGTGGCCATTCTGTCAAATGACTCTTGTTGTAGTCCTAGTGCTTGGTTCATGTCTGCAGTAGTGATAGTGATTTCCTTATCTTGAACCTTGCAGTAGATGACATAGGAAGTGATTGCGTTTTCCAGGGCTACAACCTCCACAATAGCAGTACTCCAGAATTGTTCCAGAATATCGAGATACAGAGTTGGGTTGGCAGAGAGTGCATCCTTGATATATGACTCAGCCATCCATTTCACAAAGCACTTGAAATTTGCATTGGGTGCTTCAACATCACTAGTGAGAGCGATGAAGTTGGTGTTGAACTTTACTGTTGCCATTTGTGTAGAAGAGAGAAAAGAAATTGAAGGTTGAAGAAGAAATTTGGCTTTTCGTAGCTAGGGTTTCAGGGGTTTAGAGAGTGTAGATGCTTGAGAAATCGAATGAAATGAATCGAATAGATGTGAGATTGTATAAGTATGAAGTACTTGAATTGTCGATTAGCAGACTGTTTTGTATCGACAAGTCAGGCATTCGAGAAGTAGAAAACAACTATTCGAGAAGTCAAGAATGGCTTAATCGATAACTCAAGCAGATAGAAACTCACAGCTGGCAGTTATCTAACTTAGAAATAATTCTAAATTAAATAAAATGTGTTTTTATGAGTGAATTAAATTTTTAGATAAAAATCCAAAATCGGTGAAAATTCAGCGAGAATTCAGCCTTTTCAAATGATTCGAGAACTCAAATATAGTGTTCGAGAACTCAATCATTCGAGAACTCAGTTACTATATTCGAGAAGTCTAGAATTCCTCTATTCGATATCTCAGAAAGACTTTATTCGAGAACTCAAGAGTACTCTAATGAGACTTATTAGAGATGTCGAATAGTGAATCATTCGAGAAGTCTGACTTATCGAACTATACCTATCACTCATAAAAATTTGATTTTCACTATCTTGTAAAAATTTACCAGACATATTCATTGAAAAATATCCTAGCAAATCAAATAGTGATTTTCTCAAAATTTCATAGAAATTTTAAGTTAATAAAAATATGATTTTCAACATATGCAACAGATTTGAAATATTTATAAATCATATTTCAGCCAACACTTACTTCAAAAATATTGAGGATTTAGATAAAGTAAGTGTTTACTGCTGCAACAATCTAGATGATGTATTCACTTAGCCAGAATCGGAAGAATTCAGCATTCCAATCTCACTTACCAACCTTGTGAAGGTGGCTTCATCTAATGGCTTAGTGAATATATCAGCTAGTTGTTTATCTGTAGAGACATAATGCAACTCAATGGTTCCATTAGTTGCATGTTCTCTTATGAAATGATATCTGATGTCAATGTGCTTTGTTCTAGAATGATTGACAGGATTGGCAACTATAGAGATTGCACTTGTGTTGTCACACATGATTGGAATTCTTTCCAACACAAGTCCATAATCTCTAAGTTGATTTCTAATCCAAAGCACTTGAGCACAGCAACTTCCAGCAGCTATGTATTCAGCCTCAGCTGTAGAAGTTGACACAGATTGTTGCTTCTTGCTATACCAAGAAACTAACCTTTGTCCAAGAAACTGGCAGCTTCCTGAGGTGCTTTTCCTATCCACTCTGCATCCAGCATAATCAGCATCAGAGTAGCCAACCAGATTGAACCCTGTGTCCTTAGGGTACCATAATCCCAAGTTAGGAGTGCCCTTCAGATATCTAAAGATCCTTTTTATTGCAATCAAATGTGATTCCTTTGGATTTGATTGAAACCTTGCACACAAGCATGTAGCAAACATGATGTCTGGCCTACTTGCAGTGAGGTAGAGTAGAGAACCAACCATGCCTCTGTAGACTGAGATATCTACTCTCTTGCCTTTAGCATCTTCATCCAATTTAGTGGCAGTGGCCATGGGTGTCTTGGCAGGTGAACAATCTTCCAAGTCAAACTTCTTCAATAAATCCTTGATGTACTTGGTTTGACTGATAAAGATACCATCCTTCCTTTGACTGACTTGCAACCCTAGAAAGAATGTCAACTCTCCCATCATACTCATCCCATATCTGCTCTGCATGAGTTTAGAGAATTTCTCACACAGTTTCTCATTTGTAGAACCAAAAATGATATCATCCACATAGATTTGAACTAGGATCATATCATCACCATGCTTCTTGTAAAACAGTGTCTTGTCCAATGTGCCTCGAGTGAATTGATTTTCAAGAAGAAATTGTGATAGAGTATCATACCATGCTCTTGGAGCTTGCTTAAGTCCATACAGTGCCTTAAGCAATCTGTAGACAAATTCTGGGAAATGTGGATCCTCAAAGCCAGGTGGTTGTTGCACATAAACCTCTTCTTCCAACTCTCCATTTAGAAATGCACTCTTGACATCCATTTGATAAACTTTAAAGTTTGAATGAGCAGCAAATGCCAAGAATATTCTAATGGCTTCCAATCTAGCAACAGGGGCAAATGTCTCATCATAATCAATGCCTTCCTGTTGAGAGTATCCTTTTGCAACCAGCCTTGCTTTGTTTCTTATTATTACACCATCTTCATCCATCTTATTCTTCAGAACCCATTTTGTTCCAACAATGGTTCTATTCTTTGGTGCAGGCACAAGTTCCCATACTTTGTTCTTTTCAAATTGATTCAGCTCCTCTTGCATGGCAATAATCCAATCTGGATCCAACAATGCATCATCAAGTTTCTTAGGCTCAACTTGTGATAGAAAACATCCATAGAGGCACTCATTTTGAGTTGCTCTCCTAGTCCTTACTCCTGCATTAGGATCTCCAATGATTTGCTCTGCAGTGTGTGATCTATCCCATTTCCTTGAGTGTTCAGCCTGATTTCTCATCCTTGATGTTGCTTCATCATCCTCATCATGATCATCCTCATTTCCTCCCCCTGTGAAGTTGCCATTACTCACAGGTGTGTCTTGGATGCTTGTTTCTTCACTATTGATTGGCACAAATTCTTCTCTTGTATCATTATTCACTTGAGTTTGTTGAACTTGAGTTTCAACTCCAGTTTCAGTCTCTTCATCAGAATCATCTAGATTATCAAACTTCAATGGATCTTTGTCTTCATCATTGGCTTCTTCTAGTCCAGGTAGTTTGCTGTCATCAAATGTTACATCTGTGCTTTCCATAACTTTCTTTTGACTGATGACATAAACCTTGTATGCAATTCTTTCCATAGAATAGCCAAGAAAAATTCCTTCAAATGCTTTTGCATCAAACTTTCCAACATATTCAGAATTGTCCTTAAGTACAAAGCATTTGCTTCCAAAAGTATGAATATACTTCAGTGTAGGCTTCTTTCCAGTCATCAAGTTGTAAGGAGTCTTTCCAGTGTTTTTGTTGATGAGGGTTCTGTTCTGAATATAGCATGCAGTGCTCACCGCCTCAGCCCAAAAACATGTGGGCATTTTTGCATCAAGTAACATTGTTCTAGCAGCCTCAATTAGAGTTCTATTCTTTCTCTCAACAACTCCATTTTGTTGTGGAGTCCTTGGAGCTGAGAATTGCTGAGAAATGCCATTCTCTTTGCAGAATGCTTCAAGTGTGGCATTTCTGAACTCTGTTCCATTATCACTCCTCAATGCAATCACACTTGCATCGTTTGCCTTTGCTTCCTTGTCAACTTTCTTTATATGCTCAATGATTACTTGTGGAGCCTCATCTTTTGATGCCAGAAATTCTACCCATGTATACCTTGAAAAATCATCAACCATTACCAGGGCATACTTCTTTCTTCCAAGTGACATTATGTTAACAGGCCCAAACAAATCCATATGGATAAGTTGTAGTGGCTTGGTTACAGATGTCACTGTCTTTGACTTGTGGCTTGATCTCTTCATTTTTCCTTTTTGACAAGCCTCACACACTCCTTCTTGGCAGAATTCAAGTGTGGGCATGCCTCTCACTAACTCTCTTTTGACTAGAGAATTAATGGCCTTAAAGTTCAGGTGTGATAGTTTCTTGTGCCACAGCCAACAATCTTCATTTGATGCTTTTGAGTAAAAGCAACAAATTTTGTCCTTGTTTGCAGAGTCCATATTGGCTACAAACAGGCTTCCCTTCCTTACTCCAGATAGAGCAAAATCACCAGTCTTCTTGTGGGTGATCAAACATTCATCTTTGTCAAAATTCACTTTGAATCCTCTATCAGTAAACTGACCAACACTTAACAGATTATGCTTGAGCCCCTTGACTAGTGCTACATCTTCAATGATGACATTTCCAACTTTCAGCTTGCCATATCCCAATGTGTTACCCATGCTGTCATCTCCAAAAGCAACCATTGGGCCAGCCTTTTCCTCATACTGTGATAGCAGGGCCATATCAACTACTGGCTTCTTGGTCTTTGACTTGGCACTCTCACCCTTAGAGGATGCTTGCTGTTCACTAGATTGTGCCTCATCCTCATCATTCAACATTTGCTTGATGAGTAAGGCATCCTCATCAATTTCAAATGTTGATTCCTTAAAAATTGGATTTTCATTTTTTCTCAAAATGTGAGGCACTTTCTCATGAACAGCTGTGTCCTCTTCGATGACAGCATAGCCTTTCCTTTGTTTGAGAGAGTCATAGTCAAGTCCAATAGCTGCTTTAGGTTTAGCTTCAATTTTCTCACAGTAGGATTGCACTAAACCAGATGATTTCTTGAAAGTTTTAAGTTTGAATTCATTCTCAGCTAATTCATCCCTAAGAGCCTTCTCTACTTGACTAGCACATAGAACCTTGTTCTCCAAATATTCAACTTCTTTCTTAAGGTTTTCTACTTGCATAGCAGTTAGCTCAAGTTCCTCATTCTTTTTGGTTAATACTTCATTTCTAGTAGACAGTTTAGCAATCTCCTCATTAGCAGCAGTCATACTAGTATGAATATTAAACATTTCAACAGATAATTGTTCAATCATGGATTTGTATTCAGAAACAGACATGTCTATAGTAGTGAGAGATGGTACCTGAGAATCAGATGAAGATGAGTCATCCTTGGAGTTGGCCATCAAGGCATAATTGCAGAATTCTTGTTCCTCTTCATCACTCTCAGAATCATCCCAACACTTCCCTTCAGCTATGTAGGCCTTACCATGTGTCTGCTTTTTCAGAAGGGCCTCATACTTAGCTTCTAGCTCAAGATAATCTCTATCCTTCTTTTTAGGCTTCTTGCATTCACTGGTAAAATGCCCTAGGTCATTGCATCTATAACACCTTACAGATGACCTATCCACATAACCGGTTTTGAACTTATTTCTGTTTGGTTTCACAGGTGCCTTGTTCTTGTTGGCTGAATGGTTTTGAGTTTTGGGTTTTAAATCTGATGTTTGGAAATTTTCTGGCCATGAAAGCATATGAAGTATTTTCCATCCCATCAAGTTCTTCCAGAGTGTAAAACTCCTCTTCTTCTTCCTCCTTTTCCTCAACAGGTTCACTCACCCCAGCTTCAGTTTCTTCATCATCTGCCACCTCCTCTATCCTTAGTTGGCTTGTAGATGCTTCTAGGTCCAGGATGGATTTGTTGACAATCAAGGCACATGATGTGTTTATCATCCTACCTTGGTTTGCTTGGATAGCCCTCTTCTGAAGCAACTCAAGTTCATGAGTCTTTAGGACTCCATAGAGTACATCATAGGTGACTTTGTTCAAATCTCTCTCTCTTAGGGAAATGACTCTTTGCTCCAGATGATTTGGTGAAGACAACAGAAATTTCATATTTAACTCCTTGGTGCTGTAAACCTTTCCATTCATCTGCAACTCAGTAACTAGCTTGTGAAACCTTTCAAACATCTCAGTGATGCTTTCCTTGGGCTGTGCCATGAAAGCTTCATACTGTGTGACCAGTATCTGTTTCCTGTTTTCTTTAACCTCATCAGTCCCTTCACACAACACCTCAATGTGATCCCACATCTCTTTAGCAGACGTGCATGATGCAATGTTTGCAAACATTGACATATCCATGGAATCAATGATGAGCAACATGAGGTGGCTGTCAAGAGCAACCTTCTCCCTTTCTGACTCTGTCCACTTTGATGGATCCTTGGCCTCATAAGCTCTAGGGATTGTTATGGTTCCAACAGTCTTCTCTGGTATCTCTTGTTGTGGAACAAAAGGACCATTCTTGAGAATCTCAGGATACAAGGGATGAGAGGCTTTGATGAACAACATCATCTTTATCTTCCAGAGGTTGAAGTTTTCTTTATCAAACTTAGGGACCTTCACCGTTCCTGTAGTCTTTGGTGTATTCGAACTCATGATCGTTTCTCTGTTTTTGAATAAACAGCCCGCTCTGATACCACTTGTTGAGTATTGAACACGGTAAAAGAATACAGAGGGGGGGGGGTGAATGGATTCTTGAACTTTTCTTGGATTGAGTCTGTGTAGCAGATAAGTGCCTGTGTGTGCAGAAATTAAGGTGCGGATAAATAAACAACACAAGACACAATATCACTTTAATCTAATGTATATTAGATAAAGGTTGCTACAATCTGTGAATACAAATGGTAGTATTCTCAGCTTCATTTTTCTCAGAGAGATATAGCTTACAGTGTATGAAAAACTTGACTCACAAAGTTACTAAGTTATGAAGTGAGGCTGTGTCCTTATAGAACATGGATACAGCCTGCTTACTACAAATAAGGTAGCTAAAACACATTACTTTCTAGTCTATCTATCCTTTTTGAGTAAGTGTCCAAACGGTTACAGATTTGACTTTGCAAAGCCTGTTTAGATCCACTTCTTTAGCTCCTTGTCTCTTCTATATCTCTCCAAGCTTCCTTGTAGGCTTTCCAGAGCATGTTACAGGTTGTGGTCCATAAAGTGCATTGGCTTGTTGCAGGTTTCTGACTTGTACAATTTCTTCAGTATTTTGTCTCCAAGAATGTATTCGAGAAGTGACTAAGTAAGTGATTCGAGAACTAGAATTGACTTGATCGATAACTCTGTTAGTAGTATTTTTGTGTGTTCGTTCGCAGGGAAGGACTGAATTGTAATATCAAGTTCAAGTTTTTATCTCTCACAATTTAGAAGTGTATAAGAATGTTTGGTGTGTTTTTAAACTAAATTAAACTAAACAAAATTAAACTAATTATCAATCGAGAATAAAATATATGAGGAAAACAATCCAAGAACTGGGGTTCTTCACTTGGTTTCAATGCACATTCAATATCTATGTGATGTCTACGTTCTTACTCTGCTGAAAACAATTCTTCTAAGGTTATAATGTTCTCTCCCAAGATACAATATAGTGTCTACAACTACACCTTAATTGTCACTTCCGTGATACAATCAGAGTACAATCATAAACTATCACGCACCAAGAATTATAAGTCTCACAACTCTCCTATTAATCTCCCAATCAAATATTCGAGTTATGTCTGTTAAATCGTGTACTAAAATTGCAACTCCTCTTCCAAGTTATTACAATCCCTAAAATCCAATCAAAGGTTCATGACTCCCCTAATTGTGTTAAGCCCTCAATAACAGATCAGCAAAGCAAGAAAATCACAGATAATTAAACACACATGAATACCAAGGAATACTACCCAATCCTTAGATTAAAGATTTAGTTACACATAATTAAAGAAGAAAACAAAATAATAATGATAATGAATGAAAACATAATATTGAAGAATTGAAAATCGAAAGTACCTTGATATGATTACCAGCTATGAATTGTTCTATCTATCAACTGTTATCTATCAATTACAATGGTATGATGTGTTTATATAGGCTCTACAAATCTTGCCCAGCAAGATATTGCCTTCTATTACAATTAGGATTTAAAGAAGGTACCCAAAACTGCCCAGAATACAATTAGAATTAGAAAAAGGGCAAAACAGTAAATTCCAAGCCTTCTTTAATGGGAAAACGTGCGTGACTTTAATTAGCACGTTTCTTGCTTTTGTTTCCTATCCCAGGTTGTAGAAAATCTCTCAAGCTTCGCGTGGGCAGTAAGATCGCTGAAAACGGACTTCTAGAACTCCAGATATGGCCAAAACAGTATAAGCTGCGCAGCCTTCCCGGAAAATCCGAATTTTAATCAATTAAATCTCCAAAAACGACAAAAGCTTAGATATTCTTGGAAACCTGCACAACTACACAAAACACATCAAAACTACACAAACTTGAGTCCAAAACAATCAATTTAAGCCGATATAGAATGTTCCAAGTGGATATAAAATCCACTTATCAAACACCCCCAAACTTAAACCGATGCTTGTCCTCAAGCATAAACAATTATAACTACCTAATTAGTACCACTTCCGTAGGTGATCACGGTTGCATTTGGCATATGCAACAAGCCCTTTAAACCCCTAGGCAGCCCTAGTGGACGAGTAAGGTCTCGTGAGGGCCTATAGCGAATGTACCCACAAAATCCATTTAACCTAATGCAATGCAATGCATGAATGCAACTAGTATGAAAAATGCAATTAATCTAGCCTACCATACCTTCAAATCCTCTCATGCCATATCAACTTAAGAATCAAAGTAAATACGCAATGTCTTGGTGTCGAAAGTGCAAGTATTCACATAGTCTACTCAATGAACATGCATAAGTTCTCACAAGTCCATGTCAAGTGTAAGAATAAGTTAGTAAACATGCTAAACCTACAAGAGTACATCTTTGAGACAAAACTCGGGATCTCATACGCAAAAACAAGCAAACACTCACATTCCACTCACAAAAGAATATTCACTCAAGAACAAGGGTAAGTGTATCACTCAATTCCAACAAAATCATAAACATGCTTGACATTTGGTATCAATCTAACTCTTAACACAACATACATCAATGACGATAATCAAAAGGTCTTTAATTGGGTTGTAACGTGGGCTAGGGACAAGGTATGTCAAATAAGCCAAAACAGGTGAAGTGTCAAAAGCTAGTAAGTACCATAATGAACCATTCATAACACCCTATGTTCCTCCCACAATAAATTTTACTAAGAACACTCGACTAGTCGACTAAAGTAGGATCACAACAAACACAAACTTGCTCTCATAATATATTTTTTTCTTTTTTTTTTCTTTTTTTTTCTTCTTTTTTTTTCCTTTTTTTTTTCTTTTTTTTTTCTTTTTTTTTTCGAGAGCTAAATAAAACAATAATATAAACAATAACAATGATCCCACAATTTATTACATATGCCGACTATCAAGTAAACAACCAAACCCAATCTCAATATTTTCCCCAAAATTATGACCAACAATAAACCCCTCCTTGCACACCTTATTACTCCCTTAAGCACTCTACTAGCCTTTGACAATGTGGGTTCAAATTAATGTAAGGCCAATACAAGAAAAAGGTCTAGGCAAGTGATGTGGTGTGTCACCGAAAGAATAGGATTAAGCTCAATGGGTATCTAATTGATCATTTTAATATGGTGTGGTAATATGGGAAAATATGTGGTTATTCCTAATTGCCTTTATCATTTTAATCGTCAAATAATGTCATGCGTTTCAAGAAAGACCTCAAACAACTGCTAGCAATGCAAACAATCCGTGGACACTCAAGCAAACGAATAAATTGCAAAAAAATGCAATATGGCAATAAGGCTCAAAGTCTCACTTGGTGAAAAAAAAACATACTCAATCCCAAGCAAAAATCTCTCTAACGCACCGACTTGTATTCAAAGCATGCAAACTAAATCATCTTGCACATATTCATGTCCTTCTAATCACTTACAACATTCAATAAGTCTACTAGCTTCAACTTACTAGTGTATGTGTGTGCACAAGAACAAAGCATATCACTTCTCAATCAAAAGCGTCAACAACACAAAATTCCTATCAAGCATGGGTGCAAATGCAAACTACTATGAACTCACATGAATACAAAAAAAAAAAAAAAACAGAATGTCCTATATGAAACAAACGTAGATAACACGAACATAAATGCATAATTTACTACTACTAATATGCAAAGCATGAAATCCTACATGAACAATTAATACAACAACAACTACATATCCCTCAAACCACCCCCAAACTTGAAATATTCAATGTCCTCATTGAATGGAAGTAATAAAAGGGATAGCAGAAAACATACCTACTCGTCCTCCTCCTCCGGAGAAGAAAATCTCACCACCCTAATAGAACCACCCCTCATTCGCTTAGGCGCCATAATAATCAAAACCCCACTCAACAATAGCACCACCAACAATCACCAAGAAATATCCCACCAAAAACCACCAAGAAAAATCACACCACAAATACCCAAATTCCAAGAATAATACAAAATCCCAATTTACAAGAACACAAATTCGTAATAAAAATAAAATTAGAGAAAAGAAATCCCACTACGAATCCAAGAACTGGGGTTCTTCACTTGGTTTCAATGCACATTCAATATCTATGTGATGTCTACGTTCTTACTCTGCTGAAAACAATTCTTCTAAGGTTATAATTTTCTCTCCCAAGATACAATATAGTGTCTACAACTACACCTTAATTGTCACTTCCGTGATACAATCAGAGTACAATCATAAACTATCACGCACCAAGAATTATAAGTCTCACAACTCTCCTATTAATCTCCCAATCAAATATTCGAGTTATGTCTGTTAAATCGTGTACTAAAATTGCAACTCCTCTTCCAAGTTATTACAATCCCTAAAATCCAATCAAAGGTTCATGACTCCCCTAATTGTGTTAAGCCCTCAATAACAGATCAGCAAAGCAAGAAAATCACAGATAATTAAACACACATGAATACCAAGGAATACTACCCAATCCTTAGATTAAAGATTTAGTTACACATAATTAAAGAAGAAAACAAAATAATAATGATAATGAATGAAAACATAATATTGAAGAATTGAAAATCGAAAGTACCTTGATATGATTACCAGCTATGAATTGTTCTATCTATCAACTGTTATCTATCAATTACAATGGTATGATGTGTTTATATAGGCTCTACAAATCTTGCCCAGCAAGATATTGCCTTCTGTTACAATTAGGATTTAAAGAAGGTACCCAAAACTGCCCAGAATACAATTAGAATTAGAAAAAGGGCAAAACAGTAAATTCCAAGCCTTCTTTAATGGGAAAACGTGCGCGACTTTAATTAGCACGTTTCTTGCTTTTGTTTCCTATCCCAGGTTGTAGAAAATCTCTCAAGCTTCGCGTGGGCAGTAAGATCGCTGAAAACGGACTTCTAGAACTCCAGATATGGCCAAAACAGTATAAGCTGCGCAGCCTTCCCGGAAAATCCGAATTTTAATCAATTAAATCTCCAAAAATGACAAAAGCTTAGATATTCTTGGAAACCTGCACAACTACACAAAACACATCAAAACTACACAAACTTGAGTCCAAAACAATCAATTTAAGCCGATATAGAATGTTCCAAGTGGATATAAAATCCACTTATCAAACTCTGAGTTCTCGAATACTGTTATAGTGACATATCGAACCACTTCTCGAATAGCTCTTTTCCATCAGGATTCCTTGAGTTGTCGAATAGAGCATTTGACTTATCGAATCCTCGAGTTGTCGAATAGCTTTCTGAGTCTTTGAGATATCGAATGGAACTTTGACTTGTTGACTCTTTGAGAACTCGAATACCATCTTGACTTGTTGACTTCTTGAGTTCTCGAATAGAGTAGTAGACATATCGAATCCCTGAGATATCGAATGAGATATCGAACAGTGTATTCAGAGATATCGAATAGTGTCTTGAGATATCGAATCTCTGACTTCTCGAATGCTGGACTTCTCGAATAGACAAATATACTTCTCGAATTGGTACTTAGGCAAATTCTTCATTTCTTCAAATCCCAACTGTGATTATTTGGCAGTCTTTAACTCCTTGCTTGAGGCATGAACCATGGAACTTCTTTCAAGCGTTATTCTAGACTCTATTTGTACAGTTACACAACTAGGATTTGATGCCTATTACAAGTACAATACAAACAGAAGCTCTACAACTAGAGGTTCCCTCAGTTAAGAGGTCATGTAAGTAATGCAAAGCATTACAAACAATTAGGCTTGTTATTAGATGTATACAGGCATGCCTCTGTAACTAACATCTTAGTCAAAAAGAAAGATGGCACCTGGAGGATGTGTGTGGACTATAGGAAGCTTAATGACATTACTATGAAGAACAAGTACCCCATTCCCTTGATTGATGAGCTGTTAGATGAATTAACAGGGGCAAGCTGGTTCACCAAACTTGATTTAAGGGCAGGTTACCACCAAATCAGAGTTGCTGATGAGGACATCTACAAGACTGCATTCAGAACTCATCAAGGTCTATATGAGTTCAAGGTGATGCCATTTGGGCTCACCAATGCACCAGCCTCCTTTCACTCACTGATGAATACTGTATTTAAAGACCAGCTGAGGAAAACAGTACTAGTGTTTTTTGATGATATATTGGTTTATAGTCAATCCTTGGAGGATCACCTAATACATTTGGAGGAAGTGTTAAGGAAGATGCAAGAACACCAATTGTTTGCTAAGGAAAGCAAGTGCAGATTTGGACAAAAACAGTTAGAATACCTAGGTCACATAATTTCTGACCAAGGAGTCTCTACTGATCCTGACAAGATACTAGCAATGAAGCACTGGCCTGTCCCTAAAACAATCAATCAACTTAGGGGTTTTTTAGGCCTTACTGGTTATTATAGGAGGTTCATAAAGGGGTATGGAGAAATAAGTAGACCCCTAACTCAGCTGTTGAAGAAGGGTATGTTTAATTGGAATAATGAAGCTACTGAAGCCTTTAATAAGTTAAAAAGGGCAATGACTTCTGCACATGTACTTGCACTTCCAGACTATAGTATACCATTTGTATTAGAAACTGATGCTAGTGGGATGGGAGTTGGGGCAGTGCTGATGCAGAGTGGGAGGCCCCTTGCATTCTTGAGCAAAAGCCTTTCCAAAAAACAGCAGGGAATGTCTACTTATGAGAAGGAGCTGCTTGCCTTGGTGATGGCCACACATAAATGGCATACCTATTTGCAAGGACACCATTTTGTTATTAAAACTGATCACCAGTCCCTCAAATACTTCCTTGAGCAGAGGCTTTCCACCTTGCTTCAACAGAAGTGGTTAGCCAAGCTAATGGGGTTAGACTATGAGATAGTGTATAAAAAAGGGAAAGAAAATGTGGTTGCTGATGCACTATCAAGATTACCAGAAGGGCAATTGCAAGGGACTATTAATGAGATATCAACAATGCACCAAGGTTGGTTTACAAATCTGACTTTAAGCTATAATCAAGATGAGGAGGCTCAAGCCATTATCACAGGTATAGCTGCAAAAGATCCTGATTATGAGGGGTTCAGTTTTAGCAAGGGTGTCATAAAGAGCAGAGGGAAGATCTATGTAGGTAAGCAAGGCACTGCCAGGAATCAAATCATGTGGGAAATGCATGACAGTCCTAATGGGGGACACTCTGGCCAGGAAGTAACTTGGAGAAAAATTGCACAATTTTTCTACTGGCCCAAAATGAAGAAAGAAATTATGGAGTATGTAAGCATGTGTGATTTGTGTCAAAGAATTAAAGGAGGGAACCAATTGCCAGGAGGGCTTCTCCAACCTCTGCCAGTCCCTACACAAATTTGGGAAGATATTTCCCTTGACTTTATAGAGGGGTTGCCAAGGTCTGGTGATAAGGACTGTATCATGGTGGTAGTGGATAGACTTACTAAAACAGGGCATTTCATCCCATTATCTCACCCCTTTAGTGCTATTGTGGTTGCACAAGCCTTCTTAGATCACATATATAAGTTGCATGGTATGCCTAAAACCATGATATCTGACAGAGACAAGCTGTTTACCAGTCATTTTTGGAAGGAATTGTTCAGTTCTGTAGGCACCAAGTTGAATATGAGTACCTCATACCATCCCCAAACCGATGGACAGACAGAGAGATTGAATAGATGTTTGGAGCAGTTTCTTAGAGCTATGGTAGGGCACATGCCTAGGACTTGGGTAAGGTGGTTACCTCTGGCAGAATGGTGGTACAATTCCACCTACCACAGTGCAATTAAGATGAGTCCACACGAAGCTTTATATGGTACTAAGCCAAGACAGATGTGTATCTCATCCACTCATAGGTCTGCTAATGATTCAGTGCAGGATTTTCAGATAAAAAGAGAAGCTATGAATCAGCTACTGAGTGAGTCTATTATAGCTGCTCAGCACAAGTACAAGCATTATGCAGATACCAAGAGACAGGAGGTGGAATTCCAGGTAGGAGACATGGTGTTTTTGAAGCTTCAACCTTACAGACAGTTATCTGTAGCCATAAGGAGACATCTGAAGCTTTCACATAAGTATTTTGGCCCCTATAAAGTGCTGGAAAGGGTTGGAAAAGTGGCTTATCGACTGGAGTTGCCCCCTGGAAGTGCAGTTCATCCAGTGTTTCATGTGAGGCTATTGAAGAAAAAGGTGGGAAGTAAGTACTCAGTGACATCAAAGTTGCCCAGGTTGGGAAGTGAAGGCCAGTTCTTGGTATATCCAGCTCAGATACTTGACAGGAAGATAGTTAAGAGGAACAATACTGCAGCAGTCCAGTGGTTAATTCAGTGGTCCAACTCAGTCCCAGAAGATGCCACCTGGGAATTAGCCACAGTGATCCAAGAGCAATATCCGAACTTCAATCCTTGAGGTCAAGAATTGCTTAAGGAGAGGGAATTGTAAATAATATAGCTGAATTTCAACGTCAGATATATTAGTTAATTAAGTTATTTATTTATTGTATTAGTGGAGGTATTGAGTCAATAGAAACTACGTCGTTTAGTTGGAGTAACAAGGAAGGTATGGGATCTTGTGCCTAACAAACTCGTGGAAGTCAACCGCTGGATTGATGACACGTGTATAGTTCCAATTCCGTAGAGATAAAAGGAGAGTTAGTTGGTGGAGAATGTAGCTTTGGACACAGAACTATTCTATCTTTGTATTTTCCTTCCTTGTTCTACTATTTATTCAAGTCTATTTTCTAGCATTTTCCTTAATTTAGTTGATTTACTTGCTGTTTGTTTTAATTATGTTTCCTTTTGAACTGTAAAATACTGGGTTGGTTACACTGAGGAACTACCCAGAAGAAAACTCAAAACTCGCAGGAAACAACTGAATCGACTCGGTCACTCAATTCGGGAACAGAACTCGCAAACAACAAACTCGCGAACTCAAACTCAGTCAAAAATTAAACTCAGGAAGACAATTAATTCGACTGATCCTAACAAAATTACTGAAAAACAACACAAAGGAACCCATAATAAAAATAAAAATAAAACTGTGTCGATGGTGGGAAAGAGGACTGTGTGAAAAGAGGAATTAACGAAGTCAATGAAATGAAAAGTTGTGTATACAAATTATTAAAAAGACGATTTACGGAAAAAACGATGACTTGTGGGTATTGAATAAGCATTAAAGGGCTGGTTTTGTGGTTAAGGGTGTCCGGAATTGGGGAGAACCGCCGCGGCAGTGGTCGTCGGTGGCGGTGGTGGTTGATCATGTATGATACTGATATATAGAGAGGGAGGGAGAGGGAAAGAGAGGAGAGAGGGAGGGAGAGGGAAAGAGAGGAGAAAGGGAGGGTGGGACCGTGGGAGAGAGAGATATACTCTCTCCGTCCCATAAAGTTTGAGCTGGTTTGACTTTCACGGAGATTAAGAACGTTACAATTGACTTGTTAAAAAATGAGTAAAAAATGAGTAAAGTTAGATGAAAAGTGGGTAAGTGGTGGGACCTATGAATATTTAAAAATAGATTTGAGATAGTGGGAGTAAAGTAGTAGGTGTAATAGTGTTTATAGTATTTGTTTAATAAAAAAGGAATAAAGTTAGTGGGTGTAATAGTGAAAAGTAGTGTTAAAAAATAGTAAGTATAGTAGGTTCATTAGTTTTGGGACGTCCCAAAAAGGAAAGTGTGTCAATCTTTTTGGGACGGAGGGAGTATAACTTTTTGTCAAATTCATTAGTTTAATATTGATTGATTATGTGTTTTGTGATAAAAATGATTATTTTCTAAAGTAAAAATAATGGCAACTTTTTATCCAAATTGAATAACAATAAGTTTAATATTTTTAAATTAATCATTCTTGTATAATAAAAATGAGTTAAATAAATGATATCATTTGATCAATATTCAGATAAATCATTCGTTTGATATTTTTTTTTGACGAAAAATAAAGAATTATTTTACTGGATCAAACAACTCAATATAACAGCGGGACAAACTCCCGACTGTCAACACGATCAGGGTGAAAAACAAATAAATTGTTTTCTGATCGTTCAACAAGATGAATATAAAAGTTCTTGAAACTAAAAACAAATTCGAAAACATCCTAAACGATCCAAACTGCGCCAAAATCCCTGAAAAACAGCGATATCACAATTGACCACATCACATAAGAACCGTTGATACCCCAGTGTTCAGAATCCTCACTCCAGCTATCTACATGTCGGATACCATCAATAGACATGCCGAACATGGAAACCCCCAAAGGATGAGTAACACCCCAGCTATCTACATGCCGGATACCAGCTATAGACATGCCGAAAGTGAAAACCTCCAAAAAATGATGAACCATCTTTGGTTGTGAGTGATGAGCTCTTGCAATAATCTTCACCATCCGAGCTTCGATGCAATCTTTCCAGATCCCCCAAGACATCAACAAAGTTATTCTCAGCAGATCCAACCACGAACATAGAGATACATAATTAATTAAATACATAAAAACTCCAAACCACTCCAAAAGGAGAGACACACGCCAAAAGGCGAGACGAAAAACCAAAAATTCAAAGACCTCGGAATGACACCAAATTTTGGTATGATGTTAAGGAGGAAAATTTGAATCTAAAGGTATTTTTTATTTGGGGATTCGGACTCAAAACCAAGATAAATCTGAGAAATAAATTCTAAGATGTTTGGCTTTGACTCGATTTTTATTGAAAACTGGAAAAAGGGGAGAAGATTGGGGGAGGATCGGAGAATGGAATGAGGGAGGAGGGTGGTGAGGGAGGAGGGAGGGACGGAGAAAAGGAGGGGGCGGCGACGGCTCTTTAGTCGACTCTCATAAGATTACAGTATAATGAGTAAACATGAAGAAAATGCAAGAATAAACTTCGTTTGATATTTTAATCATTCAGAAAATATCGTTAAGATTTAACAAATGATCCCTAAGATGTATTTGATTCTTGCTTTTTAGATATGAGGCAAATTTTATTCATTCTAAATGCATACCTATCTATCTATTCTATTATATTAAAGCCGAAACATTAAAAGTTTGGTTGGTTGGTACCTATTGATTTTACTAATTTACCCTTACTTAATTATAGATAAAATATTTTTTATATATATTTTATCTAACTAAAATTTTTGCTTTACTAATCAATTTCCTTTTTCAGGTTAAACATGTTACCTTTTCTTTTATTTTTAATAACTAAGCAGTTTCCTTTTTCAGGTAAAATATAATATCTTTTATATTTTATCTAACTAAAAAGCATATTATAATTACTATTAACTAATTAATTAATTTTTTCATTCAAATTATCTTTTCTCTTTTCTCTAACTAAAATATCTATTGTTCCAATTATATCACGGGTTACCTTTTAAAAATCTTCTTTTATATTTTATTTAACTAAAATTTTTACTTTACTAATCAATCTACTTTTTCAGGTTAAACATGTTACCTTTTTTTTAATAACTAAACAGTTTCCTTTTTCAAGTAAAATATAATATCTTTTATATTTTTTCTAATTAAAAAACAAATTATAATTACTGTTAACTAATAAATTAATTTTTTACCTTTTCTACTTTCTCTAACTAAAATGTTTTTTCCCAATTATATCACTATTTAATAAAATATATTAAAAATCCGTATACATTGTTTATAATAAGGAAACATTAGTATAATCCGTAAACATGAGAATATTAAATTTTATTAAATTAAAATTAAAAAAATATTAAAAATAATGATTATATAAAAACATAATTGTAATATTAAATAAAATTTATATAATATAATAAAAGAAACCTGTGCATCACACGAGCAATGAAAGTTTGTCCGTTCGATCTTCAGCACGATCATCCTAACTATTAAAATAAATAGTAAAATAATATAATTAGTGATAATTAGTTGATTGCCTTTTTTTAATTAAAAGAGGTTTACTTTTAATTGAATGATGTTATTACCTTTTATAAACATCTAAGATATCATATCTTCCAATCAGTAATATTCTTTCTAAATAAAACACGTTAACTTTTATTTTAAAATATAATCTTACAATAATTAATATATACCCAAAAAAATAACACTATATTGTCTAATCACTAACAAAAGATAATAGACATATATATACAACGAATAATGACCGTTATACTTTTAGTAAAAAATCAGAACCATTAGATCTAATGATTAGATATATTATATGTTTAAATTAATTTACTAAAATTTCAAGGTTCGAATTCTGTCAGACATATTTTTTTAAAAAAAAATTATAATATAAATTTTAAACCAATAATTTGCAATCATTAATGTATACCGAAAAATATTAAACCATTTTACTGTTAGATTTTTAGTAATTAATAAGAACCGTTAGATGTAATTATAAGATATATTTTATGATTAAAGTATTTTACTACAAATACAAGTTTCGAATCCCGTCAACGACATATTTAACTTAAAATCCTATAATATTGTAAATTTTAAATCATGATTAACTAAATTTATATTAAATTATATTAAAATAATATTAAAATAATTTTTACAAAATAATGATTATATAAAAATATAATTATAGCATAAAATAAAATTTAAATAACATATTAAAAGAAACCCGTGCAATGCACGGGTTATAAGCTAGTACTATTATATAAAAGCCGAAACATTAAAACTTTGGTTCAACGGTACCTATTGAATTTACCTAATTACCCTTACTCAATTACAGATCTATTAACTAATCAATTTCTTTCGTCAAAAAAAAAAAAAAAAAAAAACTAATCAATTTCCTTTTTCAGGTTACGCATATTATCTTTTCTATTTTCAAGAACTAAATAATTTCCTTTTCCAAGTAAAATACAATATCTTTTATATTTTATCTAACTTCTATACTATTATATAAAAGCCGAAACATTAAAAGTTTGGTTCAACGGTACCTATTGAATTTATCTAATTACCCTTACTCAATTACAGATCTATTAACTAATCAATTTCCTTTTTCAGGTTACGCATATTATCTTTTCTATTTTCAAGAACTAAATAATTTCCTTTTCCAAGTAAAATACAATATCTTTTATATTTTATCTAACTAAAATTTCTCATTTATTAATCAATTTTCGTTTCAGTTTAAACATATAACCTTTTCTATTTTTCAATAACTAAATAATTTCCTTTTTCATTTAAAATAGAATATCTTTTACTAGGGTTGCACATGGGTAGGGTTGGGTCGGGTTTTCGTCAAACCCCGACTCAATCCAATTAGTTCGGTTTTATAAAAAATCAACCCATTAATTGAAAAAAAATTCTGTAACCCAACCCCGACCCAACCCAATTATTTCGGTTTGGTTTGGGTTGGGTCGGGTTAAATTTGCTAATCGGAAGAACTTTGCGACGAACTTTGCGACAAAATCCCGCACATTGCAGAAAATTCTGCACTTCGCAGAAAATGTTGTAAAAAATGTTGCAAAAATCAGAAAGTGTTGCAGAATGTTACAAAAAGTGTTGCAGAATGTTACAGAAGCCCGAAAGTGTTGCAGAAAGTGTTGCAGAAAATTTATATAGTGTAGAAAATATATAGAGTGCGGAAATTTGAAGAAAATATGTAGAAAATATACAGAATATGTAGAAAATATACAATTTTTTTTGCATTTTATGTAAACGGGTAGGGTTGGGTTGGGTAAGGGTTAAAATTTGTTAAAACCTTACCCAACCCAATTAGTTCAGGTTTTTAAAAAATTAACCCGTTTAACCCATGGTTTTGAATGGTTCGGTTTGAACGGTTAAAAAAAGGGTCGGCTTTGGTCGGTTTTCGGAACCCATGTGCAGCCCTATCTTTTACATTTTATCTAACTAAAATTTCTCCTTTTTAAAAACACTACGAGCAATTTTGTTCAAAAAATAACTTAATTATATATAATTGCTATTAACTAATCAATTACCTTTTTCAGTCAAAACACGTTACCTTTTATCTTTTCTCTAACTAAAATCTCTCTTTTTCCAATGATATTATGGATGGTTACTTTTTTCAGCAAAATACATTACCTTTTTTCTTTCTTCTTACTAAAACCTCCATTTTCTAATTATATTACATGCGTTTCTATTTAATAATAAAATAATAATATTATAATACTAATAATTAACCAATTACCATTTCAGCTAAAAAATAACATAATTATATATAATTGTTATTAACTAATCAATTACCTTTTTCAGTCAAAACACGTTACATTTTCTCTTTTCTCTAACTAAAATCTCACTTTTTCCAATTATATCATGGGCGATTACCTTTTTTCAGCAAAACACGTTACCTTTTTCCTTTCTTCTTACTAAAACCTCCATTTTTCTAATTATATTACTGGCGTTTCTATTTAATACAAATAAAATAATAACATTATAATACTAATAATTTAACCGATTACCTTTTCAGCTAAAATATATCATCTTTTCTATTTTTTCTAATTACATTCCCTTTTTTTTCTAGAAATATAACGGGTAGCGTTAATTTCTCATTTTCTAAAAACTATGAACAATATTATTTCGTAAAATAACATAATTAAATTATAATTACTATAAACTGATCAATTACTTTTTCCACTTAAATCATGCACGTCACCTTTCTATTTTCTCTAACTAAAGTTTTTGTTAATTATATCACGGTCCACGGACGGTTCTATTTAATAAAATAAACTAATAGTATTATAATATTTTTAATTAACCGATTACCTTTTTCAGCTAAAACATATCATCTTTTCTATATTTTCTAACTAAAATCCCTTTTATAATAGAAATACCACGGACAATATTATTTTCTCATTTTCTAAAAACATTACGAGCAATTGTATTTGGTAAAATAACGTAATTCAATTATAATGACTATAAACTAATCAATTACCTTTTTCACCTAGAACATATAATCTTTTTAATTTTCACTAACTAAATTCTCTATTTTTCTAATCATACCACAGACATTCTATTTAATAAAATGAAGTAATAATTTTATAATTACTAATAATTAATTGATTATTCTTTTTAACTAAAACCTATCATCTTTTCTAACTAAATCCCTCCTTTTCTAGAAATATCACGAATAACATTTATATAATTATTATCAAATCATCTCATATAAAAAATTAAGCCTCCAAAATTCATGTTTCAAAAAAATTAATTTTAATTAATGAAATTTTTTATATAATATAAAAAAAAATCCGTGCATCGCACTGGTTTTAGGATAGTACTATTATATAAAAGCCAAAATAATAAAAGTTTCGTTGGTCGGTACGATACATGTTGATTTTACTTCTTTACCCTTACTTAATTACAAATAAAATCCATCCTATTAACTAATTAATTTCCTTTTTTAGATTAAACATATTACCTTTTCTATTTTTCACTAACTAATTAATTTTCCTTTTCAGGTAAAACACAATATCTTTTATATTGTATTTAACTGAAATTTCTCATTTCTTATAAACACTACGAGCAATTTTATTTAATAAAATAACATAATTATATTATAATTACTATTAGCTAATCAATTACCTTTTTCAGCTAAAACATGTTGCCTTTTATCTATTCTGTAACTAAAATATCTCTTTTCCCAATTATATCACGAATGGTTCTATTTAATAAAATAAATAATAATATTATAATACTAATAATTACCAATTACCTTTTTCAGCTAAAATGTATCATTTTTTCTATATTTTCTAACTAAAAACCCTCTTTTTCTAAAAATATCACGGGCAACATTAATTTTTCCTTTCCTTAAAACATTACGTGCAATTTTATTTAGTAAAATTACATAATTGAATTATAATCTATCTATACTATTATATTAAAGCCGAAACATTGAAAGTTTTGGTTTTCTCCTAAGTTTTGGTTTTCACTCTAATTATTTAATTTTAAATTATTTATAATATAAAACAAATCAAATAAATTCCGTTATTGTCCGTTCCTTACAGAACTCTATTCTTCAAAACCTCATCTGCGCAATCTTCATCAATTCAATACACAATCTTCTTCGGCTTTTCTCTTCTTTTTCAACACCATATATCATTAAATTGTAAGTATAATGATTGTATTGTGTAAACTAGGGGATAATTGGTAGTTTGGTAATTTGGTTCAACCCTATTTTTTAGCCATAATTTTAGTTCAATTAAAAATAAATTTAATACTATACTATAATAAGTAAACTAGAGGATAATTGGTAGTTTGGTAGTTTGGTTCAACCCTATTTTTTAGCCATAATTTTAGTTCAATTAAAAATAAATTTAATTAATATTTTATCTACCTAAAAACATTCCCGGGTAAGTAAAGATTTAGCCGAGAGTTTTGATCGAGAGGAGTGGCGTGTGTGTGTATTTTTTTTTAAATTTTATTAACAGGAGAGTGTTTAACAGGAGAGTGTTTTGTGTGTTTTTTTTACATTTTTTTTATTATTAATAAACATTTTTTTATTATTAATAATAATATAGATTTAAGCAAATCAAAGAGTGACCAAAATGAGTGACCAATAAAAGAGTACCAACCCGACAACCAAATATATCCTATTTCGCTTATAATAGTATTAAATTAGGGGATAATTGGTAGTTTGGTAGTTTGGTAGTTTGGTTCACCCATATTTTTTAATATTAAAAAACATATTAAACAAATTACACTATAACAAATTAAAATTAATATTTATAATATTATATTACACTATAAACAAATTACAAAAATTAAAAGCAACCCGTGCTTTGCACGGGTTATAAGCTAGTACTATTATATAAAAGCCGAAACATTAAAAGTTTTGGTGCCTGTTTTTTGGTACCTATTTTTTGGTACTTCGTGAAGTTACTTATTTATCCTTCAATTATAAATATATATATATATATATATATATATATATTAAAATACCTAAAATAAATATTAACATAATATATTTAATGGTAATTAGTCAATTGCCTTTTTCACATTTACTTTTAGTTGAAGATGTTACCTTTCATCATATATATATATCCGAAAATATCATACCATATCTATACTATTATTAATAAAGTATACTAAAAATCTGTATACGTTATTTATAATAAGGAAATATTAGTATAATCCGTAAACATGGGTATATTAAATTATATTAAATTAAAATTAAAAATAAAAAATATAATGGTAATGTAAAAACATAATTGTAATATTTTGTTACCTGTTTTTTGGTACTTCATGGATTTTCTTATTTACCCTTCATCATAAAGAAAAATATATATTAAAACACCTGGTTCTGTGAGTTTTTCCCAGAATTAGCCCCCACAATTCCTTCTTGAAGCGACCCCACTTCACTCACATAGGTGATCTCTTAAACAATACATAAGTATTATTTGTTCGACATATCGACACATGAGGATCATTAAAAGCATAGCTTAGCCTTACCCAATTTTTATCACTGTTTTTCATCATAGGAATGGACCCGGGAGTAAAACCCCCACAGTGATCTTACTAAGTCTTTACAGTTAGGTTGTCCCATTGAACCAAGATCTTGGGATCTCCAGTCAACAAGGTTGGGTTTCCTTTGTATCGACTTTTATTATGGGCTTTAGCCCCATTCCTTTCGATGATTTCTCAACTAACTCTCTTGTTAACCCTTTGGTTAGCGGATCCGCAGTGTTATCTTTTGACCTAATATGATCAATAGTGATAACTCCAGTTGAGAGTAGTTGTCTAACGGAATTGTGTCGACGACGAATATGTCTCGACATTCCATTATATAGTACACGCTCGGCTGTACCAATTGCTGTCGTGCTATCACAATGTATACAAAGTGGTGGCACTGGCATTTCCCACCTTAGAATATCCTCTAAAAACTGGCGTAACCATTCAGCTTGTTCTCCTGCTTTATCCAAAGCAACAAACTCAGCCTCCATGGTAGATTTGGTTACCACCGTTTGTTTCGAAGATTTCCACGCGATCGCTCCACCTGCTAGCGTAAATACATATCCGCTAGTGGACTTCGATCCTTTTACACCATTAATCCAGTTTGAATCACTATAACCTTCTAGGACAGCAGGATATCTTGAGTAATGCAATCCATAATCACGCGTATACCTTAAGTACCTAAGCACTTTAGTTATCGCTTTCCAGTGATCCACACCCGGATTACTCGTGTATCGGCTTAGCTTACTAACAGTAAAGGCAATGTCTGGTCGTGTACAGTTCATTAAGTACATCAGACTTCCTATGACTTTAGCATACTCTCCTTGAGAACACCCTCACCTTTATTTTTCGATAGATGTAAAGTCATATCAAAAGGGGTTCTTGACACACTAGAATCATCTTTATTATATTTCTCAAGGATCTTATCAACATAATGTGACTGATTTAGCATAAGTCCACTTGGCATTCTCAGGATCTTTATCCCTAGAATCACATCAGCTAAGCCCATATCTTTCATATGGAATCTTGAATGTAATATGTCTTTGGTAGATTTAACCATTTTGTCATTACTACCAACGATGAGCATATCATCAACATAAAGACACAGGATCACATATCCCTCTATTGTATCTTTGACATATACACACTTGTCACATTCGTTGATTTTAAATCCATTCGACAATATAACACTGTCAAATTTTTGATGCCAATCTCGTGGCGCTTGCTTTAAGCCATATATTGACTTCACTAACTTGCACACTTTGTGTTCCAATCCAGGAACCACAAAACCCTCAGGTTGCTTAATGTAGATTTCTTCATGTAAATCTCCATTTAGAAAGGCAGTTTTTACATCCATCTGATGCACTTCAAGATTTTGCAATGCTGCAATTGCAATTATCATCCTTATAGATGCCATTCTCGTTACCGGAGAATACGTGTCAAAATAATCAATGCCTTTCTTTTGGCGAAAACCTTGAATCACAAGTCGGGCTTTGTACTTATCAATGGATCCATCTGCTTTCATTTTCTTTGTGAAAATCCATCTAGATCCTAGTGGTTTACATCCCGGAGGAAGATCCACCAATTCCCAAGTATGATTCTGCATAATAGAATCAACTTCACTTTTAATGGCCTCTTTCCAAAACGGACCATCCGGACAATGCACAGCTTTTGAATAAGACTGTGGTTCATTTTCGAGCAAGTAAGTTAAAAAAATCCGGCCCGAAGGATTTTTCTACTCTAGCTCTTTTGCTTCGACGAGGTGCATCCTTTGTTTCAAGTTCATCCATGTTTTCTTGTTCCTCGTCACCACTATATTCATTTTCAGAATTAGTTTCACATGTCCGTTTCGATGAACTTGAACTTTCTTTGGATTTTCGAGGAAATGTATGTTAAAAAAATGAAGCATTTCTCGATTCCATTATAGTGTTCTTGTGTATGTCAGGGATTTTCGACTCGTGCACAATAAATCTATATGCCGTAGTGTTAGGCACATACCCAATAAAAATACAATCCACAGTTTTTGGACCGATTTTCACCCTCTTTGGTTCTGGTACAAGAACCTTTGCAAGGCACCCCCACACACGTAAGAATTTATAGGAAGGCTTCTTCCTTTTCCATAATTCATAGGGAGTTAGCTCTTGATTCTTTCGGGGTATCCTATTCAATAGATAATTTGCTGACATGACAGCATCTCCCCACATATTCCTAGACAACCCTGAACTTAGCAACATTGCATTGCACATTTCTTTCAAGGTCCTATTTTTACGCTCAGCAATCCCATTGGATTGAGGCGAATACAGTGCAGTGACTTCGTGAATAATTCCATGTTTCGCACAGAATTCACCAAAAGGTGATACATATTCACCACCTCGGTCACTTCTTATTACTTTAATTTTTCCTTTAAGTTGAGTTTCAACTTCATTTTTATAGAGCTCAAACTTCTCTATAGCTTCATCTTTGCTCTTAAGCAAATAGACATAACAAAATCTTGTACTATCATCCACAAATGTGACAAAGTACTTATAACCATCCCTTGTTTGATTTGATTTTTAATCACACACATCACTGTGAATCAAATCCAAGTGTTTTGTATGCCGTTCAATCGTTTGAAATGATGATCTTGTTAATTTTGCCTCTACACAAATTTCACATTTGTGCTTCGAACTAATTTGGAATGTTGGGATATGGTTCAAGTTAATTAATCTACGCATTGTTTCATAATTAACATGACCTAGTCTACCATGCCATAAATTGGAAGACTCAAGCAAGTAAGCAGAAGAATTATTCTTATTAATACTCTTCACAGTCATTACATTGAGCTTGAAAAGCCCTTCGATTACATAACCTTTACCAACAAACATTCCACTCTTAGACAAAATAACCTTATCAGATTCAATCACCATGCGAAATCCATGTTTGTTCAACAACGAGCCAGAAACCAAGTTCCTTCGGATCTCCGGCACATAGAGGACATCCTTGAGGGTTAGTTCCTTGCCAGATGTCATCTTCAACACAACCTTGCCCTTCCCAAGGACTTCAGATGTTGCAGAGTTTCCCATAAACAGCTTCTCTCCAGTCTCAGTTGGTATGAAGGTGTGGAACAACTCCTTGCTAGAGCATATGTGCCTTGTAGCACCAGTGTCAATCCACCATTCTTTCGGGTTGGAGTCGATCAGGTTCACTTCGGACACCATAGCAGAGAGACTGATTTCAGACATATCTTGAGCCACATCATCCACCATGTGGGCCTCGTGCTTCTTCCGTTTTGGTAGTCTGCACTCAGTTGACTTGTGACCCATCTTGTCATAGTTGAAACACTTTCCTTGAAATTTCTTCTTAGAAACTCCACCCTTAGGTCCCAAGTTGGGCCTCTTGTCTGGTTTCCCCTTCTTAAACTTGGAGTTCTTCTTGACCTCCACAACATTTGCACTAGAAGAAGAGATAGACCGATTCTTATTATCCTCCTCAATACGGAGTCTCAAGACAAGGTCTTGCACTGTCATCTCCTTTCGCTTATGCTTCAAATAATTTTTGAAGTCCTTCCAACTAGGGGGCAATTTTTCAATAATAACGGCTACTTGAAAGGCTTCATTCATGGGCATTCCTTCAGCTTCCATGTCATGCATGATCATCTGAAGGTCTTGAACTTGACTAACCACCTTCTTGGAATCCACCATCATAAACTCAAGAAGTCGGGACACTATAAACTTCTTAGTACCCGCATCCTCGATTCTATACTTTCTATCGAGTGAGTCCCACAAAACTTTGGACATTTTCAGTACACTATACACATTGTATAATGAGTCACTCAAACAGTTCATTATATAATTTCTGCACAAGAAATCCGAGTGGTTCCAAGCTTGAGCTGCACTCACAAGCTGAATATCAAACTCATCTTCTTTCAGCTTAGGTGCATCATCCTCGGTCAAGAACCTCACAAGGTTCAAGGTCGTCAGGTAGAACAACATCTTTTGTTGCCACCTTTTGAAATTCAGCCCACTGAATTTCTCCGGTGTTTCCGCTTGAGCGGTTACCGGTACAGCCGTATTTGGCACCACAAGGGTCGCCGCATTAGGCACTGCCTCAGCAGTTACACGCTGAAAAGAAGATAGTCTGCAAGAGATAGTCTAAAAAGAAGATAGTCTGCATGCCATTTAAAAGACTACTGAAAGTCTGCCAGATGATTAACCTTTGTATGACTATCAAAGGATAGTCTTTTTGATAGTTTGAAGAGTCAAGTGGATAGTCTGCAAAGCCTTTCTAAGTCATTCCAATAGTCTTTTTCAATGTAAATTAAAGAATGACAGTTGACATTTCAACTCAAGTTTGATTATAAAAAGACAACAGCTACACTTCACCAACAATCTTTTCCCGGGAGAAAAGATTTAATTTTTTCTACAGACAGAAGAAAAAGAGGGGAAAGATCAAGAGAGTTCTCGGGCTTCAAATTAAATTTTGTAAATTATTTCTAGCTTGTATCGATTAATTTAAACCACTAGAAATAGTTTACTTGTACTATTATAACTTTCTAGCGGATCAAATATCCCTAGTATTATCTCTCAAACTGCTTTTTAACATTCAATCTTTTTATTACAAATATAGAAAAATTTCATGTCGAATTTTCTATAGAATTTGTAATAATTAGTTTGGTCATTAAACCTTATAATTTGTACCATGCATTAAGGCACACCCCTCCAAGTTAATATAAATTCTACATTTAACTTGAATATTGGCTTCTTTTATTCTGCATGTAATTGTTTAATAATTTATATACACTCCAATAACAATTTCAATTAAACGACATAATATTCAAACCCTTCTACAAACTAAATTGGACCTAACATTATGATGTGGAGATATCATGGTACACACCATATTTCCTAAGTGAGTTATATGTTTCTTCTTCTATTATGTAAAAGAGAATTCCCTAATATTCTAAAATCGCTTGAACCATATTTATTTATTTTCATAAAACTCCTCAAATTCATGCATAAATTTTAATATACTCTTTTAATGTTCTAAATTTTAGGTAATAAAATAATTGTAATAATTGGAACTTCATATTATTTATTTTTGAGTTTACAGGAGAAGAGAATTCGAAAATAGAAAAGATTTTCAAATTTACAGGGGAGGAGAATTCGAGTTCATAAGAAAGACATTTAAATAAAAATTTCCTTTAACATAGAAAAAAATTAAAAAAAAATCTTTAATATATTCAAATATGAAGGACATTTCAATTTATTGAAAAGTCAATTGGATTTTTTTTATATAATCTATATAAATGTTTTTCTAAAGTTTATAATATAAATTTGAATCATTATCATCATTTGAATAAATTTTCAACTTATTAATATCCTATAAGTATATAATCATTCTCTTTTTTCGGCTTTCAATTTACAAAATTTTTAAGACGGATTATGTCATTATGATGTATATGTACATATTTAAATTTTGTATTATAACTTCTGAGGATTTTCAAAAAATTAGTAGTTTTTGTGAAAATATAATTGTTGAAGTGTAAGACGATTGTTAATACCTAAATTTTTATTATAACATATTGTTGGTATTTTTTTATTGTATATGTATTACAATGGTTGTTGGTTAAGAAAACTTCACACAAAATTGGTATAAAAAATGTAAGTAGTTAAGTTTATTGTCTTTGTATATTCTTTTCATAAAATATTGTTTCTCCTACAATTTTCTTTTCAAATCAAATTACATATTCGAAATAGATAGACATTCAAATTCACATAGAAGTAAATTCGAATTCATAGCGAAGACATATCATTAAAAATTTATTTTAACATATTTAAAATAGTAAGCAATAATAATAATTAAAAAATTATTTTAACATATTCGAAATAGGAAACATATTCGAATTTGTAAGGGAAAGAATTCAAATTTATAGGAAAGATATACAATTAAAATTTTCTTTAAAATATTTGAAGTAAAAATGAATTCAAATTTATTAAAAAGGATATTTCGAATTTAAAGAAAAAATACATTTAATTGAACCCTTTATGACAAGATTTATAACTATCCGAAATTATTACTATCACCTCACAAGATTTTGAAATTGAACCCTTTATGACATTTGGATGTATATGTACGTAATTGGAATTTTTTTTATAATTTTGGTTGAGGATATTCAAGAAAATAGTAATTTTATGATTATAAAAATGGTTGAAGTTTAAGGAGGTGGTTAGCACTTATATTTTTATTATTGCATATTGTTAGCTATTTTTTCTTTATATATTCATTATAATGGGCGTAGGTCTAAGAAAACGTCACACAAAATCTGTAAAAAAAATTATGTACTTAGTTTATTTTAGACTTAATTGCACGAAGATGGTTTGAGTTATAATTTTTTTTGCACAAAAATGGTCAAGTTATAATTTTAAGTACCCGCATGACCCAACTTTAATTTTCTTAGCGTCCAAATGGATTTCGTTAGTTATGTCCAACAAACGTTATAATTATAGGGGTATTACTGGAACTATGAAGTACAACGGCTATTTCATACAACAGTGCCTTCATATATATTCACTAATAATTACAACCAAACCCTAAACTCCAAAACATACAAATAAGCTTCATTTGCAGAAATCATGGCATATAAATGTTATTGTGGGAGTTGGGTTATGGAGAGAACTGCTAGGACCCAACAAAATGCGGGAAGAAATTTTTTTGGATGTGTTCTAGGCAACATGGCCCTTGCACAAGGATGACATGCACAAATCGAGAAATGGTCCAAATTTTTTTATATGACAACCCGGGTCAAATTCCGAGTCTATTTCGAAAATCAGGTCAAGTTCTGATTCCGAATCGGAAATAAGCCAAAGTAAACTAACCCAATTGCAGCCAACTTGGGTAGTCCACAAGCCCACCACAGACCCCCAAATGATCATGATTTATTGATGCAGTTAGTAGTAGTCCCAAATCTTCTCGATGTGAGATATGGGTGTTACAAACTTCCCCACTTAAACACCTGATGTCCTCGTCAGGCCTGAATGGATATCCCATAGGTCTAAGATCGTTCATCCCTAGCCATTGTAGGGTAATACCGGCTGGCTTCGTGTCCCCACCTCCGGACCTCTGTCCATTGTGGGATAATACAACTAGCCTTCGTTTCCCCACCTCCGACAACTTGACTAATCAAACTTTCGAGAGTCAGCTTTGATACCATATGTGATAACCCGAGTCAAATTCCAAGTCTTTTTTCAAAAGTCGGGTCAAGTCCCAATTTCGAATCCGAAATAAGCCAAAGGAAATAAGCCAAAGTAAACTGACCCAAATGCAACCAACTTGGGTAATCCAAAACCCACCACAGACCCCCAAAAGATCATGATTTGTTGGTGCAATTAGTAGTAGTACTTTGCCTTATAAACTGAACATAAGTCCTAAATCTACTCGTTGTAAGACGGGGGTGTTACAAACTCCACCACTTAAACTCCTAACATCCTCGTCAGGCCGAATTGATATCCCACAGGTTCCGGATCGTTCCTCTCTAGCCATTATAGGATAATACCGGTTGACTTCGTGTCCCCACCTCCGGACCTCTGTCCATTATGGGATAATATCACCAACCCTCGTGTCCCCCACCTCTGGCAATTTGACGAATCAAGTTTTCAAGAGTCGGATCTGATACCATATGTGACAACCCGGGTCAAATCCCGAGTCTTTTTTGAAAATCGAGTCAAGTCTCGATTCCGAATCAGAAATAAGCCAAAGTAAACTAACCCAATTGCAGCTAACTTGGGTAGTCCACAAGCCCACCACAAGCCCCCAAAAGATCATGATTTGTTGGTGCATGTAGTCCCAATTCTCCTCGATGTGGGATTAGGATGTTACAGCAGTAGTGGTTGTGATTTTTTCAGGTGGATTGATGGATGCAAATACTGTCAATTTCTACAAATGGTGATCGATAAGTGAAGTTGGTAGCTAGAAGATGGAAAATAGGATTCATTTTATTCTTTGTTTTGATTGTGACGCCCCCAAATCCGAGGTCAGAGATTCAGGTCGTCACATCACCATCCAACCATATCCTACCTGTATTAACTTTACAACTCAACAATACATCCATCCAGACCTCAATCTTACGCACATACAAGTTAGAGCCTCAGAAACGATAATAAAAAAAATAACACTAAATATTACAATTCCTCTTTACAATCCAGAATCTTACGCACTTCCACTTATACAACTACACTTGAAGACAAGTCTTACTATTACAGTTGAAAACCTATCAGGCTTACTCTGTAGTATTTATCAGGAACGAAATCATCTCAGGGGTAAATCTTTTACTCCTCTTCTGCTGGTACGGAGTTAACCGACCAAATTCTTCTCCTTCTGAAAAGTTTTTATAAAGCAAGAATGAGCTACATAATGCTCAGCAAGTTCACCATTTTGAAAAATAATAATGTGGTTTATTTCGAAAACGTTCCCAACTGTATGGGTATATATCTCAGATTTCAAAACATAATTCGACAATATATATGTCCGAGTTTGAATAAAACATTTATACTCGCTAAGGAGCTTTAAGAATAACATATGAATCCTTTATAAGGTTCCCATTTCAATATATCTCAAGTTTGAAAATATATATATATAAGCATATCATTTTCGGCAAAACACTCTACGGTTATCATACTGTACAGGAAATACGTTATTGCAAAACCTCTTTCCTTCCATTAGCTTAGGAGGTTTCTCATTCAAAAACATTTCATTCTAATAATTGCAAGAGTGCACTAACACGTGCCAATCTTTATAGAAAATCTTGCAGTTCTAGATACTGCACAATATCAATATTTTTCTTATCAAAAACCACACTATCGGCAACTTGGCACTTACGCCCAAGAAGCAGTGTTTGAGTATTTTTCCAAAGTGGAGGATGGGACTGGAAGAAAACATAAAAACCTGACAGGGATTGACGATGATCAGTCGCCACATCCAAGTCCAATAATCCGCGGGTCTTCTCTACTAGTAGAAGGATAGAAACTACATCCGTAACTACCCTTGGGTGAAAACTACATCCGTAATCACCCTCGATGAAAACTACATCCGTAATCATCCTTCGGCAACACCTGGGCCGGAATAATAATTGATGGACCGCCTGGCTCACGGCCGCTTACACATCCCGGGAATCGTTGACGATCGTTCGTCAACGATTCCCACACCTGCCAGAGTCCCCTTTTTCTTTTCTTTTCAAAAATCATTTTGATATAAAATTCGAGTAGTTGAAGTTCGACCTCAGTCGACCGATAATTCTTGAAAAATGTACAAGAAGCAAAACCTGACCGGGGGTTTTCGAAAATGTTTTGGGTTCGAAAGTGTTCGAGTTTGAAAACGATGAAGGTATCTTGGATTAGTTTTGTCTTTAAAACAATGAACAATAATTAATAAATGATATTTTGAGATTTAATATAAATAATTAATAAAATAATTATTTAATTAAAATAATCTTTTAATCCAAGATAGATATTTTTAAGTATTTATAATAATGTAAAAATAATAAATACCTAAGTATACGATACTTCCCGAATGACTCTTCGGGTTATCGCAATTTAATCACGATACAATAATATACCGCTCCCCGGTCAATAGTATATTTGGACCGCTACGACCTCTATTGCTAGAGTCGTTGTCCGAAGAAAACACTTTCATTCTAAGTTCAAGGGTGTACAAATACATATGCATATATCTCAAACTTCAACATAATCTCGTAAAGCATAAGCATATAATACGTTTGGGAACTACAAACACAACAGGGAAAAATCCTTATATCTAAGTTTTGAAAAGTAAACTTGCATAGGTAAAATCAAGAATATAATCTTTTGAAAATAAATACTTAGGGTTGGAAAACTTGCCTTGGTGAGGTTGGGTTGGTCGGCTCGCGAAGTGGAATGGAAATCTATACATAATCAATATTTGTACGTTAGTACCTTAACAACGCTACTTAATCATAAGGTTTTAAAAATCGTAAGACCAACTTAACGACTCCACTTGTGACCACTAACCCTCTCATATGACCATGTCATCACATTATCACTTCCGTTACCCATTCGACTCAAATCTATTCCTCAAACTCGAAACTCAAGTGAACATTCTTAAAACTACTTTGAACTAATCCCCTAAGTGGTTTTTCACTTGTGCGCACTTTACTCTAACATTTTTATAAAATTGAAAAATACATATTTTAATCCAATTCTTTTTGGGTAACCTCTACCACTGCAAGATCTAGTTTTTCTCAATTTTTCATAATGTTTGCAGAACGTTTGAGGGTCCAAAGACAGTTTACAAACAGACCATACAGTGCAGTCCGGATTTCAGAACCACTCCTCACTCTTCTGGTAATAACTCAAAATCTACACATCACCTAGTCATGAACTTTATATTTATGGAAACTACATTCAAATACCTTTCTAACCATGGGTATTAGACCCTCGTGAGACAAGTTTAAGGGGTTCAAATACCTGCTGCAAGATAGTACATACTCCCAGACTTTTTACTCAGCACACATCTTTACTTAATCCTTCAAGAACTCAACTTATACATCATATCTACCATCAAAACCATCAAGATCCTTACCATTAACACATATATGACTACATAACTCAAGAACATGGCTTACAACATGGATACAAGCATAATATCTCAAGATCTAACCATCAAAAGTCCAAAACCTCCAAGATTTACACTAATACTTTCAAACCTTAAAAGATCCATCAAATCTTGACACAAACTAAAAGTGAGAGGATGTTATACCTTTCTTGAGCCTAGGGAAGCCTTGTACGAGCTTGGGTAGCCTTAAGAACACCTTAGCTAGCTTAGATGAACCTTAAACTTCAAGATCTAAAACAAAAGTTATGGTTAGCCATTATACATCTCCAACTTCCACCATTTTTCTCACCATGCTACACTTTGAATAAAATTATGAAACTTAGTACATACCTTCACAACACCTAGGGGAAGCTTGGGTTTTAATCTTGTGAACTATAGAGGAGTAGAAGTGGAGAAAATGATTTTTCTTCCTCTCTTATTTTTCTGCTCAGATTAGAGCAGTTTGGTAAGGGGGAAAAAGAGCTTTTCTTTTGTTTTTGTGTGGTCAAATAATTATGTGGTGTATGGATATATTGGTGGTGTATTAGATGATAAGTAATCACATGTCTCCACCCTACTAGCTAGCCCTAGGTTAGGCCATGTCTCCCTTGTACTTAAAGCATGGCTAGATGTACTACTAACTCATTCTACTTAGTTTGCTTTTTGTACTTCTAGTTAGCATTTCTAACTTAATGGTTGCATGGTATCTTGCATGGAATATTATCTCGTCTTATTACCCAACCAATTTTCGTTACGTAATCCTTAATTCTTGACGTATCTATAATAAAACTCCTCGTAATAATATTTTGTCACGTAGGGATTTTCCTTGTAATTCCTTAAGTACTTAATTGCGTAAATTCCTTAAATATCCATAACTTCTTGTCATAGTCTCTTAAAATCTTTTAATACTCTAATAACTCTCAAATCCCAAGTTTTTATAAATCTTAATGGTAGTAGGCCTCTTGCCTTAACAATCTTCCCATTTTCTTACACAGTGAATGTAATAACATAAATTTCTCAGATAATCAATTCCATTAAACAACATAGGTGACTCAAAAGGTCCCAAATTCACAATGTCATATGATATTATATTCTTAAAAATATTACAAAAATCAGGGTTCTTACAGCCTCCCCTCCTTAAAAGGATTCCGTCCCGGAATCAGGTTGAAAACAGTTGAGGGTACTTTTCACGCATCGCTTCTTCTAGTTCCCAGGTTGATTCTTCGACATTCTGGTTCCTCCACAAAACTCTCACTAGCTTGACGACCTTGTTCCTCAGCACTTGTTCTTTTCTATCCATGATTTCCACTGGTTTCTCCACATAGGTCAAATCTGGTTGTAGGTCTACCTGATCGTATTCTATTACATGCCGAAAGTCGGTGTGGTAGGGTCGTAACATAGACACATGAAACACGTTATGAATTTGCTGCAAGCTTGGGGGCAAGGCTAACTCGTAGGCTAACTTCCCAATACGCCTCAAAATCTCAAAAGGTCCAATAAACCTCGGACTTAGCTTTCCTTTCTTACCAAACCGTATCAATCCTTTCGATGGGGATACCTTTAGCATCCCGAAGTCTCCCACCTCATACTCCCTTGATATCTCATAAAATTTGACCATTCGAAATAATGGGTTTCGTAAAAAAAACTAATGACTTTTACATACACTCGTCTGCACCGTAAAGACGTAATATCAATTCGAAATCTTCATTTAATAATTCGTATATATCGTGATTGCAAAAATTTCTCATCCACCCATAAAATTACTATTCATCCAGGTTTCGAATATTCACGAAAATTAGGGTTATTGCAGTCTCCTCTCCTTAAAGGATTCTATCTTAAGAACCTAAGGAAAATAGTTATGGATACAATTCCAACTTTACCCTTCCCAACTCTCAGGTTGACACTTCAACCCTTTTGTTCTCTCACCTTGGTCTCACCAACGCTTTAATGTTGTTTCGCAATGCATGCTCTCCTCGACCTGTATTCCTTATCAGTTGTTCTGTGAATGAAAATTTCTATCCCACTACTTATACGTTCCTCTTCTACCTTGTTCATAGTATCCGTGCTGAGTCCTTGTATCGTTGGCCCGTGAATACTTTGTGGTCGTGTTTTATAATCTAAGACAACGTCAATACGCATGGTATTCCTCATATTCCTTGGCTTGATTAGCACGCATGTGATGCCTCCCGTCAGCCGTTACCACTTGCTATGGATATTGTATAGTCTTTGGTATACGTCGAACCAGTTCAGCTACTATATCCCTCATTCATTGACTTCTTCGTAATGCAAGAAAAGCGAAACTTCTTTTTTCGCAGTACGCTTTACAAGAGACGTCCTTACATTCGCATGGTGACGATCGTGATAACATCATTCATTTCATGGATAAGTTTTTATTCTCGACTGGCCCGTGAAATCTAAGGCACGACACTAAATATAAATTCGATCATCTGGATAATTCTTCTTCCCTGCCCGTCAGCCACAGATCAAATTAGTACATACGCTCAATCTCTTTGTTAAATATACTTGAAAGCACCTTCAATATTCGAAGTTTAACCTTAAGTCTTTATCTGACGTAATCACTGCAGATGTTTTATATTGCACCACCATCTCTTCCGTATATAAATCAATAATCTTCTAAATGGAAAGTCTCTCGTAGGTAAATCACTTGGTTCAACAATTATAAATCAACTAGGGCCATCTCTTGGCTCGGTCTTCGGCGACCTACTTATGAAATTCATTATAATTCTGTCCACATTCAAGATTTTCTACAGGCGGAATTAATCCACTAGATCTCTATCATTCTGCTTTTGACATGTCGCGTTTGTACTTAATAGTTTTCCAATACCATTCTTCATATCCGTTTGCCAAACATTCTCTTAATTCTCTATACATCTTTGTCCTTCCCCATAATTTAGTCAGTTTTCCTCTAACATTATTATTTATTATATATACTCTATTTTCTTGGTCAATACTGACTGAATTCTAATTTCGAATAATCCCTTCTATAGGTATCAGCCACCACACTGGCCTTCCCTGGGTAATAACAAATTTCTCCATTATACTCCCTGTTCCATTTCGTCACCTTCTCTCTTATGTTTAATTCTAATATGAAGATATACTTATGGCACTTGTGGAAAAATTTCACACTTTTCTCATAAGGTTAACGTCTCAGTTTTATGCGTGAACGCTATCATGACTAATCCCCGACTCACGGTTAGTATATCCTATCCCGTAACCTTTATGTTGTTTAGAAGTATATGCTATCATCCCCTTTCTACTGCATCAGCACACCTCTTAACTCTTAAAAGACGCATCATCGTGACCCTCAAAGTCCTCTTCTCATCATAAGGTATAACTAACAACGAGGTTGTCACTAATCGCTCATATCATTCTTAAAACTTTATTTATTAACCCACAAGGGCTTCTGACTCACTAGTCAATCCACATGATACTACCAAAATTTATAATGTTTATATTAGTGTGAAATGCCGACTTTGGTGCAGTACAGAGATCGATCTTGAGTTGGTGAAACCTTCTCTTCAACCTTATCTTTGAAAAACAACTACACATTTTAACTAGTCAACAATTCCTCCATTTCCGATAAGGGTATCAGTTCTCGATGGTATATGTAAGATGTCATACGCTCGTCCTCTTTCACAACTGGTGCCAATCAGCCTGAGGCCTGCATGCTGCTGCGATTCCCAATAAACTTGATTAGGTGATAATCTCGAAGGATCATTGGGATATATCCATGCATCCATTTGCTATTAGGGCCTTTTAAACTTTATGTCTCTCTATGTGCATCAATCCCTTTAAGCTAAGTAAAGCTTCACATTCTTGCCACAATCTTTCTTCCTTTCTTGTCCATCTCACTTCCATGTTAGTTTCCTCTAAGGATATGTCTTACATCGCAATCGATTTGCATTTCTTGGATCAGGAAAAGGCTTGGTAACTCCAGAATTCATTAATATAACATCCTGACGATGGTTGGTAGGGGCGTGCTCCCAACCACCTCATCATTTCTTATAACCTTCTTCACACTAATATTAAAGGTCCTTGTGGTATGCCCCGACATGTTATTCCTACTTTAAATAATCACTCGGCATAATGCTCTGGCTGCACAATTACAACATTTGGTTTTTTGATCTCATATTGGTGCAACGGTTCACAATTGTACCTCCCGTTCACCTTAGAGTAATCACTTTTGAAAGGAATGGTTTCAAAATAACAAGGTCCAATAGATAATTTCAATAAGAATTCCACATTGGATGTTCCAAGAATGTTGATGGTTCCAAATACTAGGAGTCTCGATTTTCGGAGATGTAAGGATGGACAAAAAGAATACAACAAGGTTTATTCCTTCATGTCCTGATAATTTTGTAATGTGATGTCATAGAGAATGTTGCACGGGGGCAATGATTGTTAGATACAAAAGTCATAAAGACGGTCTTTATACAATTCTTACATCTGATGAATACTTTTCCTCTTGAAAAATAGAGGATCTAAAAAGTCCCATTGATAAAAGTCAACCGATCGAAAGAAATTCTACTCTATGACGATAAAAAATGAAGCAGTTTATCATTCAAGTAATCTATGGTTTCAAATGAATCTTCATTATATGAATGAAAGAACAGAATATTCAAGTGACATAAAGTCTGATACGAGTAGAATTCCAGTTGAGTGGACGACCGCACTAGGTCTCAATCAAGTCATTTGTCAAATCTTTCATCATCATACTTTACCACATGCAAAATGCATTGCGGAATTGCTGAATGAATTAAATTGGGAGTTGGACCAGTGAAACAATAACTAGTCCTTTTCAAGAAACACTAGCAAATAGCTAGACAAAATTTGCTAGTTCGCCTGTTTGAGACATCACCACTAGCTAGGACAATTAGCTATGTGTTCTTCACAACATTACAATTTTGACTAGTTAGAACAATCAACTAGTCATTCATATTGACATATCGACTAGCCAGTTTCAATTGGCTAGAACGGAATTTCAACATCGTAGCCACTGAAGAAACTTTAGGCTACTCGGACAACGAATGGAAATAAGAAGTTATGAAGTTTGAAAAAAGAAAACTATAAAATCTGAAGAGAATGTTCTAGGTATCGGAACAATCGATAACCTCTCATCAAATATTACTTATCAGTGAAACGGTCCACTCAAGGGTGCCTCCGTACACATGCTTTATCAGATCTTACAGTAGAATGAAATTCAGAATACTAGTATCAAAATGATATCCTTACTATGATTTCAATGTACGACGTACAATCTCATTTTGAATAGAAGAAAGGATTCATGAGGAATATCTGGATGTTAGATCATCCCTGTTCTCAACAAGTTGATAAATATTTATGGGCTCGACTGAAGAGTGCAAGTATGAAAGAAGTAGTCAAATATCAATATTCGTTTAGGAATATTCATTGATTAATTAAGGAAACAATTGTTGAACATTCCTTGGATAATTGAAAGGAAGTGTAAATAGTCCTGAGTAGAACGAAATAATTATAAACTTCAAATAGAATACTCGAGGATCAAATAAGATACTTTGGATGAGTCCCGGTTTAGAGAAATATATCATTGGTGGTTATTCCACAAGTTTGAAGTAGAAGGCTAGAAGGGTTACCTGATATAAACTAATCGAGGTAACATGGTTAGTGAACAGTTTAAAATGAAGTAGTGCACCAGCTGGTAGTTGCCAAAATAAGTTAATAATCATTCGTGCATCTCATTATCACCATTATGAGGGTAACTCCATCTCTTCGTCTTCGTAATACAAGACACCAACTAGTGCGTCTCTCAATCATCATCTTAAAGTCATTTATCGAGTTAGGGTTTCACAAATACATCTGTCATTTCCGTGCTTTATCTTGAAGACCAAGCTTCACATCATTTCGGGGACACCTGCCAAGTCCATAGGGTCCTACTTCATGCCTTCCGACATGAATCACAAGTGGCCAGTTCCCCCTGGGAAAAGATCAAAGAGATCTCTCAGGGATCTCAGTGCAGTCCATAGGTTCAGTGGCGGGTGTGTGCATGTGAACATATACCAAAATATATTGAGGTTTACAATACATATATACGTAGTCCCTGATAACATCTCTATCAAAGGATCCCACTCTAGACCCACTAGTCTTTCCTTTTGGTAGACTCTGAGATCACTGTATCGTTCGTTGCAACCATATTCAACTTCACTTGAGTCCCTTTGTTAATTCTACTTGTTTGTTCTCTAAGTTGAACTACCATGCTCTAGCGTCCGAATCATGCATGGAATTATCTAGCACGCTCGTCTTATGATAACATTCTCATATAACACATGTAAAATTCACCATCAAGGGTAATGAAATCCATAACGGCATAGTAACCACCTTTCAGGTAAACCCGTTACTTATCGAAAATCGGATCTTATAGCCAAAGTAAAAGACTTTCATTATTCAAAGTACTAAGTACCCTTAATTATGTAGGGAAGTCTAAACGTCTTGATTCTTAAAATGCCGCCTCCTAAACTGTGGAGGACTATGGGCCACAAAATTTATGCCAGCCTAGTCATCCGATCATATTGGCAATATCGCCTCTATCTCAGCTGCTATTGAGATTTCGCTCTGCTTCCTGTATCATTACCTATGATAGGTCATGTACGACTCTCAAACCTCTATTCATCATTCTGAAGGCCTCTAAGGATTCTAGCGACCCTAGTATAATACCTCCAGTAAATACTCCAGTCCATTCTACTCACCGGTACCTCTTCCGGTAGTCCAATAATAAGTTTACTACGATCTCTTATGTCATTCTCATACTTAGACTTAACTCTCAACACTCTCGTTTTTGAGTACTGTAACTTATCTCTCTGATACCATTTCTGTGACGCCCCCAAATCCGAGGTCAGAGATTCAGGTCGTCACATCACCATCCAACCATATCCTACCTGTATTAACTTTACAACTCAACAATACATCCATCCAGACCTCAATCTTACGCACATACAAGTTAGAGCCTCAGAAACGATAATAAAAAAAATAACACTAAATATTACAATTCCTCTTTACAATCCAGAATCTTACGCACTTCCACTTATACAACTACACTTGAAGACAAGTCTTACTATTACAGTTGAAAACCTATCAGGCTTACTCTGTAGTATTTATCAGGAACGAAATCATCTCAGGGGTAAATCTTCTTCTCCTCTTCTGCTGGTACGGAGTTAACCGACCAAATTCTTCTCCTTCTGAAAAGTTTTTATAAAGCAAGAATGAGCTACATAATGCTCAGCAAGTTCACCATTTTGAAAAATAATAATGTGGTTTATTTCGAAAACGTTCCCAACTGTATGGGTATATATCTCAGATTTCAAAACATAATTCGACAATATATATGTCCGAGTTTGAATAAAACATTTATACTCGCTAAGGAGCTTTAAGAATAACATATGAATCCTTTATAAGGTTCCCATTTCAATATATCTCAAGTTTGAAAATATATATATATAAGCATATCATTTTCGGCAAAACACTCTACGGTTATCATACTGTACAGGAAATACGTTATGCAAAACCTCTTTCCTTCCATTAGCTTAGGAGGTTTCTCATTCAAAAACATTTCATTCTAATAATTGCAAGAGTGCACTAACACGTGCCAATCTTTATAGAAAATCTTGCAGTTCTAGATACTGCACAATATCAATATTTTTCTTATCAAAAACCACACTATCGGCAACTTGGCACTTACGCCCAAGAAGCAGTGTTTGAGTATTTTTCCAAAGTGGAGGATGGGACTGGAAGAAAACATAAAAACCTGACAGGGATTGACGATGATCAGTCGCCACATCCAAGTCCAATAATCCGCGGGTCTTCTCTACTAGTAGAAGGATAGAAACTACATCCGTAACTACCCTTGGGTGAAAACTACATCCGTAATCATCCTCGATGAAAACTACATCCGTAATCATCCTTCGGCAACACCTGGGCCGGAATAATAATTGATGGACCGCCTGGCTCACGGCCGCTTACACATCCCGGGAATCGTTCGTCAACGATTCCCACACCTGCCAGAGTCCCCTTTTTCTTTTCTTTTCAAAAATCATTTTGATATAAAATTCGAGTAGTTGAAGTTCGACCTCAGTCGACCGATAATTCTTGAAAAATGTACAAGAAGCAAAACCTGACCGGGGGTTTTCGAAAATGTTTTGGGTTCAAAAGTGTTCGAGTTTGAAAACGATGAAGGTATCTTGGATTAGTTTTGTCTTTAAAACAATGAACAATAATTAATAAATGATATTTTGAGATTTAATATAAATAATTAATAAAATAATTATTTAATTAAAATAATCTTTTAATCCAAGATAGATATTTTTAAGTATTTATAATAATGTAAAAATAATAAATACCTAAGTATACGATACTTCCCGAATGACTCTTCGGGTTATCGCAATTTAATCACGATACAATAATATACCGCTCCCCGGTCAATAGTATATTTGGACCGCTACGACCTCTATTGCTAGAGTCGTTGTCCGAAGAAAACACTTTCATTCTAAGTTCAAGGGTGTACAAATACATATGCATATATCTCAAACTTCAACATAATCTCGTAAAGCATAAGCATATAATACGTTTGGGAACTACAAACACAACAGGGAAAAATCCTTATATCTAAGTTTTGAAAAGTAAACTTGCATAGGTAAAATCAAGAATATAATCTTTTGAAAATAAATACTTAGGGTTGGAAAACTTGCCTTGGTGAGGTTGGGTTGGTCGGCTCGCGAAGTGGAATGGAAATCTATACATAATCAATATTTGTACGTTAGTACCTTAACAACGCTACTTAATCATAAGGTTTTAAAAATCGTAAGACCAACTTAACGACTCCACTTGTGACCACTAACCCTCTCATATGACCATGTCATCACATTATCACTTCCGTTACCCATTCGACTCAAATCTATTCCTCAAACTCGAAACTCAAGTGAACATTCTTAAAACTACTTTGAACTAATCCCCTAAGTGGTTTTTCACTTGTGCGCACTTTACTCTAACATTTTTATAAAATTGAAAAATACATATTTTAATCCAATTCTTTTTGGGTAACCTCTACCACTGCAAGATCTAGTTTTTCTCAATTTTTCATAATGTTTGCAGAACGTTTGAGGGTCCAAAGACAGTTTACAAACAGACCATACAGTGCAGTCCGGATTTCAGAACCACTCCTCACTCTTCTGGTAATAACTCAAAATCTACACATCACCTAGTCATGAACTTTATATTTCTGGAAACTAAATTCAAATACCTTTCTAACCATGGGTATTAGACCCTCGGGAGACAAGTTTAAGGGGTTCAAATACCTGCTGCAAGATAGTACATACTCCCAGACTTTTTACTCAGCACACATCTTTACTTAATCCTTCAAGAACTCAACTTATACATCATATCTACCATCAAAACCATCAAGATCCTTACCATTAACACATATATGACTACATAACTCAAGAACATGGCTTACAACATGGATACAAGCATAATATCTCAAGATCTAACCATCAAAAGTCCAAAACCTCCAAGATTTACACTAATACTTTCAAACCTTAAAAGATCCATCAAATCTTGACACAAACTAAAAGTGAGAGGATGTTATACCTTTCTTGAGCCTAGGGAAGCCTTGTACGAGCTTGGGTAGCCTTAAGAACACCTTAGCTAGCTTAGATGAACCTTAAACTTCAAGATCTAAAACAAAAGTTATGGTTAGCCATTATACATCTCCAACTTCCACCATTTTTCTCACCATGCTACACTTTGAATAAAATTATGAAACTTAGTACATACCTTCACAACACCTAGGGGAAGCTTGGGTTTTAATCTTGTGAACTATAGAGGAGTAGAAGTGGAGAAAATGATTTTTCTTCCTCTCTTATTTTTCTGCTCAGATTAGAGCAGTTTGGTAAGGGGGAAAAAGAGCTTTTCTTTTGTTTTTGTGTGGTCAAATAATTATGTGGTGTATGGATATATTGGTGGTGTATTAGATGATAAGTAATCACATGTCTCCACCCTACTAGCTAGCCCTAGGTTAGGCCATGTCTCCCTTGTACTTAAAGCATGGCTAGATGTACTACTAACCCATTCTACTTAGTTTGCTTTTTGTACTTCTAGTTAGCATTTCTAACTTAATGGTTGCATGGTATCTTGCATGGAATATTATCTCGTCTTATTACCCAACCAATTTTCGTTACGTAATCCTTAATTCTTGACGTATCTATAATAAAACTCCTCGTAATAATATTTTGTCACGTAGGGATTTTCCTTGTAATTCCTTAAGTACTTAATTGCGTAAATTCCTTAAATATCCATAACTTCTTGTCATAGTCTCTTAAAATCTTTTAATACTCTAATAACTCTCAAATCCCAAGTTTTTATAAATCTTAATGGTAGTAGGCCTCTTGCCTTAACAATCTTCCCATTTTCTTACACAGTGAATGTAATAACATAAATTTCTCAGATAATCAATTCCATTAAACAACATAGGTGACTCAAAAGGTCCCAAATTCACAATGTCATATGATATTATATTCTTAAAAATATTACAAAAATCAGGGTTCTTACATTGATTGTCCCTTCAATCGATGAGGTTAAAGAAGAAGTTGGATTATAATGACTTTCATGTAATGCCTTTGGTTGTAATGAAAAATTATGTAGCCTACATATGCTAATGTCCGTATTTTGAAGTATAATAAAATAAATTCATGTGTAAAGCATGAAAATAAAATAGGAAAACACATTTAAAGTTCCAAAGTTTACTTCCATAAAAAAACTTAAGTCATAATCGAATGTTGGCCCCAAAATAGTAGCTATTACAATCCCAAACATAAATACCAACTATTACAATCCTAATAACCATATTACTTGAAAATTGATAGCCCTAAACAACACACCAACCAGCCCCAACCAAAACAATGATAGTCATCAATATGCCACATACATTACATCTAATCCAATAGGGTTTTTTTTTTGTCAAAATGACACAAAAATGCATAAAAGCCTTTTGTGCAATCTACCAGTATTTATCTCTTCCTTTTTGGAGTGCTTTTCTTGGTCTGATTTGCAGCTGATGTGGAACTGCCTTGAGTTCCTTGACATTGTTTCCTTGTTGCTGCATCTTTACAGGTATACTTTGTTTGTCTTGTTCTGTTGGCACATTTGTTGTAGAATAATTGTCCCCTCGCAGTTGTCGCTTCTAAACATCCACATAAGTTGTAAGAAAGAAAGGTATTAAAAGCCTAAAAATGTAACAACATGACCAACATATAGTTCCTAGAACTTATACCACAATTTTTGGCAACCACCTCTTGCTCTACATTTAATCAACATAATATTTATCTTTATTAGGCTAATTGCAGCAGAGTCACAGAAATCCACAGTGGCCAATAATCCCCCACTTTATTTCTTAGAATTTTCTTCTATTTCACCATTGTAATACATTTTTATTGTGAAAAACTCATCATATGGCATAAGAATTATCCTAAGTACGGTATTATAAAGCACTAATATTTAAGATTACAAAGTAGTGCACTAATATTTCAAACCCATCAAAACAAAAAAAAGTATAGTCTACAAAATTTTTTAACTATAAAGTCACCATTTCATCATTGTAATATCAAGACCATACTAAAATCTCAATATATTAAATTTGTACAATATTCTATTCAATGATTTATATGACACTACGTACCTTTATATCCCGTGTAAAATACGAGTCACTCTTAAATATTTTATCATTTATATTTTAATATTTTATATTTGTTAATCATAGATAGGATGTAATGTATAATATCTATTAAAAAAATAAAATAAAATATACCATTGATAGAATTTTACCTTTATTTGTTTTTCTAAAATTAATATCATAATTAATAATTTTTATACGTTGTTAGGAGAATTCGAGTCTTAGACCACTATAAGTAACAATTTTTAGTTTTATATATGATGGTTTTCATCAATTTGATTTGAAAAATTCAAAGGTTATGGATTAAGTGACCAAATTTGTGATCAATATACCGACGAAACTTTCGATATTCTATCTTTAATATAATAACTAGTTTATATCTCGTGCAAGATATGTGTTATTTTTAAAAGCTTATTGTCTACATTATAATATTTTATTCTTATTTTTAGTTTTGTTAATTATATAGAATATGATGTATAGTAAATATTAAAGAAAATAAAATATAATAATACATGTTTAATGAAATTTTATCTTTATTTATAATTTTTAAAACTAACATTATCAATTATAATTGTAATATGTTAGTGGCAAGATTCGAATGTTGCATCATTCTATATAATAACTTTTAGTATAATATTTTATGGATCTACTTAATCCGATTTAAAAAAATTTAACAGTTGTAAATTGAGTGATCAAACTAATTTAGTACTACAGATGAAATTTTCATAATTCTAGTTTTAATATAATAGTAGTATAGATAAAGAAAATGTTTCATTTTAATATATATATATAAATAGATTATATTTTTTTTCCTCAATTTTTTTCTTAAATAATTTAGATTTGATTTTTTTTCAAAAAAAAATTATAAGATCGGTACAAAGCATGACTATATATAAAAATATTAAAACCATTTCTTTGGTGTAGTTGTTGAGTATTGAATACGATAAGAGAATACAGGGGGGGTGAATGGATTCTCGAACTTTTCTTTTCCGAGTCTATGTAGCAAGAGTGTTTGTGTGTGCAGGATTGAAGGTGCGGATAAAGAATAACACAAAACACAATATCACTTTAATCTAATGTATTATTAGATAAAGGTTGCTACAATCTGTGAATACAAATGATAGTATTCTCAGCTTCGTTTTTCTCAGAGAGATACAGCTTAGTGTATGAAAAACTTGACTCACAAAGTTACTAAGTTATGAAGTGAGGCTGTGTCCTTATAGAACATGGATACAGCCTACTTACTGCAAATAAGGTAGCTAAACAAATTACTTTCTAGTCTGTCTATCCTTTTTGAGTAAGTGTCCAAACTGTTACAGATTTGACTTTGCAAAGCCTGTTTAGATCCACTTCTTTAGCTCCTTGTCTCTTCTATATCTCTCCAAGCTTCCTTGTAGGCTTTCCAGAGCACGTTACAGATTGTGGTCCATAAAGTGCATTGGCTTGTTGCAGGTTTCTGACTTGTACAATTTATTCAGTATTTTGTCTCCACGAATGTATTCGAGAAGTGACTAAGTAAGTGATTCGAGAACTGGAATTGACTTGATCGATAACTCTGAGTTCTCGAACACTGTTATATTGACATATCGAACCACTTCTCGAATAGCCCTTTTCCATCAGGATTCCTTGAGTTATCGAATAGAACATTTGATTATCGAATCCTCGAGATATCGAATAGCTTTCTGAGTCCTTGAGATATCGAATGGAACTTTGACTTGTTGACTCCTTGAGAACTCGAATACTACTTTGACTTGTTGACTTCCTGAGTTCTCGAATAGAGTACATAGACATATCGAATCTCTGAGATATCGAACAGTATATACAGAGATATCAAATAGTGTCTTGAGATATCGAATCCCTGACTTCTCGAATGCTGGACTTCTCGAATAGACAAATATACTTCTCGAATTGGTACTTAGGCAAATTCTTCTTTTCTTCAAATCCCAACTGTGATTATTTGACAGTCTTTAACTCCTTGCTTGAGGCATGAACCTTGGAACTTCTTTCAAGCATTATTCTAGACTCTATAAGTACAGTTACACAACTAGGATTTGATGTCTACTACAAGTACAATACAAATAGAAACTCTACAACTAGAGGTTCCCTCAGTTAAGAGGTCATGTAAGTAATGCAAAGCATTACAAACAATTAGGCTTGTTATTAGATGTATACAGGCATGCCTCTGTGACTAACAATCTTCCCCAAATTGTGAGTGAGACCCTTAGTCACAATTTCATGTCTGATAACAAGCCTAACATACATAAAGATAAAACTTTAAAAGTACAGGTATGTAGATTGATTGAGCGCATGAATGAAGTTACAAGATGAATAATCTTACAATATGATGAAAACTAGCCATTCTCATTTGATTCCATCTCCATTGCTTTGGCTTGTAGATCATCATATGCTTTCTGTTTTCTTTCTTTCTCCTTTCTTGCATTATCATCCATGGCCTTTATGATCTCTGCCAGAGCATCCAATTCTTCAAGCATGATGGAGTCTTTGAAAGCTTCAAGTACTGGTTTCAGAATGTTGGCAGGATAGTGACTGAGTAGATTCATTCTGATATTGACATTGTCTCCATTTCTCCTCCTGTACTTCACCATATAGGGATCAAACTGAACTCTACACAATCCCTTGGGCCTTAGCTTATCTGCTTCAACTTCCAGCCTATCAATCTCCTTCTCCCTTTCTATCCATTTCTCAAAGCACCCCTTTCTTATCTTCTCAGCATAATCTCTCTTCATTTTTACAAAATCAATCAACTCCAGCTTCCATATTTTCTCCACTTTGTCTTCAGAATCCAATAATGCAATGATTCTTTCTATTTCATATAGCTTGCCCCAATTTTGACACTATCCTTGTTTGAATTTCTTCTCCCTTCCATCAGTATATTTAATCTCAAGGTAGTTATCCATAATGGCAGCATAGTAGATTCTTTGAGCTCTTAGATATTGCAATTGGTCTTCATCAAAGTCTTCATCTAATGGTTGGAGTTTTAAGCCTGGATATATTGTTAGGGCCCTTGACCTGGATGGCTTTACTCTCCTAGCAGCATGCTTGAGTTTAAACTTTTTCACTTGATTGTTTGGCAGAAGCTTCTGACCTTTGTTGGCTGACCATAGTAGTGTTCCATTAGCAGTTTGCTTTTTGAAACATACATATGGTTTCTTGACTTGAATCCCTTTCTCTTCTTGAGGTAGTAAAACACTTGCAGAGGCCAGAGATGTAGATTTTGATGAATCATTACTAGTGACATCCACCCTAGACATTGAGCCTTGTGTTGTGGTAGGAGTATCATTAGTAATGTTCATGGCTTGCTGTTTTCCAATTTTCCTCTCATAGACTCTTCCTTGGTCATCACCATCGTTCTTATTCTTGTCATCCTTCTTCTTCTTTTCATCTTCATCACCCTTATCTCTCCTGTGATGTCTCTTCCTCCCATCACTTTTGTCTTCAGAATCATCATCCTTATTTCTCCTAGGTTGAGCCCTCTCTGGAGTTTCACCAGTTGCTATAAAAGATCTGAGAATGTGCAGTGCTTCAATTTCTTCAGCATTTCTGGTTTCAACCTTTTTCTGTAGTTGATCAATGATAGCAATGACCAGTCTGTGATTTCGAGAAGTGAGATCATGGGGAATGACCAATTGCTTGATGTCTTCAATTTTGGTGCCAGACTGATAGATGATTGTCCATGGCTTCTTGATCATTTCTGGCAGCCTTGAAGGTTGGCCATTCCTCAAATCATCAAATAGACTTTTGTTGTTCTCATTTCTCTTCTCAATAAGCTCAAGTATGGCATCTATCTCTGAGTGTTTTAGGGCTTGTAGAGTCTTGTATGTTAGATGCCATATCTTTGATTTTGATATCATCACTATCTCCTTGAACCATAGATTATTGAATTTCTTGGGGATGTCAGTGATGTAGTCAATCTGCTCCTTTAACTCCCTCAGATAGAACTGAGTGTCACCAGCCTGTTCCCTTATGGCTTTCAGAAACTCCAAGAAGGCTTTATCATGATAAACATTTGAGTTAGCCACTTCTTGTAGCTTGGCCTCAGTAATTACTTTGACTTCTATAGGCTTAGCACTTTCAGATATGGAGGATGGAGGTTTGTCAGTTGGCATACTCCCTGCAACCACTGTGGTTGTGATAGACTGCTTCTGGCCACCAGGAGTAATGACATGCACAGTTGGTAGAGTAACAACTGGCAGTGAGGTAGGAGGCTCATCAACCTTTGTTTTTCCTTTGCCTGGCACATGAGTTGGAGATTTATTTGCCCTTTGGTGATCACCCTCTCTGAATTTTATCCCTTTTTCCTTGGGTTTCTCCCCCTTAGTATTTGAATTCCTTGTCCTCTTCTCCCCCTTAGGCTTGTTGTCAGGCACAGAGGCTTTAGAAGTGACCTTTGGGGTGGAAGATTCTTCAGGGAGGGGAAGACCCATATGCTTCATCATAGCAGCCAACATAGATTGTTAATGCAGAAGAACATCAGCTGTGGTGGTTGCCTGAGTGTCCAACTGATCATTGAGAAGTGCAACCTTGTCTGTAAGATGAGCATTGGACTTAGTGAGAGTAGCCACCTCCTTTTCAAGAGTATCCACTTTAGTGAATAGCTCATGTGCCCTGAAACCAGAGAGTGATTGATCCTTTAGTCTCTGGACTTCATACTTGGTAATGTCATGAACAGGGACCTCAGTTACCAGCTTATCCCCATATTGATTCTTGAACAGTGTTCTCAGCATGGCATTTGAGTCTGTGGTTTGATCAGATAGAGATTGAAACTTATGCCCAAGCCCTGTGACAGCATCCTTGAGAAGGGCCAAGCCATTGTCCATTTTGATACAGCTAGACTTGCAGGCTAGAATTTCCTTGACCACAGTTTCCAGTTGAGGGAATTTGGAATCAAAAGCCCTTTTTAGCTCATGCACCTCCTTGGTTGTGGCTGTACACACTTCTGTGACTTCTGTCTTTAGACCCTTGCCAAGGTAGTGTGCAGCCTTGAGAATTCCCTTGTAACTGTCATTGACTGCTTCATACACAGCACTAGGGGTGAGAGAATTGGCATTGGACCCTAGTGAAGTGATGTACTCTTCTCTGAGGTACTGTAGGCCTTCTGAGAGAGGAATGTCATACTTTCCTTGAAGCCAGGCATCTATATTTCCTTCTCTCTCAGACTCATCCACAATTTTGGTCTGTTGTTGCTCCACATCCTCTTTATGGCACAGGAGAATATCTTCATAGTCAGGATTTGGCAGGTTGGCAGTGAGGAGGTGCTGGGCAATCTTTGTGAACTCAGGAATCTAATCCACAATTAAGCTTTGAAGTGCTTCAACCGTCAATTATTGTGGAACAGACCCTGATCCTGAAGCACTGTCATGGTGCACAGGCTTCAGCCATTGTGACATAAAGTCAGAGCTAGAGCTAGGTAAACTAGACTCCTCAGTTACAGATGCAACTTCTGTAACCGGATGGATTGACTCTACTACTGGTGTCTCCACAGAAGTGGGATGAGTTACACCAGCAGTTGACACAGGCACAGAGTCTCTAGTGAAAACTAGTGGAACCTCTGTGTTTGTGATGGTGTCATTAGGATATGCCCCAACACGCATTCCCTCACCATCTAAATGTAGGTCCTGGGTGGTGAGCAAAGTGTCATGCACTAAGTCACTTGAGTCCATTGGCTCATCAAGAGAAAAGAATTCTTGATGATCAATGCCTTGCTCCTCAATTGCTTGAGTTGCAGGCTGCAAAGAAATTTGAGATGAAGATTCTAGAAGAGAAATGTGTTGTAGAGTAGATTTTGGCAACTCCCCCTGAGAGATAGAGGGAGTTTCAAGTGTGATGTGCTCTCCACTCAGTGTAGTGCCATCCTTATCACTCCCATGTGCTGACTCAATACAAGAAGGTGCATTGGGGAGGATGCTTGATTCTATAGATGCACCCTGTTGAGAGGATACATCTAGTGAGCTGTGTGCCCCTGATTTTACAACTTCAGCCATTTGTGTGACTGAAGAGGTGGTCTTAGTTTTCTTCTTCTTCTTTGGCCTTAGTAAGGGTGACTCTGGTTCCTCACTTTCTAGACCTAGTTCAACAACTAATGCTGCTTCAGATAAGATATTCAAGGGTGCAGACATTACTTCCTTTCTCTTCTTTTTACTAACATCACCCTTTTGAGAGGATGATGCAGTTGGTTCAGTAATTGGTAGAGTGTTTGGTTGAGAGGGTTGGTTAGCTAGCCCTGGGTTAGCATTTTGTTCTACTTGCTTGGGCTTAGCTAACTGAGATTTTGCATCAAATGTTGGCATGTTGTGGGGGTAAGTTCTAAACAAACTCTCCATATGGGGAGTTATGTTAAGTCTTACATCCACATCATTCCTAGTCTCCAAATTACCAAAAATGAGTTTGGTCATGGATTTAGGATAGCCTATTTTATTTTTATCTATCCCAGGCAATTCAATCAATTGAGCATTTTTAAAGTTAAGTACAGATTGAATAAAGCGAGGGAAGAAAATATCAGTACCTCTCTTGGTTGTGTTCTTACCAAGTCTCCCATATAGTTCTTGTAGGATGATTTGGCCAACATCTATCTTCTTTCCATAGGCCAATGCATAGCCAATTTGCTGCACAGGTGCACTGATTTGATCAAAGCTTGATTTCCTGGCAGTGAAGACTTGAAGAAGAGTTGCAAACACATAGCTCCACTCCTTTCTCAGATTCTTTCTGTTCAGCTTGCCAAGATTGATCCCATCTGAGTAGTTGATGAACTCAAAGAATTCCTCTAACTCTGCATTCGTGGCCAGTCTGTCAAATGACTCTTGTTGTAGGCCCTGTGCTTGATTCATGTCTGTAGTAGTGATAGTGATTTCCTGATTCTGAATCTTGCAGTAGATGATATATGAAGTGATTACGTTTTCCAGGGCTACAACCTCCACAATAGCAGTGCCCCAAAACTGTTCCAGGATATCCAGATATAGAGTTGGGTTGGCAGAGAGTGCATCCTTGATGTATGACTCAGCCATCCATTTCACAAAGCACTTGAAATTGGCGTTGGGTGCTTCCACATCACTAGTTAGAGCAATGAAATTGGTGTTGAACTTTACTGTTGCCATTTGTATGGAGAAGAAGAAAGGAATTGAAGGTTGAAGAAGAAATTTGGCTTTTGGTAGTTAGGGTTCCAAAGGTTTAGAGAGTGTAGATGCTTGAGAAATCGAATGAAATGAATCGAATAGGTGTAGAATTGTATAAGTATGAAGTACTTGAATTGTCGATTAGAAGTATGTTTTGTATCGATAAGTCAGGCATTCGAGAAGTAGAAAACAACTATTCGAGAAGTCAAGAAAGGCTTAATCGATAACTCAAGCAGATAGTAACTCACAGCTGGCAGTTATCTAACTCAGAAATATTTCTAAATTAAATAAAATGTGTTTTTATGAGTGAATTAAACTTTTAGACAAAAGTCCAAAATCGGTTAAAATTCAGCGAGAATTCAGCCTTTTCAAATGATTCGAGAACTCAAATATAGTATTCGAGAACTCAGTCAATCGAGAATTGAAACACTATATTCGAGAAGTCAAGGAAATCTCTATTCGAGAACTCTAAAAGACTCTATTCGAGAACTCAAGAGTACTCTAATGAGACTTGTTAGAGATGTCGAATAGTGAATCATTCGAGAAGTTTGACTTATCGAACTATACCCATCACTCAAAAAAAAAAATTGATTTTCACTATCTTTTAAAATTGACCAGCCATATTCATTGAAGAATATTCTAGGAAATTAAATAGTGATTTTCTCAAAATTTCATAGAAATTTCAAGTTAGCAAAAATATGATTTTCCAACATATGCAACAGATTTGAAATATTTATAAATCATATTTCAGCCAACACTTACTCCAAAAATATTGAAAATTTAGATAAAGTAAGTGTTTACTGCTGCAATAATCTAGATGATATATTCACTTAGCCAGAATCTGAAGAATTCAGCATTCCAATCTCACTAACCAATCTTGTGAAGGTGGCTTCATCTAGTGGCTTAGTGAATATGTCAGCTAGTTGTTTATCTGTAGAGACATAGTGCAACTCAATGGTTCCATTAGTTGCATGTTCTCTAATGAAATGATATCTGATGTCAATGTGCTTTGTTCTAGAATGATTGACAGGATTGACAACTATAGAGATTGCACTTGTGTTGTCACACATGATTGGAATTCTTTCCAACACAAGTCCATAATCTCTAAGTTGATTTCTAATCCAAAGCACTTGAGCACAGCAACTTCCAGCAGCTATGTATTCAGCCTTAGCTGTAGAAATTGACACAGATTGTTGTTTCTTGCAATACCAAGAAATTGGCAGCTACCTGAGGTGCTTTTCCTATCCACTCTGCATCCAGCATAATAAGCATCAGAATAACCAACCAGATTGAACCCTGTGTCCTTAGGATACCATAGTCCCAAGTTTGGAGTGCCCTTCAGATATCTAAAGATCCTTTTTATAGCAATCAAATGTGATTCTTTTGGATTTGATTGAAACCTTGCACACAAGCATGTAGCAAACATGATGTCTGGCCTACTTGCAGTGAGATAGAGCAGAGAACCAACCATGCCTCTGTAGACTGAGATGTCTACCTTCTTGCCTTTAGCATCTTCATCCAATTTAGTGGCAGTGGCCATGGGTGTCTTTGCAGGTGAGCAATCTTCCAAGTCAAACTTCTTCAATAAATCCTTGATATACTTGGTCTGACTGATAAAGATACCATCCTTCCTTTGACTGACTTGCAACCCAAGAAAGAATGTCAACTCTCCCATCATACTCATCTCATATCTGCTCTGCATGAGTTTAGAAAATTTCTCACACAACTTCTCATTTGTAGAACCAAAAATGATATCATCCACATAGATCTGAACTAAGATAAGATCATCACCATGCTTCTTGTAAAACAATGTCTTGTCCAGTGTGCCTCTTGTGAATTGATTCTCAAGAAGAAATTGTGATAAAGTTTTACCATGCTCTTGGAGCCTGCTTAAGTCCATACAATGCCTTAAGCAATCTGTAGACAAATTCTGGGAAGTGTGGATCCTCAAAACCAGGTGGTTGTTGCACATAAACTTCTTCTTCCAACTCTCCATTCAGAAATGCACTCTTGACATCCATTTGATATACTTTAAAGTTTGAATGAGCAGCAAATGCCAGGAATATTCTGATGGCTTCCAATCTAGCAACAGGAGCAAATGTCTCATCATAATCAATGCCTTCCTGTTGAGAGTATCCTTTTGCAACCAACCTTGCTTTGTTCCTTATAATTACACCATCTTCATCCATCTTATTCTTTAGAACCCATTTTGTTCCAACAATGGTTCTGTTCTTTGGTGCAGGCACAAGTTCCCATACTTTGTTCCTTTCAAATTGATTCAGCTCCTCTTGCATGGCAATAATCCAATCTGGATCCAACAGAGCATCATCAAGTTTCTTAGGCTCAACTTGTGATAGAAAACAGCCATAGAGGCACTCATTCTGAGTTGCTCTCCTAGTCCTTACTCCTGCATTAGGATCTCCAATGATTTGCTCTGCAGTGTGTGATCTATCCCATTTCCTTGAGTGCTCAGCCTGATTTCTCATTCTTGATGTTGCTTCATCATCCACATCATGGTCATTCTCATTTCCTCCCCCTGTGAAGTTGCCACTACTCACAGGTGTGTCTTGGATGCTTGTTCCTTCACTATTGATTGGCACAAATTCTTCTCTTGTACCATCATTCACTTGAGTTTGTTGAACTCGAGTTTCAACTTCAGTTTCAGTCTCTTCATCAGAGTCATCTAGATTATCAAACTTCAATGGATCTTTATCTTCATCATTAGCTTCTTCTAGTCCAGGTAGTTTGCTGTCATCAAATGTCACATCTGTGCTTTCCATAACTTTCTTTTGACTGATGACATAAACCTTGTATGCAATTCTTTCCATAGAGTAGCCAAGAAAAATTCCTTCAAATGCGTTTGCATCAAATTTTCCAACATATTCAGAATTATCCTTCAATACAAAGCATTTGCTTCCAAAAGTATGAACATACTTTAGAGTAGGCTTCTTTCCAATCATCAAGTTATAAGGTGTCTTTCCAGTGTTTTTGTTGATGAGGGTTCTGTTCTGGATATAGCATGCAGTGCTCACAGCCTCAGCCCAAAAACATGTAGGCATTTTTGCATCAAGTAACATTGTTCTAGCAGCCTCAATTAGAGTTCTATTCTTCCTCTCAACAACTCCATTTTGTTGTGGAGTTCTTGGAGCTGAGAATTGCTGAGAAATGCCATTCTCTTTACAGAATGCTTCAAGTTTGACATTTCTGAACTCTGTTCCATTATCACTTCTCAGTGCAATCACACTTACATAGTTGGCCTTTGTTTCCTTGTCAACTTTCTTTATATGCTCAATGATTACTTGTGGAGCCTCATCTTTTGATGCCAGAAATTCCACCCATGTATACCTTGAAAAATCATCAACCATCACCAAGGCATACTTCTTTCTTCCTAGTGACATAATATTGACAGGCCCAAACAAATCCATATGAATGAGTTGTAGGGGCTTGGTTATAGATGTCACTGTCTTTGTCTTGTGGCTTGATCTTTTCATCTTTCCTTTTTGACAAGCCTCACACACTCCTTCTTGACAGAATTCAAGTATGGGCATGCCTCTCACTAACTTTCTTTTGACTAGAGAGTTAATGGCTTTGAAGTTCAGGTGTGATAGTTTCTTGTGCCACAGCCAACAATCTTCATTTGATGCTTTTGAGTAAAAGCTACAAATTTTATCCTTGTTTGCAGAATCTGTTAGGTCGAATACACAATATGTAATCAAGTACTGTATGAGTAACTTAACAAGAACACACTTTTTAACACTTAAAAACTGTTTGGAATTAACAATTCCTCTCTCAGTGATGTAAAATATCACAGAGAGCTGCTTAGGTTACAATCAATGAATTTCTCAATGTTCGATTACCCTTCTAGGGTTAACCTAACTGTATTTATAAAACATACAGCTTCGTACAATCAGTAATTGATTCTCCTATAATTAAGCTATTCAATTGATATCAATCACGATTGCTACACGTCTTCTAAGTCAACTCAATCTCTTTGACAGCTATTCAATCTTCAAAGATATTGCTTCCATATTTATCTTCTTCAAACACTGTTGACTCTCAGACGCTTCCACTACAGAGTTTAACAACCTCTGTTGTACTTCCAGTCAGTGTTTAACTAAACTCTGACTGCTTCCAGCTAAACTCTGTTTTGTTACTTTAGCTTCCAAACACTGTTCTCATCAATCATTTCTAACAATCTCCCCCAACTTGTTCATTAGCAAGAATGCACAAGTTTACAGTAAATGATGATGTCAAAACAAATACACAGTCTACAGTGTTTAATATACAAATAGAGTTTAAACTATTACTCAACAAACTTACAACTTTCGTCTACCTAACTTCCTCAAGATCTGGAGTTGTTCTGAGATAATCAATCAACAATCTTCTCTCAGCATTTTCAAGTTCAATCTGCATAGCTTCCTTGATCTCTCTTAAATCTGGATCATTCTCATCAGTTTGAAAGATAGCAGCTCTGAGATCGTAGATTTTGTTTCTTCTCATTTCATTTCCCAATCTGATATATTTCACTTCTTCAGACTTCACATTAAAATCCAGAACTGTAATTCCAAGATCTGTCTTCAACTTTGTAGTCCCCTTTTCCATTTCTATCAGATTGCCATTCCAATCTCTGTACTTAGGAACATACTTTTCAGCAGACTTTGATCCTGTAACAATTTTAGCTTTCTGCATATATCCCCTTATAGAATTAGCAATAAGCTGTGTTTGACGATTTCTGACTCTGAATATATGCAGAACATACTGAAGTTCTTCAAATAACTTTAACTTGATTGCTTCTTCATTCACTCTAAACACTGATCCATCTGTCATAAAGTATAACAGCAAGTGAATATCTAAGCTCCTTTGATGAACTAGTTGAACTGATTCCAACTTATCTAGATTTTATTGAGTAATACCAGAACCAAGAGAAACAAGTGCAGAAGGATCTCTTGGACTGTTACTAAATCTCAAATCTCTTTTTGAACCTAATCCAGAAGTATTTCTCCCTGGTGGCTTTCCTGAACAAGCAACATTGTGTTGATAATCACCAGTTACTCCTGTTTGTTCCTGAACTGGAATCTTCGGCCTAGAAAACCCAGGTAAAGGTTTACTTTGTGTCTGTACAACTTGTGTGGCAACAGAGGTTGTAACAATCATTTTGCCTTTGTTCTCCTCATTCATTATCCCTTTTAACTTCAATTTAGCATCAAGAGAAGACTTTCTTATCAACTTTTCTTTATCTTCTTCTTCTTCTTCTTCTTGAATGCCGGATAGCTTCTCTTTGATTTCAATGCCTTTAAGAACAGGCTTTGCAGCTTTAACAACTTTCTCCCTCTTCTTCAACTTAACAGATTTTAAAGCTTTTAGATGTTTTTCTTGCAGACTCTTTTCTTCAGCTTTAGCATCTTCTAGAGTAACTCTTTCTGCATTTTCTTCCAAGAAAAGCTTAACAGCTAACTCCTCATCAGTCTTTGGATTAGATGTTAATTCCAAACTCTTGGTTTTTGAAGTACCTTGAGTTTCAGTGTTTATTCCAACAGACTGTGACTTAAGAGATTTGCCAGATCTCAGAGTTAGTGACTCAGAGTTTAAAGCCATACCCTTGTCATTTGCTCCTCCATCTCCAGCATCATCCTTTTTTATCAGAGTTTGAGAAATTTTGCATTTTGACTTAGCAACTCTCTCCCCCTTTTTGACATCATCAGGAATGAGTATAGATGTAATAAGCTCCAAAGAGTTAGCAATTGAATCAACTTTATCAAACAAGACAGCCTGATTCTCTTCAACCTTTCCTAACCTGGCAAAGAGAGTATCTTGGACTTTAGAAAGCTGTGCAGCTTTGATTTTTGACTCTCTTTCCATTTTCATTTCTCTAGTCTGTATCTCAGTTTTCAAAGAAGCAATTTGTTGTTTTGTGTCAGCAAAATTTCCATCCAGAGTTTTGACTTGTACCACAGTTGCCTTTAAGCATGATAAAATCTCTGGATTTGAAATTTGACTAGCAGTCTGCTTAATGAAATTAGCTGCTCTCCCTTTTGGAAAAATACAGTCTTCTTTATACCAGTTAGCAGCAGATTTAGCAAGATGCTCTTCTTCAATTGCATGAGATGGACAAGGCTGATCAAAAGATGTATGTTTGTTATCAGTCTGTGCTGGTGCACTTAGAAAAGAATCAGAGTTTGCACTGTTTTCAGCTTCATCTTCAACACTTGCATCATCAGCTTGAGCATCTTGTAAAGAACCACTGTGCTGATCTTTGTCAGCCACAGTTTCTGCAACAACTTCTTCAATTTTTTCAATATTATCCTCATGTTGCACAGGCTCTGCAATAGAGTGTGTATTTGTAGCTTCAACTGGCATAGATTGAGAGTTATCCTTAGTTGCTTGATCAACCTCATCACCTTTGTCAGGAACTTGATAAGCATCAGATATCAGCTCTGTGTGTGATGCTGCAGCTTCAGGAAGAATAACTGCAGGCAGATCAGCTACACCAGGAGCTTCAGTGTGAACAACAGGTGAGATAGGATCAAGAATTGGTTGAAATGAGTCAAGAATATCATTCATTGGTGAAAAACCATCTCTGTGATCCTCTTCTGCAGGCATGTTAACATCTGCAGGCATAGCATTTACAATCACAGCATCCTCTGTAGGTATTTCAACCTCTGCAGGTATTTCATTTACTGCAACCTCAACAGTAGGTGTTTGCTGTGAAACCACCTCTGGAGCTTCAAGAACTTGCTCATTATCAGATTCTGAAAGAATTAATCTTCTTCTTTTGGCTTGAGGCACTGCAGTCACCTCTTCTTCTTCACTAGAGCTCTCCTTAGCTGGTGAAAGTGAAGGTCTGTTTGCCTTTTGTTTCTTTCTTCTGGTATAAACAGCTCCAGGTAATGTCTGTTTAGCCTTTGAGTGTTTAGTGTTTTGTGCAGTGTGTATTTTTCATTTTGGTTTGGATTTGGGTTGATCAGTAGGTACTGGCTCAGAGTTTATGGATTCAGAGTTTATTGGTGGAGAGTTTATGTGTTCAGGTTGTGGTGGATGAGTGGGTGTTGGCTCAGGTGTTGGTATAGGATAAGAATGTATGATGTCTAATGGTTCAGGCATTTGTTGTGGTGATTGTGTAGATAGAGAATCTTGAGGTTGGTTGACATAGTTTTGTAAGGCTAGTGGCATAAACATATCAGGTATTTGCTGTTTAGTAACATCTTTATTTGTCAAATCAGAAAACATCCGTTTAGCAACTTGAAAAGGCTGAATGACATCAGCTTCAGTAATTGTAAGATTAGGCACACAAGCATTGAATAGCATTTGACAAAATCGAGAAAAATAAACAGATGTAAGCTCAGACAAACGCTCTCCCAAATTCATTAGAACTAGTCTACCAAAATCAAAGTTACCTCCATACAGTAGAGCATGACCAATTTGGAGAGTGTCAAGATGAAGTGCATCCCAATTTGTTGTCTTCTTTCCAAAAGCCCTTGTAATGCAATCGAAAAAGAAACTCCATTCCTTTCGCAAAAGTGGCCTTCTAAGAGATCCCAGCTTATTCAAATTTCCTGAACAACCAATTTGCTGCAACATTGTCCGCAAGCGGTCGTGACCAACAACACTGTAAGAAGTGTGAGTCTCAAAATCCAGAGCATCCCTAACCGTAGTTGGAGTAATGATATACTCTGATTCATCATGAGTGAAAGTAATTGTTGGAGTGCCAGACTCTTCTCCATCATCATACACAGAGTTTGTCCAAAAAGTAGCAATTTGTGAAGCAGAGAGTGTTGAAGGTGCGGTTAAAGCCTTCCCTATTTCGGAATCTTTCAAGAAATTTTGAAACAAATGAAACGCCTCTGGAGCATTTTCATTCTCCAGTGGAGCTGCATAATTGCTAGGAAGAAAAACTAACCCTGCTGCATCAAATGCTTTAGTTGCCATTAGTAAGATATGATACGAAAATATTCAGAGAAAAGATGTGTATGATAAGTGTTTATCAATATGTGAAAGAGAGTGAACAAGAGTTTTGAAAGTGATTGAGTATGCAAGTAACTGTGAGTGGGTGAATATGAATCGATGTGAAGTGAGAGAACAAAAGCGATTAGAGTAAAAAAAACTCAATCGTTTATGTATTGTAAGCACGCAACTGATTTTAGAGTAATGTGAGAGTGGGACACAATAATGGGACACGTGTCAAACAACCAATGGATCACTTAATAATTACCGCTGTCATTCCTATAATCACGACACTATGACATATTTGCACTAATTAACAGTTGTCAACTACCCCAATTACTCCAAAATAGTCAAATTATCTCAATGAAACTTTACCTTAGAGTACTTAACACAGCTCAACAGTGTTTGTCAATTTTCCAACTTTATCACTAAAACCCTTTCAAAAATTGCACAGTTGTGAATATGAATGTGTGTGAAGCAGAGTTTAACAAAATCAATCTTTAGAGCATCTAATATTTCATAAAATCCATAACAAAAATCAATAAACACTGAATGCACAAACTCTCATAGTAAACACTGATTGTTTGATGAATGCTAAACTCTGTAGTTACTGTAATACAGAGATCTGAATTACTTCTATTCCCTTTGATGTTCATGATTATTCAAGTAAGCACACAGTCTTTGAAGACAAAAAAAATCAAGAGATAGAAATCAGAGCATCATTCAGTGAGTAACAGTCATGAACTTGATAAACTCACAAACTCTCAAAGCACACAAGTGTTTAGGTGAAGTGTTTACACTCACATTCAATCAGTAAAAACAGATACTACCATATGCTTGAATGTCCACCAATTCTCCACTACTTTGAGTACATATATGCATAAATCAAAAGGACTTTATTCAGGGTTGTAATGTAGTAAGATCAAACAGATGAGAAGAGATGTTTTAATTATGAGTGAATTTCAAGCTGAACATTTTAATAGACCAAAGTGTTCAGTCACACTGTTAGTACATATTTGTACAAGATGATCAGTATATATGCCCTTTTTTTTTTATTAACATATATACTGAGGAAACTTTTCTTTTCTTGAGAAACACTCATCTGCTTGCATTTGATTTTTCAAAAGAATATAACTGCTCTTAATACTACAGAGTTAAAGAAAAATGAGCAGTTAATTAGGCTCAAAGGGATTTACTAAGAGTGGAATTTATGAACAGTGTTTGAACAGTGTTCAAAAGAATTTTGAACAGTGTTTGAAGAAATGGTAAATCCTATTGCCTTTATCATTTTCATGCACACACATATCATGTAGTCTTCAAAATGGTTTAATACAAGTTCTAGAGAAACATACTTCCTGATGAACATCACACAACAATAAAAACTGATTGATAGAGAATGTATCAATCACTGATTTGGCTCAAAATCTCACAGGGTGCAGACATGAATCTGAACTCACCAAACTAATCAATGACACATCTCATGTTTTATAGTTTTTACAAGTACAAACAAGGAATCATCAAGAACCATGAATTATCTTTGGGAACAGAATGTCACTTATCAGAGTTTAGAGTTCATCAATATCAGAAATTATTTATGAGAGGCAATGCACACAATATTCATAAACTCAGAGTTTAGGACTGAATAAACTAAGAGATGCTATAAATATGAAACAGTATCATGCTGTGTTGATTTACTGCACAAAATCTGATTAGATTACAGTGACTCAGAAAGAATCATGATTTAATTACTGAGAATCATGCTTCATACATTTTTCTTCATTGGTGTTTTCATTCAGACAATAATCAATTCTGAATTCACAGAGTGTATCCAACATGTTAACAGTGTTTAGCAGACAGACATGCTGACAGAGTTTAACAAAGTTTAAACATAAGCATGCATAATAGAGTTTAATACTAAGGTTCACATAGCACTTAACAATTTGCAGAAACATGAGCAATATATTTTAAAAGTAAGATCTTGAGTCTAACCAACATCTCTAGTCAAAACTAGAGACCATTCCTAGTTCATTGACCAGTCTTGTAAATGTAGCTTCACTCAATGGCTTGGTGAAGACATCTGCAAGTTGTTGTTCTGTAGACACAAAGTGAAGCTCAATGTTTCCTTCCTCTACATGCTCTCTGATAAAGTGATACCTTATGCTGATGTGCTTTGTCATGGAGTGTTGTACTGGATTACCTGTCATTGCAATAGCACTTTGATTATCACAGAAAATAGGTATCTTGGTATACCTCAATCCATAATCCAGCAATTGATTTTTCATCCATAGAATCTGTGCACAGCAACTACCAGCAGCAATATACTCTGCTTCAGCTGTAGATGTAGATATTGATTTCTGTTTCTTGCTGTACCAGGAAACAAGTCTATCACCTAGAAATTGACAACTTCCACTGGTGCTTTTTCTGTCAATCTTACATCCTGCAAAGTCTGCATCAGAGTAGCCAAGAAGCTTAAAGTCTGATTCTCTGGGATACCACAGCCCTAAAGTTATAGTGCCCTTGAGATACTTAAAAATCCTCTTTACTGCTGTTAAATGTGGTTCCCTTGGATCTGCCTGAAACCTTGCACACAAACAAGTGGCATACATGATATCAGGTCTACTAGCTGTTAAATAAAGTAGAGAACCAATCATTCCTCTGTAACTTGTCATATCCACTGATGACCCTGCATCTTTGTCCAATTTTGTTGCAGTTGCCATGGGAGTTGTTGCAGATGAACAGTCAAGCATGCCAAATTTCTTGAGAAGATTTCTGGTATATTTTGCTTGATTTATAAAAATTCCATCATCTGTTTGCTTCACCTGTAGGCCTAGAAAATAGCTTAGCTCTCCCATCATACTCATTTGATATCTTGACTGCATTAGCTTGGCAAACCTCTTACAGAGTTTATCATTAGTAGATCCAAAAATGATGTCATCAACATATATCTGAACTAAGAGCAAGTCACTACCAGATTGAAAGTAAAATAGAGTTTTGTCAATAGTACCTCTGTGAAACCCACTTTCTAGTAGAAATTTAGCAAGAGTTTCATACCATGCCCTTGGTGCCTGCTTAAGTCCATAGAGTGCCTTGTCTAACCTGTAGACATGGTCTGGATATTTTGGATCTACAAAACCTGGTGGTTGTTCCACAAACACTTCTTCTTCAAGTTTTCCATTTAGAAATGCACTTTTCACATCCATCTGAAACACTTTGAATTTCTTATGAGAGGCATATGCTAGAAAAATTTTGATTGCCTCCAATCTTGCAACTGGAGCAAATGTTTCATCATAGTCTATTCCTTCCTGCTGTGAATAGCCTTTTGCAACCAGTCTTGCTTTGTTCCTTGTGATAACACCCTCACTGTCAGTTTTATTTCTGAAAACCCATTTAGTACCAACAATGGATCTGTTCTTGGGCCTTGGTACAAGAGTCCACACTTCATTTCTTTCAAATTCATTTAGCTCTTCTTGCATTGATGTTATCCAGTCAGCATCTTTAAGAGCTTCTTCTACTTTCTTTGGCTCAGATTGTGACAAGAATGCATGAAACAGACATTCATTTGTTGTTGCACTTCTTGTCCTTACTTTTGCATCTGGATCACCAATAATCAAATCAGGTGTATGTGACTTAGTCCATTTTCTTGCAGAAGGCAAATTACTTCTGTCATCATGTGATCCTCCCCCTTGATCCATGCTCTCCTGATTTTCTTGGTGCCTTTCTTCATTTTCTGATGCTCCCCCTGAATGTGACTGCTCAGAATTATCAACAGAGTTTGAATCAACAGAGTTTGATTCAGACTTATCAATTGAGTCATTATCAGTATTTGAATTATCACTTTGATGTGATTCTTCATGCTCCCCCTCAACTGGTTCTTCCCTTGCTTCTGATTGAAGAGTCTCTTCAGTATTTACCAGTAGAGGTTCAGAGTTTAGCTCAACAGAGTTAAACAGATCAGTCTGATCAGAGTTTACTTTTTCAGAGAATAAATCTTCATTTTCAAAGTGCAGTTGATCATGTTCATTGATATCTTCAAGTCCAGTTATTTTCTTGTCATCAAATGACACATGAATTGATTCCATGATCACTCTGGTTCTCAGATTATAAACTCTGAATGCCTTAGTTGACAGTGGATAGCCAACAAAAATTCCTTCATCTGCCTTTAGATCAAATTTGGTCAACTGCTCAGGATGAGTCTTCAATACAAAGCACTTGCATCCAAAAATATGAAAATATTTTAGATTTGGCTTCTTCTTTTTCACCATTTCATATGGAGTTCTACCATGCTTGTTGATCAGTGTTGCATTTTGAGTAAAACAAGTAGTTTGAACTGCTTCTGCCCAGAAATATGTTGGCAGCTTTGCTTCATCTAGCATGGTTCTTGCAGCTTCTATCAAGGTTCTGTTCTTCCTCTCCACTGCGCCATTTTGTTGTGGAGTGCCAGGTGCAGAAAACTCTTGTTTGATTCCTTTACTCTTGCAAAATTCTTCCATTGATGAATTCCTGAATTCAGTTCCATTGTCACTTCTGATAATCTTCACTTGATTCTCTGACCCTTTGTCCAGTTGTATTATATGTTCTGTCAGTGTTAATGCAGTTTCATCCTTCTTTGCAAGAAAATATACCCATGTGTATCTGGTATATTCATCAACAATGACTAGAGCATATTTCTTCTTTCCAAGAGACATAACATTCACTGGTCCAAAAAGATCAACATGTAGGAGATGATAAGGATCAACAATTGAAGACTCAGATTTGCTTTTGAAGGAGGCTTTTCTCTGTTTGGCCTTTTGACAAGAATCACACAGGCCTTCTACATTCAACAATGACTTTGGTAGACCTCTTACAAGATCATTCTTTATTAGCTCATTGATGTTGTTCATATTCAAATGAGAGAGTTTCTTGTGCCACTTCCAACTCTCTTCACTGGACATTCTTGTTGACAGACACACTGCTTTGCTATCAGTGTTTGTTGACAATTTTACTTCATAGATGTTATTGTGTCTGTTCCCAACTAGAGCAACTTTCCCTGTAGATTTACTGATGACTTGACAATATTCAGGCTGAAAATCTACATGATATCCTCTGTCACAGATTTGACTCACAGATAGCAGATCATGCTTGAGTCCTGGAACCAGAGCTACATTTGTGATGATGACACTCCCAAGATTAATATTGCCATATCCCAGAGTATGTCCTATGTTGCCATCTCCATAGGAAACTTTTGGGCCAGCCTTCTCCACATACTCTGAAAGCAGGGCTTTATTTCCAGTCATGTGTCCTGAACAACCACTGTCCATGACTAGGGTACTGACCCTGGTGCCCTGCAATCACAAACAATCACTGATTGTTAGTTTTAAGGATCCAGACTTGCTTGGATCCTTTGGCTTTCTTGATTCTGTTAGCTTTTGCAGCGGAATTTACATTATCAGAGTTTAAGTTAACTTTTTCAGAGTTTACATTTGCAGAGTTTACTTTAACCCATTTCAAATTTGGCTTGGGTTCATAGTAATTATAGTAAATAGCATGATAATCTCTGCAAGTGTAAATAGAATGCCACGTACTTCCACAGTGTTTACATAAAGTCTGTGGTCTTGTTCTCACATAATCATTCTTTACTGTAGTTTTAGAGGGCAAAGAATTAATGTTCTTATTCTTACTGCAGAAACTAGCAAGATGATTAGTGCTACCACAATTAAAGCATGTTTTTCTAGGAGCTAATGTAGCAAGCATTGGCTTAATTCCTGATGTTATGCCTACCTTTCCATTTTTGTTTTTCCTAGGCATTCTCTGTTTGTTGACAGATTTTATCTCTTTAAGCTTATGCTTGAGTTGTTTATCTGTCATTAAACCAATGTTAACCTCTTTAACAAAAGTATTAGCATATGATTCTTTAACAGCCTTTTTCTCAGCTTCAGTCTTAAGTCCTCATGTTCCCATAACATTACCTTCAGATGAACGATGTGGTCTTACTTTTACCAAATTTTCAAATCTAAGTTCATCTCCTTCAGAGTAACCTAGACCTACTGTATCTGACTGAAACACTTCTTGAGTGTCTTTACCAGAGTGTGTCCAAGTTTTAATAATGTGTTTAGTATCCTCCAATTCAGATTCTAGTTGCTTATACTTACCTAGCAACTCCTGTTCTATAAACACAGCATCATCTCTTTCTTTCTGAACTTTATTCATGTTTTCAAGCTGTTCCTCAACAATTTTGTTTCTATCTTTGAGTTGAGAACACTCATTCTTTATCCTCTCATTTTCTAAAGTCTGATCCCTATAACTGATATGTAATGCTTTAAGATAAATTCTCAATTCAGTTATATTATCAGTATTATAAGCATAGGTAGTTGGGGGTACCTTCAGATCATCATCTTCATTCTGAGTAGTAGCCATGAGAGCATAGTTGACTTCCTCATCTGAATCTGAAGTGTCTGCCCAATCTCTGCCTTTGGTGTAGAGTGCCTTTTCAGTTTTACCCTTTTTGCACTCAGGAGCATAGTGACCCATCTCCTTACACTTGTAGCATTGAATCTCAGACTTGTCTTTCTTACCAGATTTAAAGTCCTTTCCCTCAGATTTCTTGAAATTTTTCTTGTCAGACTTTGAGTAATCCTTGGAGAATCTCTTTCCCTTCTTGAAGTTCTTGAATCATCTCCTCATCATCTTCAGAATCAGATGTCTCATCTGTGTTTGAGTCAACATCAGTGTTTGATGACTCACTCTCTGAATGTATGACTAAGGCTTTTCCTTTTGCCTTTCTCTTTGATGCTTCCTTCTTTAATGGTTTCTCCTCAACCTTAAGAGCAACAGATTTTGACTTTCTACTTGATCTTTTATTTCTCTGCTCCAATTCCAATTCATGGGTTTTGAGCAGTCCATAAATTTCATCAATCTCTGTTTCAGCAAGTTCATAGTTATCTCTTATAGTGGTTGTTTTCACATCCCACTTTTCAGGTAGAGAAAGAAGAAACTTGAGATTTGAGTCTTCTAAATCATACTCTTTGTTAACCAATGACAAATCATTTAGCAGTTTACAGAATCTGTCAAATGTTTCTGTCATGGTTTCTTCAGATTTTGCCTCAAAATGCTCATACTCCTGAGTGAGTATATTTCTTCTGTTTTTCTTGATTGTAGGAGTTCCTTGACACCTAACCTCAAGTGCATCCCATATTTCCTTTGCAGTTGTGCAATTAATCACTTTATTAGACATTACATTGTCTAAAGCACTATGAAGTAAATGCCTTACTTTTGCATCCTTTGCAATAGATGAAAGATCCTCAGCAGTTAGATCTTTCTTTTCTTTTGGAATCACCTTTGATTCCTCACCAGCAGCAGCAGCAGATAACTTTGTAGGTTTGTGAGGACCTTCATAAATTCTATCAAGATATTCTGGATCTGTAGCCTCTAGAAACATGGTCATCTTCACCTTCCAAATTGCATACTCTGATGGCCTAAGTCTTGGAACCCTGATCGTTTCATACATACTAACAGTAGTAGGTGCTTTCTCAGAACCTGATGGAGGAGGAATCTCTGCCATTGATTACTATTGTGTTTTGGATCTTTAACTGTAATAAAGTAACAGATTGGCTCTGATACCACTTGTTAGGTCGAATACACAATATGTAATCAAGTACTGTATGAGTAACTTAACAAGAACACACTTTTTAACACTTAAAAACTGTTTGGAATTAACAATTCCTCTCTCAGTGATGTAAAATATCACAGAGAGCTGCTTAGGTTACAATCAATGAATTTCTCAATGTTCGATTACCCTTCTAGGGTTAACCTAACTGTATTTATAAAACATACAGCTTCGTACAATCAGTAATTGATTCTCCTATAATTAAGCTATTCAATTGATATCAATCACGATTGCTACACGTCTTCTAAGTCAACTCAATCTCTTTGACAGCTATTCAATCTTCAAAGATATTGCTTCCATATTTATCTTCTTCAAACACTGTTGACTCTCAGACGCTTCCACTACAGAGTTTAACAACCTCTGTTGTACTTCCAGTCAGTGTTTAACTAAACTCTGACTGCTTCCAGCTAAACTCTGTTTTGTTACTTTAGCTTCCAAACACTGTTCTCATCAATCATTTCTAACAGAATCCATATTGGCTACAAACAGGCTTCCCTTCCTTACTCCAGATAGAGCAAAATCACCAGTCTTCTTGTGGGTGATCAAACATTCATCTTTGTCAAAATCCACCTTGAATCCCCTATCAGTAAACTGACCAACACTTAGCAGATTATGCTTGAGCCCCTTGACTAGTGCTACATCTTCAATGATGACATTATCAACTTTCAACTTGCCATATCCCAATGTGTTACCCATGCTGTCATCTCCAAAAGCAACCATTGGGCCAGCCTTTTCCTCATACTGTGATAGCAGGGCCATATCACCAGTCATATGATTTGAGCATCCACTGTCCAAAATCCACATGACCTTCTTTTCACTTTCTTTGCCCTGCAAACACAAAGGTATTACTTTTCCTTTGGTACCCAAACAAGTTTGGGTCCATGTGACTTAGAAACAGTTTTATCATAAACAACATGCTTGTCAACTTTCTTGGCATTAGTCTTCTTGTCACTGTTAGAAGTCTTGGAACCTGAGGTTTCAGACTTAGGTGACAGAGGTACCTTCCTAGCTTTAGGAGGACTCGAAGACTTTGACCTGGTGTAGTGTGTGTGAGAATTGTGACTGATACAACCATCAATGAATTGCCTTCTCAGATTGAAACAACTAGTCATAACATTCATATTGCATGGCATACAGTCAAATTTATCACAAAATGGTGCATCTCTATGTCTTAGAGGCACAGAACAATCATAAAAAGGTTTGGACACACTACCAACATGTTTCTTGCATGCATGAGTTAAATGATTGGTACTGAAACAGTTCTGACAAGTTTTCCTAGGGGCATTAGGCATATAAGCATAGTTGTTATCCTTGTTAATCCATAACTTGCCATTTCTGTTCTGTTTCTTCTTAGTCACTTTCTTTTCTGATTCACTCTTCCCAGCTGAAACAAACTTAACAAACTTCTTAGGTCTTGGCCTATCAACTACTGGCTCCTTGTCTTTTGACCTGACACTCTCACTCTTGGATGATGCTTGTTGTTCATTTGATTGTGCCTCATCCTCATCATTCAACATTTGTTTGATGAGTAAGGCATCCTCATCAATTTCAAATGTTGGTTCCTTAAAAATTGGATTTTCAGTCTTTTTCAAAATGTGAGGCACTCCCTCATGAACAACTGTGTCATCTTCAATGACAGCATAGCCTTTTCTCTGTTTAAGAGTGTCATAATCAAGTCCAATAGCAGCCTTGGGTTTTGCTTCAATTTTCTCACAGTAGGATTTCACTAGACCAGATGATTTCTTGAAAGTTTTTAGTTTGAATTCATTTTCAGCTAATTCATCCCTAAGAGCCTTTTCAACCTGACTAGCACACAAAACCTTATTCTGCAGATATTCAACTTCTTTCTTAAGGTTCTCTATTTGCATAGCAGTTAGCTCAAGTTCCTCATTTTTTTTGGTTAACATTTCATTTCTAGTAGACAGTTTAGCAATCTCTTCATTAGCAGCAGTCATACTAGTATGAATGTTAAACATTTCAACAGATAGTTGTTCAATCATGCATTTATACTCTGAAACAGACATATCTATAGTAGTGAGAGATGGTACCTGAGAATCAGATGGAGATGGGTCATCCTTGGAATTGGCCATCAAGGCATAATTGCAGAATTCTTGCTCCTCTCCATCACTGTCAGAATCATCCCAACACTTCCCTTCAGCTATGTAGGCCTTACCTTGTGTCTGCTTTTTCAGAAGGGCCTCATACTTAGCTTCAAGCTCAAGATAGTCTCTATCCCTCTTTTTAGGCTTTTTGCATTCACTGGCAAAATGCCCTAGGTCATTGCATCTATAACACCTTACAGATGACCTATCCACATGGCTGGTTTTAAACTTATTCTTGTTTGGTTTCACAATTGCCTTGCTTTTGTTGAATGAATGGTTTTGGGTTTTGGGTTTGAAGGGTTGATTCCTTTTGAATCTGATGTTTGGAAATTTTCTGGCCATGAAAGCATATGAAGTGTTTTCCATCCCATCTAGTTCTTCAAGAGTGTAAAACTCTTCTTCCTCCTTCTCCTCAACAGGTTCACTTACCTCAGGTTCAGTTTCTTCCTCTTCTACTACCTCCTCTATCCTTAACTGACTTGTAGATGCTTCTAGGTCTTGAATAGATTTGTTGACAATCAAGGCACATGATGTGTTTACCATTCTGCCTTGATTGGCTTGGATAGCCCTTTTCTGAAGCAACTCAAGCTCATGAGTTTTTAAAACTCCATAGAGCACATCATATGTAACTTTGTTCAAATCTCTTTCCCTTAGAGAAATGACCCTTTGCTCTAGATGGTTTGGTGAGGATAGCAGAAACTTCATGTTTAACTCATTGGTACTGTAAACCTTGTCATTCATCTGCAACTCTGTAACTAGCTTGTGAAATCTCTCAAACATCCCAGTAATGCTTTCCTTGGGCTGTGCCATGAAAGCTTCATACTGTGTGACCAATATCTGTTTCTTGTTTTCCTTAACCTCATCAGTTCCTTCACACAACACCTCAATGTGATCCCATATTTCTTTGGCAGATGTACATGATGCAATGTTTGCAAACATTGACATGTCCATAGAATCAATGATAAGCAACATGAGGTGGCTGTCAAGAGCAACCTTCTCCCTTTCTGATTCTGTCCATTTTGATGGATCCTTGGCCTCATAAGATCTTGGGATAGTTGTGGTTCCAACAGTCTTCTCTGGTATCTCTTGTTGTGGAACAAAAGGACCATTCTTGAGAATCTCAGGATACAAAGGATGAGAGGCTTTGATGAACAACATCATCTTTATCTTCTAGAGGTTAAAATTCTCTTTGTCAAACTTAGGGACCTTCACCGTTCCTGTAGTCTTTGGTGTATTCGAACTCATGATCATTTTTCTGTTTTTGAATAAACAGCCCGCTCTGATACCACTTGTTGAGTATTGAATACGATAAGAGAATACAGAGGGGGGTGAATGGATTCTCGAACTTTTCTTTTCCGAGTCTATGTAGCAAGAGTGTTTGTGTGTGCAGGATTGAAGGTGCGGATAAAGAATAACACAAAACACAATATCACTTTAATCTAATGTATTATTAGATAAAGGTTGCTACAATCTGTGAATACAAATGATAGTATTCTCAGCTTCGTTTTTCTCAGAGAGATACAGCTTAGTGTATGAAAAACTTGACTCACAAAGTTACTAAGTTATGAAGTGAGGCTGTGTCCTTATAGAACATGGATACATCCTACTTACTGCAAATAAGGTAGCTAAACAAATTACTTTCTAGTCTGTCTATCCTTTTTGAGTAAGTGTCCAAACGGTTACAGATTTGACTTTGCAAAGCCTGTTTAGATCCACTTCTTTAGCTCCTTGTCTCTTCTATATCTCTCCAAGCTTCCTTGTAGGCTTTCCAGAGCACGTTACAGATTGTGGTCCATAAAGTGCATTGGCTTGTTGCAGGTTTCTGACTTGTACAATTTCTTCAGTATTTTGTCTCCAAGAATGTATTCGAGAAGTGACTAAGTAAGTGATTCGAGAACTGGAATTGACTTGATCGATAACTCTGAGTTCTCGAACACTGTTATATTGACATATCGAACCACTTCTCGAATAGCCCTTTTCCATCAGGATTCCTTGAGTTATCGAATAGAACATTTGACTTATCGAATCATCGAGATATCGAATAGCTTTCTGAGTCCTTGAGATATCGAATGGAACTTTGACTTATTGACTCCTTGAGAACTCGAATACTACTTTGACTTGTTGACTTCCTGAGTTCTCGAATAGAGTACATAGACATATCGAATCTCTGAGATATCGAATGAGATATCGAACAGTATATACAGAGATATCGAATAGTGTCTTGAGATATCGAATCCCTGACTTCTCGAATGCTGGACTTCTCGAATAGACAAATATACTTCTCAAATTGGTACTTAGGCAAATTCTTCTTTTCTTCAAATCCCAACTGTGATTATTTGACAGTCTTTAACTCCTTGCTTGAGGCATGAACCTTGGAACTTCTTTCAAGCATTATTCTAGACTCTATAAGTACTGTTACACAACTAGGATTTGATGCCTACTACAAGTACAATACAAATAGAAACTCTACAACTAGAGGTTCCCTCAGTTAAGAGGTCATGTAAGTAATGCAAAGCATTACAAACAATTAGTGTAATAACCCTAACTTCAGTAATGCTACAGTGGTCACATGAATAGTAAATTTTGAGGATTTAGTGAAATGGTATATAAGTACTCCATAATGGAAACGGAAAATGAGTAAACAGAAACCATATCAGTGTTGTACATTGAAAATAAGTGACTCGAAATGACGATAGATTCCAGAAATTCCTGAACATGGATTTTTAAGATTTCGATTTCGAGTAAGCTTCTATTGGACATTAAGGAGTATGGAAACCTTATAAGAATTATATATTGAGGAATTAGTGAATTTAGGTTAAACCAAAGGATTATTAAGTTAAGAGAATGCCAAGGGAAATTGGATTTGTAAATGGTTTCAAAACCACTGAGATAATGAGGTACATTCGAAACGAACCACAATTAGACGAATATGGAGATTAAGCAACCAAGATTTATAATATAACAAGGATATATACCACATTATTATCACCAAGAGTGTTAGCAAATTACTTAAGAAAATCAAGAAAAAGAGAATTATGATATCACCAAAATGACATCACATTCCACTAACACTAGTTAAGGGTAGATTAGTATTTTCACATGGTTTTAACCACAAAATATCTTACTAAGCTTCCAAGACAAGAAAACACAAAACTCTCTTCCCCTTCTTGTTTCTTATATTCGGCCAAACAAGAAAAAAATAAGAAAAAAAAATAAAAATCCTAGCAAACATCAACTAAAAATCAAGAGGAAAATCATGGATGCTCTTGGAGGATAGAAAGAGAGATTCACAAAGTTTCATAGCCATCCATCATCATTTAGTAAGGTAAATAAATTCTTAAAGATGATGATGAATAGTGAATGAATAGTGTTCTATAAGTTTTAACTTTGTTTTAATGATTTATTTAGTTAATACAAGCCATACTAAGGTTGTTCAAGGTGTGCCCAAGGATTATTAAGGATATTAAAAGCTTCAAGGAGGTATAACTATGCTTGCTTCTTTGTATTTATGGTGGAAATTTAATTGGTTAGTAGTAAGTGATGTTAATGTAATGTTTATGATGAATATGTGTTCTAAATGGTTTGGATTGATATGGGTTTTGTGTTGTAAACTTGGAACCATGGCTGGAATGTAGTCCACATGGTGTAGGGTTTGGATTGAGTGTGGAATGATGGTTTTGGAGTGGTGAAATTTCGGAAAGTATGAAATTACAGCAGTTATAATGTCCGATTTTCGTTAGAACGAAATCTGCCCTGTTTTGTGACCCCTGCATTCGTACGGTACCTCACTGCCTAGGTTACAAATTGACCATGAAATGATAGAGCTTGGTTCATAGATCGTTTCGATATAAGGTGCGTTAAAATCTGATGAACGGTTTAGGAGAAAAGTCAGTTTTAGTGAAAGGTGTTCGAAAACCGAGAAACCGTAATTGTATCAACTTTGAGGCTATGATCAACCTACTTAGACATTTTTAAAAATTATGAAACTTTGGGATAATATGTTAGGGTAGTCAAAGAGACATTACCAGTTGACCTTGTAGTAAAAGTCGAAATCTATAATTTATGGGGATTTTTACAGTTAAGTGTGGTCGTTAGGGGAAATGGTGAAAAACCACTGAAACTTCGATTGAGCTTGTAAATGGTTAAGTCCTTAAACCTTTGGGGTAATAATAATACGTTAAACATATGTTGAAGTGTAAAGGGTTTTGTTATACAAGAGGGTAGTGAGTAAGAGATGTGGTATTCTAATGACGGTCCTTTTGTGTTTATAGAAATTCCGGAGGAGGGACCAGCCATACTGTCAGGATACAGAAACCGAGGCAAGATCCTTCTATTCCTACTTTAAAAATTAATTATCTTCGGAATAATAATGATATCATGGAATATTTATGTATATGTGATGCTTTTGTTGCTATATTGCAAAGAATATATTATCTTGATTGTGGGAAGTTAAAGAGAGATGGATATGTTTTCTGAAATATGAATATAGAGATGATACGAATGGAGCGAATATGCTCTAGGGTAAAAGAGATATAAAAGAGAATGGTATCAGTTGTTATCTAGGGTTATATGGTTTATAATGCTATATTATAAACATTCTTTTTAGTGTATGTTATATATATATATATATTTTATAGAAATAATGTGCGAGAATGGAAGTGATATACGGGAATGGAAATGTGAAATGGTGTTGATAAATTGAATAATGATCTTATAAAAAGGGGGATTAGCAACAAACTTGCATAAGAGGCTGTGTCAGGGCTGTGTGCGACATAGTCTAGCATTCATGATTCGGCACGAAGATGCCAAGGGAGGATGTTAGCAGGTGGCCTTCCTCCGGGAGGATGTTAGCAGGTGGCCTTCCTCCAGGGATGATGTTAGCAGGTGGCCTTCATTCCTTCTACCGGTAGTAAAAATGGACGGGTACGGAGGACGACTGATCATCGTTCCTCACGTATTCGGCAACAGTGGAAACCCCCACAATTATTGAATAAAGAATAAACGATAAAGTCAGATTGGTATACTAAAAAGGTAAAATGATATGAGACGATGGAGTTATTGTTATAGACGAAGAGAAACTGATTTTATATTAATTTATAAAAATTGTTACATAAGAAGGAAATGAGAAGATGATAGTAAGAGATTTAAGTAAATATTCATATTATCCTGAAATATATCACTGAAAGGGTATATTGATTGTTATATTATTTAAGAAGAGAAACTGATACTGTATTATCCTAAATTTCTTTCTTCTAGTAGTAAGTGGATGATGTATTATTAAATAAGAATTACATTCTTCCTTAAAGTTTATAATTGGTTACCGCTTACATATGTATATACATGTATACTTGGTTACATTTTAAATTCTAGTTTACAATATTATCTTGCTGAGCTATTATAGCTCACTCTTGCTACTTATCTATATACAATTAGGTATGCCAATACTACGCAGAACGCCCCGCAAGAGGGTAAGGGAAAGGCGACCTTCTGAGAGCTCGTTAGCATCGATTCCAGAGGTAGAGATGAGACAGATGGGTTCCAAGGGCTTATGTATAATTAAGTATGAAGGCATGTAATAAACTTTTGGTTGTTGAAACGCTTCATGTCGAAGTGTCATTCAACAATGTACTTAAGTATGATCCTGGTTTGTAATAACTCTTTTAACTTTCAACTCTAAACTTTTGTTATGGTAAATATTGTTCTCTGAGCATATGACTGGTGTGTGTGTGTATTAGTGTGGGGTCAACTGTTTAAGCATTAAAAATTATAAAAAAAAAAAAGACCCAAGTGATATTGATATTGGATGGAAATTGGTCCGTGATGGCCCAGATTTATGACCCCGGATTTGGGGCTGTCACAATTAGGCTTGTTATTAGATGTATACAGGCATGCCTCTGTGACTAACAGTAGTTTCGTACTTTAGATATTTTATTTATATTTTTGCATTAACTAAGAATCCTCGTTAGGCTTATATGTCTTATAAGTGGGTACTTATTTTAACAAATATCAGAATGGGTAAAAATCGAATCCAAATAACAAAAAATACACTTACTACTTGAATATCTCATCGTGCTTATTCGTAAAACTCATTTAGTGTGCCGTATTAGCGCTGATACTTCACACGAAATCCCGTATCAATGTTGATACTCTTACTGGCCCTACCTGGGATACTAAAATTTAAATCTAATATGGTACACCAAACATCGTATCTCGTTGTTACTTCACACAATACGTCGTATCAGCAACTGATACGACATACTAAATATCGTATCCTTGTGTTGCTTAACACAAAATGTTGTATCTCAGTGATAAATAGGGGACCTATGCCCGCGCTACGCGTGCTAAGACCATCAATACGTTTATAATATATGTACATATACATTAATGAATTGCTCCACAAAAATCGTTAATTGCAAAACGTCATTCAACAATATTTATTGGTCAATAGTTACTATTTAAAAAATAGTAAAATTATTTAACATATAAATCCAAAATATTCAACAATGGAATGTAGGAAAAAAAACAATATCAATATTTAATTGTTTATAATAAACTTGGCTTGTTTATAACATCTCCCGTTGAAAATCTCACAAATATCCTTGATCACGAAGCCTGAGTATAAGAAAAAAATATTATTTTCAAGAGTAACAGATAAGTAAGATTTTTTTAAAAAAATTAAGGTTGTTAAAATCTTACTTTTGCCTTGTCTGATTCACATCTTCATAGTCAATGTTGATGAAGACTCTTGATGATACATAAGAGCTAATTTGCATCTTAGCTATATTGTAGAAACACTATTACTTAACCAAAGATCCAAACATATTATCAATATTACAATTTCTCATTACTAACTTTCAAAAAATATATGTTACCTTTAAAAATACGTACTCTCATAGTTGTTAACACAACAATTGGCAAAACATCAAAATTGGCATTAAAAATCGGTTCCAGATTTGCAATAATTTCATCCCACAATGTGACCTTAACCGATTTGCTAGATATAACATCATAAGGAAATTCAAAGGCAACAACTGTTAAAAAAAAGTGCATAAAAACTATTAGAAATCTAAATTTTTAAGATGGCTAACCTTCCGTCGTAAAGCTGAAATTGAACAAAATGTTTTACACCAACTGCCGTGTTTATGAATTTAACAGGTTCCATATTCTCAACAGCTCCAACAATATCTATATTGTATAAAAGTTTATATTAGTATAATATTATATTACGTTCTACCTAGTTTTGACAATACCCTAAAAATATTATAATTTGAAATTACCTAATCCATAGAGAGGTGCTTCATAGCATACAGACTTGGCATATCATATATATCAGTCAAACTAACAATTTCAAATTTGTGACTTGGTATTGTGGTATCCTCTAGAAGAATAGGTGTTACCGTGGTAAGGTTTGATAAAAGTATGGACTTGTCCGAAGAAACTGGCCTAAGTCTTCCATTTGAATTTCTAATTATCATATTCCTCAATTCATACACATTCCCTTCAAATATCATGTTAGCCAAAAAAATTCCCAATTTTCCGCGCTAACAAAAGCATGAACATGATAATTCTATATACAAAGAGGAGAAATTGTTAAAACTTGTTGGTTGTGACAACACTATACTTAGTCATTAAGAATATAATTTGGTATAATGTAAACATACCTTAGCATCAAGTAAAATGAAATTGAAACCCATAAAACTTTCATTATTGCCAATGGAAGGCCACATGCGAGTGACACGAACTCTTACCATCCAATCCGTCCTTGTTTCATCAAGCAATTCTAATTTCTGAAACATGTCTAAAACATAACATATGTAAATTAACAACGTAAGCAAATGAGTATATATGTTGTTACTATTATGATTTAAATGGATTTTAATGATGTTTGGCTGTAACTATTTAAAGAATTGTTAAATTGAAATCTAAACTTTCGTTTGGAGAAAGGACTGTAGCAGAAGCGATATTACATAAACACATGTTTCTCAATTTATATACATGATTGTCAATTAGTTGCCTTACAATATGTTTTAGAAAAAATTACTCCATAATTTGATGGAAAATCTTTTTATCCAACTATAAGTGGTTACCATATTAGAACAAAATCTGTTTATGTCATTTAGATTTGTTATAATTATTTTGAGCATCTTTGTATTGAACGGAATTAATGAATCAAATCAAATCACATAAATTTGTAATAGGTTTTGATTTTCTGATCCATATTTCACATTTTTATTCATAAAACTCATAATACATATTAGGGGTGAGCAACGGTTCCGAACCGAACCGAACCGGAACCGGTGGAACCGGGAACCGAATTTCAGAAATTTTGAGAACCGAACCGGAACCATTTACGTAGTAGAACCAAACCGGGAACCGGATCATAAATTACGGTTCAGTTCGGGTCAGAACCGAAAGAACCGTCCAAACAACAATTTCCATACTAAAATTTAAATTTTGAAATTTGAAAAGAAAATAAACATACTATTTCATCCAAAGTCCAAACAACAAATGTCTACTATAGCAAAACGTATAAACGTATAAAAAGAATACTTGATTCTCTGTTATATATAGTATAAAATATATATTTTTTATTTGTGTGTATATATATACGGTTCGGTTCTTACATTTTTTTTTGGAAGAGAACCGGAACCGAACCGGGAACCAAAATTCTATAAAAATTAGAATCGAACCGGAACCAAATTACAAAATCATAGAACCATAACCAGATTTTTTTCCCAGTTCGGTTCGGTTCCCGATTCCGAACCGGGAAATGCTCACTCCTAGTTCCATATTCCATAAAAAATAAATTGAGTGATTATTATTAGGCTTGAGCATGGTTGTAAAAGTCGGTAATCGGTATAAATCGGTTGAGGTATCGATTTAAGATTAATCGGGTAATCGGGGATTAATCGGAAGGATTAATCGGAGTACTAATCGGATATTATAATAATATTTAATATATTAGTCTAATTTACAATTAAACATATCATTTTAAATAAATTCACAGGATTAATCGGATTTCAAAAATCGAATCGGTTGATTACCTTACAGAGGATTAATCGGGAATTAATCGGTTAAATCGGGGATTTTTAGAACCATGGGCTTGAGCTAATTAAATGGAAGAAAATAAAAACCCCTAAATTGGTTTGGTGCATCTTACTTGCCAAGATCCAAAGCAAACGATAGTGACCCCTCAACAATATGTCATGATTTACACAATACTTACACACAGACACCTATATATACAACCAACACACACACACACACAATTGAAATACGCTGAAGGATGAAGAAAGAAGATACAGTGAAATTGATAAGCTCGGAGGGATTCGAATTCGTGATCGACAAAAAAGCCGCCATGGTTTCTCAAACCATCCGCAACATGCTCACTTCTCCCGGTAATTCAATTAGGGTTTCTGTCCCCTTTTAATTACAGTAAAACCTCGTTAAATTAATACTACGCAATACCACGATTAATTAATATTTTCAATGTGAACTTTTGGTCCCAACATAATAGCGAAAATATAAATTTAATCTCGATTAACTAATAACCTCTATAAATTAATAAAATTCGTCGATCCCAACAATGTTAATTTATAGAGGTTTTACTGTACATTTAATTTTATTGTTTAATTTGATGAAATTGGGTTTAAATTGTGTGTGTTGGTAGGGAGTTTTGCGGAAACGGAGCATGGTGAAGTGAGGTTCCCGGAGATAAGTACTACCATTCTCGAGAAGATTTGTCAGTACTTTCATTGGTCTCTCCAGTATGCTAGGTTTGGACCTTTTCGATTTTCTTGTTTTGTCGGTTTTATGTTTTGTGTATTGGTTAATTGTTATCGTTGAGTTTCGTTGTTTCATAGTTGTAATGAGATTACCTAGTTGTAATATCGGTTGTGAATATGGAAAGTAAATTTGATTGGATATGTTTATGTGTTGATTTGCATTGGCCGTGTGTAGTAGTTGTGTGAATGAGATATGTGTTTCTTTTGAGTTGTTTTTGATTAGTAAGTTGTGTGTGGAATATGTTAGGTTTGGACTTTTCATTCTTCTTGTTTGTCGGTGAGTTGTTTTTGATTAGTAAGTTGTGTGTGGAATATGTTAGGTTTGGACTTTTCATTCTTCTTGTTTGTCGGTTATGTGTTTCTGTGTTTTGTTTAGTTGTTATCGTCGTTGTTTGATAGCTGTAATGAGATTATGTAGTGTTAACGGTGTAAAATATCAGTTATTGAAATGGAAAAGTAAATGTGATTGGATTATTGGATTTGTTTATGTGACTGTAATGTGAATCTTCTGAGTTTTATGATTTTGTGTTGACTGTTGATCTGCATTGTCCTTATTTAGTAGTTGTGTGAATTGAGTATTTTTTGATTAAGTTGCATTGATTTTATGACTAACGGTTATTTTTTGAAATATTGGTTATTATGATTAAGTTGTGTGAATTTTGATAGCGGATTTTTTATGTTCATCTGGGCTGATGAATCACCTTTACTGGATTTGAGTGGGGAAAAGGGTAATATTAAACCAGCCCATCAAATAAGTGGAAGATTCATTAAACTGCGAAACGTTACCCTGCCATAATGTGATATGTTTCCAATGCCAATAAAAAGTAACCCATCCGATAGTATTTAACATCCCAAAAACTGCCAAATAAAATGCGTCCCAAGCCGAAATATCACAAGTACCGCCCCGTCCCGGGCCGTCGCACGGAAAACTATAACCGAAATCTTTTTTATAGTTTGTGGAAGTGTTTTTTGTTTGTTCACCAAACAGTACCAAGAGAAGGGAGGGGTCGATAGCAAGTAATATAATTGAGATGTTTCATCTCTATTACTGTAATGTTTTCTCCAAGATGCATTCTCTGATATTTGTTTGTAGTATCCCTGATAATGTTCATGAATTCTGGGGATGGTGTGTGTGAATGATGCCATTCTATAATAAATTAATGATCTATTATTATTTGCAGTTTCTAACTAATCATTTGGTTGGAATTACAGACTCCACATCTTTTTAAACTTCATGTAGGGATTATCTAGTATGTCTGGGTTTGTTTGTTTTGGTTTCATTTACGACGTGATTTTTGTGCTATTTAGAGGGTGAGGGGGCTACTTGTAAATTGTAGCTGTTACATCTTTTGGTTATCAACCACGGATGCAATGTTTTAGAAACCCCATAGCCAGTGGTAGCTGTTGGCGTCACTCTTTACATATATATGTGTATATTGTGTGTGTGCTTGTATCACTTACACAAAGAAAATTTGTGTATCAGCGGAAAGGAGACAGAATTCTACATTGAACCCGAACTCACTCTGGAGCTAATGATGGCTGCTAATTATCTACACACTTGACAGGGTGAGTTATTTTTTCTTCCAGAAGTCCTAACATTGTTAGCAATTTCTATTTAGTTCTAGTAAAACATGTGTTTGCATTTGCGTATATCATATATGTGTTAGTGCTGTGTGTTGCCTTCCAAACATAAAGTTTAGTCTTTTCTTATGCCTTCTTTTGTTCCTCTTTTACTTTATCCTTAATAGTTGTGCTGTTGGGCTCTTTATTTTGTCATTCTTACAGTTCAACTTGTATATTTGTAGAATCTAGGATACCTGAGGATGGACTGGTGGTCAATGTCATAAGGATCTGGAAGAGTTAAATAACATCATTTACTATTCCAGTTTTAGGTATTATGCTCTTCTGTTTCCGTTATCAGTTTATGTAGGAATGAAAAGCTGTAGCCATATATGATGCTAATACTTGAACCAAAACCTTGGATGTTTGTACATTAGAAATTTGCCTTTCAGTACTGTGAATGGATAATAATAATAATAATAATTTGTGTTACCTAGAATTATTGTTGTTTCCAAGTTGTACTCGAAAGTCTTTGCATCCAGAATATTAAATATTTGATATTCCTGTTTGGAACTGTAGGTAGAACTAATTTTCATGATATGGATGTGGTGTGGAATAAGCAAAAAGAAGTCTATTGTCTTATTATGTTCACATAGTTATTGTGGCCATGAAAACCGAAGCAATAAGGCCCGTTTCTACTTTTTAATGTACTTTTAAATACCCAAATTAATAAAAAGAAAACATTCAATTTCTTGACAAAAAAAGTTTAACATGTCTTTAGCATGTAAATTAAAAAGGTAAAATGGAAATGACAAATTTGATTGAATAAAGGAAAACAAATCAGATATCTAAACAAGACAGTTAATGCTAAGGATATCTTATATTGTATAAATATATGTGTAGATGTTAACAATGTTGTTTTTCTTACTTATTTAAATTTCTTTGGCTGGTTTGACATTTACACATTGGCATATGTTTTTGTTTTGATATTTTGGATTAACATTTCTTATGTTTATAATTATAGGTGTAGCTTTTTATGATAAGTGTAAAGCCTTCTCTACTTTGTTTCCTATTTTAGGTGAATCAACCATAAAAGAACAATATATATGATCACTATTATAAGGAATATTTTTCTAATACACAGAGTAATGTAGTTGGAAATCACAATTAACAAATATAAATGGTAGAAAAAATACACTAGGAAAACTGGTACATCTGGCACACATGCCAAGGTGCACGCTTCGGACCGTCTTGCACCTTAGACTAAAGCAAGGGTAGATTCTTTATGGTTACCTGAATTGTTGTCTGGGCGTAGTTTGTAAACTATGATACAAAGGTATAGATGAAATGAAATCAGTACATGTATGATGTAGCACAAGTCATGCCATACATGGTTGTGTATTTTATGAAAATAAATTCATATTAATGTCTGAATTCAGAAGCTTTGATATTTTCCTATCTATCTGGGATTTATCTTCTATTTTATATGATAGTGGTTCTTAAGAAAGCTTATTATTTAGCAAAATAGAAAAAGCAAGCTTATTATGGATTTAAGTGGTCAAGAATTTGATCAAATTAATACGTGTGTAGGAAAATTAGTACTCAGTGGGTACTCTTGAAGTTCTCTGAGATTTTAGGTGTATATACTAGATATAGGAATTAGAGTTATCCTAGCTAATTTAGGTGCTGAATTGATTTACTTGCTTTACAAAGTGTGTGTGTTCAGGCCCCATCACCAACTTATTATTTCGGAGTTCGCTGATTAGACAATATATGTGAGTACATATGTTTAAATTTTAAACCATCAGATTCCTCTTCAATGTTACATTCCCTTGTTTATGGAAGATTCTGAAAATATGATATCAAATTCCTCTTGTAAAAACTTTTTGGAGTATTCTGGAAATTAATTAGTCCTTCCTCCGCTACTGTTCATAATGACAGTTTTAGTGTATAATTTCATCATCATTGGAGATGCAAAGGCCGCCTTTTATTGAATACTGCCATTTTATTAGCAGTGAACAGATTTAAGCCATTTTATAGCTTTCCTTTCTGGAAGATGTTTTGTTCACCATCTTTATAGGCTTCATATGTAAGCCCGCTTTATTGCTGTCAATAACAGACCTTGTAATGACACCAAGCTTTGTAGCCACTCAGGCGTATGACAGTATTGCTTCTAACAATGTGTAATCCAAACTGTGAGCGTGTAGAGTTGTATTGGCAATTTATATTGTGATGCAGGGCAAGGAATTGAAAGATTAAGATGTATATATTATATCTTACTCCCTCCGTCCCAAATCCCAATAGATTGTTAACACTTTCTGTTTTGGAATGTCCCATTCATTTGTTAACATTTCCTAAAATAGTATTTTATGTTTTGGAATGTCCCATTCATTTGTTAACATTTCCTAAAATAGTATATTTGTCCATACTAATATTAATAGATCCACTAACTTACACCCACTTACTCACTTACTCGACTTTTTGTCCCCTTTTATAATTTTTCTTAAACTCCGTGGCCAACAACAATGTTAATAACCTACCAGGACGGAGGGAGTATTATTTAGGATTGAGTAAAGGGAAATGTTATTTCCAGAGCTCTTTTTTTATTTCCAGAGCTATTTGTAGCATAATATATCACAATATGCAACACTTTGTGAATGCATGGGGCATATGCTACAAATACAGCTCTGGAAATAAAAAAAGAGTTCTGAAATAACATTTCCCTTGAGTAAATTGTAATTTATCATGAAGTATAAATACAAGTAGATTAACATGAATATTCTAGGTTATGATAGTGAAATAATACAAATATTTAATTGTGGTAGTGGATTAGAAGCTGTTTCTTCTTAGAATTAGTTTTAGGGTTCTCATATACTATATTTTCATTACTAAGACATCAATTGATGATTGAAGTTTGAGATTTCCTCCTGTCATGAGTTGTAATCCATATACTTTTTTTCCTCACGCAGTAAAAGAATCTGAACATTTTTACTGAAAAATCAGCTTGTTACATTAGTTGTTCTTAAATGTCTATCCTAAAAATCTCATCAATGCCATTGAGGACAACATCAATCTACTTTTCTGGTTTGATGTAGATCCTTCTCAAGACCTCTCCAGCTTAGCCCTTTCAGTCATTGCGTGATGCTGTAAATCTTCATCAGGACTCTGTGAACATGTAATATTTCTTGTATAATATCTGAATCTGGGGACAAATATGCACTTCCACGCCAACTGCTAAGTTGCAAAGTTGCGTATTTCATGAGCATGTCTACCTTGGTTTATATTAGGCCTGACAATTTGACACGTGAATACGACACGAAACGATACGAAAAATACGATTTTGGGTTTTAATTTTTGGTACACGAAATTACACGAAATATTTAGTGTCGGATATGGGTTTTCATTTCTGGTACACGAAAAAAGTACACGAAATAAAGATGTTATAATTTACTAGTTATAGATTTATGTATATATTAATATTATATTTATAAAGATCTATATTTTACACAAAAATATACATATTTACAAGTTTTTTTAGAGTTGTTTTAAATATATATATATATATATATATATATATATATATATATATATATATATATATATATGAAAATGTAAAATATTTGATGTATATTTCATATGAATATAATATTTACTAATAAATTTAACTAAATTTTATTTTTAATTTTATATAATATATACATGACACGTAGGTACACGAATTAATTTCGGATAGATACGGGTTTCACGTTCAAGTACACGAATTCATTTCGGGTGGATACGGGTTTCACCTTCAAGTACACGAAACACGAAAGTATACACGACACGATTGCCAGGTCTAGTTTATATGCTTTCACTCCTTTCAGTGAGGACAGAAATATATAATTTCCAAGTTGAAGTTTGCTCTATAGGTTAAAAATTTAATGCTAAGTTATTGGTTGTTTCTGAACGTCTTCAACATAGAAATCAGAAGAATAAGATGAATGAGATGGACGGGGAGGTAGAAAGGTAAATTAGACATGATAAAGCACAAGCATTCCATAATTTTAATATGTGGCTTCATCTTTTGCCATTGGTTAAGAACACTATAATGAGTAAGCTGATACTCCCTCTGTCTCTTTTTGTTTTTCTTGTTTGAAATGTCTGGACTGTTTCTAACATAAGACAAATTACTAATTTATGTTTAATCTATAAAACCAAATATAGTTATGAGTGATCTTGTTGGATTCGTATTTATGAGTAATTTAATACAATGAAGTTTTTATATTTAATACTAATACGAAATTCAAGATATTAACGATAAAAAATGTGTATTGACAAACGTGTCCAGAAAAACATTAAGGGGACAGAGGGAGAATCTATTAAAGGACGATATATCGAACTGGGTTTTTCAAGCTTTTAGTTCTGTACTTTACAATTCTCTTCCTTGTTTGTTGGGACTTGATTGGGTGAACCTGCAGATGGATGATGTTAAGTAGGAGCCGAAAATAATCTTTAAAAATATTTGAGAAGATTACTAACTTAATTAATCAGCCTTGTTTCGGATTTAATTACAATTTTTTTAGAGTTTCTGTTCTAGAGCTTTTTTCTGTTTTCTTTTTAGTAAAAAGGAAACAGCTATATAAGTCGCACACTTTGAGATCTGGAATCGGAAACGTTGGTTGGTAACATGATACAGTAGAATCTCTCTAAATTAATATTTTTTTAAAGTGATAACCTTTCTATAATGATAAAAAGGTCTCTGTCTCATTTGATAATCGTAAATTGGTAATTATATATTAATTCCTTCAATATGATAACTTGTCTAAAATGATATTCTTTCCGTCGCACCCAATTGTTTACACTTTTTAAATAGTGTTTGACACGCATTTTAAGGTACATTTTAAGGATAGTTCATAACTTATTTTTAAAATTTTCTTTTCTTGTATAAAAATATAAACATTAAATTTTTATACAAAAAAGAAAATTTTAAAAATAAGTTATGGAACCTTCCTTAAAATACATGTTAAACAATTCTTGAAAAGTATAAACAATTGGATGTGACGGAGGGAGCAATTTTTTTCGATGTCTAACTATATCATATTAAAGGGGTTCATTTGATTCAACCAATAGTCTTGAATGTACTTATTCGATCTAAAAAATTTATTTTGCCATATCCAGACTATACCAATCCAATCGATCCATATCAATAATAAAATGGGACCAATTAACTGACCAACAAAACAGTTTTTCACAAATAACATCTTCTTGTTGCATCCAAACATATAAATGTTGATTAATTTGATTAGCATTTAACTTGGTAAAGTTGAAACTGTTGAATAATTGAAAAATGACATTATTAAGGAATATACAAACATTTGTATTCTCCATATCTCTACCCTATTACTAAATGCTAACCATCTGGTGAAGAACTTTATATGTTTTCCAGCTGCAAACACCAACTACAAAAAAAAATGGATTATTGACCTTTTGGTCCTTCAAGTTTACACACTTATATCCATAAAGCCCTAACGTTTAAACTCGTTCCTTTTTGCCACGCCAATTTCAACAATGTACCTTTTTGCCACTTTACCGCGTCAGACTGTATATCGGCTTATATCGGTAGGGGTATAACAGTCATTTCACTAATAATTAAAAATTTCATTAATTTATCATTAATTTAAAATTTACATTAATTTATATTTTACATAATTTATCATCAAAATTTACACTTCCTCTCCTCATCTTCTTCCTTAATTACAACCGTGCACAGCTCTAAAAAAAGGAATGCATTACAGACATGAACAAACCCCTGTCTTCCCAATTCAAACCCATCTCCATTCTCACCACCAATTTCCCTTCTCCACACCAAATCTCTGCCCGCCAACACACCCAGCCACCCTTCAAGCTTTGTAACCTCACCCATCACATCTCCTTCAACTTCAACTCACCTCTTCACCGCTATCTGCCACCATTTTCTCTGACCGCCCCTTCCATTTCGTCCAACAATTCTACCAGCACATCTCCTCTACAACCCACCACCGCTCATTCTCTTCTCCACTCCGCCACTTTCTTTCAATCCCAACAATCTCCTCGCTCGCCTTCTTACTTCTTCCCTTTCACTCAACAATCACCACTCCTCTTCAATCCTCTCATTCAATCGTCCCCCTCACCTCATACACCACACCACCATCACAAACTTCACCATCATTCATCCTCCCACTTTGATCCTTTCACCACCAACACCCACCTCCCTTTTACTCCGACCAACAGCCACCGTCCCCTCCATCCCCTCTCGCCTCCACAAACTAATAAACCCACCTTCGTCATATCTCTCAACGTCACCTGTTTCTCTTCTACTCCACCTTGCAACAACCTCCGTTCTCTCCTTCAATCCCACCGCTGTAGCACCATAACCTCCCACCTCACTTCACCGCCCACCCCACCGAACTCCTCCCCCAATTCGCGATTCCGACGCCTACCACCATTCCACATCCACCCGTATACACACGCAGTTGACACATACACTCCACCAACACATACACGCACACACATGGGTGCAGTACACAGCCACAACAACATACCCACACACAGTAGCACATACACACACCCTCCGCGCACTCTGCTTGTAGGAGAACGAAGGGATGATGGAGAAAGAGAGATTTCTTGAGGGAGAGATGGAGATAATTTGAGATAGATTCGAGAGAAATTAGAGGAAGGGAGATTGAGAGTTCGAGAGAAATTAGAGGAAGAGAGATTGAGAGTTCGAGAGAGAGAGAGAGAGAACCTTCCGAAATACCGAGAGAAAAACAAAGCTCGGTAATGAAATTGGGGGTGGATATATGTTAATTAGGGATTTTAAGAGGATTTGGGGAAAAAGGTAGAATAATATATTTACTAATTAAATTTTGTTTTAAAATTAAATTATTAGTGAAATGACTATTATACCCCTGCCGATATAAGGCGATATACAGCCTGACGCGGTGAAGTGGCAAAAAGGTACATTGTTGAAGTTGGCGTGGCAAAAAGGAACGAGTTTAAACGTTAGGGTTTTATGGATATAAGTGTGTAAACTTGAAGGGCCAAAAGGTCAATAACCCAAAAAAAATTTGTGAATTAAATTAATTTAGTGAAATTCGTATTTGATTTGTTAATATGGGAATGTTGCGATAGGCCTGTAAATGAGTCGAACCGAGCCGAACTATTAACTGTTCATGTATCAGCTCGTTATAAATACATCGAACTCGAGCTTTGATCGAACCAATATTTTTGTTTGTGTATCGACTCGTTAAGAAAAAATTTATTCACGAACATGTTCGCGAACAGTTCACGAACATGTCTAATGAGCTACTATTCACGAACATCTCATAAATAGTGTTCATGATTTCGTTTTCATGAACACTTCAACATTTTTTTCTAGAAATTTTTTAATGCAATTAAAGTAAAAATAAAATTGGGGGATGAATCATTGAAAACTCGAGAAATGCTTCGAATTTAAATTTATCAAGGAATCAAATTTGGATCAAGTTTACTTAAAACATAACGAACTAATGTTATAATTTATAATGTAACATATGTATAATTTAATAATTATTAATAAAAATAATTTATAAATTTAAACAAAGAAAATAAAATGAATACACAAAATCAACTAACATATTACTTCGTAACACTTACTTATACAACTATTTACAAAATATTGTTAATTCAAGAACTCTCGTTAAATGTTAAAGAAATATGTTCACGAACGTATATATATGAAGTTTGGCACAAACTTATTCATGAACCATATTTATGAACAAGGTTCACGAACTATATTAATGAACTTGCTCATGAACTATATAATCGAACTTGTTCGCGAATTTTCGAGCCGAACTATGTCGTGTTCGGGTTCAGCTCATTTACGAGACGAACCTCAAAATCGTGTTCATGTTCAACTCGTTTACAAATCGAACCGAACTCGAATCAAACTTTTTTCGAATCGAACATCGAATTGTTCGTGAGCGTATCAACTCATTTACAGCCGTATGTTGCGAAGTAGCAAAAACTACCAGCACCTTCAAAATAATTATTTCTTGGGGAAAAACAGAATTTATTATGTGCATATTTGGCAAACTGAAATTTGCACTTATTTGGGCCTAAAGCCCGTTTACCTTTTGAACTAACCGTTTGACAAAATAATTGATCATTTTATGCACTTAAATGTTATAAGCCGAATAATTGATCATTTTTTTTTCTGGCAAAAAAAAAAAATTTGTTATAAGCTGAATGTTGGTCATGACATACTTTCCACTTATTTGAAACCACTCCTTTTCTCTCCCCATTACCCGCGTATTTCAGTATTACTATTTATTTTAAAAGGAAATAGAATGATGAATCTAACATAAAAAAATATTTTATTTTTAATATAAATTAAATAGTGTTTTTATATTAAAATACGAAAAAAGTATATCAATAATTTAAATCATATGATTTGGTTGAGATTATTTGACAATACGGTACAGTAACCAAACCAAAATTATGCATAATCCCTTTTACCCTTATTACATATAAGAATATAATTAGCTTATAGGCCGTGTCTTCCGTGTATCATATTAAATATTTTTATTTTATTATTTAATATTTTTATTTTATTATTCATAATTTTAATATTTGTGTTTTATTATTCATAATTAATCAAATATACCCTATTTTACTTATAAAAATGTTTTTTTTAACATATAAGTTTAATTTACCAAAAATGTCACCAGATTATAACTAAAATTATCCGAATACCTAAATAACTTATAATTCAAAATTTGCTTACCACTTATAATTCAAATATACCCTAAGTTATAACTTATAACTTACTCCCTCTGTGCCACTATATGTTTCTCATTTTGACTTTTGTTACTATTCATTAAAAGCGATTGACTACTAATTTACGCATAATTTATAAGACAAAATATAGTCATGAGTAATATTGTTGGATTCGTATTTATAAGTACTTTAATACATTGAAATTTTTATATTTAGTACTAATATGAAATTCAAGATATTAACGATCAAAAGTGTGTGTTGGAAAACGTGTTTTTAAAAACAGAAAACATATTATGAGACGGAGGGAGTATAATTTACACTTTCTATTTTGGGCCGTTCCTTCCATTTCTTTACATTACTAAAAATAGTAACTTTTAACAATAAAATACATTATTACATCCACTACCTCACTCCACCTTTTCAACCCTTTACACTATTACACCCACTACTTCACTTAGGGGTGAGCAAAATAAAACCGAAAAACCGAAACCGAGCCGAAAAACCGAAAAACCGCACCGAAAAAAACCGTAACCGACAAAAACCGAAAAAAACCGTAACCGAACCGAACCGACGGAACGGTTTGGTAACGGTTACGGTTTTATCCCAATAACCGAACCGAAAAACCGAACCAAAAATATATTATTTTAATAATTTATATTTTTATATTATATACTTATATAAATATAGAATTTTATATAAGAAGTAAGACAAAAGCTAGTAGAACTTGAATTGCAAAAGTTTCCTATCTTATTTTTTACACTAATTATTAATAATCTATCAAAAAATAATAATGTACTTAAAAAGATTTAAAAATGTCAAAAAATTTGATTTTACAGTTTTATATTTTAAAAATGAATTGATTGATCTTATGACCACATTTAAGTTAAAACATGCGCCACCTTCGTAGGAATAGTGGGTTTAAGAAAATTAGAAACTTATAATTTTTACTAGCATGATATTAAGTATTAAAAATAAAAAACCGAAAAAAACCGAAACCGACAAACGGTTAACCGAACCGAAAAAAACCGTTCCAAGCGGTTCGGTTACGGTTAATAGGTAAAAACCGAATCGAACCGACATGTACGGTTTGGTAACGGTTTTCGGTAAAAACCGAGCCGAACCGACCCGTGCACACCCCTAACTTCACTTATTTTAACAATAAAATTACTATTACACCCACTACTACATTTATTTTAACAATATTACATCCACTATTTTGGTCTCCGTGCAAAAAGCAAATGATAAGAAATCAAAAAAACGGAGGGAGTATAAGTTACTCCCTCTGTTTTTTTCAGTTCTTTACGTTTGCTTTTTGCACGGAAACCAAGATAATATTGTTAAAATAAATGAAGTAGTGGGTGTAATAGTAATTTTATTGTTAAAATAAGTGAAGTAGTGGGTGTAATAGTGTAAAGGGTTGAAAAGGTGGAGTGAAGTAGTGGATGTAATAATGTATTTTATTGTTAAAAGTTACTATTTTTAGTAATGTAAAGAAATGGAATGGACGACCCAAAATAGAAAGTGTAAAGAAATGAAATGGACGGAGGGAGTACTTATTTTAAGATATCTCAAACATGCTCTATATCTTCACAATATATGTTTAATGTTCCTAAAAATAAGTTCAACGGATTCATTATTTGAATTTTTAAATTGAAATTTAATAAATTTAGTTCAAAATATCATTTGAATAATGTCCTAACTTTCTATTATCTATATTATATTATATTATAATAAGCGAAAGAGGTATAATTTGTAGTTTGTTTACCCCTATTTTTGGTTATCCCACATTCACAATCGTTAGATCTTCAATTCAAATAGATGATGACAGTTAGATACAACAATACTAAAACTTAGAATTCTAATATTCGAATCCCGCTTGGTACAGAGATTTTGAAATTAGAAGCTAACAGAACATTTTATATTTACTGACCATATTTTGCTTATTGCGTCTTGCAATTGGGTTCTGTTCATGTAGTCAGAAACCCACCTAGTGATAGGCTGCTTTTCTTTGCATTGCTTTAATTTTATTTTTGTGTCTATGGTTATATGTTAAATACTTTGTTCTCTTTATAGGATGATGTGTGAATTCTATAATGGTTGAAACAGTTTATAAAATCAGCCTGTCAACGTAACTTTGAGTTGTATGATATTGGTGAAGAGACTCGCATATTTTTTGCAACTTTTTTCATAAAAGATGGTGCTAATAGGATAATGATATCCAAAAGAATTTAGTTTCAGTGCAAAGGTTAGTGTTAATATCAAACGTAAATCCAATATCAATATATTGAGGACTTATTTCATTTACTTGCATGGTGATTGGTCCCAGTCAAAGCTAAAAGATTAATGAATGAAATATAAGAGTATCTTGTTAAGGTCAAGATGAACCTTGAGTGTTTTTTATATAAAATTTTGCATACTTCAACAATGTTAATACAGAGTTTAAATACCACTGCATATCCCAACTACCAGTACGTGAAGAAATGGAAACATAAACTACTACTAGTGCTAATAGTGCTCCTATAAAAACAGGAACTAGCTAACAAACAAATTCAAATAAATAAATGTATTTATGACCCATATGCCAGCAAACGAAATGTACCCACGTCATCCTAAGTATCTGGAATTTGGAACGGGAACCCTTGCAGACCTCCTTGGCTTAGTTGTTGCTGCTGCTACTTTCTTTTTACCATTTACTATCCCAACATTGCCCCCCGCATTTTGTCGAACCTTGTCCTCAAGGTTCACATTAAAAAACTTATCACGTAACTCCTTAGTATTCTCCCAGGAGGCGTCCTCTGCAGGCAAATTTTTCCACTTAATCAAGCTTTCTTCCATGAAATGCCCTCCTCGCTTAACCCAACGAGTGTCCAGTATGACTTCTGGCTCTAACAATAAGTCACCATCACTTGTGAATGGCAGAATTTCAGTGCTAGTACTTGTATCTTCCCCCACATGTTTTTTTAACATGGAGACGTGGAATACTGGATGAACTTTAGAACCTTCAGGAAGTGTAAGTTTGTATGCCACCTTGCCGATTCGAGCTTCGATTTTATATGGTCCGTAGTAGCGATTTGCCAACTTTTGATTGGAACGACGGAAAACTGTATGTTGGCGATATGGATGAAGTTTAAGAAATACATAATCACCAATTTGAAACTCCACATCCCTCCTCTTTGCATCAGCTGCTTGTTTCATTCGATTATTTGCTGCATGCAAGTTACTTTTTAGTTGCTGTAATATAACATTTCTGGACAGCAGCTCCTGGTCTACTTCAGCCACAAGTGACGCCCCAGCTGGATAATAAGGAATGAGTGGTGGCAACCTTCCGTAAAGCGCTTCAAATGGGGTCATTCCAATAGAACTATGGTACGAAGTGTTGTACCAAAATTCTGCCCAGGGAAGAAATTTACTCCACAAACGCGGTTGCTGAGAAACAAAACATCGAAGATATTGTTCAAGGCAGCGATTAATCACCTCGGACTGGCCATCGGTTTGTGGATGGTATGCCGAACTCATTTGTAGCTTCGTTCCTGACAGTTTAAAAAACTCTCGCCAAAACTGGCTAACGAAGATGGGATCTCGATCACTTATAATTGATTGTGGCATGCCATGAAGCTTCACTATGCCTTCTACAAACTGTTGAGCCACAACCTTCGCTGTATACGGATGCGACAAAGCCATAAAGTGAGCTGACTTACTAAGGCGATCAACCACCACAAAAACAATACTTTTCCCATTAGAAGGTGGTAAACCCTCTATAAAATCCACCGTTATGTCATCCCATACCTTGCAAGGAACTGGTAAAGGTTGTAGTAAGCCCGCTGGTGACATTGTATCTGCTTTATTTTTCTGACACACTGAACATGATGCAACATACTCCTTGATTGTTTTATACATGGAAGGCCAATAAAATTGTTGTGCTAGCCTTTTGTATGTGCGTAACACCCCAGAATGTCCCCCATGAGGTGAATCATGAAATTCCTGTAACAACTGTTTGACAATAACAGTGTTAGGTGGAATAACAATTCTATTTTTATAACATACCAGCCCATTCAACCATTTGTATGGAACTCCTGGTTGCTCTGTTGCAATCCTTCCAATTCGAATCATGTAAGGATGAGTAGCTGCCTCAAGTTTAATGTTATCCCACAGTGATGTCTTCGGCATAAAAAGTGCATGACAACTTGGACTGAACACCACACGTGACAAGGCATCAGCAGCTGAATTCTCTCGTCCTGGTTTATAAGAGATTTCATAATCATAGCCCAATAATTTAGACACCCACTTTTGTTGCTCAGGTGTAACTATTCGCTGCTCCATCAAATACTTTAAGCTGCGATGATCAGTTTTTATATAGAATTTTCTTTTGCATATGTCGACCATGATTTCTTTGACACACCCAAAGCACGACTCATATACGCAATAGGTTTCCCTTGTTGACTCAGAACTGCGCCAATTCCATTCCCTGAAGCATCTGATTCAATGACAAATGGCTCATTGAAGTTGGGCATTGCAAGTGTGGGCGTACATGTCATAGCTTTTTTAAGTTCCTGGAAGGCCTCTTCTGCTTTTTCTGTCCAAGAAAACTGCCCTTTCCTTAGCAAGTTGGTAAGTGGTTGCGCCATAATCCCATAATTACGGACAAATTTCCTGTAATATCCTGTGAGTCCTAAAAACCCTCGCAGCTCTGAAATATTAGCTGGGCTAGGCCATTCAATCATAGCCTGGATTTTCTTTTGATCAACTTTAACTCCCTCATTTGTTAAAATGTATCCCAAGTACTTAATTTCTTGTTGTCCGAAAGCACACTTACTAAGCTTAATAAAGAATTTATGCTCTCTCAATATTTCAAAAGCCATTTTAACATGTGCAAGATGCATGGTCCAATCCGGGCTATAAATTAAAATATCGTCAAAAAATACTAGCACAAACTTCCGAAGATATGGACGAAAGACAGAATTCATCAAAGCTTGAAATGTAGAAGGGGCATTGCATAATCCAAAAGGCATAACTAGATATTCATAATGTCCATTATGTGTACGAAAAGCTGTTTTATGAATATCTAAAGAATTAACCCTTACCTGGTGATATCCTGAACGCAAATCAAGCTTTGTAAAATAATTGGCACCATGAAGTTCATCAATCATGTCATCAACAGTTGGAATAGGAAACCTATCTTTCACAGTAACAGCATTAAGAGCTCTATAATCTGTGCAAAAACGCCAAGTTCCGTCTTTTTTCTTAACTAACAATACAGGAGAAGAAAATGGACTCGTGCTAGGCCTAATTAACCCCTGCTTTAACATTTCATGCACTTGTTTTTCAATTTCGGCCTTTTGAAAATGAGCACACCTGTAAGGTCGCACGTTAACAGGTTCAGTACCCTCTTTCAGATTGATGTAATGACTTATCTCCCGTTCCGGTGGTAGTTGTGTTGGCTCCTGGTAAATATCCTCAAATGAACGAACCAAGTCTTGCATATCTTGATTTACCCCATTGAATGTTTCGCATCCAATATGTTTCATACACACAGCATAAATGGCACTACCTTGCTTTCGCTCCTTCACAATTTTACTAGGTGATGCTTTTTGAATGGGTTGATTGCCAATGCCCACAAGTTGTTGCCTTTGACCATCCCACGAAAATTCCATAGTCATTTTCTTCCAATCACATATCACAGTACCTAATTGCTCAAGCCACTGGACACCAAGTACCATATCTAGTCCATTTAAAGGCAATGAATAAAGATTTACAGCAAATGATATACCTTGTAGCGTTACCGAGACTCCCTCAAACCTGCCTGAACACTGTAGGGGATCCCCATTGGCTACCTTCACATCAAAAGGTCTCACTGGTACTCTAGGCAACTTCAGTTTTTCCGCAATCTGGTCATTGATAAAATTATGTGTCGACCCGCTATCAATTAATACAATCAGATTATGTGAGCCGACTCTTGCTTTAACCCTCATAGTTCGTGCAGTTGAACATCCTGTTAGCGCATAGAGTGAAATTTTCAGTTCATCAACTACATCATTTTGGATTCTTTCGTTGTCTTCATTTTCATAGTCACCATCAATCCAAAGTAATTGTGGCTTATCTTTACACTTATGTCCTGGTGTAAATTTCTCCTCACAATGAAAACAAATTCCTTGGGCCTTTCTCTTCTGCACCTCTTCCCACGAAAGTTTCTTGACGGATGAGCCAAACTGATGTTTTGATTGGGCTGCATCGAAGGAAGGTTTGTTGAATGACTTTGTCACTTTCTTCTGGTGATTAATTTGTTCATCCCGCATTCTTGCCAAGCTGATGACATCTTTCAAAGTTTTTGGTTTAAACATTCTGATTTCGTTGGCAATTTCTGGTTTCAGACCTCCCATAAAAGTTCCTACCAAAGCCTTTTGCGTCCATCCCTGCACACGGTTCCCTAATCTTTCAAACTCTTTCTGATAATCACGCAAAGATCCAGTTTGTTTCACCTTCGAGAGTGCTTCATCAAAGTCTTCGCATTCAGTTGGACCAAATCTAGCCCATAATTCTTCCTTAAAAAGATCCCATGAAACCTCTTTTTTTTCTTCCTGGTAAGCCCTCTTAAGCCATTGCCACCATTGATTGGCCTCTCCTTGCAAATGAAATGAAGCTAATGCTACTTTATGTGGTTCAGTTGTCGCTTGATAGTCAAAAAACTGTTCAACCCTTGCAAACCATTCAGTAGGATCGTCGCCTGAATACATTGGAAAATCCAATTTCGTTAACTTGGAAATAAATGCTGCTTTCTTTCCTGTTCTACCGTCAAATGACTCTTTATCTGAAGTGTGAGCAGTAGATGTACTCTCTTTATGATGACAATTTGGGTTTGTCGACTCTCCTTGCCCCAGAATTTTGTCAGAGAGTTTACTTAAGGTTGTTTCTACCAATTGTAATTTTTCTGCCATTCCAGCTTCCATCCGATCAAGGCGATCCGCGAGTCTTCCTACTCCCGCCTCGAGCGCTTCTATGCGGTCTTTGTTACTAGCCATGTATAGCTCTGATACCAAATGATTGGTCCCAGTCAAAGCTAAAAGATTAATGAATGAAATATAAGAGTATCTTGTTAAGGTCAAGATGAACCTTGAGTGTTTTTTATATAAAATTCTGCATACTTCAACAATGTTAATACAGAGTTTAAATACCACTGCATATCCCAACTACCAGTACGTGAAGAAATAGAAACATAAACTACTACTAGTGCTAATAGTGCTCCTATAAAACAGGAATTAGCTAACAAACAAATTCAAATAAATAAATGTATTTATGACCCATATGCCAGCAAACGAAATGTACCCACGTCATTCTAAGTATCTGGAATTTGGAACGGGAACCCTTGCAGACCTCCTTGGCTTAGTTGTTGCTGCTGCTACTTTCTTTTTACCATTTACTATCCCAACACATGGAATGGTAAATATTTTAGATCTCTTTAGGCATCTCAAATTGAGTATTTAAAAAACCTTTCCTCATCGAGTGAAGGCCTTTTTATCGTGAAAAATGAAGATTTGGAATTGGAGGGAGTTAACCCACAACATTTTGTTTCACTTTTACATATCAATTTCAACTTTTTTTATATTTTGTTAATTTTGTACACATTACATTGAACTTTAAAGAAATAGGTTAGATATACGAAAGAAATGGAGCTGACCATGAATTATAGAATTCTATACCTTTCAGGTATTAAACATACTAGCTTATATCACGTGCAAATGACGAGTTATTTTTATTTTTTTATAATTTGTTTATAGTGTAATATAATATGAGAAAAAAGCTCCTGAGGTTACCTCAGGAGAGTTACCTGAGGTTACAGTATAAATATATTGTGATATTTTTGTAAATATTGAAAATCTTCTAAAAAAAGTTTGTAATTATAGTTATATCCTCGTGCATTCATATGGGAATCATAGTTACCTCAAGTAATTTTCCTGAGGTAACCTCAGGAACATCAATCCCATATAATTTTATATATTAATTTTAATATGTTATTGGAGGAATTTCAATCTTAAATCTTTATATATAATAATTTTTAGAATTAAATATAAATTAATATGTTGTTGGCGGGAATCAAATCTTAGATCTCTATATATAACAACTTTTAGTATTGTTGTAGCTAACGATCATGATTTATTTGAGTTGAAGATCTAACGGTTGTGAATGAGGAATAACAAAAAATGAGGGGATAACCAAACTACAAATTATACCCCTATAATATAGTATAGATAGTATAGATTAATACTAGATTATGTTATATAGAAAGGTTGAAGGTTCGATTCCCACCAACAACATATTAATTTAGATATAATACTAAATTAAAAATAATATTTATAATATTATATATACTAAACTATAAATTAATTTAAAAAAAAACTAAAAATACTCATACTTTGCACGAGCTATAAGCTAGTATTTATAAGAAACAAATTAAGAATTTGTTGAACTTACTCTAACTTACTACTATTGAAGAAGCTTTTAAAAAGACTACCGACAATTCTGGAGATTGGTGAGCCCTGATACTTTTATGTCAACATTTAAAACATCCTGCGCCTGTAGCTCAGTGGATAGAGCGTCTGTTTCCTAAGCAGAAAGTCGAAGGTTCGACCCCTTCCTGGCGCGATTCGTTTTTCATTTGGTTTGATTTTAATTGATACTAGCCTATAACCCGTTCTTGTAAACTGTTTAATTATATTTCATTAAAATTTTAAGTTGTATATATGTTTTTATTATTATAATATTTTTTTAATTTTATAAATTTCATGAAAATAAATGTTATTCTAATTACGTATTTTAATTATTACTAAAAAAGAGTACCAAACCAAATATACCTTATTTCGCTTATAATAGTATAGTATAGATATATAAAAATATTATATAAAAGTAGTTTTTTTAACATTTTAAATATTTTTATCTTAATATTTTTATTTGATTGTTTATAATTTTATAATTTTATAATTTGCTAATTAATTAGTAATAATATAAATTATAAAAGATAATAAAATATGATTATTGGTTTTTGATATAACTGATAGTCTTTTTTTTAATATAAAACAGATCATTATATCTTTCAAAACTCCAAAATTTCCAAACGATCTTTTCTAATAATTAATTATTTTTTAATTTTTTTTGTGACAAAATTAGTTTTAATGCTGATTACAAAAATTGTGCACTGTAACAGACAAACTACTTGACGTCTTGACGACTTGTTTGCTGTAGAAAGGACTCTCGTGGGCTTTGTCGTGTGCCTGTGTGTTTTTTTTTTGAATTTTATTAATAATAGAGATTTAACCAAATCAAAAGAGTGACCAAAAAAAGAGTACCAAAAAAGAGTGACAAAAAAAAGAGTACCGAACCAAATATACCATATTTGGCTTATAATTATAATAGTATAGTATAGATTCACATTTCAAATGGTTTTACGGATGTTTGAATCAAACAAAACTTTTGATTGACCAGCTTATAATCCGTGCATATTATGTTATAAATTTTATTTAATATTACAATTATGTTTTTATATAATAATTATTTTAAATACTTTTAAATTTGATATAATTTAATATATTCATGTTTAAAATTATACTAATGTTTTCTTATTATAAATAACGCATACGATTTTTAATATATTTTATTAATAATTGAAAAATATTGTGTGATATTTTCGGGTATATATTAATGATTAAATTAAAAGATGATGTGTTTTAATTAGAAAGGAAATATTAATGATTGAAATATATGATACGATTGATTTTTTAGGTGTTTAAAACAGGTAATATCTTCAACTAAAGGTAAATGTGAAAAAGGCAATCGATTAATTACCATGAATTATATCATGGTATTATTTATTTTAGGTTTTATATTTTTCTTGAAAATTATGGTGTCGAAAGATATGATATGATTGATATTTTTAGGTGTTTATAAAAGGTAATATCTTCAACTAAAAGTAGTGTGAAAAAGACAATCGACTAATTATCATTAATTTTATTATGTTAATGTGAAAAAGATTGTTTTAAATTGAAAAGGTAACGTTTTTTAATTCGAAATGAAATATTAATGATCAAAAGATATGATACGATTGATGTTTTCAGGTGTTTATAAAAGGTAATATCTTCAAATAAAAGTGAATGTGAAAAAGGCAATCGACTAATTACCATTAATTTTATTATGTTAATGTAAAAAAGGTAATCAACTAATTACCACTAATTTTATTATGTTAATCGACTAATTACCATTAATTATATTATGTTATTATTTATTTTAGGTGTTATAATTTTCTTAAAAATTATGGTGTGATATTTTCGGGTATATATTAATGATTGTAATCGACTAATTACCATTAATTATATTATGTTATTATTTATTTTAGGTGTTATATTTTTCTTGAAAATTATGGTGTGATATTTTCAGGTATATTTTATTGATTGTAAGATTTGTTTTAAATTAAAAAGGTAACGTATTTTAATTCGAAAGGAAATATTAATGATCGAAAGATATGATACGATTTATATTTTTAGGTATTTATAAAAGGTAATATTTTCAAATAAAAGTAAATGTGAAAAAGGTAATCGACTAATTACCATTAATTATATTATGTTATTATTACTAATTACCATTAATTATATTATGTTATTATTTGTTTTAGGTGTATTTATTTTTCTTTATAATGAAGGATAAATAAATAAATTCACGAAGTATCAAAAAACATGTACCAAAAAACAGGTACCAAAACTTTTAATGTTTCGGCTTTTATATAATAGTATAGATTTGCTATCGGGTGAAGGTCCTAAATAATCAAAAATAAATAGTATTGGTATAAAATAATAACTTTTGATTGATTTGCTATCGGGTGAAGGTCCTAAATAATTAAAAATAAATAGTATTGATCTAAAATAATAATTTTCACAAAATTGACCCTTTTTACCGATGGGATACGGAGTTTCGTCCTCTGTATTAGCTGGATATGTTGTACGCAGATCAGTATTAGCTGGATATTCAATTTTGTCTTCCGTTTTGTAAAGGACCATAATGTAACGTGATATGATTTTGGAATGGGATATTGTGTTGCGTACCCAACAATCATGTAACGTGATATGATTTTGGAACGGGGTATTGTGTTGCGTACCCAGCTAAAACAAAACACAATACATCATATTACTACTAGCAAACACGTTAGGCGAAATAGCGTATTATCCCATATATCATGTTACACGAGTTAACGTGTCCTGACAGTAAATCGACCAACTGCTCTAAAAAACTATATATTTTAATAATTTTCTCTTTGCTATTACCATTTATCCATATTCTTTCCCTTAAGTGAACATAAAAGCATAACATTAAATAAAAAACGCCTTTCATGGATTTAAATTCTTATTATTTTTTACCCTACGTTTCACTTATATTTTCTATTATTTTTTATTTTATTTATATTTTTTACTATTTCCTATTTCGATTATACTAAAAATATTGTTCATATTTAAGTAATATAATAAATTATATGTTAAGTATATTAATTTTATGAAAAATTATAGTGGTTTTTTGATAAATATATATAAAAAGTAAATTTTTGCAATTTTACTTTTGTTAAGAAAAGCTAATTGTAATTTTACTAAACTAAGTTTCAAAATTGAAAAAATACTACAAATTAGGGCAACCCTCCTTCCCCCTACCTAGCAGCCTGCCCGCCTTCTTCCTTCTTCGACACTTTTTTTTGCCAGTGTTAGTCACAGAGGCATGCCTGTTTACATCTAATAACAAGCCTAATTGTTTGTAATGCTTTGCATTACTTACATGACCTCTTAACTGAGGGAACCTCTAGTTGTAGAGTTTCTATTTGTTCTGTACTTGTAATAGGCATCAATTCCTAGTTGTGTAACTGTACTTATAAAGTCAAGAATAATGCTTGAAAGAAGTTCCAAGGTTCATGCCTCAAGCAAGAAGATAAAGACTGTCAAATAATCACATTTGGGATTTGAAGAAATGAAGAATTTGCCTAAGTACCCATTCGAGAAGTACATTTGTCTATTCGAGAAGTCTAGGGTTCGAGAAGTCAGAGATTCGATATCCGAGAAGACACTGTTCGGTATCTCTGAATGAACTATTCGATATCTCATTCGATATCTCAGAGATTCGACATGTCTAAATACTCTATTCGAGAACTCAAGAAGTCAACAAGTCAAAGTGGTATTCGAGTTCTAAAAGAGTCAACAAGTCAAAGTTTCATTCGATATCTCAAGGGCTCAGAAAGCTATTCGATATCTCAGGGATTCGACAAGTCAAGTGTTCTATTCGACAACTCAAGGAACCCTGGAGAAAAGTGTTATTCGAGAAGTGATTCAATATGTCAATCATACAGTATTCGAGAACTCAGAGTTATCTAATCCTAGTTTTCGAATTATTATCCAGTACATGTTCAGTACATGTTGTGATACTGATTTATTCTGTAAATATTAACTTTACATAGTGAATGTCAATCATATCTGTAGGACATATTGTTAGTGATTGATTGACCTTATGTTTAGGGATTCTTGTCATCCTTGTAACTATATATACTTTGCTTATGCATAATAATAGAACACACAGAAATCATAATACTCTGTGATTATATGGTATCAGTCGCTAGGTTATTTTTTTTTTTTCCAGTTAACCACAAAACTCTTCTGCCATGTCAAACATTACCAATAACAATACATCTACCAATAACAATACATCAGGTCAGCTTCTCTTGGCTGCTAGCTCGGCTTCCCCAATCAATTTTCAAATCCCATCTATTACCATCAAGCTTGACCGCAACAACTTCTCTCTATGGCGTAACACTGTTCTCGCTTCTCTTCAAGCATTTGACTTGGAGGACTCAGTATTGCACTACAATCCTCCTTCTGAATTCAAACCCCAGGCTGCCAATGTCACCACTCCTCCGGAGATCAACCCAGACTTTCTTGTTTGGCGTCGCCGCGATCGTTTCGTCCTTCTGTGGCTTAGATCTACATTGACAGAGCGCGTCCTATCGCTGGTTGTTCGTGCCAATTCTGCGCACGAGGCCTGGACCACCCTTGATCGTACGTTCCAGGCTCAAACTCGGGCTCGTCGTATGGCTTTGAAGAATCAACTTCAATCTCTAATGAAAGGCTCATTATCAATACAAGAGTATGTTGAGCAAAAACGAAGTATCGCTGATGATCTGTCAGAAAATCTGCACCCTGTTTCCAACGAAGATCTGGTTGGTCACATTCTTAATGGTCTTGATAGCTCTTATGGCCCATTTGTCACTGCTTTTATGATGAAAACAGAAGATGTTCACGTGGATGAACTCGTTGGGCTCCTTCTTCAAGAGGAGGAACGGCTTGCTCTGGAAATTAGGAGACAAGCCCAACCTGCCATCTTGCCCTCGCCCCCACCCTCCTTGGTCACTGTTCCCTCAGCCAATGTTGCTTACAATAGAAATTCTTCACGCAACAACTGCTCACTACCTCCTCCCCGTGACAATAACCGTCAACGTGACACTAACCGCTCACCTGACACACTTTCTGGTCCTCCTCGTCGCCGTACTCAATGTCAGATTTGTGGAAAGATGGGTCATTCAGCCATTGATTGCTTTAATCGCAACAATCACAGTGATTATCCGGCTCGCCAGTTTCCACCTCGTTCTTCCGAACGGTCAGCCAATTATGCATCTCCATCATCTATCATTGACCCCTCTTGGTATTTCGACACTGGAGCTACTGATCATGTCACTCCAGATCTCAATAAATTAACCATATCAGATGAGTATCGTGGTAATGACAAACTCTCCGTGGGCAACGGTAACCAATTATTTATTTCACATTCTGGTACTACTATTTTGCCTGCTTTGTCTAATTCTGTATGTCTCAAAGACGTTCTCATTGTTCCTAAACTTACAAAAAGTCTTCTTAGTGTCTCTAAAATAACTCGTGATAATTCTACTTACATGGAATTTTATCCTGACCATTTTGTTCTTAAAACTCTACAGGGCAAACCTCTTCTTCGCGGGGTCGTTGATCACGGCCTCTACCGTCTTCAGCCACCTTTACAATCTGCCAATCCTCTACCCACCGCACTTTTTGGCGCCCGCACCACTCTACATGGTTGGCATCGTCGCTTAGCTCATCCTCATGAACACATTCTTCGGCGTCTTGTGTCTCAGTTTCGTCTTCCCATTAGTTTTAATAAATTTCCTACTGTTTGTGATGCTTGTCAGTTAGGAAAAAGTCATCGTTTTCATCTTCCTAATTCTCATGTTAGTTCAAATAAACCTTTTGATCTTATGTATTCAGATGTTTGGGGTCCTTCCCCGGTTTCATCATATAATGGAAATCGTTATTTTGTGTTCTTTATTGATGATGCTACTAAGTTTATTTGGATTTACTTTCTTACTCACAAATCTCAAGTATTTAACATCTTCATTAAATTCAAAGCCATGGTTCAAACACAATTCGGATGTACCATCAAGTCCTTACAAACAGATTGGGGTGGCGAGTTTCGTAATGTATCAACTTTTCTATCTAATCATGGTATTTCTCACCGTGTTTCCTGCCCTCACACTCAAGAACAAAACGGGGCTGCTGAACGTAGAAATAGAATTATTGTGGAAAAAGGTTTAACTCTTCTTGCCCAATCATCTTTACCATTTCAATTTTGGGAACAAGCCTTTCACACAGCCACCTTTCTCCATAATCGTACTATCACTGGTTTGCTAAATTATGAATCACCTTATCAAAGGCTATTCTTAAAAGTTCCAGATTATGATTTTATTAAAACTTTTGGTTGTCTCTGTTATCCATTTTTACGACCCTACAATAAACATAAACTGGATTTTCGCTCTCTTCCATGTGTGTTTCTGGGTTTTAGCTCTAAGCATAAAGGTTATTTATGTCTTCACGTACCCTCTTCTCGTCTTTATATTGCTCGTCATGTCGTATTTAATGAGGATGTTTTTCCTTATGCTAATCATGTTGGTTCGTCTACTGTGCCTCCCAAGAACACTGAACCTAGTCCCGCTCCTGATTTTATCTTTGATTACATCTCACCTCCACCTCCACAATCCAATGACCAGCCAACTCCTCCGCTATCACCTTCCTCTAGCCCTACTCCTTCACCGTCTCCTTCTAATCATGGTCCACCACAACCATCTCCTCCTCCTTATCCTAATGCACCCTCCTACTTTCGAGCCTCAGACACAAACTCTCATACCATGACCACTAGGGCACAAACACACACCCTCAAACCCAAAACTTTTAACACAATCCGTCACCCTATTACCCTGGATCCTAGCAAAGAACCCACAACCTATCATCAAGCACAAAAACATTCTTGTTGGCAAGAAGCTATGCAGGCTGAATATAGTGCTTTAATTCGTAATAATACTTGGTCCCTTGTACCACGTCCTCATAATACTAATCTGGTTGGTCGTAAGTGGATTTACAGGATTAAAAAGAAAGCAGATGGTTCAATAGACCGTTACAAAGCTCGCCTTGTCGCAAAGGGGTTCAGTCAGGAAGAAGTAGTTGACTATTTTCATACATTCAGTCCTGTAGTTAAGCCAACCACAGTTCGTCTTGTACTTTCCATAGCCCTCTCTAAGGGATGGTCAATTCGCCAACTTGACATCAACAACGCCTTCCTCAATGGCGACTTACATGAAACTGTCTATATGAAACAACCAAAAGGTTTCGTTGATCCTACTTCCCCGCTCCATGTATGTAAACTCAATAAAACTATATATGGGCTACGGCAATCACCTCGTGAATGGTTTGATAAACTCAAGAGTTTTCTACTCTCTAATTGGTTTCGCGCTTGTTATTCTGACACTTCACTTTTTGTGCATCAATCACCCACAACGACTATTTATTTGCTTTCCTATGTTGATGATATTATTATTACAGGAAGTGATCCATCTTATATCTCTCGATTCATTGATGCACTTAATAGAACATTTTCTTTGAAGGATTTGGGACCAGTTCATTTCTTTTTAGGTGTTGAAGTGCTCAATCATGATTCAGGTCTATTTTTGTCCCAGTCTAAGTATATACTGGACATTCTTTCCCGCTGCAATATGGTTGACGCAAAGCCTTTCCCAACACCTGCCGACTCAAATACTAGACTTTGCAAGAATGGCATTCCTGTTGATGATGCTCGGTTGTATCGTCAGGTTGTTGGAGCTTTACAATATGCTACTATAACTCGTCCTGAGATTGCATACTCTGTTAATAGAGTCTGTCAGTTTATGCACTCTCCAACGCAAGATCATTGGAAGGCTGTCAAACGCATTCTCAGGTACCTCAAAGGTACTATTAACCATGGTCTTCTCATTCGTCCTTGTACTCAACCTCAGCTTCGTGCCTACTCTGATGCTGGATGGTTATCTGATCCTGATGATTGTCGCTCTCAGTATGGCTTCGCCATCTACTTTGGTCCCAATTTAATCAGTTGGACATCACGTAAACAGCGTGTGGTGGCTCGCAGTAGCACTGAAGCTGAATTTCGTGCTCTTGCTTACACAACTGCTGAGTTAGTTTGGCTGCAACAACTTCTAAATGAACTTGGCATATCTCTGTCACAACCACCGCAATTGTTCTGTGATAATATTGGTGCCACTTTCATGTCAGCTAATCCGGTTATTTGCTCCCGTTCCAAACACATTCACTTGGATTATTATTTTGTCAGAGAGCGTGTCGATGCTGGTCTTCTTAAAGTCAGTCATATAGTTTCTGCAGATCAAGTGGCAGACATCTTTACGAAACCATTAAGCTCATCTTCCTTCAATACTTTACGATCCAAGCTTCAAGTTCTGCCCCGTACTTGAGCTTGCTGGGGGGTATTATCCAGTACATGTTCAGTACATGTTGTGATACTGATTTATTCTGTAAATATTAACTTTACATAGTGAATGTCAATCATATCTGTAGGACATATTGTTAGTGATTGATTGACCTTATGTTTAGGGATTCTTGTCATCCTTGTAACTATATATACTTTGCTTATGCATAATAATAGAACACACAGAAATCATAATACTCTGTGATTATACGAATCAATCACTTAGCCACTTCTCGAATACATTCTTGGAGACAAAATACTGAAGAAATTGTACAAGTCAGAAACCTGCAACAAGCCAATGCACTTTATGGACCATAATCTGTAACGTGCTCTGGAAAGCCTACAAGGAAGCTTGGAGATCGAGATATAGAAGAGACAAAGAGCTAAATAAGTGGATCTGAACAGAACTTTACAAAGTCAAATCTGTAGCCGTTTGGATGCTTACTCAAAAAGGATTGACATACAAGAAAGTAATTTATCCTGTAACCTTATTTATAGTAAGTGAGTTGTATTCATGTTCTATAAGAATACAATCTCACTTCTTTAGTAAAAGAAGTTTTTTCATACACATTGCAAGATATATCTCTCTGAGAAAAACGAAGCTGAGAATACTATCATTTGTATTCACATATTGTAGCAAATCTTTATCTAATAATATATTAGATTAAAGTGATATTGTGTCTTGTGTTCTTTATCCGCACTTTCACATTTGCACACACAAACACTTATCTTGCTACACAGATTCAAGAACAAGAAAAATTTCAAGAATCCATTCACCCCCCCTCTGTATTCTTTTGTTGTATTCAATACTCAACAAGTGGTATCAGAGCGGGCTGTTTATTCAAAAACAAAAAAACGATCACAAGTTCGAATACACCAAAGACCACAGGAACGCTGAAAGTCCCTAAGTTTGACAAAGAAAATTACAACCTCTGAAAGATAAAAATGATGTTGTTCATCAAAGCCTCTCATTCTTTGTATCCTGAGATTCTCTAAAATGGTCCCTTTGTTCCACAACAAGAGATACCTGAGAAGACTGTTGGAACCATAACTGTTCCAAGATCTTATGTGGCCAAGGAACTATCTAAATGGACAGAATCAGAAAAGGAGATGGTTGCTCTTGACAGTCACCTCATGTTGCTAATTATTGATTCCATGGATATGTCAATGTTTGCAAACATTGCATCGTGTACATCTGCCAAAGAAATGTGGGATCACATTGAGGTGTTATGTAAAGGGACTGATGAGGTCAGGGAAAACAAGAAATAAATACTGGTCACACAGTATGAAGCTTTCATGGCACAGCCCAAGGAAAGCATCACTGAGATGTTTGAGAGATTTCACAAGCTAGTTACTGAGTTGCAGATGAATGTCAAGGTTTACAGCACCAAGGAGTTGAATATGAAGTTTCTATTGTCTTCTCCAAACCACCTAGAGCAGAGGGTCATTTCTCTAAGGGAAAGAGATTTGAACAAAATCACATATGATGTGCTCTATGGGGTTTTAAAGACTCATGAGCTTGAGTTGCTTCAGAAGAGGGCTATCCAAGCCAACCAAGGTAGGATGGTAAACACATCATGTGCCTTGATTGTCAACAAATCTATTCAAGACCTAGAAGCATCTACAAGTCAACTAAGGATAGAGGAGATAGTAGATGATGAAGAAACTGAAGCTGAGGTAAGTGAACCAGTTGAGGAGAAGGAGGAAGAAGAGTTCTATACTCTTGAAGAACTAGATGGAATGGAAAACACTTCATATGCTTTCATGGCCAGAAAATTTCCAAACATCAGATTCAAGAGGAACCAACCCTTCAAACCTAAAACCCAAAACCATTCATTCAACAAGAGCAAGGCACATGTGAAAGCAAACAAGAATAAATTTAAAACCAGCCATGTGGATAGGTCATCTGTAAGGTGTTATAGATGCAATGACCTAGGGCATTTTGCCAGTGAATGCAAGAAGCCTAAAAAGAAGGATAAAGAGTTTCTAGAGCTTGAAGCTAAGTATGAGGCCCTTCTGAAAAAGCAGACACAAGGTAAGGCCTACGTAGCTGAAGGGAAGTGTTGGGATGATTCTGATAGTGATGGAGAAGAGCAAGAATTCTGCAACTATGCCTTGATGGCCAATTCCAAGGATGACACATCTTCATCAGACTCCCAGGTACCATCTCTCACTACCATAAACATGTCTGTTTCTGAGTACAAGTGCATGATTGAACAACTATATGTTGAAATGTTTAATATTCATACTAGTATGACTGCTACTAATGAGGAAATTGCTAAACTATCTACTAGAAATGAATTGTTAATCAAAAAGAATGAGGAACTTGAGCTAACTACTATGCAAGTAGAAAACCTTAAGAAAGAAGTTGAATATCTGCGGAATAAGGCTCTATGTGCTAGTCAAGTTGAAAAGGCTCTTAGAGATGGACTAGCTAAAAATGAATTTAAACTGAAAAATTTTAAGAACTCATCTAGTCTACTGCAATCCTATCATGAGAAAATTCAAGCTAAACCCAAGGCTCCAATTGGACTTGACTATGGCACTCTTAAACAGAGGAAAGGCTATGCTGTCATTGAAGATGACATAGTTGTTCAGGAGGAAGTGCCTCACATTTTGAAAAAGGCTGAGACTCCAATTTTTAAAGAATCAACATTTGAAATTGATGAGGATGCCTTACTCATCAAGCAAATGTTGAATGATGAGGATGAGGCACAATCCAGTGAACAACAAGCATCCTCTAAGAGTGAGAGTGTCAAGCCAAAAGCCAAGGAGCCAGTAGGTGATAGGTCTAGACCTAAGAAGTTTGTTAAGTTTGTTTCAGTTGGGAAAAATGGATCTGAGAAGAAAGTGGCTAAGAAGAAACAAAACAGAAATGGCAAGCTAGGGATTAACAAAGATAACAACTATGCTTATATGCCTAATGCCCCTAGGAAAACTTGTCAGAATTGTTTTAGTACTAATCATTTAACTCATGCATGCAAGAAACCTGTTGGTAGTGTGCCCAAACCTTTCTATGATTGTTCTGTGCCTTTAAGACATAGAGATGCTCCATTCTGTGATAAATTTGACTGTATGCCATGTAATATGAATGTTATGACTAGCTGTTTTAATTTAAGAAGACAATTCATTGATAGTTGTATCAGTCACAATTCTCACACACACTACACAAGGTCAAAGTCTTCAAGTCCTCCTAGATCTAGGAAGTTACCTCTGTCACCTAAGTCTGAAACCTCAGGTTCTAAGACTTCTAACAGTGACAAGATGACTAACACCAAGAAAGTTGATAAGCATGTTGTTTATGATAAAACTGTTTTTAAGTCACATGGACCCAAACTTGTTTGGGTACCAAAGGAGAAGTAATACCTTTGTGTTTGTAGGGCAAAGAAAGTGAAAAGAAGGTCATGTGGATTTTGGACAGTGGATGCTCAATCACATGACTGGTGATATGGCCCTGCTATCACAGTATGAGGAGAAGGCTGGCCCAATGGTTTCTTTTGGAGATGACAACATGGGTAACACATTGGGATATGGCAAGTTGAAAGTTGGTAATGTCATCATTGAAGATGTAGCACTAGTCAAGGGACTCAAGCATAATCTGCTAAGTGTTGGTCAGTTTACTGATAGAGGATTCAAGGTGAATTTTGACAAAGATGAATGTTTGATCAACCACAAGAATACTGGTGATTTTGCTCTATCTGGAGTAAGGAAAGAAAGCCTGTTTGTAACCAATATGGACTCTGCAAACAAGGACAAAGTTTGTTGCTTCTACTCAAAAGCATCAAATGAAGATTGTTTGTTGTGGCACAAGAGGTTATCACACTTGAACTTCAAAGCCATTAATTCTCTAGTCAAAAGAGAGTTAGTGAGAGGCATGCCCACACTTGAATTCTGTCAAGAAGGAGTGTGTGAGGCTTGTCAAAAAAGAAAAATGAAAAGATCAAGCCACAAATGGTGAATTGGAGGACTTCTTTGATTTCATTCACTACTCATACGAAATCAAACTTGGTCACTTGAATAGAAAGTTCTTGAGGAAGGAATGGAGTTATGTCTTTGCCACCATTCTTCAAGTCTTCACTACAAGGAAGTCAAGCTATGATCAAATCAGTGCACCTGCACAGCAAATTGGCTATGCCTTATCGTATGGGAAAAAGATCAATGTTGGTCAACTCATTATGCAGGAGCTGTATGAGAGACTTGGTAAGAACTTAGCCAAGAGAGGTACTGACATTTTCTTCCCTCGCTTTATTCAATATGTACTTAATTTTAAAATGATAAATTGATTGAATTACCTGGGATAGATAGAAATAGAATAGGCTATCCTAAATCCATGACCAAACTCATTTTTGGTAATTTGGAAACTAGGAATGATGTGGATGTAAGACTTAACATAACTCCCCATATGGAGGGTTTATTTAGGTCTTACCCCCAAAACATGCCAACATTTGACTCAAAGTCACAGTTAGCACAGCCCAAGCAAGTAGAACAAAATGCTAACCCAGGGCTTGCTAACCAATCACCTCAGCCAAACACTCTACCAAACACAGAGCCACCTACATCATCATCTCAACAGGGTGGTGTTAGTAAAAAGGAGAAGAAGAGAAAACAGGTTGCTTCTACATCTTTAACCATCTTATCTGAAGCAGCATTGGCTGTAGAATTAGGTGTAAAAAGCGAGGAACCTGAGTCACCCTTGAAAAGGCCAAAGAAGAAGAAATATAAAACCACCTCTTCAGTCACACAAATGGCTGAAGTTGTAAAATCAGGGGCAAATAGTTCACTAGATGTATCCTCTCAACAGGGTGCATCTATAGAATCAAGCATCCTCCCTAATACACCTATTTGTAAAGAGTCAGCACATGGGAGTGATAAGGCTGGCACAACACTGAGTGGAGATCACATCACACTTGAAACTCCCTCTATTTCTCAGGGAAAGTTGCCAAAATCCATTCTAAAAGACACTTCTCTTCCAGAATCTACATCTCAAATTTCTTTGGAGCCTGTAATTCAAGAAATTGAAGAGCAAGGCATTGATCACCAAGAATTCTTTTTTCTTGGTGAGCCAATGGACTCAAGTGACTTAGTGCATGACACTTTGCTCACCACCCAGGTACCACATTTAGATGGTGAGGGAATGCATGCTGGGGCATATCCTGATGACACCATCACAAACACAGAGGATTCACTAGTTTTTACTAGAGACTCTGTGCCTGTGTCAACTACTGTTGTAACTCATCCCACTCTTGTGGAGACAACAGTAGTAGAGTCAATCCATCCGGTTACAGAAGTTGCATCTGTAACTGAGGAGTCTAGCTTGCCTAGCTCTAGCCCTGACTTTATGTCACAATGGCTGAAGCCTGTGCAACATGACAGTGCTTCAGGATCAGGATCTGTTCCACCACAATTGACGGTTGAAGCACTACAAAGCTTAGTTGTGGATCAGATTCCTGAGTTTGTAAAGATAGCTCAGAACCTTGCCACCTCAAACATGCCAAATCCAGACTATGAAGCAATTTTGCTATGTCACAGAGATGATGTGGAGCTGCAAAAGGCCAAGATAATAGATGATTTTGAGAGAGATGGCAATGTAGATGCCTGGCTGCAAGGGAGATTTGACATTGCTCTCTCAGAAGGCCTACAGTACCTCAGAGAAGAATACATCACATCACTAGGGTCCAATGCCAAATCTCTCACTCCTAGTGATGTATATGAGGCAATGAATGGCACCTATAAAGGAATTCTCAAAGCTGCACACTATCTTGGCAAGGGTCTCAAGACAGAAGTGAATGAAGTGTGTGAAGCTACAGTCAAAGAGGTGCAGAAAGTTAAAAGGGATTTTGATACCAAATTTCCCCAACTGGATAATGTTATCAAGGAGGTTCAACTATGCAAGTCTGAGTGCATCAAGATGGACAACTCTATGCTGTTGGTCCAGGGGTCTGTCAAGACTATGGCTGCTCAGATGGCAAAATTATCAGATCAGACAACAGATGCCAATGCCATGCTGAGGACTATGTTCAAAAATCAATATGGAGATAAGCTGGTGACTGAGGTCCCTGTGCATGACATGACCAAATTTGAAGTGGAGAGACTGAAAGATCAATCACTATCTGGTTTTAAAGCCACTAAGTTATTCACAAAGGTGGAATCTTTTGAACAGGAAGTGACCTCTCTCAAAAAGTCCAATGCTCAGCTAACAAACAAAGTTGTAACTCTTATTGAGCAGTTGAGCACTCAAGACACCACCACAGCTGATGTTCTTCTGCATCAACAATTGATATTGTCTGCAATGATGAAGCACATGGGTTTCCCTCTACCTGAAGAATCTTCAACCCCAAAGGTCACTCCTACAGCCTCTGTGCCTGACAACAAGCCTAAGGAGGAGAAGAAGACATTAAGGAACTCAAATCCAAAGGGGGAGAAACCTCAAGCAAAAGGCATCAAATTAAATGAGGGTGGTCATCAAAGGGCTTCAAAATCTATGACTCATGTCTCAGATAAAGCCAAATCTAAGGTTGATGAACCTCCATCTTCTCTGCCAGTGGTTACTCTACCAACTGTGCATGTCATTACTCCCAGTGGTCAGAAGCAATCTATCACAACTACAGTGATTGCAGGGAGCATGCCATCTGATAAACCTACATCCTCCAAATCTGAAAGTGCCAAGCCTGTAGAAGTAAAGGTAGCTTGAGGCCAAGCTACAAGAAGTTGCAAATTCTAATGTCTACCATGATGATGCATTCTTGGAGTTTCTGAAAGTCTCAAGGGAACAGGCCAATGACACTCAATTATATCTAAGGAGCTTGAAGGATCAGATTGACTATCTCACTGTGATACTCAGAAAGATAGATGGATTGTGGATCAAGGAGATAATGATGGTGTCCAAGTCCAAGATATGGCATCTAACCTACGGGACTCTACAAGCCCTAAAACACTCAGAGATAGATGCCCTAATTGAGCTTATTGAGAAGAGAAATGAGAACAATAAAAGTCTGTATGATGACCTAAGGAATGGCCAACCTTCAAGGCTGCCAGAAGTGATTAAGAAGCCATGGACAATCATCTATCAGTCTGGCACCAAAATTGAAGACATTAAGCAATTGGTCATTCTCAATGATCTCACTCCTCGAAATCACAGACTTGTTATTGCTATCACTGATCAATTACAGAAGAAAGTTGGAGTCAGAAATGCTGAAGAGATAGAAGCACTGCACATTCTCAGATCCTTCATTGCAACTGGTGCAATTCCAGAAATGGCCCAACCTAGGAGAAATAAGGATGGTGATCAAGACAAAGATGGAGACAAAAGTGATGGGAGGAGAAGACATCACAGGAGTGATAAGGGTGATAAAGATGAGAAGAAGAAAGATAACAAGGATAAGAAAGATGGTGATGACCAAGATAAAGTCTATGAGAGGAAAATTGGAAAATAGCAAGCCTTAGGCATTGCTAGCAGTAAACTCACCACAACACAAGACTCTAAGTCTAGGGTGAATACTATTAGTAATGACCTACCAAAATCTGATTCAATGTCTGCAACTGTTTTGCCACCTCAAGAAGAGAAGAGGATTCAAATCAAGAAACCAGGTGTATGTTTCCAAAAGCAAACTACTAATGGAGTACTACAATGGTCTACAAGCAAAGGTCACAAGTTTATGCCAAGTCACCAAGTGAAAAAGTTCAAATTCAAACAAGCTGCAAGAAGAGTGAAGCTACCCAAGTCTAGAGCCCTAACTATCTATCCAGGACTAAAACTCCAACCGCTTGATGAAGACTTTGATGAAGACCAATTGCAATATCTAAGAGCTCAAAGAATCTACTATGCTGCCATTGTGAATGACTGTCTTGAGATCAAATATACTGATGGAAGGGAGAAGAAATTCAAACAAGGACAGTGTCAAAATTGGGGCAAATTAGATGAAATAGAAAGAATCATTGCATTATTGGATTCTGAAGACAAATTGGAGAGAATATGGAAGCTAGAGTTGATTGACTTTGTGAAGATGAAGAGAGACTATGCTGAGAAGATAAGGAAGGGGTGCTTTGAGAAATGGCTTGAAAGGGAGAAGGAAATTGATAGGCTAGAAGTTGAAGCAGAAAAGCTAAGGGTAAAAGGATTGTGTAGAGTTCAATTCAATCCCTATGTGGTGAAGTATAGGAGAAGAAATGGAGATAATGTCAATATAAGAATGAACCTACTCAGTCACTATCTTGCCAACATTCTGAAACCAGTACTTGAAGATTTCAAAAACTCTATCATGCTTGAAGAATTGGATGCTTTGGCAGAGATCATAAAGGCCATGGATGAGAATGCAAGAAAGGAGAAAGAAAGAAAACAGAAAGCATATGATGATCTACAAGCCAAAGCAATGGAGATGGAATCAAATGAGAATGGCTAGTATTTCACCATATTGTAAGATTACTCAACTTGTAATTTCATTCATGTTCTCAATCAAATTTCATACTTGTACTTTTCAAGTTTAATCTTTATGTATGTTAGGCTTGTTATTAGACATGAAATTGTGACTAAGGGTCTCACTCACAATTTGGGGGAGATTATTAGTCACAGAGGCATGCCTGTTTACATCTAATAACAAGCCTAATTGTTTGTAATGCTTTGCACTACTTACATGACCTCTTAACTGAGGGAACCTCTAGTTGTAGAATTTCTATTTGTTCTTACTTGTAATAGGCATCAAATCCTAGTTGTGTAACTGTACTTATAAAGTCAAGAATAATGCTTGAAAGAAGTTCCAAGGTTCATGCCTCAAGCAAGAAGATAAAGACTGTCAAATAATCACAGTTGGGATTTGAAGAAATGAAGAATTTGCCTAAGTACCAATTCGAGAAGTACATTTGTCTATTCGAGAAGTCTAGCGTTCGAGAAGTCAGATATTCGATATCCGAGAAGACACTGTTCGATATCTCTGAATGAGCTATTCGATATCTCAGAGATTCGACATGTCTAAATACTCTATTCGAGAACTCAAGAAGTCAACAAGTCAAAGTGGTATTCGAGTTCTCAAAGAGTCAACAAGTCAAAGTTCCATTCGACATCTCAAGGGCTCAAAAAGCTATTCGATATCTCAGGGATTCGACAAGTCAAGTGTTCTATTCGACAACTCAAGGAACCCTGGAGAAAAGTGTTATTCGAGAAGTGATTCGATATGTCAATCATACAGTATTCGAGAACTCAGAGTTATCTAATCCTAGTTCTCGAATCAATCACTTAGCCACTTCTCGAATACATTCTTGGAGACAAAATACTGAAGAAATTGTACAAGTCAGAAACCTGCAACAAGACAATGCACTTTATGGACCACAATCTGTAACGTGCTCTGGAAAGCCTACAAGGAAGCTTGGAGATCAAGATATAGAAGAGACAAAGAGCTAAAGAAGTGGATCTGAACAGAACTTTGAAAAGTCAAATCTGTAGCCGTTTGGATGCTTACTCAAAAAGGATAGACATACAAGAAAGTAATTTATCCTGTAACCTTATTTGTAGTAAGTGAGTTGTATTCATGTTCTATAAGAATACAATCTCACTTCATTAGTAAAAAAAGTTTTTTTTCATACACATTGCAAGATATATCTCTCTGAGAAAAACGAAGATGAGAATACTATCATTTGTATTCACAGATTGTAGCAAATCTTTATCTAATAATATATTAGATTAAAGTGATATTGTGTCTTGTGTTCTTTATCCGCACTTTCACATTTGCACACACAAACGCTTATCTTGCTACACAGATTCAAGAACAAGAAAAAGTTCAAGAATCCATTCACCCCCTCTGTATTCTTTTGCTGTATTCAACACTCAACAACCAGGGGCCATATTCAACTGAATGCAACCACATGCAACTAAATTTCTGATTGCAAGTTCCATTTTTCAGTTGTCATTTTCGACCACTTTTTTAAACTATATATATATATATGTATATATATGTATGTATATAGGTTTTTACTCAAATACAAACCAATCCTTAAATACAAACTACAAACTAACATAAAATATTTTATATTTCATTTATTCTAATGGCCCCGCCAGGGGCACCTTTACAAAAAATGTCGAAAATTCATGGCTCCATTTAGCAAAAAAAAAAAATACTGTTCACTGTTGACGTCACTGCCACGACAGCAATGAACAATAACTTTTTTTTTTGCTGAATGGAGCCAAGAATTTAGACATCTTTTGTATTGGGGTACCCCTAGTTTGATCATTAGATTAGCGTGAAATGTTGGATTAGTGTTTAGTTTTTAGTTTGTAGTTAATTTTAGTTTGTAGTGGAGTAGGAGGTTTTTGCTCAAATACAAACCAATCCTTAAATACAAACTACAAACTAACATAAAATATTTTATATTTCATTTATTCTAATGGCCCCGCCAGGGGCACCTTTACAAAAAATGTCTAAAATTCTTGGCTCCATTCAGCAAAAAAAAAATATTGTTCACTGCTGACGTCACTGCCACGTCAACACTGAACAGTAATTTTTTTTTTTGGCTGAATGGAGCCAAGAATTTTAGACATCTTTTCTATTGGGGTACCACTAGTTTGATCATTAGATTAGCGTGAAATGTTGGATTAATGTTTAGTTTTTAGTATGTAGTGGAGTAGGACTATATATATATATATATATGGAAAAGAGTATCTAAAGTACACAATAGAGAAGTTATCTATTAGTGCGGCTTAAAATATGATAAATTAATTATTATTTGAACAATCCAACCGTACGGATATTAAATTCATACAAAAATATGTGAATGTACAAATTTTCGTGTAATTTAATTATTTGGAACTATAAATTTATAGCAATAAAATTATGATAAATCTGTGTCGTTGAATATATATAGAAAATAGTATTATTGTAAAAGTGATGCTCCACTATTTCAAATATAATAAAAATTTGTATACAATGTTATTTCGACATAAACTTTTCATCCGTACGGTTGGATTATCAAAAATAATAATAAATTACAAGGTTTAAGATGCACTAATAGAAAACTTCTCTATAGTGTGTGTTAGGAATAATTCATAAGTTGTGATGTTAAGAATAGAATTTACATATTATACTTCTTGTAATCCTGATCTTATAAAGGATTTAGCACTATATATAGAATTTATGTGTAAGACAGTTATCTGTACAGTTTAGTCAGGAATGAACAGTGTATCGGAGACTACATGTCAGGAACAAAGAGCAAATCCTGATGACGGTCTAATGCTGATGATGATCAGATACTGATGCAAGATGAAATCCTGATATCAGTCTTGTTACTGATGATGTCATTATGGATGCTACAGAAACTGGCAAGTGCTATAAAACAGGATCGTTGTTTGAAGAACAAGCAAGAAGATATTATGAAGGAAAGAGTTTTCTATTGATGGAAATTATCGACTAGAAGGCAGAACATTGTCATGTATAGATTATATCTTTCTGTTAGTAGTTGATAGGTAGCATTATAAATACTCTCTCTATATCATTGTAAAAAGTGTCGTAGTCGAACAAGTGTGTTGTGAGTTCGTGTGCGTAGCTCTGTATAAGGTTTGTATTCGAGAGTTCGAAACAAACAGAGAGAGAGAGAGTTTTATTTTGTCAGCAGCTGCTAAAGGTATTGTACACCTTTGGTAGAGTTTGTATTTGATCTTATTAATACAAACAGAGTTTGATTCATTCGTTTATTCTTGTTCATATAATCAAGTAAAAATCAGACACGATTATATAACTTGTATTCAACCCCCCCTTCTACAAGTTATTCGAGTTAACAATTGGTATCAGAGCCTAGCAAGATCAAAAGAAATAGGAATGGAAAAGAAGGTATTAACAAAGAGAATAATTACAAGAATGTACCTGATGCACCTAGGAAAAAATGCTATAAGTGTGGAAATCATAATCATTTGGCCCTAGACTGCAATCAAAAACCTTCTTGGAAAACTGAGTCCAGATTCCCCAAGACTCAGAAAATTCAATATCAACCATAAAAAGCTTGTTATCATTGTGGTAGTTTACTTCATTCCATTTACATGTGTAGAGAATATCATGAACTGTATTATGACTATTATTCCTTGAAATCTGAAACTCCTAGTCACAAACAGTTTGTGAAATTAGAATCTAAGGTTGACTCTACAACAGGTAAAGTAAAAGTAAAATCTTCAAATCCTGTTGTTTCTAAATCTAGTAAGAAAGGATCCAATCAAAGTTGGGTCCTAAAAAATTCTAACTAGTTACTTTTTGTTTGCAGGGCACAGGAAAGAAGCATTCAATTATCTTGGACAGTGGATGCTCTGGACATATGACTGGAAAGAAGTCCCTGCTTACAAAGTTTGAGAGGAAAGCTGGCCCAGTAATATCTTTTGGAGATGGCAATAAAGGAGAAACTCTGGGATATGGCTCAATTGTTTTGGGGAATGTCATCATAGAAAATGTAGCACTGGTTGAAGGCTTGAAACATACTCTTTTAAGCATAAGTCAACTGGGTGATAAAGGTTACAAATCAATCTTTGACAGAGAATGATGCAAAATCTTGAATATGCAGAATGGAGACATTGTTCTAACTGGTCAAACACATGGTAACATATATGAAGCCAGCTTAAGTGATACATCTAAAGGAATTGTTAGATGTCTCTACAGCAAAGCAACAAGTGATGAAAGCTGGAATTGGCACAAGAAGCTCTCACATCTTAATTTCAAGAAGCTTAATCAACTTGTTAAGCACAATCTTGTGAGAGGCCTACCTCAGGCAAATTATGTGCAAGATGGACTTTGTGATGCATGTCAGCTAGGAAAGCAAAGAAGAACCACTTTCAAGAGCAAGACTGAAAATTCAATTACTGAACCATTTCACATGCTACATCTTGATCTGTTTGGTCCAGTAAACATTATGTCTATCAGCAAGAAAAGATATGCTCTAGTGATAGTGGATGATTTCACAAGGTTTACATGGGTGTTCTTTCTACACAAGAAGGATGAAGCTCCTCAGCAAATCATTGAACTTATCAAGAATATCCATAATAACTCTGAGTACAAAGTCAAAGTACTTAGAAGTGACAATGGTACAGAATTCAAGAATTCTACAATGGAGGGGTTTTGTGCAGACAAAGGAATCACTCAACAAATTTCTGCACCTGGTACACCTCAGCAGAATGGTGTAGTGGAAAGAAAGAACATGACTCTCATAGAGGCAGCAAGAACCATGCTTGCAGATGCAAAACTTCCAACCTACTTTTGGGCAGAAGCTATTAACACTGCATGTTTCACTCAAAACTGTACCTTGGTAAATAGTCATGGAAAAACTCCCTATGAGATGATCAAAGGAAAGAAACCAAGTGTGAAATACTTTCACATCTTTGGATGCAAATGCTATGTCCTAAAAGTTCATCCAGAACAACTTGGAAAATTTGAAGCCAAATCGGATGAAGCAATTTTTCTAGGATATTCAGCATCTAAGGCCTTCAAAATGTATAATCTCAGAACTCACATTGTTATGGAATCAATTCATGTTGCATTTGATGATAAGAAATTTGGAATTCTGCAAACTGATGAAAGCCATGATAAATTGGAATTTGAAAATCTGAAGAATTCTGAGATACTCTCCAGTGATGATGAAGGTTCTCCAGAAGGAATTTCTATTGCTTATCAAAGGAATGCTACTGTTGAGGGGGAGCAAATAAATCAAAGAGAACACAGTGATCATCAGGAGCAGACTAACTATTTAGAGTCTACTCCATCAGGAACTGATCTTTCAGAGTCTACTGAGGAAAGATCAGTAACTAGCAGCAATATGGAATCTACTGATTCTATTGATCAAAGGAGAGTTTTTGAAGGTAGAGATAATTCTTCTACAAGAGATACCACTAACTTAGGGGGAGAGACTAGCAGAGTTAATCTACCACCTGTTAGAAAATGGACAAAGGATCATACTGAAGATTTGATAATTGGTGATCCAAATAGTGGTGTTCGAACTAGAAGATCAATTCAAAATGAATGCTTGTATAGTTGCTTTCTCTCAAAGAATGAACCTAAGAAGGTTGAAGAAGCCTTACAGGATCCTGATTGGGTAGTTGCAATGCAGGAGGAGTTAAATGAGTTTGAGAGAAACAAAGTCTGGAAACTGGTACCAAGACCTAAAGATAGATCTATTGTTGGTGCAAGATGGGTTTTCAGAAACAAGCTAGATGAATCTGGTATGATTGTAAGAAACGAAGCAAGACTGGTGGCTAAGGGTTATTCTCAGGAAGAAGGCATTGATTATGATGAGACCTTTGCACCTGCAGCAAGATTGGAAGCAATCAGAATGTTTCTTGCATTTGCAGTTCATTCAAAATTAAAGGTATATCAGATGGATGTAAAGAGTGCTTTTCTAAATGGCAAACTTGATGAGGAAGTGTATGTGGAACAGCCACCTGGATTTGTTGATCCAAAGTTTCCAAATCATGTCTACAAACTTGACAAGGCACTCTATGGACTAAAGCAGGCACCAAGAGCATGGTATGAAACTTTGTCTAAATTTCTTCTTGAAAATGGCTTCACAAGAGGTACAATTGACAAAACTCTATTCTTTAGAAAGATAAAAGGTGAATTTCTTTTAGTTCAAGTTTATGTTGATGATATTATTTTTGGTTCTACTAACGAAAAGTTGTGTGCTAAGTTTAGCAAGCTTATGCAGTCTAAGTATCAGATGAGCATGATGGGTGAATTAAATTATTTCTTAGGCTTGCAGGTCAAACAGACTGAGACTGGTATTTTCATTAATCAGTCAAAGTATATCAAAGATCTTTTAAGAAGGTTTGACTTTCAAGACTGTGCAGTTACAAAAACACCCATGGCAACAGCCACTAAACTAGACTCTGATCCTAAGGGGAAGAGTGTGGATAATACTAGTTATAGAGGCATGATAGGCTCATTGTTATATCTAACTGCAAGTAGGCCAGATATAATGTTTTCTACCTGTTTATGTGCTAGATTCCAAAGTGATCCTAAGGAATCTCATTTAATTGCTGTGAAGAGAATTTTTAGATATCTCAAAGGAACTCCAAATCTTGGTTTGTGGTATCCTAGAGAATCTGATTTCTTTCTAACTGGCTATTCAGACTCTGATTATGCAGGGTGTAAGATAGACAGGAAAAGCACTACAGGTACATGTCAATTCTTGGGAAATAGATTGATTTCTTGGGCAAGCAAGAAGCAACAATCTGTTTCAACCTCAACTGCAGAAGCTGAGTACATAGCAGCAGGCAGTTGTTGTGCACAGCTCCTTTGGATAAGAAATCAGTTGATGGATTATGGTATGACACTTAGTAATATTCCTATGTTTTGTGATAATACTAGTGCTATTAAAATTGCAGAAAATCCAGTTCAACATTCAAGGACTAAGCACATTGATGTCAGGTATCATTTTATTAGAGAACATATTGAGAATGGTACTGTGGAACTTCATTTTGTTCCTACTGACAAACAGCTTGCAGATATTCTAACTAAACCACTTGATGAGACTACATTCAGTAGATTAGTAAGTGAGTTAGGAATGTTAAATTTTTAGATCTTTAACATCTGCAATAGTAGCAATGTATGTTGTTTTTAGCTTATAGACTTGATGTTCTTGTCAGGATCTATATTTGATTATTAAAAGTTTTAGCTATAACACTTTGCCTTGATAAATTTCAGTATGATAGACTTGTTAATAATCATCAGGATTAGAATTGTTATCAGGATGCTGACGTCATCAGTATTGTGTCAGTATCAGGATTGTGAAAATTGTTTCAGATCCTGACGTTTACTTTGTGTAGTAATCTAATTCTGTGATGTGTTAAGTCTATACCAGCAAGTTTTAATATTTGCATACTGATAATTTATACATCATTCAATAATCAAAAGACAAGTAGATAACAAGAAATTGTATTTTCATTAATTGAAATCGTTACATATATGGAAATGAAATACAACATCTTTTTGTCTAACTTCTACTGATAATTCTATACTTGTTTATTGATATGAATTCTGAGATACAGGACAAGGAGCATATCAAGAAATCCATCAGGTGATTGAATAGCCTCGTCTACTCTTGGATTCCTTGTCTGGGCGACTTGAATGAGAGCAGCTAACTTAAATGTATAGCATCCCCATCAAGATCAACCTCAGACTCTCGGCCAAATTCTTCATCCTCAAGTTTTGAGGAGGTTAGGGAAAGATTGTATCCAACAGATGGATGTTCTAGGAGAAACCTCTGGATATTATCGGAAACCAATCCATCCATGATTAGTTCGATGAGAAGAGTCGTCTTTTCAAAGAGATGATCAAGAACAGGATGTTCATCGACTGTGAAAAATCTAAAGAATGGGTTTGAATGGAATTTTGGTTTGAGAAGCATTGTTGAGAAGAAAAGAAATTGAAAGGTTTATGGAGAAAGGCATACTGTTTCTTTTAAAGAAAGATGTGAGAAGCTGAACAGTCACTTGGAAGTTTTAATGAAGTCAGATGCTAATTATTGCATATGACTGTATTTCTTGTTTTCAAGAAATGTTGAATATATCTAACCAATTGATTTTTGTTCAGATTAATTGTTTATTTCTTTTTCAGATAAAAGAAAAGTGCCACGTGGAAACTCCATATTAAGTCTCTGGAATCAGGATGATATTGATCAGGATTTCAAGTGTGACCATCAGGATTTGAGAATTATTATATTTTTAAATCACATTGTATTTTGTGATTATTTTGATGAGAGGTCAACAGGAAAAGGAAGCTGATCAGTATTGATTATTTATACCCTGATTTATTTCATGAAAATCAATTTTGGATTTTATTTTCCAAAAAATCGTGGGTAACCGCACTTTTCAGGGACTGACACCTGTCAATCTACGTGTCAATGTGGGATAGTGGTCTGAAAGATTTGTGAAATATTTTTGTTTTGAAACTCTAATCGTGTAATTGTTTTCTCTAATTTTACATTCTCTAAAGCAAAAAACACTCTTGAGTTTTCAAAATCACTAATCCATTTCAAGAATTTTTCAAGTTCTTTTCAGATCAAAAATGGCAGCTCAGAGAAGATTACCTAAGTCAGTAGCCTTCAAGTTTGGTGATTTTGATTTTATGACAAACAATCATGTAGCAGCTATCACCAACAAGGAAGGAGTGTCAACTGATTTTCATCCAATCATGGACTTTCTGGCAAATGTACCATTAAGATATGCATTGACAGCATCTCCACAAATTAATCAAGCAGTTGTTACACAAGCTTGGGAGAATGCTGAGGTAATTGATTCTACTCAGAGTCAATCAAGTAAGATTGTTCTACATTTAGGACAAGATTCATTTGACATTACTGAATCTGTTGTTAATTCAGTACTTCGCTTACCTGTTACTGATAATTATGCAAGTAAACCATCTGATGATAATGTAAGAACTATGTTGTCTGAATTAGGTTATAGTGGACCTCTAGACAACATGAGCCAGTTGAATAGGTCTTTTCTTAGAAAGGAATGGTCTTTCTTCTTTGATCAAATTGCTAAATGTTTTACTGGTAAATGTAGTTCTTTTCAGCAAATTACTTCTGTTACATTACATATTGCTTATAGTTTGCTTTATGACAGATTAATTAACATTGGTCACATTATCTTAAGTCAGATGAGTATTAAACTTGGGTTAAGAGATCAAAGCAGGAAAATGGTTTATTATCATAGATTTATGCAAATGTTTATTAACCATTTTATTCCTGATGTTGAAGCTAGATTTGGTAGAGAACATTGTGTTTCTTCTTATGTACAGCAAAAGAGAATTTTCTCTGACATTACAAAGAAGGACAATGAAAAGAATCTAGATGAAATACCTGCAATTCATTATCCACATCATTTTCAGGTAATTCTTAAAACCCATCTTCCTACTCTCTACAATTCTTCTTTCTTTTGTGGTGAAATGGCTCAGGAATCTCATTTGGAGGAGAATCCACCTGTGTCTACCCAAGTAGCCCAAAACATTATAGTCTCTGAAACAATTCAAGAACCAAATTTTGATCCACAGCCTATTGTTTCAAAGAAACCAACCTCTGGTGTTTCTCAAAAGACATCAGTTGTAAGGAAGAGAAGATTTGTTGTATCAAGTAGTAGTAATTCTAGTGAAGATGATGATGATTTAACTCTTGCTGAGAGAGTAGAATTGAAGGCTGCAATTCAACTTTCTCTGTTAGCACAAAGAGATGAAAAACCTAGCCACAGCCAGACTGCAGTCTCCCAAAAGGTTGTAGTACTTAAAAAGGGAAAACAGTTACTGGATACTGTCTCTCAAAAGACTGTGTCTATTGAACAAAGATCTCATCCCAAGATCACTTCTGTGTCTACACCTCTTGAGTCTTCTCAGGATAAATCTTTTGCTCACTATACCAGGAGAACAAGGAGAAAGATTCAATTGTCACCTACACACACAGAGTCTAGTCCAACTAACATTATGCAGGTTTCTACATATCAAGCTACATCTATGTCAGTATTTGACAAGAGAGATCTGGATATTGATTCTTCATGGGAAACTACATTGTCATACAGAATGGCTATGGGACTTATCTCTCTAAAAGTGAAGCTTTCCAGGCCAGTTCTAAATTTTCTAAGTGAAAGTGTTCCTAGACTTTCATTTCCTGAAGAATATGGACTTCTACATCAAAGACTTGACTTAATGAAGATGTATTTCTATGTATCTGTCAAAAGACAATTAGTCAAGAAATTTGGACTCTCGAAGCATGTTGCACTTCAATCACTACATGCATATTTATTTGACAAGGATGTCATTATTGAAGATGCTTCAGCTCAAGGTGAACAACAGGAGGAAGTAGATAGAGGAATGCAATCAACAGAAGATACTATTGCACCAGTTGTGAATAGTAGGAAAGATCAGATCACAGTCACTGCAACACAAGAACCATCTAGTCAGAGGAAGGATGACTCAGGAACTGTGATAGCTGATGCTGAAAGGTCTTCTGTGATGACTGAGAATGCAAGTGAGATACCCTATGATATGGGAGGAATGACTTTGGTTGATTTTTCTGAAGATCAAACAAATTTTGTTCAGTCAGAGTCTATCCACCTTGAGGGTGAGTCTCAGCAAACAACACTTAAAGACGGTGATGTACTAACTATGGTGTCTAATGAAGTATTACTGAAGACATCAGAGTCTAGTAAAGAACCTGAAAGTGGTACACTGGAGCCTGTAGTCTCTGGAAAGAAAGTAGATGATAGTATGGGTTCAGAGACTATAGCAGCTCACTCCTTGGAGAAAACCTCAAGCCCCTTGCCATATGAGGAACCCTCTCTCCATGTGAGTTCAGGTATAAAAACTTCTTCTAAACTCTATTTTTCTGTAGGTCATGAGAGCACTTATCCAAATTTGAGTGATACACTTGAAAAGATGGACTTAGATCCACAAACTGAGAGGCTGGCTCCTGACCAGGCAAAAGGTGAGGTAGAAAGAGTGTTGACTTTAGTAAGTCAAAGTGAGAATGAGGGTATGGATGATCAACTCCATAGTGAGGGAGAGAAAATTAGGAAACCATCATTTGATTTCTGGGATTAGGTTTTTCCTGAATCTTGGTCTGAAAATTTGGGTATGAATGCTGGTACTTATTCATTCATCAAAATGTATCAGAAGAATGACCTAGTACATCACAATGCAAAGCCAGAAGTTAAAGCTCAGAAGCAAAAGGAGAGGCTTGCAGGAATCATTAACAGAAGAGGTGCCAGGATAAAGCAATCTCTTGATACATATGTACCAGATGAAGTTCCTAATGATCCTAGTGTTCCTTTGTATGTACTTCCAATATCAGCTAGAATTGAGACATCTACAGTCTCTGATCACTCTAAGGAGGAGTCGGGATTTGAAGATGTTAGTACACAGAATACTGGTGAAGGAGATGATGATCATGTTTCAGCTCCAGATCAGAAAGATGAAGATATTGATACTTCTAATCAGGTTTTATTACTTGAATATCATACAGCGCAAGCAACTTCTTCTACAAGACTTGAAGATACAGTTCTTTCTGATTCTGATTCTGAAGATACTAGAAACACTTCCAACATTGAAGTTCATTCTGATATTTTGAAAGATATTCAGAATTCTCAAATTGCTATGCAAACAAGACTTCAATCACTTGAAGATAACCAAGTCACAATTATGGAAAATCAAGCAGTTCTGATGAATATCATTTGTTCTGTTTCTGAATCTCTTGGAATTAATGTTGATGATGTCAAAAAGGGGGAGATAAAGACAATTCAAAGACAACAACAACACCACCAGACCGGGGGAGATAAAGAGCAGACAAAGAGAAGTAAAAAGAAGAACTAGGAGTGACAGTGGTGAATCTCAGCTAGGAAGTGGTAAAGGAAGAGCAGCATTAATAGTTAAAATTCTTTCTTCTAAGTACTAGATAAACGTCTACATCCGGGAAGGAGGTACTTAACTTCATAATTCTACATTCATAAATTCTATTCTGGTTGTATTGTTATATATTTTGACATCCACAACTTAGATTTATGCTTCAGTTTTTAAAGCATAAATAAGGGGAGATTGTTAGGAATAATTCATAAGTTGTGATGTTAAGAATAGAATTTACATATTATACTTCTTGTAATCCTGATCTTATAAAGGATTTAGCACTATATATAGGATTTATGTGTAAGACAGTTATCTGTACAGTTTAGTCAGGAATGAACAGTGTATCGGAGACTACATGTCAGGAACAAAGAGCAAATCCTGATGACGATCTAATACTGATGATGATCAGATACTGATGCAAGATGAAATCCTGATATCAGTCTTGTTACTGATGATGTCATTATGGATGCTACAGAAACTGGCAAGTGCTATAAAACAGGATCGTTGTTTGAAGAACAAGCAAGAAGATATTATGAAGTAAAGAGTTTTCTATTGATGGAAACTATCGACTATAAGGCAGAACATTGTCATGTATAGATTATATCTTTCTGTTAGTAGTTGATAGGTAGCATTATAAATACTCTCTCTATATCATTGTAAAAAGTGTCGTAGTCGAACAAGTGTGTTGTGAGTTCGTGTGCGTAGCTCTGTATAAGGTTTGTATTCGAGAGTTCGAAACAAACAGAGAGAGAGAGAGTTTTATTTTGTCAGCAGCTGCTAAAGGTATTGTACACCTTTGGTAGAGTTTGTATTTGATCTTATTAATACAAACAGAGTTTGATTCATTCGTTTATTCTTGTTCATATAATCAAGTAAAAATCAGACACGATTATATAACTTGTATTCAACCCCCCCTTCTACAAGTTATTCGAGTTAACAGTGTGCTTCAGAAACTCCATGTCCATATATATATATATATATAGTTCAAAAAAGAGGTCGAAAATGACAACTGAAAAATTGAACTTGCAATCAGAAATTCAGTTGCAGTTGTCATTTTCGACCTCTTTTTTGAAATTTATTATGCAACTTAATGCAATCACATGCAACTGAATGCAACCACATGCAACTGAACAACTTTCATTTTTCAGTTGCATTCAGTTGAATATGGCCCCTGGTGGGGCCTTGCAACCCAAATCCACACCCCGCCTTTTTTTTTAAAAAAAAGTTGCATTTGATTGCATTCAGTTGCACGTGGTTGCATTAAGTTGTATTCGGTTGAATATGGCCCCTGGCGGGGCCTTGCAACCCAAAATCACTCCACCTTAAAAAAAAAACAAGTTGCATGTGGTTGCATTCTGTTGCAACCCAAATCCACAAAAATATCACCCCAGCTTAAATTAAAAAAAAAGTTTCGAAAAAAGAAGAAGGCGGGCAGGTTGCTGGGTAGGAGTGGGAGGGGCTCCGCCGCCGGGGGGGGGGGGCGGGGGGGGAATGGTTGCCCTAATTTGTAGAATTTTTGCAATTTTGAAATTTAGTTTAATAAAATTGCAATTAAGAAAGTATAAGATAGTAAATATGCAATTAATTAGAGAAGATGATATTTTTGCAAATAGAAACTTTAAATCTAGTATTTTTGGTAAATTCTCTATTTTCTTTGATTTTGTGTGTGAATATTTCATCAAGTAATTGAGTCTTTTCTATCCATATTTGAGTTTCAATAAAATTAATACTCCTTCTTTCCCATTTTTTTTTATCTATTTCATTTGTCTAGAAATAATTGTTCATAATTAGTTAATATGATAAATTATGTATTAATTATGTTAATTTTTATGAAAAAATTAAATAATTATTCGATAACTATCAATTTATTTAACATGATTGAATAAAAGATGAATTTTTGATTATAAACAAAAAAATGGAACAGAGGGAATATTAGTTTCGAAAACAAGGCTCTTAAATGTACTGAAATTAGGTCAAAATTAATAATTTACTGTGATGCCCATATATGAGCGAATTTATATATAGTATGATTTATGATTTCTTTAGAAAGAAAATCAATTTATCTCTTTACTTCCTTTTTTCTATGTTTTACACTGTGTTCCCAAATGTATAAAAGAAAAAAAAAATAGAAAATGGATTTTCTATATTTTTAAATTTTTCCAAAAGTGTGGAAGAAGATTTTGATTATATATATATAAGGATTTTATTTTCCAAATTTTTAGAATTTTTTTGTTACAATTTTTTTTTTTGAGAATAAGTGAAAAAAATCAAATCTTCAATTTATTTTCTTTATTTTTCAGGAAAAAATTTGTGGAACACAGCGTTAGTGACAAAAGCCCCTACAGAAAATCAAGGTTAAGAGCATCTTGAAAGGTGTTGGCTATAAATGATTGGCTAAATCAAATAAAATATTAATTATGTAAAATTTGCTTAACCTGTAAGATGTTGTGCTGAATGTTTGGTTATACTGTAAACCTTCCTTATAGGTCTCTAGAAATTGGCCAAATATAGCCAACGATAACAAATTATCTAAATTTTTTGCTAAGGGTAATGCCTTATTGGAGTAAATTATTTTTTACATAATCTTTATAAATTTTATTTATGTTATTCTATTTTTGATTTTAAGTAAGGGCTTCTCTCCATTGGAGATGCTCTAAGCTCGGTTCTAAAAAGAGGTGAAGACCTAACCGTTTCGATTAGTACAAAATCGGGGAATTAAATGTTTTTCAAGGGTTTAGGCGGGATCAAGCGGATTTATGGGGATTTAAGCGGGGATTAAGCGGATTTATGGGGGATTTAGGCGGGGATTAAGCGGGTTTGACCAAATGTTTACCCTTTAATTATTACTCCGTATTTTTTATTTTTTCTTTACATATTTTTCAAATTTCATGTTATAAATTAATATATATAATAAACATATATAATTAAAAAAAATTAAAAAAATATGTATATATTCACAATCCGCTTAATGACCCGCTTAAAATTCCGCCTAGACATCCGATTAACCGCTTAAGTGCTAAAAGGTTCTCCCACCGCTTATTGCTTTTTAGAACACTGGCTCTAGACACAAAACGTGATTAAAGTATTTTCGCAAAAAAAAAAAAAAAAAAACGTGATTAAAGTACGTGATTAAAGTACTAAATCAATTTGATTTAGTACATGTAAATATGATTTGATGTTAGATAATCAAATAAAAACTTCAAACAAACTTTCAAAATGATGTGATATACAGTATACTGATATACTTCCTCCGTCCCTTTTTGATTTTTAACATTTTTTCACACTTTCCTGACACGCATTTCAAGATTCATAACTTATTTTTAGAATTTGTTTTATATGAAAATTTAAATATTAAATTTTTATTAAAAAAAAATTAAAAATAAGTCATGAAACAATCTTTAAAAAAAAAAAAAAAGACATGTTACTTAACACTTTTGTAACTAAACGAATATTTACATTCTCTTGCCAGAATAAGAAAACCCAAAATAATTGATACTCTTCAAAATTACATCATACTTCAAAACCACCTTGACTAGGATGAAGATATATGGGTGACAACTTGAAAAATCCCCAGCCCAACCACTTATGGGTCTAGTGTACAAGGAATCATCTGTTTGTATGGTTGATTATGAATGACACTGATTCCCCTAGCTATCTCTACTTTTGATTAGTTTCACATTAACTTTATTTTTTTGACCTTTAGAAAATACACTTTAGGAATATGTTCCAAAGTTCTGCCAAACTATATATATGACGTGGATAAGTATGGATACAATATTTTTTAATCAAACTAAAATGGAAAATGCTAGAGTCCCCAAATTGGAATTCAAAAAAATTTTCAAATGGCACGTGTCATCTTCTAATTGGTTGCTTCCCTGGATTCAAATCAATCACACCAATTAAAATACTTCATACTGCCAAATCACCAATACCACATCATTCGAGAACTTTTTTGGGATCCAATTTGGGGTCCCTAACAAATAATGTTGAAGGTTTTAAATTAAGTACTTCCTTCGTCCCTTTGAATTGTTAACGTTTGCGGACCAGTTTCCGGTACGGATTTTAATGTACATTTTAATGATAGTTCTATAACTTATTTTTGATATTTTTTTTCTAAAAATTGGTCCTATTTTTATACAAAAAAAAATATCAAAAATAAGTTATAGAACTATCCTTAAAATGCACATTAAAATGCGTGTCAGACTGTCAGATACACATGTTAAGAAATGGATGGGAGAAAGAGAGTATATAAAATCATTATCAAATAACATGATTGTTGTGGAGTAAAAACTAGGTTATGATTATGACGGCTAGGGTTTGTGAGCTTCAAGCTTTAATGGCTGCTTCTGCGTTCGAGACTAAACGGTCCTCACAGAATGCCTACGTATCTCTGTATTAGAGAATCAAGCCAAGAAAACGTAGTTCTGAGAATGAGGGGTCAGACCCTTTATATAGGCTGAGAAGCCTAGGAATTATGGTAGGAGTAGGTGACTTGGTGGGCAAGCCACCGCCTTGAGGAAGGTTCTAGACCCCTTCCTTGTAGGAGTCAGTTTCCATGTTGGAATATGTATCTTGGAGGCTAAGTCAGGCAAGAGTAATATCCTTGTTTGACTCTTATTTGCTGAGCTGTTTATTACCCCTAATATTAATTACGAAATTAATATTATAGTTAGGGTTTGGGCCCATCTGGTGGGCCCCACGTTTGGACCATTCTAGGTCTAATAAATGCCACATTAAATGTGTCTTTAGGGCTTACTTTCAGCCCATATCATTTGCCCCCCAACTTCTAGGAAAACTGATCAGGTTTTCCTTGAAGTTATAACGGCCTTATTCGAGACTTGGGTCGGGGTTTATTGCTCTTACGTGAGTATTTTCAACAATATCATCTTAATGTAAAGCGTGGAGCGACCGACGCATTTACGACGATGTTGAACGACACTAATCAGTGTTAAACGGCACTACACAGCGCTAATCAGCCTTAAACAATGTTTAAACAGTGTTAAACAATGTTAAGTGGCATAAAATGGCACTAACGGCACTAATCGGTGCTAAACAGTGCTAACCGGCACTAATCTGTGCTAACATGCACTAAACAGTGCTTAAACAGCACTAAACGGTGCTAATCGGCACTAATCTGTGCTAATAGGCACTAAACAGTGCTTAAACAGCACTAAACGGTGCTAATCTCGACCTCTTTTTATCATTAACAATCATCCGAGATTCGCTGAAAAAGTCGAGATTTAGGTTTAAAAAGTTCACTGAAAAAGTAGGGATCCAGGACCAAGAACTGAACCTGGACCGGGGGGATCCAGGTTCAGAAGCTGGTCGGCTGGACCCCCTGAAAATGACCTGGTCGGCCGGAAGCTGGTCGGCTGGGACCTGGTCGGCCAGAAGCTGGTCGGCTAGGACCTGGTTGGCCAGAAGCTGGTCGGCTGGCCCTCCTCCAGGGGAGCTGGTCGGCCGGGACCTGGTCCTCCGGGACCTGGTTGGCTGAAATTCCTCTTCTAGGGCTAACTAGTCAGTAGTTGGCCTAAAAAACTTGAACTTAGACTCCTTCTTGATTTTAATAGAGAGTGTGGATCCAGGATCAGAAACCATCCATGGTCCTAAGGATCCAGAATCTTGATCTTGATTACGAATCGTCAGTTTGGTCGTTTGTGACTTCATGGCTAACTTTGGCCTTCATGACTCATCTTGGCCTTCATGGCTAACCTTGGCCTCTCTTTAACATTGATAATCATCTGATATTCGCTGAAAAAGTCGAGAACCATGTCCGAAATCATTTGCTGAAAAAGTTGGGATCCAGGACCAAGAACTGAACCTGGACCGGGGGGATCCAGGTTCAGAAGCTGGTCGGCTGAACCCCCTCAAAACAACCTGGTCGGCCGGGACCTGGTCTTCCGGGACCTGGTCGGCTGATCCTCCTTAAAAAGAGCTGATCGGCCGGGACCTGGTCTTCCGGGACCTGGTCGGCTGATCCTCCTTAAAAAGAGCTGATCGGCCGGGACCTGGTCTTCCGGGACCTGGTCGGCTGATCCTCCTTAAAAAGAGCTGATCGGCCGGGACCTGGTCTTCCGGGACCTGGTCGGCTGAGACCCCTAGTGCGTCGCGGTCGATTGCTTCTTGGCTAGCTGGTTGACCCGGATGTGAAAATTATTCGTGATCTTGCGGATCAAGAACCTTGATCTGAATCTCAAGTCACTATTTTGGTCATTCATGACTTTGTTATCTTAAGGATCAAGAAACTTGACCTTGATCTTAAACTTTTATCATGGATCTAGGATCTAAAACTGTCCGTGATCCTAAGGATCAAGAATCTTGATCTTGATCACGAGTCGTCAGTTTGGTCATTCGTGACTTCATGGCTAACCTTGGCCTTAATGGCTAATCTTGGCCTTCATGGCTAACCTTGGCCTCCCTTTAGCATTGGCAATAATCCGAGATTTGCTGAAAAAGTCGAGATTTAGGTTTGAAAACTATTCAAAGTTCACTGAAAAAGTTGGGATCCAGGACCAAGTACTGAACCTAGACCGGTCGGATCCAGGTTCAGGAGCTGGTCGGCTGGACCTCCTTAAAAGGAGCTGGTCGGCCAAGACCTGGTCGGCCGGGGTCTCCAAGACTATAGAAAACTCAGAGATCTTCGCGTGGACAGTAAGATCGTCCAAATCTGATACCCGGAGCTAAAGATATGGCCCAAACAACGTCAACAGTCCGTGTAGGACTGAAAATCAGTCTTGGTCGGCTGACGCCCTCCTCGGAGCTTGGTCTTGAACCTTGAGTTCATTCATGGTTGTTGGTTATCATCAACCCTTGACTCTCATCCTTGTGATGAAGTTCTTTAGTTCTTACCTCATCTTTGTTTCTCATGGAGGAGGTCTTCCTTCTCGGTTGATCATTCAGGTAGTTCACTTGCTCCTTAGCACTTGACTTTAGGCCTGGTATGCCTTTGTTGGTTTTCAACCCTTTAGCTTGATTCTAGGTTTCCAACCTTATTTTCTTATGCTCATATAACCTTTCTTAGGTCTCAAATTGATTGACAACTCTTGGTTCGAGTCCTTAAACTCAAACGACAAGCTCGATTGGAGGCAGACAGCCTTGTTGGCCATCGAGGCTTAATTAATGTTGTGTTGAGATTTGAAGTTCAAGGATTCAATCCTTAATCTTGGAATGTGTTCATCATCCCAGATTTCCAACCTGTAGAATCCTCGTCCTGGTGTCTTCCTGACTCGATACGACCCTTCCCAATTGGGGGATAGTCTTCCCTTCTGGCCAACTCTGGAGGCCTCTATCTTCCTCAGAGTCAAGTTGTCTTGTCGAAAGAACTTCTCCTTAACCCTTTGGTCGCAGTGGAAAGATGCTTTCTTCTGACGCTCTGCGTTTCTAGCATTCGCTTCATCCCTAACCTCGTCAATCAGATCGAGGGCGAGCCTCATGCCTTTTTCATTGGTCTCGTGATCATATGCTTCCACTCTTGGCGATGCATGTGTAATCTCTAGGGGGCACAACTGCCTTGGCTCCATAAGCCAGCAAAAACGGGGTTGCTTCAGTTATCACTTCGTAGGTGGTGTGGTATACCCAAAGTATAGGCAGCAACTCATCCACCTAAGTGTTTCTTCTTCAGTCCATCAAGGATAATTCAATTTGCTACCTCAGCTTGTCCATTAGCCTCAGGGTGAGCTACTGAAGAAAAGCGAAGTTCAATAACATTCTCCTTGCAGTACTTCTTAAACTCTTCATTGTTGAATTTTGTCCCATTATCCGTCACAAGGATTCGGGGGATTCCCTATCTGCAGATGATGCTCTCCCAAAAGAACTGGGAAATTTGTTTGGTGGTTATCTTGGCTAAGGGCTTAGCCTCAATCCACTTAGTGAAGTAGTCGATGGCCACTATCATAAACTTCCTTTGTGCCGAAGCCATAGGGAAAGGACCTAGTATGTCCATTCCCCACATTGCAAACGAGATGGGAGAATTGATCGAAGTTAACATCTCAGGCGGCTGCCTTACAATTGGAGCGTGCTTTTGACATCTGTCACACTTCTTGACATAATTCTGCGCATCGGCCAACATCTCTGGCCAATAGAATCCCAGTCGTGTGATCTTGTGAGCTAGGGCTCTGCCCCCCAAGTGTTGCCCACATATCCCTTCATGAACTTCCTCCAAGGCTTCTCTTGCCCCTTGGGGCCTCAAGCACTTCAGGTACGGGACGACAAACGATCTTTTGTAGAGGATGCCTTCAATCAAGGCGTATCTCAATGCCCTCACTGACAGCTTTCGTGCCTCCAAGGCATTGTCAGGGAGCCAGCCTGTCTCGAGGTGAGCTTTGATAGGGTCAATCCAGCAACCTCCCATATCAATCGGTGCTATCAACTTAGAATTGATGGTCGGGGCCTTCAAGACTTGGAAGTAAACACTCCCTGCATAGTTCTCAATTTCAGAAGAAGCAAATTTAGACAAGGCATCGGCCTTAGCGTTCTCCTCTCTCGGAATGTGTTCCACATAGCATTCCTCAAACTGAGTCATAACAGCTTTCACGACTCTCAGGTATTTTGCCATAGTCTCATCATTGGCTTCAAACTCGCCATTCACTTGCGAGACCACCAGTCTTGAATCTCCACACACTTTGAGGTTCTTGACCCTCATGACTCTAGCTAAGCCCAATCCAGCTATCAATGCCTCATACTCAGCTTCATTGTTGGTAGTAGGAAAATCCAACTTCAAAGCATACTCAACTGTGAACCCATCGGGGCTTTGCAGAACTAAACCTGCATGGCTTGATTTTGTTTTTGATGCTCCATCAAAATAGAGCACCCAATATTCCTTCTGACCAGTTACAAGTTCCTCATCTTTATCTCCACTCTCAGTGGTAGTTACTATCTCCTGCCCCCCGACTTCTTGGTTGTTAATGGTGCATTCAACCACGAAGTCAGCCAATGCCTGAGCCTTGACGGCTGTCCGAGGCTTATACTTGATATCAAACTCTCCAAGTTATATGGCCCACTTGATTAGCTTTCCACTGGCCTTAGGGCTATGCAATATGTTCCTCAGCTGCTGGTCCGTCCGGACTTCAATTTTGTGAGCCTGGAAGTACGATCGTAGCTTCCTCGAGGCCGTTATCAATGCCAAGGCAAACTTCTCGATGGTAGAGTAATTTAACTCAGCCCCATGCAACACCTTGCTTACGTAGTAGATGGGTTTCTGAACCTTGCTTTCTTCTCGAACGAGAACGGTACTCAGTGCTTGCTCAGATACTGCCAAGTATAGGTAGAGAGTCTCTCCGGGACTAGTTTAGCCAACAACGGGGCTTCGGCCATGTACTTCTTCAATTGTTCAAAGACCTCCTGGCTCTAAGGTGTCCACTCAAAATTTTTCACTTTCTTCAATGCTTGAAAGAACGGCAAACATTTATCACCAGATTTGGAGATGAATCTCCCCAAGGCCGCAAATCGGCCTGTCAACTTCTACACATCTCTTATAGAGCGTGGTGGCTTCATGTATAAGATCTCCTTGATCTTGTCATGGTTGGCCTCAATGCCTCTTTTTGAAACGATCAGTCCTAAAAACTTCCCAGATCCAATGCCAAAGGCACACTTGGCTGGATTCAACATCATCTTGTGGTGCCTCAGCACTTCAAATGCATCTCCGAGGTGTTTAATATGATCTGCCGTGAATAGGCTCTTGACTAACATATCATCAATATAGACCTCCATGGTTTTTCCAATTAGATGGGCAAATATTTTATTCACCAATCGTTGGTAAGTAGCTCCTGTATTCTTTAGCACAAATGCCATAGCAAGATAACAGAAAACACCAAAGTCGGTTATGAAAGATACCTTAGGGATGTCGTCCTTATGCATCTTGATCTGGTTGTATCCACTGAAACCATCCATGAAACTCAGCATCTCGTGCCCAACTGTGGCATCTATCAACGTATCTATCCTTGGTAGAGGGAAACAATCCTTAGGACATGCATCATTCAAGTCAGTGAAGTCTATACACATCCTCCACTTCCCATTTGCCTTCTTGACCATCACAGGGTTAGCCAACCACTTGAGGAACTGAATCTCTTCAATAAACCCAGCTTATAAGAGCATGCCAACTTCTTGTTTAATGGCCTCTTGCCTTTCTGGAGCGAAATTCATCTTCTTCTGCTTTAATGTCGTTCATTTAGGATCGACATTCAATTTGTGAGTTATGAGCTGGGGATCAATCCCTGGCATATCAATTGCTGTCCAAGCAAACACATCACTATCCTCTTGTAAGAATGCTGTCAACTTGCCCTTCAAGGGGTTCCTTCAATTGGCTTTCGGGCTATGCAATATGTTTCTTCAACGGGTGGTCCATCAGGACTTCAACGTTTGTCTTGGTTCCATCATTTTTTTTTTTGTTTTTCTTGATTCTAGGTCAAGGATTCAAGGTTGATTCCTCGATTTAGATTTCCAATTAAACAATCATGTGGGCTTCTCGCCTTTTAAACTCTTTAAAACGAGAGTTTGCTTGAACTTCTTGATCATTGTTTAAGGTTCTCTATTGGTCTTCTACCTTAGATTCTCCATCCAAGTCATTTTTGAAAACATTAAAAAGTGGCTAGTCTTTAGCCTCCACAGCCTTGCATGGCTTTGATTGCCAGATGTCTTTTATCCCGGATCCTTCAAGGAATTGAAACACTTATTTGGTTGTGCTGTAACCTAACTCTCGACCCTTCAGAGTTTTATTTATGCGTTTGTTTGCTTCCATTTGTATATTCTTTTATTTTCGGTACTTGGTCATCTTTGACTTACACACATCAGGTGCTTGGTACATAAATAGAATCATAGAACGAAAAGCAAACTTGCATTAATAACATAAATGGGTTCAACCTTTATATAGAGTACTACTGTCCTACTCAGAGCGACATGCTCTGCATGGTTTCATCGAACCTTATTTCTACTTCTACTAGATAAATATGAAGCTAAGTCCAACTTTGCAAGACTAGGCCTGCATGGCTTGATTTTGTTTTTGATGCTCCATCAAAATAGAGCACCTACTACTCCTTCTAGTCTCCTCATTCTTCTTCTGAAGTTCACTTTCTTCTTGGGGTACTATCTCTTGCCCCCGACTTCTTGGTTGCCAATGTTACATTCAACCACGAAGTCAGTTGATGCCTTAGCCTTGATGGCTGTTCGAGGCTTATGTGTGATGTCCTCTTCTGGACTTTCTTTGTGTTCCTTATCACTGCGGATGTCCATGTCTTCAATCGGAAGGACCTGCCCCCCGACTCCGTCAGGCCTTAACGCGGCTACATAACAGCTTCGTGCCATCTTTTGATTGCCTTTATGTTCTCCAACACCATTCTGGGTTGGGAACTTGATCTTCATATGATAAGTTGAGGCAACAGCCTTGAATGCATGAAGTCCAGCCCTTCCGAGGATAACGTTGTACGTTGAAACCGCCTTGATTACCAGGAAGTTCAACATCTGAGTGGCCTTCTTGGGCTCCTGTCCAATAGTCATAGGCAATTGAATAGTCCCTTCAACTTTAGATCCTACGCCATTAAATCCATATATAGGCATGTTATATATTTGGGGTCAACTGAGAATCATTGTAACCCATCTTCACAAATGCATCATGAAATAGAACGTCAACGGAAGCTCCATTATCTATCAAGACTCGCTTCACTTCTGAGTTTCCAATTACAGGAGTTATGACCAACGGGTCGTCATGGGGGAACTTCACCCCTTCAAGATCAGAATCATCAAAACCAAGTGTGATTTCAGTCCTAGCCCGCTTCGGGGCCTCTCCCACGATGTGTATCACTTCTCTGGCGTACGCCTTTCGAGAGTTTCGAGTTGTACCGGCCGCTGTCGGGCCTCCCCAGATCATATTGATAACTGGCCCTCGGGGCTGTGTGTTACGATCACGATCGTCATCCCTTCTGTTATAATCTCTAATTCGATTAACACGATCTTCACCCTTAGTGAAGTTGCTCAATTTCCCTCTACGGATCAAGAACTCGATCTCATCTTCGAGTTGCTTGCAATCATCTGTATCATGCCCCACATCGCGGTGGAATCTACAGTACTGACCCTTGTTTCTCTTTGCGGGATCACCCCTAAGTGGCTTCGGCCATCGAAAATCTTTGTCTTTCTCAATATCTAACAAGATCTGACTCCTAGGAGCATTCAATCTTGCATAGTCGTTGAATCTTGGTCCCAAACTCTTCTTCGGTTCTTCTTAGGGGCATAGTCGGAGTCCTCGCTAGTTCGGGGATACTTGTCCCTAGCATCATACTCCAGATCATCATACTCCTGGTCTTGCTTTCGCTTCTTGAAGTCGTTGTTACCTCCTCCCTCACTTACTGTGGCTTCTTTCTTCATGCTATCTTCAGCTTTAATGTACTTGTCAGCCCTTCGTTGGAGCTCAGCCATGTTTTCAGGAGGATGCTTCGCCAATGACCTTTTAATGAATAGATCAGTGGTTCCGTGTTCCAGGGCTACCATGGCCACCTTATTCTCCAGATCAGTGATGTTCAAAGTCTCCTTGGTGAACCTCTTAAGGTAGTCTCTCAGATTTTCGTTCTTCCCTTGTACCACATACATAAGGGATGCAGAACTTTTCTCATGAACTCTCCCGCTAATGAATTGGCTGACAAAAGCGGCGCTCAACTCCTTAAAAGAGCCAATCGAATTCGTAGGTAGGCGGCTATACCATCTTTGAGCCATGCCCGACAGGGTTTGAGGGAACGCCCTACACTTCAAGGCGTCGCTTGCAGGCTGCAACAGCAGTGCATTTGAGAACGTCCTAACATGGTTTGCGGGATCACCCGTTCCATCATAAGCCTTAATTGTCGGCATCTTGAACTTCTTTGAGATACAAGCATTCATCACCTCCTCAGTAAACGGGGGTGTGGGATCATCAGGATCCCCAAGTGGCATCAGATCCTTGGGGTTGCTCTTGGGGGTTTCCACCCTTGTTGTTTTTCCAGTTGCGGCATCAACCCTTCTTTGCCTTCTTGAAGGCCTTTCCAAATCTATAAAGGGAATCGGTCCTGATGTTGGAGGAGGTTGAGTCTGATTTGACCTAGCTTGTTCTCTTGCCATATCTTCCTTTAATCTTAAAATCTCGGCTTCATAAGCCTTGATTCTTTCCGCAGTTGTAGACGGGGGTCCATCATAGACAGTTTGATGACTCCTCCGGGGTTCTCTGCTAGCACGTCGCCTTCTTGGGGCTTCATCACGATCAACATCAGTTGATGAATCGTCAGTATAGGGGCAAGAGTAATCAAGATACACTCGATCTCGGATCTGCAAGGCATGACCACTGGGTCCCGGAGGGTAGTTAGGCAGGCCATACATCGGGTTAGTACTCACGGGGAGATCCGTAGTATGGATCTGTACCCCTGGTGGTGGGTAACTGGGATCAACTAGAGGAGAGACCAGCGTCTGGAGGGAGCTGGTTCCTTGACCTGGGTGAACGACCATAGGTAACGTTCTCTCGACATGGGGATTCGTCCCTGGAGGTTGAGAAACCTGAGTTTGAGTGATCGCCCCTGTGGTTGGGGGTACTTGTTCAGTGACAGGCGGAGCAGAGCTTAGAGGTAGAGCCTCGGTAGCGATTGGCTCGGTAGTGCTTGGTGCTGTTCTTCGTGTTTGAACCATGGTTGATGTCTTGGTCCCACAGACGGCGCCAAATGTTGTGGAGTAAAAACTAGGTTATGATTATGACGGCTAGGGTTTGTGAGCTTCAAGCTTTAATGGCTACTTCTGCGTTCGAGACTAAACGGTCCTCACAGAATGCCTACGTATCTCTGTATTAGAGAATCAAGCCAAGAAAACGTAGTTCTGAGAATGAGGGGTCAGACCCTTTATATAGGCTGAGAAGCCTAGGAATTATGGTAGGAGTAGGTGACTTGGTGGGCAAGCCACCGCCTTGAGGAAGGTTCTAGACCCCTTCCTTGTAGGAGTCAGTTTCCATGTTGGAATATGTATCTTGGAGGCTAAGTCAGGCAAGAGTAATATCCTTGTTTGACTCTTATTTGCTGAGCTGTTTATTACCCCTAATATTAATTACGAAATTAATATTATAGTTAGGGTTTGGGCCCATCTGGTGGGCCCCACGTTTGGACCATTCTAGGTCTAATAAATGCCACATTAAATGTGTCTTTAGGGCTTACTTTCAGCCCATATCAATGATATTATTGACGTAAGAGCATCTCCAACCACAAGAAATCCTTAGCTAAAATTAGGTAAAAGATACCATAAATAAAAATTATAGAGATTATCTAAAAAAAAACTTGAACTCCAATGGATCAAAGCTGTTACCTATAATTTTAGATAATTTCTACAGGTTGGCTATATTTGTCGAACCTCTATATAGCTGTAAGAAATCTGTAAGAAGATTCCACATCATTCATTACCATATTGAAGTAATATATTCTATTTATAACAACCTAAATTATTAATAACATACTATTTTTAAAATATAGCCAACCAATATAGCTAATACCATTGAAGTAAAATGTCTTACAGATTCAACAAATTTTACATAATGTCCTACAGGTCCAATTTAGCCAACCAATTTTAACTATTCCCGTTGGAGATGCTCTAACAATTTAAAACATTTTAAGAAAAATAAGGATTCTAAGGTAAGTCTTAATTTTATGAGATACTGGTTGATTGGTTGATTTATGTGTGTTGTATACTTGTATTATGTAATTGATTCACTTTCCTAATATAAAATTAAAATAAAAACATGATAAATAAATATTTAATAATAAATAATTAGATTTATTTAATATGTTAAGGTTAATCTTAAAATGCTTATTCTCATATTTTAATTGCTATGATTACTATACATAGAATAATCCATTATATGTGGTAAAATTATAACATTAAAATATATTATTCCCTCCGTCCCAAAATACATATCCCTTTTGAAAAATGAATTTGTCCCATTTTACATGTCCCTTTTCTTTTTTCAATACAAATTTAAGGTGATTTTCCAAAACTATCCCTATATTTATTGTATCTAAAATTTGACTTTTTTCAAACTTAACACTATTCTCATTTTCCAAGGCATTAATTAAGGGTATTAGTTGGAAAATATTATCCAACTACTCCCTCCGTCCCACCCAATTCTTAACATTTTTTTTGTCACTTTCTACCACGCATTTTAAGGTGAATTTTAAGGATAGTTCCATAACTTATTTTTGAAATTTTCTCTTTTTTTTGTATAAAAATAGGATTATTCTATTTTTATACAAAAAAGAAAATTTCAAAAATAAGTTATGCAACTATCCTTAAAATTTACCTTAAAATACGTGCCGAACACCCTATTTTGAAATGTTAAGAAATGGCCGGGACTGAGGGAGTAACATTTACCTTAATATGTGTGTTTTTAAGAAAAAAGACATGTAAAATGGGACGGAGGGAGTACCCTTTAGTTACGAATATATTTTTGTTTAATACTGTATTTAATAGGTGTCTAACTAAAAGAATCCTTCATTTGGTTAGAGCATAGGATACACTATTTCCTTAACCCCTAAAATAAGGATTATTAATAATATAGGAAATCAAAATGATATTTCACTCCAATGATAATCCCTATATAGATCGATACCCTATATTTTACAAGTTTAATTTTTAAAATTTAAAAGTTTGAAATTTAAATAAATCAACCAATGAGAAGGGGAGTAGATGACGTGGAGAAAGATAGGGGCTGATATTTGGATCCTCACATCTAGGGATCTATTTTCTCTCCTCTAAAATATATTGGGAAGGGGAGAAGTGGTTGGTGAGTGTTTTTTGGAAAAAAATACCTAAAATTAGTAAGGGGTGTGTATCCTTGGAAATGCTCCAAGATTTATATTTTATGTGAGATTTTACAATTGCAGGTACTCTACCAAGAATTAGTATCGCATGTAAGGTAGTTTCTCCTCAATCTAGTCCTTAAATATTTATCTTCTAAAATTTCATTCTTAATCTCACACCGAAGGCATCGTGGGACTCAAATCCCCCTCTAATGTTCTTTTATAAATGTCCATTCATCAACTTCATCTCTTCGGAACGTAAGAACGATATGGAAGCACTTGTTCGGGATCACTCAAACCCCTTTCTAATGTTGTTTTATAGATGTTCATTCATCAACTTCATCTCTTCAAAATGTGGGAACAACAAGGAAACACCCGTTCAGTGATATAAAATTATCACTGACATTTGGATTTATATTGACAATCAATATATGATGTTGAACATTTTCTTTTGTTTGTACAAGATTTATGATCTATTTATGTGTTTTGACGTAATATTGGCGTAAGAGCATCTCCAATCTCACTGAACCCTTAGCTAAATGTTACACCTAGCATCATTTATAGCCAACTTCCTAAAATCTGATCGCTCCAACCACGCTGATCTGTTATGTAAAAATATAGCCATCACCATATGGTTGGTTATATATGGCCAAAGCTTACAGATCTGTAGAGGTTTTCCACGTCATATGTTGTTTTCTTTTTCTTCCCCTGCGGCTTGATTTGCAATCACATTTTCATTCTCCTTTTTAATTTATTTTGTATAAAAATAAGATCAATTAACTAATTAGCATTAGTTTATTTTCAATCTTGTTTTTCTACACTCCAACCATTGCAAAATCGCCTATATACATACTTCATAATTTATATATTTATTTTTAATCAAATCAATTGTTTAGCTATTAATTATAATTTAATTTATTATAGTTTAGAAAATTTAATTTTAGTCATAATTTATAATTCTAAATATATTACAACACTTTTAGTTCAATTGGTATTAAAAATAATAATAAAATACTACTTTTAAAATATAGCCAATCATTATAGCCAACCCCATTGGAACCTAATACCTTACAGATTCAACAAATTTTAGTCAACTATTATTTTATATTATTATAGCCAACCATTATAGCCAACCCCATTGAAGATGCTCTAACTAACGAACCCAAAATTTTAATATTTGTTTTAAGATAATTAAATGGTAAATCAATCTAGAAGTACTGTCTTCTCAAACGAGTAATGAATCTCGGGAGAATATGAAATCAGTAATTACATTTTCAAAGATGCCTCGGAGTAATAACCGCAATTTTACCCGGATACCTTGAGAAAACATTTGACAAACAACACAAATAGAGATGTGTCATTCACAGTTCACTCTCCATTGGAAAATTAAATATTTCTGACAATACTAACGTATTACTTTTATAGTTTTATTAGACAATTATGTCGCACCATCACATAATAATAATAAATTTAAAAAATGTTTCTAAATTTTTTTATATTGTGATAATAATGATGTGGTAAAATGCACAAATTCAATTGATGTTATTGATGTGAATCTATTTACTATTTTTACGACAATCTCCAATGAGATGTTAATATTTAGAAAGTTTTTGAGGAATGAATTTGAGTTACCTAATATTTATCATAATTAAATATTTGTAAAAAAAAATTGAACAATAATCGTAACATGATATAGTATTATTCAAACTACATGGATATAGTAATATGAGATGTTTTAATTAATATTATTAGTATAAATACAAGGGGATCATTCTTATTTAATTTAATATTTTGTCGAACCTCTCTAAAAAATTGTACATATAAATTTTATCATTATAGCTAATTTCATTAGAGTATAAATTGAATAAATATTAACCAATCATTATTTTACATTATTTTAGATAATTATTTTAGTCAACCTCATTGTAGAGAGGCTCTAGCTCAATTATGGACCCTTCCATTTACATCAACTAGGTAATAAAGCCGCGCTACGCGCGGCACGAAAATATTTTTAAAAATTATACACATAACATTATTGTTTGTTAAATTTTATTATTTGAAAGTTAATATGATAAATTAAAAATTATGTGAAATGTAATTAAATTTGAATGTTTAAAAATTAAAAAGAGAAAAGAATTAGGTGAGAAAAAAACATGTTTCAGTTAAATTCTTGAATATTAATAATAATAACAATTTTGAAGATATTGACGAACTTATTTTGTCGTATAAAAAATGCATTTGAAATCCAATATTGACAAACATTTGCAAAGTTTGACATTGAATAAGTAAAAATAACATTTGTGAATCTTTTCTATTGTCGATGGCATCATAAAAGACTTGATTGCTTAATTTGTTATTAAATTATTTGTTAGTAAAATTGATTGTACGATGAAAAGAATTAGAATGTAAATGTGATGAGAGGTGTGATTGATTTCACTTGTCGATATATTTGGTTTTATGACGAAAAAAACAAAATTCAAATGCATATTGTAAGTCATGCTTCATGTTTTTTTTGAGTGATCCGACACCCGTATCTCTACATTTAATTAATTTTTCAGAGCATTTTGTAAGAACTGTTTTGTTTGTAACATTAAAATTAAATTCATGCACACATCAAAGTGGTACTCACATATTCTAATATTCTTTTATTAAATTTTATAATAAATTTATACATATAATTGTTTTTAAAGCCGATGCTCGTTTTATAACACCCTTACTTAATGCTCAAAAAGTGAGAATTTGTTTAAAATAGCAAAAAACAACTCCTTAAACACCTTTTACTTTTTTCCATACCAAACTACAATGTCAACATAATTCATATAATAAAAATTTGTAAATATTAAATATAACTAATTAACGATTTTAAACACCGTCTCCCATCTCATAACATACATGCATGATTAATTGATTAGTAATAGTATAAGAATGTGTTTAATTAGAATATTAATTTTTCCAACACAAAATAATCAAACAACGAATGAGTAATTTTTTTATTGATTTAATTGACGAAAAAAGGGTCCACTTGATTCAATTTAATCGAGTTGATCACACCCCGTGTATAATTTGTTCAGGTATAAATGTAAATTCTACGATATTACTTTTATTTAAATTGTGGATGTTAATCAAAAAATATATATACTTACGTATCTTATCATGATTCTCACGATCATTGATTACGAATTTATCGAAAAGTTAAAATCGTCTATTTGCAATGATTTTGAATAAGGATTAGAAATGACGATAAAAATTATTTTATTTCATTGTTTTACCTTAAAATAATGGTATTTTTATATAAATCATTAATATTATATAACAAAATAATAATAATAATAATAATAATAATAATAATAATAATAATAATGTTCTAATAAAATTTTTAAACTTTTATATTAAATATGAATTAAAGTGTATTTAATATATATTTAATAGATATAATTAATTATTAATTAAATGCAAGACAATTATTTTAATAAAAAATAAAAATGTGAAAATTCAAGAAAAATATTTTGAAGCTTCTGAGTGCAAGTCTCTCCAGTTTCCTGCTATTATAATAAATTTTTATATAAAAGTATTGTAATAGATAAATTAATTTCTATTATTCTTAAAAATTGATTGGTCTCTTATGAATATTCTATTAAAAATTAATTTAAAAATAATTTACATGAATTATTAATTGGAAAAATATTTTCATACATAGAAAAAATGTTAAAAATACCCATTTTTAAGTTAAGAATGACAAAAATAACAATTTCCAAAGTGTATGGTTATTTTTACCCGATGGGATACCCAACTCGTAATTGGGTATCACATTTTGTATAAGATACCCAATTCAAAAATGGATATCCCTATAAGATACCCAACCCGTAAATGGGTATCCCAAAAAATTAAAAGTATAAAAAATTTGTGATACCCAACTTATAAACGGGTATCCTATATAAAATGAGATACTCAACTTATAAATGCGTATCCCAACTGTTATAAATAACCATCCACTTTTAAAATGAGTATTTTCATGATGAAGTTTTAAAAAATGGTTATTTTTAACCATCATCCTTCATTATATATATCTAAAATTTTGATAATCTTAAAAACATCACAAACATATAAAAATTAAAACTACAATATGAACGTAATATTTACAATCAAAAGTTACAAATATTGAATACAACTTAATAACGTTTTTTAAAACCGACACACCTCTCATAATATACATGTTCAATAATAGTTTAAGAATTTATTTAATTTGAATATTAATTTATTTTGACACAATATAATGAAACAATGGGCATATAATTTTTTTTATCAATTTAATCTTCCGATAAAATGGTTGAGTTTGTTCAATTTAATTAGTTCGGTCATAACTCATGTGTGTATGCGCATGATTTGTTTACAAATTTCAGATATTAAGTAAAGATCTATGTACTTCCATAATTTACTACGATTCCACAATCATTAATAATAAAGATTATTTGAGAAGTTGGTTAATAATATTTTTTAAAATCGACAACCCTCTCATAATATACATATTCAATAATAGTATAAGAATTTGTTTAATTACAATAAAAAATAATTTCAACACAATATAACGAAACAATGGGTGTATAGCTTTTTTATCAATTTTATCTTCCGATAAATGACTGGATTTGTTAAATTTAATTGATTTGATCATAACTCATGTATTATTTATTCATGTGCAAAATTGAAAATCTATCTGTACTGTTTGTATACAATTCCAGATATTAAATAAATATCTTTTACTTCCATAATTTATTACGATTTTCACAATTATTGATAATAAAAATTGCTTGAGAAGTTAAGGTCGTGTACCCTATAATCATCCGAAAAGAAATTATAATGATCTTGAATAGGGAATAAAAAATAACGCAATATAAACAATTGTTATTCGTCATTTTAACTAAAAATAAACATAACGATATATAATTAATATTTAATATTGAAAAAATAACTATAATGGTCAACTAAAGTTTGCTAATTTTTAAACAAATTAAATAGAGTAAATTTAATATATGTTTAATAGGTGTAATTAATGACTAATTAAAATGTCATTAATAGCCATTTAATGCAAAAAAAAAAGAATTTTAATAAAAAAATGAAAAAAATGAAAATTCAAGAAAAATACCTTAAACTGTTCTGGTGCATTTTCGATCTCCAGGCATTATAATATATATAGATATCAATCAATAAAAATATTCATTTCTGCCATATCATCTCTATCATATCATTTTGTAATTATTTTTTGTACACAATTTTGTACCCATAACACTACTCTTTTAATGTAACCAAGCTTATTCCTTTTGAAAAATGCTAGCAAACTTGTCCCACAAAATTTGCCAAGTACTTGCGTGTTTTTATTCAATTGATAATGTTTTTAATAAAAATATGCGATCCCATATCTATATATATGCATGCGATCCCATATCTATATATATGCACCTCTAAATTAAAATATTTAGAATAATGCTAGGGATCCCAAATTGAATCCCAAAAAGTGTTCCTATGTGGCATTGGTGATTTGACAAAATGTACTACTACTCCGTATTTTAATTGATGTGAATACAAGAACATCCATCTTATTTAAAACTTTTTGGGATCCAATTTGGGGACTATAACATTTTTCATCTTTTTAATTCCATATAACTTTCGATCTTTCATGATCTAATATTAAAATTTTAGTTCCATTTGTAACAGAATTCTGATTCCATCATTGAATACACAATCCATCTCCGAAAATTGCACGAGTTGATAGAAAGCCAAATAGCTGGACCTAGATACTCATGCGATGATGTGCATAAGAAAATAGCTGGATAAACACCAATTGTGTCGAGACCAATAAAATAAGAAAAATCAGGGGGATAAGGCCTGAGGGAGTGGATTTATGACCCTCCCGCAGTGTTGCAGATTTCGGAAATCAGAACTATTCGGTTGAGGTACCGATTTATGATTTATCGGTGATTTGGTTGAAAAATCGGCGATTTTTGCAAAATCGGCCGAATCGGTTCCAAAATTTCGACCGATGGCCGATTTATCTGCGATTTTTCAAAAATCGGCCGATTTCTATAACAGAGCCCTCCCGAGTTTATTCATCATATATTGATTTCTGATATTATTTAAGCAATGAAACTACTTTAAAAAAAAAGAAAAAGGTAAACAATCTCCACCATTGGTATGATCAATCCAGTTACGTAGTTGAACTAACACACACATCCCAACTAACTAAAACTAAAAACCCCCCTATTTAATTTAATTTAATTTTTACACATTAAGCTACACCCTGACCCATCCAACCCACATATATCTTTCGTATAGGCATTTTATAACACAAGCGCAAGTGCATGTACATATCACCGACTCTCTTTTCTCCAACCTTTATATCAAAGTTGCCCACCTTCATTCCATCTTCTCTTGGTACACCCTTGTTAAGTTACCTCTATTTACTTGCATGTAAATTCATACACAGAGAGAGAGAGATTGAGAGAGAGAGAGATGTTGGAGAAACATGAAGGAGAAGATACGAGTGGTGAATCCATTTTAAGTGGGTTCGGGTCATCCTGTGGGTCATCTACCGATGAGACGTCCGATCAAGAGGAATTTATTGGCGAGTTAACTCGTCAAATGGCTGAAAATATGTTGCAAGAAGATGATGAAAACTCAACAATTTCTCATCTAGACAAACCTAAACCTTCTCAGTTTCATTCAAACCATGTTGTGCAGAATAATAAGGTACGTACTCCATGTTAGTCACTAACTTGATCTCTAACATTTTTTTTATAACAATATTCGAAATCTCGATATATGATAAATTACTATATTCGAAGATCGAAGTCTCAACTCCGAGAAGACACTACAGTACAGGTTATTTGATAAATTATGATGTCTTGTCGGTGATTAATAATATTTAGCTTAACATTATACTCCCTCCATCCTTTTGATTATTAAATATTTGTAAAGGGTGTTCAATACGCATTTTAAAGCGTTTTACATCTCTATTTTAAATGTTAGTAATATACAGTTAAATCTCTATAGATGAATATGTTCAAGATAGGAAAATTTTATTCATTAATCGAGATCAAAAATACACTATCTCTATTATGTCGGTCGGGATCGAAAAAAATTATTCATTTGATGAGGTTATTCATTTATCGAATATTCATTTATCAAGATTCTACTGTATTTTTGTAGTTATTGTTGATATCCAAATATTCATGTGTGTATCCAAAAAGCAGGGTAAGAAATGTAGGCAGCAGAATCAGCAACATAGGTATGGAAATGGCAGCAACAGAGGAGGGTTTCTGAGTACTAGTTTACAAAATGGGTCGGGTATGAAGGTGGTGTTTCTAGGAGAAACCGGGTCCAAAAACGGGTCATCAGGTGGGACAGGAGTTTTCATCCCACATGCAACCAATAATCTACCAGATCCCCAGCCCCGCAAGAAACCAGGTACTACAATATTGCTTTAATAAAACTTGATTATGATTTTTTAAATCATACATATACAAATATTTTATTAGGCATGAATAAAAATATTATCTATTCCCTGAAACAAAAAAAAACAAAATAAATATGAATTTTAGTTAGGAAAAGGACACAACTGAATGTAAACACGAAAGGTGATAAACATACTAAACATAGAAAAGATAGACCTGAGGTTGATCTTAGGGTGGTACCTGAGGTTAGTATTTCTAATATGAATGAAGGAGGGTAGATTTGTAAATTCAGGATGAGTCATTAGTATTTACAAAAATGACACTAAATTTATATGGGAAATGTAGGAAGTTAAAAAATGATTTAACCTTAGGATGCATTTGCGGTCATGCTCAACACATCATTCTTATTTATTTTTTTGGTTATTAAAATATAATATTTTGTATGATGGAATATATCTAATTAATATATTTTGCAGTTAGTGTTGAGGAATCTAATTTTGATGAGATAGAGATGTAGTAACAACTTGTAAAGTGTTTGGATGTGGATGACTTGTGGTCCATCATGCTGTGTTAACGATATGTACAAGTAATTTTTTTAATATAAAATTGAAATCCGAAAGAGATGAGATCCGATAGATTTTGATCCATAGATTTACTTGGGGAGTGACGTGCTATTAGATACTACCATATACTTACACGTTTAGAAGAATCTTTGTTATGGGATCCATTTTATTTGCATATGCCAAGTGATAGGATTCCGTTAACTCATTACGTATGTATATGGATATATTTATTTTTTCTTTGAAGTAAGCTTAGAGTTTAGTATATATTTTAATAAATCTCGGAATTTGAAATATATTTTTAATCACTAGGCTATATGATCTCGAATGATACAATGACATTTATTTAAGTAAGCTTAGAGTTTAGTATGCATTCTAATAAATCTCGAATGATCGGAATTTGAAATACATCTTTAATCACTAGGCTATATGATCTCGAATGATACAATGACATTTATTTATTAGGACGATGTCCAACGGTACTCATGCCGGAAAGAGTACTAGAAACTCTAAAGCAACATTTCGAGAGGAGGGCTGCTAATCAGGCACATCCGAATGGTGTATTTCATACGAATCACAATCATAAGTTACAACCGCAGGAGACTAATTCAAATAACAGAGTTGCAAGCAATGATCTTTGTGATCATCTGGAGTTGCAATTGCCTCAAGAATGGACTTACTAAGTTTATCCATCCCAACACTGTCTTAATAATTGAAGCCAACACAAATGTGGAGATACAATAGAAGACGGGTGTTGATCCTTTTTTTTTTATATATATAAAATAAAGTTCTGGCTTTGACCAAATATACGCTGCACTGCGTCGCCTCCTAGCACAAGGTTTCATTCATTTTCAAGGTAAATAGCATTAACTTGATTGTTTGATTCCCTATATGATAAGAAAGATCTACTGGATGGTTCCCATTAAAGAATTTGAAGGACTGAAGAAATTCACTTATGATAAAACAGAAGTACCAATTTTCATAAATATATAAGTCCTGCAGCTAAGCTTTTTTTAACTTTGGGGGTATGCATCTCGAACTCTTGAACCTTCGACTTTGATTACAGATTAATTCTATGTTGCATGAGCTAGTACCTCAAATCTATCCCCTTCGGTTTAAGGATCTGCCAATATTTTTAGCAATGACATGGATGACACATTACAGCATTTTGACATTGAGCATGAAAGGCTTTTCCGCCATGATCTTAAACACCATAGACTGCCTTGAGCAATTACCCTTGTTCCAGCTTCAGCAGCAGTTTCATGTTCCTTTATTCCGAATAGGCCCTCTATCCAAAGTGCCACTGGCCTCATCCACAAGTTTCTTAGAAGAGGACTCTAGCTGCATGCCTGCATTGCATTTGCATGGCTGGATAATCAAGTAGCTAACTCTGTTATTTACGTTAGCAAAGGGAGCCTGACAATCAATGATGATAAACTCTAATCCTATGCTTCTAAGTTCATAATCCTATTATGACGACTTATTTAAGTTGGACCCAATAACAACAATTCAAGTAAGCTTGTTTACTTAATCACATCTCACCACGATAAAAGAGAAGCCCTTGCTTTGGCAAATCCACTCCTCAATGATCTAGGATTCAATGAGTGTTATTTGTTGGAAAGCATCTGTTTAACTTAATATTTCTTAAGGGATTTTTAGAAAAATTTAACGATCTTGATCGTTTGTTTAAATCTTAAATCGTTACAGATTTTATCTTGTTTAAACATGGCATATGTGTCGTATCTAATACATACATTCTAAAATTATCCATACATCCATGCATCCATACATATATCTAATATATCCATGCAACATATGTAAAGTGCAGTTACGAAAAATTAAACGTGCGATGGTTATGGCCCGATCCTATGCGATCTTTTCGAGCTAATGAAAAGATCAAGGTCAATCTATGGTTGTAATAACTAATTATTACATAATTCTTCATTGCTTCCTAAGCCTCCATTGATTGCCTCCAAGCTCGTTTTGAAATACATTACAAAAGAACTCGAGTTGCATTCGAGATATAATAATTACAAGAATAACGACATGCAAGTCGTATTTAATTATTACAGACCATAAATAAAATTACAACATTTATTCTACGGGTCTTTAGGCCATAACCAATGCACCATGCTCATATAACAATTATAGACATCACATTAATCATGATCACATCGATTAATATTTAACTCCTTAATTTAAATACCTAATTATTTAAAAAGGAATTAAAATCAAATTTAATTAATTAAATTCGAATTAAAATTAATTAAACTCTTTAAAAAAAAATTAATCCGAATTAAAAAAAATTAATTAAAAAAAATCAAATTTAATAATAATATTTAAATTCATAATTTAAAATATATTATTAAAATTCGAAATTAAATTAATTAATAAAATTTTGAATTAATAATAATTTTTAAATCCATGATTTAAATATTCAATTATTAAAACTTTAATCATTAAGAACATTAGGAATCTAATGATTAAAACCATTAAGTTTTCTTTTTATAAAGTAAAAGCTAAAAGAAAATTTTAAAAGAAAAAGTTTAGAATATTAAACAAAACTAATCAACACAGCACTGAGCACTCCCACTGAGATCTGTAGACAACACAGCCGACGCGCATGTCAAACATGCGCACCACCTGCTACCTACTGCTAATACGCATTACAAGAATGCGCAAGTCCTGTATTAACCTGCTGATACGCATTTCACGAATGCGCAACCTGTTTATATATCTGACGACACGCATTTCACGAATGCGTTACACCTGTTATACCAGAAATTGCAGAAACTTCCCAGAAACTATGCAGACTGTTCTTATCAGTTTTGATCAATTCAAAAATTATTCTAATGATGTGTTTAACATATCTAGCATATAGTACATCATCCAAAACATGTTATAACAATTTATAACATCATACAAACAATTATAACAATTTATAAATAATCTTTTGTATGTTAAAATGAAGCATGGCATAATTCAAAAATTCATGAATGTTTCATTTTCAAGAACACAACACCAAATCATCCTTTTATACATGTAGCTCTGATACCATTGTTGGAATTCGGGCATGAAAACGCAGCGGATAATACGTAAATAAAAATTAAAAACGAATTCCAAAGCCCGGATCCATGTATAAAATGATGATCATGGTATAAAAATTCTCAAGAACAAGATTGTACCTTGTTAAAGCTTTCCAATGGATGACAAATGGAGGTCCAAGCTTGTTGATCTTGAGAGCTAAAAGTGTTGATCTTGAGAGCTAGAAGTGTAACTCCTCCACCGGTATCCACACTTGAATGCTTGCTTGAATCGTCGAACGATTACGCCACGGAATTTGGTACTAGCCAAAATAAATAAACCGGAATGTGTTCTTGACTTAGCTTAATTTTCTCTCTAGCTTCTCAACTGAAAATTTCAGTTTGGTTATCCAAAATGACTTGCCAACTCTTGGCTTTTAAAGAGAAATAAAGCAAGATGGAGCCTTAAACAATTAGGCCATTTTTATTTAAACAAATCTTATTTATTTAAATAAATTAATTAAGTCATACTTAATTAATCAAATGAGTCAAAAAAATACATCTTCAAATTTTATCTTTAACTAATCAAGTCTCACTTAATTAATTTTATAAAATTCGAATTATTATTTATTATTAATTTAAAATCATTATTTAAATTATTATTAATTTAAATTCATGAAATAAATTAATTTCCCTTTTAAACATTCTTTGTGTGTGACCCTGTAGGTTATTATTTCATTGGCAATAATTTTATTCTCTAATAAAATTATAAACAATAAGCGGCGTCTAGTAACACATTATTGCTACCCAATAAAACAATAATTAAATCAACGATTCAATCAACCTTTTATGACTAATGTTCCATGTAATATAATCCCTTTAAATCATGATATTATAGATTAAACTCGAGGCATGTTATGTGTCATCCTCTTCATAATTTAATCTTCATTTTCTTGATCGATGAGTAGACTATTTAATCAAATCAACATTTGAGCATGACCATGCATTTCATAGTCTCACTCAAACAAGAGGCCGATAATATCACTCCTTTATCAGGAGATTTAAATCCCATCTAGATCGTTCATATTTCTCACATGATTCATAATATATCCGATATTCACCTTTATCATTATCCGGCTAAAGATAACTTTTGACGAATTCAAAATATATTAATTCTCATGTAGAATTATAACGACTTCAGGTCTAAGGATCATTACACCATTATCACTGTGAGATTACATATGACACATTTATTATTTACCATGATGTATCTCACGGTGGGTCTGTCCAGTGCCCTGTACTCGTACAGTTACCTATGCATTGCTTTTAGTATCTTCATACTTATGACCAATGAGATGTGGTCATCAGTCAATTATCATACTAGCCTCAGTGTATTACTATTGTCCTAATTAATAATAATACTCGGCTAGGGACATTTAAGAATATGATACAATCATTATATAATCTCATGTTCAAGTCACATACTTGCAACTATACAATTTGTATCAAGATTCTAAGGACATTTATTATACTTTATTTATTTCGCAGTAAATAAAGCCAATAATAAACATATATATATCAAATATATAAAATCACTCAAACATAAATATTATGTATTCATTGCCTCTAGGGCACCAATACTAACAATCTCCCACTTGCACTAGAGCCAATCACCCATGTATCGAATACCCATGCTACTAGTGTGACATTCATGCTTCTGCTGCGACAGAGCCTTAGTCAACGGGTCTGCAATATTATCATCAGTATGCACTTTACATATGTGAATATCACCTCTATCATTTATTTCTCGAATAAGGTGATATCTTCGAAGTATATGCTTTGTTCTGCTATGAGCTCTCGGCTCCTTGGCTTGAGCTATAGCTCCATTATTATCGCAGTAAAGATCTATGGGATCTGCGATCGATGGAACGACACCAAGCTCTGTAATGAACTTCCGTAACCATACAGCTTTCTTGGCTGCCTCACATGCAGCAATATACTCGGATTCCATTGTAGAATCAGCTACTGTCTCTTGCTTCGAACTTTTCCAGCTTACAGCACCTCCATTTAGGCAAAACACAAATCCAGACTGAGAAACAGAGTCATCTCTGTCAGTTTGAAAACTAGCATCCGTGTAACCCTTTACCGTTAGCTTCTCTTCTCCTCCATACACCAAGAATGAATCCTTAGTCCTTTTCAAGTACTTAAGAATATTCTTGACCGCCGTCCAGTGACCTTCACTTGGATTAGACTGGTATCTGCTCGTCATGCTCAAAGCATACGAAACATCCGGACGAGTACATATCATTGCATACATGATAGATCCAATTGCTGAAGCATATGGTATCTTACTCATGCGGTCTTTATCATCCAATGATTTAGGACCATTCTCTTTTGAGATCGTTATCCCATGAGATACAGGGACATATCCCCTTTTTGCATCTTGCATTCCAAAACGATGCAACATTTTGTCAATATATGTACTTTGGCTTAAGCCGATTAATCTTCTTGATCTATCTCTATAGATCCTGATCCCTAATATATAGGTAGCCTCGCCCAAGTCTTTCATAGAAAAACTTTGTCCTAACCAAGTCTTTACAGCCTGTAGAAAAGGAATGTCATTCCCTATTATTAATATATCATCGACATATAATACTAGGAATGCCACATGGCTCCCACTAAACTTTTTGTAAACACATGGTTCATCCATGTTCTGAATAAAGCCAAAACCTTTGACTATTTCATCAAACCGAATGTTCCATCTCCGAGAGGACTGCTTCAATCCATAAATGGATCTACGCAGCTTACATACTTTTCCAGCATCCTTTGGATTTCTAAAACCTTCAGGTTGTGTCATGTACACATCCTCTTCAAGGCTTCCGTTAAGGAAGGCTGTTTTGACATCCATCTGCCATATTTCGTAATCATAGTAAGCCGCTATTGCAAGCATAATTCTGATGGATTTTATCATTGCTACTGGTGAGAAGGTTTCATCATAGTCAATACCATGAATTTGTTTGAAACCTTTTGCAACCAGTCGAGCTTTATAGGTCTGTATATTACCTTCCATGTCGATTTTCTTCTTGAAAATCCATTTGCACTCGATAGGTTTTACCCCTTCAGGTGGATCAACCAAAGTCCATACTTGGTTTTCATACATGGAATCCATTTCAGAATTCATGGCTTCTTGCCATCTCTTAGAGTCTGGTGAGTTCATAGCATCTTGATAGGTGAGAGGCTCATCTTGATCTATGAGCATCACATCGCCATTTTCAATTAGAAGAAATCCATAATTTCTTCTTGAATCATAGCGAGTCCTACTAGATCTACGAACGACCTGTGTTTCTTGAGCAGTGTTATCTTGTATATCTTGCTCATGCTCCATCTCAGGTTCAATGTTATCAAGTGGTTCTCGATCTTCATCGAGATCTATTTTCCTCCCACTGTCTTTTCTAGAGACTAGCGCTCTTTCTAAAAATACAGCAGTTCGAGCAACAATTACTTTGTTCTCTGAAGGATTATAGAAAGAATAACCCTTTGTTTCATTTGGGTATCCCACAAAAATACATTTTTCAGATTTTGGTCCAAGCTTGTCTGACATTAGGCGTTTCACAAACGCTTCACATCCCCATACTTTCATAAAGGACATGCTTTGACGTTTTTCTGTCCATATCTCATATGGAGTTTGTTGAACCGTTTTAGTAGGAACACGGTTTAGTGTATATGTAGCCGTTTCCAGGGCATAACCCCAGAAACTAATTGGAAGATCTGCTTGACTCATCATTGATCGCACCATGTCCAACAAGGTACGATTCCTCCTTTCAGAAACCCCATTCCATTGTGGTGTTCTAGGAGGAGTGAGTTGTGATACAATACCACACTCCCTCAAATAGTTCTTAAACTCATGGCTTAAGTATTCACCTCCTCGATCAGATCTTAGAGTTTTTATGCTTTCGCCAGTTTGCTTTTCTACTTCTGCCTTATACTCTTTGAACTTTTCAAATGCTTCGGATTTGTTCTTCAAAAGATACACATATCCGTATCTACTGAAATCATCAGTAAACGTAATGAAGTAGAAATAGCCACCCCTTGCCATCGATCTCATAGGACCACATACATCGCTATGTATTAGTTCTAGTCGTACGGTGGCCCTCTTACCTTGTCCGGTAAAAGGAGCTTTAGTCATCTTGCCTAGTAAACAAGCCTCGCATTCATCATATGATTCAAAATCAAACTGATCCAAGAAACCATCTTGATGTAACTTGGAAATGCGTTTCTCGTTTATATGGCCTAGACGACAGTGCCAAAGGTATGTTTGATTTGAGTCATTAGTTTTAAGTCGTTTGTTATTTATATTCAAGATAGGAGTATCTAAATTAAGAACATACAAACCGTTAAATAACTGTGCAACACCATAGGTAATGTCATTCAAACCAAAAGAGCAACCATTGTCTTTAAAGGTAAATGAAAAACCTTTCTTGTCTAAACAAGAAACAGAAATAATGTTTCTACAAATAGAAGGCACATACAAACAGTTTTCAAGTTCTAATATAAGCCCAGTGGGCAATGATAAATGGTAAGTCCCTATAGCCAAAGCAGCAACCTTTGCTCCGTTGCCAACTCGTAGGTCTACCTCTCCCTTAGCCAGTGTCCTACTCCTTTGCAGTTCCTGCACATTTATACAAATGTGAGAACCACATCCGGTATCCAATACCCAAGATGTAGAAGTAGACAAATTGACTTCTATAACATAAATACCTGAAGTAGAAGTCTGGCCAGCAGCCTTCTTCTTCTTCAGCTCTTCCAAATAGGCATGACAGTTTCTCCTCCAGTGTCCCGGTTTACCACAGTGGTGACAATCACCCTTTTCGACACCTCCTTTAGGCTTAATAGCCTTCTTGGGAGCAGAATTAGGATTGGCAACAGATTTGGATGCAATCCTCTTCTTATTGCCTTTCCACTTTCTTTTCCCTTTGGCTCCCCCTTTGTTCACCATCAGCATGGGAGCAGGGGATTCCTTCTGAATGTTGGTTTCAGCAGTTCTTAACATGCCCAACAATTCAGTGGGTGTCTTATCTATCTCATTCATGTTGTAGTTCATAACGAATTGAGAAAAGTTCTTGTTAAGTGATTGTAAGATCAAATCTATTTGAGCCTCCGGACCAATCGGGAAGCCCAAGGTACTTAGTTGTTCAATGTACCCAATCATCTTAAGAACGTGTGGTCCAACCGGGTCTTGTTCTCCCTGTTTACAAGCATACAAAGCCTTGCTCGTATCATATCTCTCCTGGCGAGCTTGTCCCTCAAACATGCTTTTGAGGTGCTCGATTATTTCATAAGCATTCATCAACTCATGTTGCTTTTGAATCTCAGGAGCCATGCATGCAAGCATAAGGCATGACACATCAGTTGAGTCATCCAAATGCTTCTGATAAGCATTATGCTCGGCACGTGTGGCTCCAACAGGAAGAGGATTTGGGTGAGGAACTTCAATGACATAGAGCTTTCGCTCCTGCCTGAGGACAATCCTCAAGTTCCTAAACCAATCTAGGAAGTTTGTCCCTGTCAGCTTTTCCTTTTCTAGGACTGATCGTATCGAAAAGTGATTTGTGTTGTTTGCCATTTATTATCTACAATTTTGTAAAAGCGCATAAAATGAGTTAGTTTGCATGTTTCGTAAAACCAATTATGTTCAAGTTGATTTATAGCATATTCGTAATATACCTCCCACTATTTTTATCAAATTAATAGCCCTTACTATCAATTCGGAAAATTGTTCCCATAAAACCTTTCTTAGTGAGCCAAGATCCATATTTCGTCATATTTTAAGTCAGCTTTGGCTTTCCTCTTAAATATGATTATTTAGGTAGACCGTTATGTCAATTATATCGTATATAACTCTTGGATAGCTTAGTGAACAACATATTGCTCCGATCTATCTAATAGATTTCACTAAACTCTATGCTTCTAAGTTCATAATCCTATTATGACGACTTATTTAAGTTGGACCCAATAACAACAATTCAAGTAAGCTTGTTTACTTAATCACATCTCACCACGATAAAAGAGAAGCCCTTGCTTTGGCAAATCCACTCCTCAATGATCTAGGATTCAATGAGTGTTATTTGTTGGAAAGCATCTGTTTAACTTAATATTTCTTAAGGGATTTTTAGAAAAATTTAACGATCTTGATCGTTTGTTTAAATCTTAAATCGTTACAGATTTTATCTTGTTTAAACATGGCATATGTGTCGTATCTAATACATACATTCTAAAATTATCCATACATCCATGCATCCATACATATATCTAATATATCCATGCAACATATGTAAAGTGCAGTTACGAAAAATTAAACGTGCGATGGTTATGGCCCGATCCTATGCGATCTTTTCGAGCTAATGAAAAGATCAAGGTCAATCTATGGTTGTAATAACTAATTATTACATAATTCTTCATTGCTTCCTAAGCCTCCATTGATTGCCTCCAAGCTCGTTTTGAAATACATTACAAAAGAACTCGAGTTGCATTCGAGATATAATAATTACAAGAATAACGACATGCAAGTCGTATTTAATTATTACAGACCATAAATAAAATTACAACATTTATTCTACGGGTCTTTAGGCCATAACCAATGCACCATGCTCATATAACAATTATAGACATCACATTAATCATGATCACATCGATTAATATTTAACTCCTTAATTTAAATACCTAATTATTTAAAAAGGAATTAAAATCAAATTTAATTAATTAAATTCGAATTAAAATTAATTAAACTCTTAAAAAAAAAATTAATCCGAATTAAAAAAAAAATTAATTAAAAAAAATCAAATTTAATAATAATATTTAAATTCATAATTTAAAATATATTATTAAAATTCGAAATTAAATTAATTAATAAAATTTTGAATTAATAATAATTTTTAAATCCATGATTTAAATATTCAATTATTAAAACTTTAATCATTAAGAACATTAGGAATCTAATGATTAAAACCATTAAGTTTTCTTTTTATAAAGTAAAAGCTAAAAGAAAATTTTAAAAGAAAAAGTTTAGAATATTAAACAAAACTAATCAACACAGCACTGAGCACTCCCACTGAGATCTGTAGACAACACAGCCGACGTGCATGTCAAACATGCGCACCACCTGCTACCTACTGCTAATACGCATTACAAGAATGCGCAAGTCCTGTATTAACCTGCTGATACGCATTTCACGAATGCGCAACCTGTTTATATATCTGACGACACGCATTTCACGAATGCGTTACACCTGTTATACCAGAAATTGCAGAAACTTCCCAGAAACTATGCAGACTGTTCTTATCAGTTTTGATCAATTCAAAAATTATTCTAATGATGTGTTTAACATATCTAGCATATAGTACATCATCCAAAACATGTTATAACAATTTATAACATCATACAAACAATTATAACAATTTATAAATAATCTTTTGTATGTTAAAATGAAGCATGGCATAATTCAAAAATTCATGAATGTTTCATTTTCAAGAACACAACACCAAATCATCCTTTTATACATGTAGCTCTGATACCATTGTTGGAATTCGGGCATGAAAACGCAGCGGATAATACGTAAATAACAATTAAAAACGAATTCCAAAGCCCGGATCCATGTATAAAATGATGATCATGGTATAAAAATTCTCAAGAACAAGATTGTACCTTGTTAAAGCTTTCCAATGGATGACAAATGGAGGTCCAAGCTTGTTGATCTTGAGAGCTAAAAGTGTTGATCTTGAGAGCTAGAAGTGTAACTCCTCCACCGGTATCCACACTTGAATGCTTGCTTGAATCGTCGAACGATTACGCCACGGAATTTGGTACTAGCCAAAATAAATAAACCGGAATGTGTTCTTGACTTAGCTTAATTTTCTCTCTAGCTTCTCAACTGAAAATTTCAGTTTGGTTATCCAAAATGACTTGCCAACTCTTGGCTTTTAAAGAGAAATAAAGCAAGATGGAGCCTTAAACAATTAGGCCATTTTTATTTAAACAAATCTTATTTATTTAAATAAATTAATTAAGTCATACTTAATTAATCAAATGAGTCAAGAAAATACATCTTCAAATTTTATCTTTAACTAATCAAGTCTCACTTAATTAATTTTATAAAATTCGAATTATTATTTATTATTAATTTAAAATCATTATTTAAATTATTATTAATTTAAATTCATGAAATAAATTAATTTCCCTTTTAAACATTCTTTGTGTGTGACCCTGTAGGTTATTATTTCATTGGCAATAATTTTATTCTCTAATAAAATTATAAACAATAAGCGGCGTCTAGTAACACATTATTGCTACCCAATAAAACAATAATTAAATCAACGATTCAATCAACCTTTTATGACTAATGTTCCATGTAATATAATCCCTTTAAATCATGATATTATAGATTAAACTCGAGGCATGTTATGTGTCATCCTCTTCATAATTTAATCTTCATTTTCTTGATCGATGAGTAGACTATTTAATCAAATCAACATTTGAGCATGACCATGCATTTCATAGTCTCACTCAAACAAGAGGCCGATAATATCACTCCTTTATCAGGAGATTTAAATCCCATCTAGATCGTTCATATTTCTCACATGATTCATAATATATCCGATATTCACCTTTATCATTATCCGGCTAAAGATAACTTTTGACGAATTCAAAATATATTAATTCTCATGTAGAATTATAACGACTTCAGGTCTAAGGATCATTACACCATTATCACTGTGAGATTACATATGACACATTTATTATTTACCATGATGTATCTCACGGTGGGTCTGTCCAGTACCCTGTACTCGTACAGTTACCTATGCATTGCTTTTAGTATCTTCATACTTATGACCAATGAGATGTGGTCATCAGTCAATTATCATACTAGACTCAGTGTATTACTATTGTCCTAATTAATAATAATACTCGGCTAGGGACATTTAAGAATATGATACAATCATTATATAATCTCATGTTCAAGTCACATACTTGCAACTATACAATTTGTATCAAGATTCTAAGGACATTTATTATACTTTATTTATTTCGCAGTAAATAAAGCCAATAATAAACATATATATATCAAATATATAAAATCACTCAAACATAAATATTATGTATTCATTGCCTCTAGGGCACCAATACTAACATAAAGAACCTAAAGGGGCACGAGTCATATATTCTCAGAGCACCGTTCTTGCACGTAGATCCCAAAAATGCACAGTTTCCCTTCCAAAAACGACTTCCCCAGTGGGAGAACACATTAAATATTTACCTAAACTGGCAGGTCCTTAACTCCTTGAACAGAGACCATGTTTCACACCAGATACAGGTCTCTAAGCAATTTTTTTATAGATTTCTTGGATCCGTCTATCACTATACATGTGATTACTTTAAGCATCTTTGAGTTTATGACCAAACAAAAAAAATGCAAATTATAAAGATCTGCATTCTTCACTAATGACAACTTTATGTTTATGTTGATCCACTAAAATCTAATTACATATTTTACAACAAAGTAGTTATATATTTACACTTGAGAAATTACTAGTGGACTCTGTGAACAAGTTTATTCATCTGCGTTACAGATTCTATGTTGCATGAGCTAGTACCTCGGCTAAGTCCCCTCAGGTTCAAGGATCTACCCATTTTCAAAGAAACCATGGACGACACATGGAAGCTCATTGATATTGGAAGCAACTTGAAAACCTTTTCGGCCATAATCTTAAACACCATAGATTGCCTTGAGCAATCATCTTTGCTCCAACTCCGGCAGCATTACAAAGTTCCTGTATTCCGGATAGGCCCTCTATGCAAATTGGCTCCGACCTTGTCCACTAGTTTCTTAGAAGAGGAAACGAGCTGTATTGCGTGGCTTAATGAACAACCAGATAATTCTGTTCTATATGTCAGCAAAGGAAGCTTGGCAATAAGTGATGAAAGAGAGTTAACAGAGACATTTTGGGGATTGGCAAACAGTGACCAACCATTTCTATGGGTGGTTCGACCTGGATCAGTTAGTGGCTCGGAGTGGACTGAAGTACTCCCAAAAGGTTTTAAGGACATTGTTGGAGAAAGAGGTTTGATAGTGAAGTGGGCTCCCCGGAAAGAGGTATTAGCGCATAGTGCAGTGGGAGGGTTTTGGAGCCATTGCGGTTGGAATTCAACTGTGGAGAGTCTTTCTGAAGGGGTCCCTATGATAAGCAGTCCACAGTTTTTGGACCAGAAGGTGACTGCAAGATACCTTACGTACGTATGGAAAGTTGGATTAGAATTGGATGGTGTGCTGGGGAGAGGGGATATAGAGAGCTCCATAAGAAGATTAATGACAGGCAGAGAAGGGGATGAAATGAGGCAGAGAGCCATCAAGTTGAAGCAAATGATTGATGTTTGCATACTTGAGGGTGGTTCTTCCCATAATTCACTGAATGACTTGACAGAGTTCCTCTTGATGAAGAATCTTCCAACACAGTGAAAGTTCTTTAAAGGTAAAGCTAGGCAATAATTTCTACCATGGTTGTATAGTGGCTTGAAATAATTACACATTCTACACCTTGTTTTCCAACTTGGCAATCTCTCCCTATATGTTAAGGAGCCTACAATCTTAGCTTAAATTTATGAAAATAAACATATCAAAGGCATGATGGATGCTGCAGACATGTTTAGATATTTAAATTTACATATTCAAATGTATGAAAATGAACCTGAACCAGAGGAAGTAATTATCTAAATTTAATTTCATTTTGCCCTTTAACTACATGTAAGTTGAAATTCAATGACAGGCAAGTGCAATAAACATTACTGTAGCTAAATAATATCATAAAAATCACAAGCCATGGATCTGCAAAATTGAATTTTATTGAAAGGACCTGAATATTCATAGGTTGGTTGCTACAACCTAAATCTCGCTGTGTATATTTGTTGAGAGAAGGTAATTCATTGCAGCATAACATTCCTCCATTCAAATAACTCTGCAGAATTTAAAAAACATCATATTAGTAGTAGCAAGTCATGACTGTTTGATCAAGTCTATTCACTGCATTGTCAAGTGGTTGGAATAACATATGATGAAATTCCAAGTCTCATCCTGATGAATAGCACTGCTGGTTTTGATCAAATATACGCAGCTCTGCCTCGCCTCGTAGCAGGAGTCCAAATCTTCTGCATCGCTTTAGGTGTGTCATTCCATGTTCCACTTTAGATGGTTGTTTTTTATTGCCTCGCCTCTCATTAATATAAATGGGACCCCACTGCATTCACACCAACCACCCAATCAAAAACAACCACCTAAAGTGGAATATGTAGTAGCACACCTAAAATTGTGTAGAGGATTTGGACTCTCCTAGCAGAAGTTTTTATTCATTTTCGAGTTAAATGGCATTTACTCAGTTACTAACTTCCCATATAATAATTCATGTACTGTTTTTCTATATAATTTCTTGTGAGCAGCTATTTGAAAGGGAAGAAAATTGGGTGGAGATCATGTGCAGGTTCTCAAAAAATCAGAAAAGAAAAAATAGCTTTAAGCACGCGAGACAGGAGACACCACTTAAAGAGACTTGCACCACAAATTTATCGTCAGTCACATTTTAACATTTTCTTCTAAAAAATATATAAACTCAAAAGATAACAATTTCTTAATCAACAAGAACCACGAAAGAGACAATTCAATACCCATGTCAAATCATGCACTAAAAGGAAAAATTTCAGAAAAGTAATAATGAGATGTTAATATTGATAGCTTAGTTTTGTGAGCTTTTGGCTTGTTTACTCATTAATTGGGTTCGCTTGTCTCTCCTTGTAAGAGTTTGTTTGTCTCTCCTTGTGAGAGTTTATTTGTTCCTTTGTGTTCTTGGTTTGTTTTGTTGTTCTTGGGTATTTGATGATCAAGATCGATCTGTGGTTCGAAACAGATGCAGTTTTCAAGATGGTTGTACCGTCAATTGTAACGAGGATCTCCATTCAATGTTCAGATGCCTTGTCATCGATGTTATTTTATGATCCTAATACCGTGATTTCGGAGCCGTTCCTCAGTATTTGCCCAACTAATTGTTTTGGAAAATGCTTTTGTGATTATATTTCAGATATGTTCTTGTTATTCATAGGGAATTTACTTAATTGTAGATGCCGTACGGCTTCTTTTTAATGAAATCCCCGTACCCTTATCAAAAAAAAAGCTAACAATGAATTTTTCTAATGCGTGGTTTGGTCAACAAAAGTAGCCGTAAGTGGATGACAGAAAAACAATCGATTTTTTAAATGTGTGTTCATTAACAATCGATTTTTTTAGTATATGTTCATCAGAGGTATGAAATTGAAGTTGTATTCGGTTTTTCTAATGCGTGTTCATTAAATTTATAAAAGTGAAGTTGTGTTCGGTTTTTCTAAAGCTTTATATAATGGGAAAACAATATACACTTAACCATAAGCAGAGAAGATGGAAAATCAAAGGCTTGGACGTTTGGTTCTGGTAATATTTCCACTACAAGGCCATACCACTCCGATGCTTCAGCTCGGAACTGTGCTACACTCCAAGGGCTTTGCAATAACAATAGCACACACTAGATTCAACCCTCCTAATCCTTCTAAACATCCTCATTTCAACTTTCTACTCTTATCAGACAACTTACCCTATTCTGATACATCAGTTACTCTTAATTTTAATGACATTGAGAGTATCAACCGCAACTGCCACCCACCACTGCAGGAGTTCTTGGAACTCCAGAAACAGACGGCGGATTGTCAGGTGGTTGGAATTATTTTGGATCCCATCATGTGCTTTGCAGCAACTGTTGCTGATCATATTAAAATTCCAAGACTCCTCTTCATGACTAGCAGTGCTGGTTTTGACCCAGCGCTTCGCGCAATTCCTCGCCTCCTAGCAGAAGGTTCCCTTGCTCGTCAAGGTAAGTGGCATTTGCTAAGTTCTAAAGAATCAAAAGGGGCATGAGTCGTATTTTCTCAGAGCTCCGTTCCTGCCAAGTGTGTGTCTTTTTTCAGCCTAAAGTCCCACCCATTTGACCCCTTGGAGGTTCTAACCAAGGGGCACGTAGATCTCAAAAACACATAGTTTCTTGCAAAGTTTCTAGGTTAAAATGGTTTGGTTTGAAACACACTCTTTCCCCTTATTGAGATTTATAGATATTTTGATAAACGAATTTTACTTTAACTTGGTTCAGCATATTTCTGCAACTAATATCATCCTTGGACCTATAAGTTGGTAATCTAGGTAACTAGTAACAGGGTAATTTCAGTTTCATTTCTCAGTTGACGATCTTGTTCTATCATGTCGTTTTTTATTTGGTTTCTTGCAAGATCATGAATGGTTTCTTGGATCGGTCCGTCAATATACATGTGATTACTGTTTAAGCATCTTAATTTTGACCAGAACAAAAAAAAAACACAATTCTTAAAACTCTCTTCTTCACTAATTACAACTTCATGTTTCTTTCAATTCCACAAGAGTAGTGCTAGAGGTACCAAATTAGGTACCAAAATTAGCCACCAAATGATATGACATTAAATATTTGGCATATTGGGATGTTTTAATTGGTTGGCCCTGGCGGGCCCATTATAATGATAACCAATCACAATAATGACAAGTCATTTGGTGACAATTTTTGGTACCTAATTTGGTACCTCTAGCATTTTTCATTCCACAATAACTTAGTTACAACAGCTCATTAGTTACATGTTTATACTTTGGAAATTACTACTGGACTCTATGAACAAGTTTATTCATATGCGTTACAGATTCTATGTTGCAAGAGCTAGTACCTCAGCTAAGCCCCCTCAGGTTTAAGGATCTACCAGTATCCAAAGAAACCATGGAAGAGACACTGAAGGTCGTTGATAGTGCAAGAAATTTGAAAACTTTTTCAGCCATGATCTTAAACACCATAGATTGCCTTGAGCAATCATCTTTGCTCCAACTCCAGCAGCATTACAAAGTTCCTGTATTCCGGATAGGCCCTCTATGCAAAATGGCAACGACCTTGTCCACTAGTTTCTTAGAAGAGGAAACGAGCTGCATTGTGTGGCTAAATGATCAACCAGCTAAATCGGTTCTATATGTCAGCAAAGGAAGCTTGGCAATAAGTGATGAAAAAGAGTTAACAGAGACATTTTGGGGATTGGCAAACAGTGATCAACCATTTCTATGGGTGGTTCGACCTGGATCAGTTAGTGGCTCGGAGTGGACTGAAGTACTCCCAAAAGGTTTTAAGGAAATTGTTGGAGAAAGAGGTATGATAGTGAAGTGGGCTCCTCAGAAGGAGGTATTAGGGCATAGTGCAGTAGGAGGGTTTTGGAGCCATTGCGGTTGGAATTCAACCATGGAGAGTCTTTCTGAAGGGGTCCCTATGATTAGCAGTCCACAGTTTTTTGACCAAAAGGTGATTGCAAGGTACATTACATATGTATGGAAAGTTGGCCTGGAATTGGATGGTGAGTTGGAGAGGGGGGATATCGAGAGGTCCGTAAGAATATTAATGACAGGCAGAGAAGGGAATGAAGTGAGGCAAAGAGCCATCGAACTGAAGCAACTGATTAATGTTTCTATACTTGAGGGTGGTTCTTCCTATAATTCACTGAATGACTTGACAGAGTTCCTCTTGACCAAGAATCAGGGAAGCCTGTCATCTTAGCTTTAAATGTATGAAAATAAACACATCAGTATCACAGGCAAAGATAGTGCAAATGTGTCATATATGGTTGTTTTTCTTTTCTTTTGGGTTCAGTGATGCACTTGGTGAAACTTCAACCTTTCCCCACTCCTACTTTCTTTAATCAACGTAACAGAAGCTTTCTGCTGTGGCTTAGCCGGAAAATACCAAGTCACTGACTGAGTGACTGTGCGGCTAACTTAAATAAAATTCATAAACTAAGGGGGTGGTATTGTATTATGATTTTTAATGACAATTCTTGGGAGAATGATTTTAATAGATTTTATAGACTTTTAATAATTTTTAATGACTCTTGTTGAATCACCAAGATTTCCAAATACTATCGTAGTTGGGTTGGGGGGATTTTTTACCAAGATTTATCTCTTGTAATTTCGAATGATTTGAAGTTTTAATGCTATATTATCTTTTTGGCAAAAAAAATATAAAGCCTATATTTAAATAAATAGATTTTGTGGTGTAGTAAGATCATATTTGCCTATATCGTGAAATTCTTTAATCTTTCTCCAGTACAACCTCATTTCGATCGTGTATTATCTGTTCAATCCGGCCACCAAAAAACTTGAGTACAAGGTATATTTCTTAATCGGCTAGTAAAAACAGCTAACCCGCTAAACAAAATAGCTAACTCCATCCGTTAATCGCTAACAAACAACTAATTGCGGCCAATATGGTATACAAAAACTTTAATTTAATTTAATTTTTTTATATAAGCCAACCATTAAATAACTGTACTTTGCTACTGCAATTCAATGAATTCTGATTCTCAAAACTACAAAACTGCTTATTCAAAACAAATCCCTGACTAGCAAATACTAGGGAAACTAATCTTCTAATCTGCTTCTGGTTCCCTGTAACTCTCATTTAACTGATGAGATAGCATTTTGTTGAAAAGAAATGCAATCAAAATTCAGCAACTTTGGTTCGATCAAAGTAACAACCAGTAGGGCCTCCATCAGGAAGAAGAGCCAGCAAAACTGAACATTTAGCACCTTCTTCTACTGTCATTGTCCCGGTGTGCCAATTTTTGTCGGTATCAACATAACCTGGATGTACACAGTTTATGTGCATGTTAGGATACTTCTCTGCACAGAACATCAACTTTGTAAAATTCCAATCATATTGTAAATAACGAAATTAACACCGACGATTACTGGAATACCAGTGCGCAGAATCTGAGGCCATATCTACCGATCTGTTACGCATTCTTAAGTAAGGTAATAACTATTACGCATTTTCTAGTAGAGTAATAGCTATTACGCATTCCCCAAAAGCATATTACATATATTTTTTTATATATATCACGCATTTATTAAGGGAGTATCAACCATGTATTACGCATTTTGTTGATGGGTATTACATATTACATTAATTCCAAATGCGTAATATATACTACCTAATCCCACAGTTACCCCAGCCCATCATTGTCTACAGAATACGAACAAACAGAAGTTATAGTTATTAGGTCTTTCTTATATAACCCCAAATTGTATTTTGTTGAATTTTTGCAAACGTCTGTGTGTATGGTGTGTGTGGCGAGTGTTTTTGACGGGTCAGAATAATGATTCGGGTCAATTTTAGTATTACGCATTTCTGACTGGTGTATTAGGTGGGTAATATTGGCCATATTCCCGAAATATGTTATTTTGGTAATAAAAGTGGTAAAATGTCGGTAATAATGTCATTATTTCAGTCTGTAAAAAATTTATTAATGATAAATTTATTAATGATAATTAAAAAATCATATCAATTTCAAAAACAAAACATCCAACCATTCATAATTGATAAATTAACCACACAATAAACACACACACACACACATATATATATATATATATATATATATATATATATATATATATATATATATATATATATATATATATATATATATATATATATATATATGAGTAGGGTTCTAGGGAGAACCTCCCTATCAAGAGAACCAGAAGACCACATCTTAGACCGTTGATTAATAAGATTTAATAAAAATAATAAATCAGATATTTTAATGGCATATTTGTGATTATAATGAAGTTTGAGGATAAAATTATACACTATCCAATCAGGATAATTTGCAGAATCTTTTAAGAATGGAAAGATATATAATCAAGTTTTGATTGACATCATTTACAGCAACGCTATTTTAGGGTCTGATTGACACAATCTGTATCTTCTTATTCTTGACAACAAACGCAGAATTAAGGTAGCAAAATATGAGTTGTATTTCTCGCACACATGTATTAATGATTTTGTTTATAACACGTATTAAGCCACGCAAATACAATTACTAGTAAAGAAAAATTCATCGAAATCTTGAAAGGATATCAGAAAGCTTGACAATGGAGAAAGCTTCTATGATAATGAGGATTTGCAAAATACCACAATATTGTAAGTATTATTTTTATAACGAACGCTTCTGTAAAAAATTCGGATACGTATTAACGATTCTGTAAGGTGTTCTTTAGTTATCGGTGTATTTACAATCTTTCCACAAACTTAATACATAAGTTTCCTCTTTAAATGCAGTGAAGATTTGAATACAGGATCAATCGAAGAAACGATCGAAGAAACACTGACATCCTTATGTGATTCAAGTGTGTTAATAAGGATGAAATCTACTTATTAACTAACATAGTTGCATCCTGATCCCCTTTTTTCCATGATATTTCTGTTATCAATTTGATTTCGTATGCTGATATAAGTTCTTTAATCTGGTGAATACAGGATGATCAAATGGACAGATTGGATCAGTTGCAAAATAATTGTGTTTCTAGAATAGTTCAGCAAGTTTGAATGAATATCGTGATGTTATGTCTATGCAAGTGAAGAGGATGATTTGGCCACGTTGAATATTCTATTCCTAAATGTTTTTATCTAGCACAAACTTATGCTCCACTGTCATCTTTTTCATCTTCGTTTTTTGGATAAATAAATGTTTTTTCTGACTTGTGATTTATTATCCAGTCACCAATTCAATTTTAAATTTCTTACTAGTATGTTGATATACATTTTCATATTGTTGTTTTATTGGTTAAGCATTTAGTTAATACTCATCATCTAAAGGATTTAGATGGCATAACATAATAACAACTACAAGCACATGAAGAGAGAAGCAAAATAAAGAAAAAACAGTAATAGAGGGAAAGAAAAAGAAGCAAGAAAAAAAAGAACCTCTTTCGGCAGGGATGGAACCCTAGGGGTGAGAGTTATCGTTGAGGAAGACAATGTCTTGTCAAATCTTCTCAAAAAGGACGTGACAATTTTTGGAGAAAATATACACACTTTTTCATAAAAAGTCATAAAAAGTCACTCACTTTTATTTTTCCACCAAAATCATTAACTTTTTGAATAACAAGTGACTTTTAACAACTCTTTAAAAGTTGTAATTGAATACCTTAAACTTTTAAAGACTTTTTTAAAATCCCGATACAATACCTCCTTACTTTTAAAGAGTATTTAAAAGTATTAATTGAATGCCCCTAAACTTTTAAAGTCTTTAAAAGTCATGATACAATACCACCCCTAATATTTTTTGGTATTAACAAAAACTTACCGATAAATCACATGATCGAGCAGGATTTTCAAAATAAATAATCACATGAGCTTAATTTACATTAATATTTTGTTTTATCATATTAGTTGTAGTAACTAGCAAGTCATAATTCTGCATTCAGCTAATACTAGAAACAATATTCTTTTTCTAATATTTAAAATATTTTCATGGGTTAAGTTCAAATCACACCAACAACATATTTTATTAAACATATACTCCCTCCGTCCCAGTGAATTATATACATTGGGGGACGGGGGCGTGGCACGCATTTTAAGGCTCCTAACTACTATAGTTACATAACTTATTTTTACAATTTTCCTTTTTTGTATAAAAATAGAACAATCCTACTTTTATACAAAAAAAGAAAATTTCAAAAATAAGTTATGGAACTATACTAGTTATGCACCTTAAAATGCGTGTCAGACACTTTAAAAAAAACGTATAGAAATGAGTGGGACAGAGGGAGTATATTATTTTATAAACTATTTTTAAGAGTATGAGGTTTTGTTCCCGTCATTATCATATTATAATCAAAAAAATTTAATTATTATATATTTATTTATACTAATATATTAAAGCCGAAACATTGAAAGTTTTTTCAGTTTGATTTTTAGTTTGGTTATCCTAATTATTAAAATAAATAATGACGTAATATAATTACTGTCAATCGGGGAAGGGAAGGTTTTTGGTGACAACACCTGAGATATCAGAAGTGAGAATGTCATTGCCATTTTCACATTTAATTTAGCTAAATATATTACCTTTTATAAAAACATCAATCGTACCATATTTTCAAATTAGTAATATTTTTTTTAATTAAAATACGTTAATTTTTTATTTAAAACTAATCTTATTATATTCTTATATATAATAAGCATAAGAGGGATCTTATCCATAAATTTCGTCGCTGTACTACCAAAATAATCTCAACCGTCGAATCTAATATCTTTAAAAATAGACAATCAAGATTATATCATATTTTGTTTCAAAAAAAAAAAGATTATATCATATTAAAATAGGAAATTATAATCTAAAAAGGATATAATTAGGAAAGGTTGTGTTAGAAGTGAATTTTAAAAATAAAATTATATTCTAAAAAGGATATAATTAAAAAGGTTGTATTAGAATTGAATTTTAAAAAGAAAATTATAATCTTGAAAAGATATAATTAAAAAAGGTTGTATTAGAATTGGATTTTATTTATTTTTTTATTACAATTTTAAAAAAAATCATATTTACTATTTGGCCTCTGTCTTGAAATCTAGAAATCTAGAAATCTAATTTGGGTGATTTTACAATCCAAGGGAAACTCATAAAATTATCTTAAATTTAGTGATAATTTAATAATTATTATTCAAATAGAAACACTTAGAATCTCATGAGAAAATTTATTTGTGAATCTTTGCATTAATCCTATTCAATGTATAAGACCTACATTGATAATGTTATTCAATGTAAAAAAAATCTAATTATATATAATTTAAATCATTGACATACATCTTTTCATTTTTCAATATAAATACACTTTTTAGTTTATAACATATTAAAATAAAAATATTTTTTTATGCTAGATCAAACGGTTTTCTTTAATTTATTTTAAGATCTAACTGTTCTTATTTATTTTGTCTTACGGAGGATCAGACTACCGATTATCGAAGTTTTGGACAAAATCTCTCTACTCTCTACACTTATTATTAAAATTATATTTGGTTGTTAGACTATATTCAAATAATAACAATGGTATTTTGATAATCAAAACAAATTATAAGTAGAATTCATAAATCGAATATAATTTCCAACATAAAAAATCGTCAATTTATTCTCTCTTTTGTTTCCGTGTAGGTTTAATTGGAAAATAATTGTTAACCATCAATAAATTAAAGATTATTTTGTTGATTTTACGTGGGCTGTAAAATTGTCCAAATCAAATTTTAAGAATTGAAGATAGAGTACAAATATTAAATCGAATGTGTAAAGTTATATATATATATATATATATATATATATATATATATATAGGGGTTGATTCAAATGAGAACCATTATCTAAAAGAGAACCGGAGAACCATTGGATCCTACTGTAGAACCTATTTTGTTTCGTAATAAAAATATAGTGTCCTGCTATTGAATTTCAAATTTATGCACATGAAATTAAAATTTTTACAATTGAACTTACTTCTTTTTCAAAGTTTTCCACATGACATTAAAAGTTCTACAACCGAACTTATTTTTCTACAAAGTTCTACGACTGAACTTACTTTTTTCAACAAATATTCTGTTGCTGAACTTAAAGTTCCGCTGCTAAACTTATTAGAGTTCTCCGGTTCTCAGTTTAGCGTGGTTCTCCATAGAGCGTGACCCATATATTCAAATGAGAACCATTATCTAAATGAGAACCGGAGAACCATTGGATTCTACTGTAGAACCTATTTTGTTTCGTAATAAAAATAAAGTGTCATGCTATTGAATTTCAAAGATATGCACATGAAATTAAAATTTCTACAATTGAATTTGTCTCTTCTACAAATTTCTACAACTGAACTTACTTACCATTGAGTTCTACTACAAATTTCTAGAAAGAGGTATGATAGTGAAGTGGGCTCCTCAGAAGGAGGTATTAGCGCATAGTGCAGTAGGAGGGTTTTGGAGCCATTGCGGTTGGAATTCAACCATGGAGAGTCTTTCTGAAGGGGTCCCATGATTAGCAGTCCACAGTTTTTTGACCAAAAGGTGATTGCAAGGTACATTACATATGTATGGAAAGTTGGCCTGGAATTGGATGGTGAGTTGGAGAGGGGGGATATCGAGAGGTCCGTAAGAAAATTAATGACAGGCAGAGAAGGGAATGAAGTGAGGCAAAGAGCCATCGAACTGAAGCAACTGATTAATGTTTCTATACTTGAGGGTGGTTCTTCCTATAATTCACTGAATGACTTGACAGAGTTCCTCTTGACCAAGAATCTTCCAACACAGTGAAAGTTCTTTAGAGTTAAAGCTAGGCGATATTTCCTAGCATTGTAGTATAGTGGCTATCTCTCTTCTCTTGCTCAGTCATGTCGTGTGAGTATCAAAATACGGGCCTATCCCCAAACCCCGTCTGTCTTCCCCTCTCCAAATAAACACCTGGTTTTCCATAAATATTTTGTTACACCTTGTTTTCCATCTTAGCAATCTCTCTCTTCAATCAGGGAAGCCTGTAATGTTAGCTTAAATGTATGAAAATAAACACATCAGTATCACAGGCAAAGATACTGCATATGTGTCATATATTGTTGTTGCACTGAATTCAAAACATAATCAAACAATGAAGTCTGTATACTGTGCAGAGAGGGTAGTATATCTTCTGAACTAGCTGAAGCTTTGAGTATTAAGGAGGCATTGAGTTGGATCAAGTACAACCTCAATCAGCCTGTGATAGTGGAGACCGATTGCTTATCTGTGACTCAAGTAATCCGTTGCTCTTCAGTTCATTTGTCCTATCTCGGGAGGGTAATAGAGGAGTGCAAAGCTCTGCTGACAGAGTTAAAAAATCGTCTTGTGACGTTGATCTTTGTTAAACGATCCGCGAACAAAGTGGCTCACTTCTTGGCGAGACATAATAGTTCTATAGCTGATCGTATGTGGAGTAGGGATTTTGTGTTTCCCGAACTCTATCATGTAATGAAGAATGATTTGATTTCTTAATGAAAATCCTTTATTGGCAAAAAAAAAAAAAAAAAACCTTGAACCAAAGAATGTACTTATTTAATTTATTTTTTTTTCTTTTAACTACATGTAAGTTGAAATTCACTGACAAGCACTTGCAATATACATTATTGTAACTGATTAATGTCATAAAAAGCACAAGCCATGGATCTGCAATATTCTAGACTATTCACCCTGTATATAAAGGCTTCTATATGTAGAGAATTACTAATTAGATTGTAGATTAATCACTAATAAGTGAAGATTGTGTTCAGTCTGCAGGTTGTAGGTCTTAACTCCACGATAAAATGATATTTTTTGCTTTGACTCGATCCACCCAAATTTGTTTTTAAACCCCTCCCAAAAGTTCTCATAGTAATAAAGTTTACTCGCCGCTATAAGTCAACAAATTGTTTTTCCCACAAACGATGTCGGATAACTCCATACAATATCTCTCTTCACAGATTGACACTTGTCGAATTTGCCTCCTCACTCTGTGAGCAGTAAGATCTAGCTCGCGCGGCGGACCTACAAACTTTAGTCTCAAGTATTTAGGGTGTGTTCACTTGGAAAGAATGGAATGGGGTAGGAATGGAATAAAAATTGTAAACAAAATTTATGAAGAAAGAGGGATGTTGGGGGAAATAATGAACAAATATGAGGGAGAAGAAGTTTTTTATAATGAAGATTACAAGGAAAATGATGAAGATTGGGAGTGGAACATTCCTTCCAAAACATGTGGGTTAGAATTCTAGTTCAAATTATTTGAAGAGAAATGAAGCAAGGAATGAAATTTATAAACACTTTCCCCAATATCCCCCAAATAATAGTATAAATTGCATTCCATTCTCCCCTCATTCCATTCTAGGGCTGTAAACGAAACTAGCACTAAATTAACCAAATTAATTTTAAAAATAGAAATAACAATTCGTGACAAAGCACTAGTTACTAGTACTAGTTAGAATAGTAGTGATCTACTAAGATCTTTAACCAAATTAATTTTTTATTTTTTGAAAATTTGGGAATATCACTAAATTAGATATATCTTGACATCGGTACGGTTGGATCATCGAGAAATATTTTTTAAAAAATAGAAACAACAATTCGTGACAAGCACTAGTTACTAGTACTAGTTAGAATAGTAGTGATCTACTAAGATCTTTAACCAAATTAATTTTTTATTTTTTGAAAATTTGGGAATATCACTAAATTAGATATATCTTGACATCGGTACGGTTGGATCATCGAGAAATATTTTTTAAAAAATAGAAACAACAATTCGTGACAAAGCACTAGTTACTAGTACTAGTTAGAATAGTAGTGATCTACAAAGATCTCCAACCAAATTAATTTATTATTTTTTGAAAATTTGGGAATATCACTAAATTAGGTATATCTTGACATCCGTACGGTTGGATCGTCGAGAAATATTTTTTAAAAAATAGAAACAATAATCAGTGACAAATCAATTGTTAGAATAGTAGTGATCTACTAAGATCTCCAACAAAATTATTTTTTTATTTTTTTAAAAATTTGGGAATATCACTAAATTAGATATATCTTGACATCCGTACGGTTGGATCGTCGAGAATATTTTTTAAAAAATAGAAACAACAATCCGTGACAAAGCACTAGTTACTAGTACTTGTTAGAATAGTAATGATATACTAAGATCTCCAACCAAATTAATTTTTTATTTTTTAAAATTTGGTAATATTATTAAATTATATATATCTTGACATCTGTACGGATCTCCAGAATTAAGAATCGTTCGTGAACAACTCGAGATCGGCTCGAGCTCGAGATCGACTCGAGTTGTTCGTGAACAGCTCGCGTGCGGCTCGAGCTCGGTCAAAGCTCGGCTCGGTTCGAGTTGACCAAAGCTCGGCTCGAGTTGACCAAAGCTCGGCTCGGTTCGTTTCGGGCAAAGCTCGGCTCGGTTCGATGAAAAGCTCGTTCGGCTCGGTTCGTTTACAACCCTAATATGCATACACTAGAGTGCTTCTCAGCTTAGTATATCACTTCCTCACCTCATGCTTAACGTGATCAATTAACAAAACTCAAAAGAAAAGAAAAACTTCAAACATCAACCTGCCCCTGGGAAAAAAATGTACTTAATTTTTTTATTTTTTTTTACTTTGTTCTTTAACTACATTTAAGATGAACTTCAGTGACGCACTTGGTGAAACTTCAACCTTTCCCCACTCCTACTTTCTTTAATCAACGTAACAGAAGCTTTCTGCTGTGGATTAGCCGGAAAATACCAAGTCACTGACTGAGTGACTGTGCGGCTAACTTAAATAAAATTCATGAACTAATATTTTTTGGTATTAACAAAAACTTGCCGATAAATCACATGATCGAGCAGGATTTTCAAAATAAATAATCATATGAGCTTAATTTACATTAATCTTTTGTTTTATCATATTAGTTGTAGTAACTAGCAAGTCATAATTCTGCATTCAGCTAATACTAGAAGAATATTTTTTTCTAATATTTAAAATATTTTCATGGGTTAAGTTCAAATACCACCAACAACATATCTTTTATTAAACATACTAGTTTATAACCCATGCAAAGCACGAGTTACTTTTAAATTTTTATAATTTATTTATTGTGTGATGTGATATCACATTACACAATAAAATTAATATTTATAATATTTATAATTAATCTATACTCTTTATTAAAAGCAGAAACCCCCTTTAAATGGTATGTCATGTATACCGCGGTATGCACGGTATGCCATTAAATATTAATTAATTAAAATTGTAATATTATATAATAATTTAATTTAATAATGAAATTATATACTATGAGGGGTGAAGGCCCTAAATAATCAAAAAAAAAATACTGCTTGCCCAAAATACTGACGGAACACGGTACATCGTGTAACGTGATATACAACCTATCGCGGTAGTTCGTGTTCCGTAACACTACATAATACGGAGGACAGAGAACCGTGTTCTGTGTAATACGGTGTACCGTGTTCCGTGACTGTGCTGCGCACCCACCTAACACGGAACACCGTCCACCGCATCATGCATGTCACGGAAGACGTAGCTCCGTATCTACATAATACGGAGGACGATTCTCCGCATCATGCTAACATGGAGGACGATTCTCCGTATCCCGTCGGTATTTCGGGCCATTTTTTTCAAAATCAGTATTTTGGCCAAAAACTTGTGAAAAATAGGCATTTTGGTAATTTTCTCTACTATGAGTTTATTAACTAAAAATTGAAATAAAAGTCATGAATATAGTATCAAATAGAACTTAGGACTCCTTTAATTATTAAAAATCATAGTATTAAATAGAACTTAGGACTCCTTTAATTAATATTTAAAAGTATCTATAATAGATTAATAATAAATATAGTTAATAATATAGCAACTCTTATATTATATTACCATAATGAAGTTATGTAAATTTAATTAATTAAAATAAAAATATTAAATATTAATTTTATTTAATAGTGAATTTATATACTGGGAGTCTATTAACTAGCAATCGAAATAAAAATCGAGAATATACTATTATATACAACTTGGTGCTTCAAGATTTTATTTTATTAAAAAAAGTTAAATTTTTTATTAAAAGTAGAAACCCCCTTTAAATGGTATGTCATGTATACCGCGGTATGCACGGTATGCCATTAAATATTAATTAATTCAATTAATTAAAATTGTAATATTATATAATAATTTAATTTAATAATGAAATTATATACTATGAGTTTATTAACTAAAAATTGAATTAAAAGTCATGAATATAGTATCAAATAGAACTTAGGACTCCTTTAATTATTAAAAATCAGGAATATAGTATTAAATAGAACTTAGGACTCCTTTAATTAATATTTAAAGGTATCTATAATAGATTAATAATAAATATAGTTAATAATATAGCAGCTCTTATATTATATTACCATAATGAAGTGTTGGTCCAGGAAAGTATTGCAGAAGGGGGGTTGAATGCAATACTAATAAATTTCAAAAACTATTTCAACAACTTAAATAGAATTTGTAATTTACTAGTAGAAGAAATGCAAACACAAGTAAAATCAAATACGAGGATTTCACAAAATAAATGTTTTATTTATTTTGCAAAGTTTTGCTACAACCTTAAGAACAAAATAGTTCTCAAGCTACAAAGACTCAAGAGATTACAGTTATTGAGCATTTATTTTACAAGTAGAGTATTCTATTTATAGAGTGATAATCTACTGTACTACCACTATCAACATGGGTTACTGAGTTGCTGTTATATTCCTTTTGCAGCTCATTCCAGAATTCGTTCCCATGTGATCAACACAAAGTAACTTAAATATACTTTCCACATTTGAGCCACCCAGATCTAGCCGTCTTCAATTTTGTCTGTTCTAGACTTTACAGGTTGTTCCATGTGATCTCTTGAGCTTCTGTTATAGACTTTCCAAGCTTGCTGTAAAGGTTGAATATTACAGCATGCCTGCTTCTTTTGAACATGTAGTCTGTCGTCTAATTTTGACTTAGAAAAATTCCTAAATCAATCTGATTCTATATGACAGTATGTTTGCCACAAAGTTTGCTGTCAATGGATTACGCTTTGTTTTGACAGTATGAATTTCCCGCAGATATTACTGTCAAGAATTTTGCTTTGATTGACAGTATGAATTCCCGCAGAGATTGCTGTCAAGAATTGTGCTTTGATTGACAGCATGTTTTTCCCGCAGAGATTGCTGTCAAGAATTCCAAACTCACTGTCGCAAACTGTATATCAAAGTTGCTGTCATTAGAATCTCCGCCAATGTTGCTGTCAAGTTGAAACTTGCTGTCGACTCCGTGAAACTTGCTGTCGACCTAGGCAACATTGTGTTTCCTTGTAACCTTACTGTCAGGGCTTGACAGTAACTTTTATTCCTTCTGTCGAACTTATGTATTTCTTGAGGCTTGAACATAATCGAACTTCTTTCAAGAATTACACTTATTACATGACAGTATTTATTTAATTTACAAGAATACATTTCAGGCTATGACAGTATGTTCTACTTAGTAAAAACTAAGTATACCAATAAAACTAGTTAAGTTGTCTATTCCATCACCCATAAATCCCAACAATCTCCCCCAATTTGTTTTTATGGACAATAAGGACAAATTTACAAATATCATGCTGACAACTTAACTAACATAGATCAGAAAGAATAAACTCTTCATTTCTGACCAATGATTAAACTGAATTGTTTTCAAACAATATATCACAAAAGTTCAAAAAAAAAAAACTTTACTTATCTTGATTTGAACTTTTCACTTTGCTCCTTTTCCCTTAGAGCTCTTCTGAGATTTTCAATTAACTCTTTTTCTTCAGGGGACTGTGCATCATCTTCATTTTCCACAATGTATTTTCTGATCATTGAGGAAGCAGTGTTCAATGTATCTCTGAGTTCCATCCAGTAAACATTTTGCTTTACAATTGATCTGAATTTTAGCACATTTCCCTCCATTTTGAATCTCCTGCCAGGAAACTGATTTAGAGTTTCCCTTCTTTGTTTGTCCAGGCTGGGATCCTCTCCTCTCCTCTGATCAAGAATCATATCAAGCTCCCAAGAACACAGTGTTTCAAGACTTTTAGATGATCCAACCACTTGCCAGTATAATTCTTTTAACACACTGGTCTTCAATTTAGAGAAACTATCTACATAGATTTCTTCTTTGCCATACTTGATTCTCAAAGGATTGTCCAGTACACATGACTGATAGTTGGATTTTTCACTGTTGATCTTATTGATTTTGCTGTAATTTTTCTTCATTTCAGCTTCAATCTCATCTTCTATCTGTTGACGAGATTTTTTTCTTGATGCTAATTCTTCTTTGAACCTTTGCTCTGCTTCATACATCTTCATTTCATGTTCTGAATAAGGTTTTCGCATTTCAATCCAGTTATAATCAGGAATAGGATTGTCTTCTTCATACTTCAAACCAAGAATTTGATAGACATCATTATCATTGTGAAGTGTCCAATCACCAAACTTCTCAATAAATTCAACATGCCTGGCTTCATAGTACTTGAGAACTTGATCCATGATCTTCTTTGAGACATTATCATAGGTTTGCAGTAGCTCAACCATCCTTTCCAGATTGAAGAAATCAATTCTTCGTTTTACTGTTTCAGTAGTTTGAATAAGTTTCTTGGAGATCACCTTTGATTTTGATATCTGAGTGAAGTCAGATTCCACTGTAATCAACTTGTCATGGTTTTGCCATAGAATGTACCTTGCAACTTCTTCTTTTGGTCCATTGAATTCTATGGATACAGAGGTGATTGTTTCTTTGGCATTCAGCTGCATCATTTCAAAGCTATTCATTCTTCTTCTCATGATAGGTTTCTTGAGTCCCAACCCTGTAGCTTTTCCTTCTCCTTTGTAGACAGTCTTTCCCTTTGTTGGTCTTTTTGATTTTCTCTTGATTCTTACTGTCTTGAATGTTTTGACAGTAGGATCGTTGACAGTTTCTTTTAAAGGGCTTCTGACAATGTCTTCTTTGACAGTATCTTCAATGACTGTTACTTCATCCTGACTGACAGCATCTTTGTTTACATCCTTGACAGCATCTTTGTTGACAATATCTTTTTCAAGATGTATACTGTCAATTTCCATTTCTTCTTGAATTCCTTTCAATGCTTCAAGTACTTCTTCCTCTTTCTTCTCATCAACTTTCTTGCTTGAGCTAGGATTTTCAGAAATTTCCTTTGATTCTGCTTCTTTGACTTGAGTTTGCTCTTTTGAAGAGTCTCTCAGTTCTGTTCTCTTAGGTCCTCCAGCTTCACCTCCATCTTGATTGTCATCATCATCTTTTTCCAAGGTGTCATCAAAAGTGCAGTTTCCACCTTGAGCATTTCTTCTTGAATTTGCTTTGGCAATGAGCTTTTTAATCCTTGCACTGTACTCCATGTTTCTCTTTGCCAAAATCTTGTGAATATCTTTAACTGCCTTAATCCTTTCCTTGGTGATGGGTGCATTCAGTAATACCTTAAGTACATCCATGATGACCTTGCTTTGTAGAGATGTTTTGCCTTCAAGAGTTAAGAATCCAAGACCTTTAGCTCCTTTAGCTGTTGTCTGTTTAAAGCTTACACCATATGGCTGGAGACTTACTTCTGGAAGTTTGTTGTTGACCATTGTGCCCAGTTGCATAAAGAGACTTTCATCAAAGATGGTAGAGTTTTTCTTCACTAGCATCCCAAGAATATATTGCACTCTGGCAGAGAAAGTTTCCAACAGTTGAGTTGTTATGAATATTGAATGCCCACTTTTCAGGTACACATCAACTGCCCACCTCTTCTCTGAGCTAATTTTTACTGACAGATTTACAATCTTTTCTCTCAAAGCTTCTGCCAACTTAGCAGGTTTTCCTTTAGACACTGTGATTGCTTCATTCACCAGATTTTTGAATTCCTCATCCTTATTATTCAAGGTGCTCTCCATGTGGCTTACTGTTATTAAGTCAGCTTCTTCTTGGGAATATGTACTTCCATCAGTCCAAAAGATAGGCTCTGAAGAAAACACATATTCAGGCAACTTGTCTTTGCCTTTACCCATCCTATTTGATTCCTCTTTTTCTCTCCATAGCCTCTCCAATGTGGATTCCTTCTTCTCAGGAACTGGTTCATTGATTTTGATTGAGGATGCTCTATTTCCTTGTATTTGACTTAAAACCTCCTTGGATACTAGCATTTGTTCCCCATCTACTTCAGCTTCAAAAAGCTCCTCAGTTCCAGAGACTATTCCTACTCTCTCTTGCTCCCCCTTACTCCTTTGCTCCCCCTGTCTTTTAGCTTCCCCTTGTAACTCCTCCTTTCTTTCTGGTTGCTCAGCCTCTTTCTGATCTTTTCCTTTCTCCCCCTTAGTTAAGTTTGCAGCATGAAGTAATGAAGAGAGTGACAGTAGTGTGGCTTGAATTTCAGCAAAACCAGTCTTCACAGTAGATGACAGGTTGTCCAGTTTGCTTTCCATTGAAGCACATCGATTTTCCAGTGCTTGGAGCCTGTCATTTGATGATGCAGAAGGACCACCAGACCTAAGCCTTTTAGGAGGTAAGGGATAAGTCTGGGGCATGGAGGCTGTTGGGGTTCTCACACTCTCAGTGTTTTTATAGATGATCTCATCATCTCTCACAAAAATTCCCTCAAGGCCTAATGCCTTTTCTGTATTGGCTCCCTCAAATTCACTCTGGACATGCTCAAGTCCCTCTCCTTTTGCCAGCACATTTGGCTGCCTCTCATTTTTAGTCTCACCTCTCTGTTCTTTTATCTCTCTTTGATGTTTCACTCCCTCACTCATCCTAGATGCAGTAGTATGAGCAGTACTAACATGCAAAAGAGTAGATTTTACTTTGAAGGCCTTTGAAAGGGGCAAGTCATCATCAGAGATATCTTCCACTAATCCTTCTTGAAGTTGTGGTTGAACAGGGATGACAGCATCTTTTGAAGGACTTTTGACAGTATCTTTTGTTGGAATGGTACTGTCACTTGAATGTTTGACAGCACCTTCTGATTTGTCATTGACAGCATCTTTGGCTGTGACAGCAACTTCCCTAGGGTAAGATGCTTTAAGGGAATCGATCAAGATGCTGGCTGTTTCAATTTCTGACAAATTTGCATCTTGATCTAATCCAGTGTTTGATGGAGTGGTATCCATTTCACTTTGAGAAATGGGTTCTTGTGGACCACTAGATGGGGGCTCATCCATGATTTGAGATGGATGATCAAAACCTGAGGGGTTGGTACTGTCCCCCTCTCTAGGTTGATTAGAAGAAACAACAGATGTGGGAATGAAAGAAGAAGATTGAATTTTAGATTGATTAATTGGCTGTTCCACAGAAAATGATTGTGGAACATCAATAGTATGAGTGAATTCCTCACTGTGCTCTATCTCAATGTGTGTATCTTCAAATACAGGTTCCTCAAGAGTGAATTCTTGAGTTTGTGCAGACTCTTTACAAGATGCCTTGGGAGACAGGCCAATTTCAATAGATGTCCCTTGTTGAGAAGAAACACCTAGAGGTGAGTTCATTTCCCTATCATCCTCTACAGTCTTTTGGGAAACTGTAGGGTGGCTAACAGTAACCTTGGCCCTTCTAGCTCTCTTCTTCTTAGGCTCAGAAGGGGCTACTGTGGGTTCTTTTTCACTACCAACCTTATTTGCTGCACTAGGTGCAGTGACTCCCTCTTGACTCTCAACTTGTTCACCAGTTGCACTCTCTAGGGTTCTTTTCTTTGATTCCTGTTTGGCCATTTTAAGGGCTTTTGGTAGTCTAGAGTCCCTAGGTGGAATGTATGGTGTGGAATGTGGGTTAACTGAATTTGGGTCTAATTCAGCTTCATTCTCTATTGTGAAAACAGTGTAACCTGTTGGAAATGGAAAATCAAGGTTGGGCACTTGATTTACCATGTGTTGTGTGAAACATAGTGGAATATGTACATTCAAATTCTGTGTGTTGAGAGATGTGTGTGTGTTTTTCTTTAAAACAGGACATTCTTCAAAATCAGAATTGTCCTCAATATTTCCACAAATACTATTAATACACATAGTTAAAAAGCGAGGATAGATGGATACCTTCTTGCCTATTGCGCCTTTCAACTGTGTCATTATCAGTTTTCCAATGTTCACCTTGTATCCATGAACTAATGAATGAGTGAGCTTCTTGATATATGATGGTATGCCATTCCATCCTGTAGTCTTGGTAGAGAATACCTTCACCATTACATCAAAAATCATACTCCACTCTTTTCTTAGAAATTTCCTGTCCATTTCTCCTGTTTGATACCACTTATCAGAAGTTTCTTCAAGTTTAGAACCAGAGTACCCAATCTTCAGAAAGAACTTCTTCAGGGTATCATCAGTTGCTAGTTCCATAAAGCTTTCTTCACTGGTCAACACAATGCCCAAAGCCTCATTGATGTTCTTTACTGTAAGAGAATAACTTGCATCATCTATATTGAACTTAATTGATTCATTCTCTCCAGTTCCTTGAGCACTTGCTGATTTCCAGAACTTTTCAATTCTAACAGTATCAATTTTGGGGGAAGAGGTTATTGCATGACCTAGGTAGGATTTATTCAAGAATGAAATAAGTCCTTTGAAGTTTTCACCAGCATCACTAGGAGAAAAGATACCAGCAAAATTTGTTTGAGCAATGCTTTGTTTAGGTGCCATTGTTGAATGCTTTGAAAAATGAGAGAGAAAAATGCGGTTTTTGGATGCAGAAGGTTGAGAGGTTTTTGCAAATGAAAGTGATAGTAGATTAAACGGTAGATTCAGTTTCTAATATGAATCGATTTAACCTCTCTTAATTGAACGTGTGATAATGATATTACCCATTAACTCCACTTGCTATATTACGTGGCAGTTGCTATTAGATCGTGGATTGGTGAAAAGAAATATACGTATGTATATATATATAAAAATTAATATATATATATCTTTCCACTATCTTTGACAGCAACTTCTCGTGACAGCAACTTTCATTGACAGTAACCTGTGCGCTTTTTCTTTCTCTACCAATTCTGACAGCAATTTCTTGTGACAGCAACTTTCATTGACAGCAACTTGTGCGCTAACAATATTTCTGTCAATCAGCTTCATGAGTGACAGTAAGTTTTATCTGACAGTAAACTTATCATAAGATTATGCTGTCAGTCACTGTTCACACATAACTTAAGTTAAGGACACATGATTTCTTAAAATCATTTTAAGACAGACATGTAAAACTATTTTAGCATAGTCATAGCAAGCATGATATCTAAAAATCCTTTTAGCATAGTCATAGCAAACATGATATCTAAAAATTCTTTTAGCATAGTCATAGCAAACATGATATCTAAAAATCCTTTTAGCATAGTCATAGCAAACATGATATCTAAAAATCCTTTTAGCATAGTCATAGCAAACATGTTGTCTGAACAAGTATCACAATGTACCTTAACTTCTCATGACAGTACCTTCTTGTAACAGTACCTTTAAAAGTTTCTGTCATGAGCTTCAACTACTTAGAATTGATAAACCAGTTAGATTATCATACCTGATTTAGCATTCCCAATTCACTCACCAACCTGATAAATGTTGCTTCATCCAGTGGCTTGGTGAATATATCTGCAAGTTGCTTATCTGTTGGAACATAAACCAATTTTACATCTCCTTTTTCAACATGCTCCCTGATGAAATGATGCCTGATATCAATGTGCTTTGTTCTGGAGTGTTGAACTGGATTGTCTGATATGGCTATGGCACTAGTGTTGTCACAGTAGATAGGAATATTTGACAACTTTAGTCCATAATCCAATAATTGATTCTTCATCCAAAGTATTTGTGCACAGCAACTTCCAGCTGCAATATATTCAGCTTCTGCAGTTGATGTAGAAACTGAGTGTTGCTTCTTACTGAACCATGACACCAATCTCCCCCCAAGAAATTGACAGCTTCCTGTAGTACTTTTTCTGTCAATTTTGCAGCCAGCATAGTCTGAATCAGAATATCCAATTAAGTCAAATCCAGTTTCCTTAGGATACCAAAGACCTAGATTTGGGGTGCCTTTGAGATATCTAAAGATTCTTTTAATTGCAACTAAGTGTGATTCTTTTGGATCAGCTTGAAACCTTGCACAGAGACATGTAGCAAACATTATATCTGGCCTGCTTGCTGTTAAGTACAGCAATGATCCTACCATGCCTCTGTAGGTACTAGAATCCACTTTCTTGCCTTTAGGATCTAACTCTAATTTGGTGGCTGTTGAGATAGGTGTCTTGGCAGGTGATGAATCTTCTAAGTTAAACTTCTTGAGAAGTTCTTTGACATACTTAGATTGACAGATGAAGATTCCTTCCTTCTTCTGATAGATTTGAAGACCAAGAAAGAATGCTAATTCTCCCATCATGCTCATTTCATACTTGTTTCTCATTAGAGATGAGAACTTTTCACACAATTGTTCATTTGTTGAGCCAAAGATTATGTCATCAACATATATCTGCACAAGAATGATGTCTTTGCCATGGTATTTATAGAATAAAGTTTTATCCACCATACCTCTTATAAATTGATTTTCCAGGAGAAAAGTGGATAAAGTATCATACCAGGCTCTTGGTGCTTGCTTTAAGCCATATAGAGCCTTGAACAGCTTGTAGACAAAATTATGCAGTTTGTCATTTTCAAATCCAGGAGGCTGTTCAACATACACTTCTTCTTCTAATTCTCCATTTAGAAAGGCACTTTTAACATCCATTTGAAATACCTTGAATTTGCAGTGTGCAGCAAAGGCTAAGAAAATTCTTATGGCTTCAAGTCTGGCAACAGGAGCAAATGTTTCATCATAATCTATCCCTTCCTGTTGACAGTAACCTTTGGCCACTAGCCTTGCCTTATTTCTTGTCACATTTCCACTCTCATCTATCTTGTTTCTGAAAACCCATTTTGTTTCAATGACTGATTTTCCTTTTGGCCTTGGAACTAGTTTCCAAACATTGTTTCTTTCAAATTGATTGAGCTCCTCCTGCATGGCCATCACCCAATCAGAATCCAACAATGCTTCTTCAACTATTTTTGGTTCCATTTGAGATAAGAAACATGAAAACATGCTTTCAGCAGAGATATTCCTCCTTGTCCTTACACCAGTAGTGGGATCTCCAATAATTAGATTACTGGTATGATCTCTGTTCCACTTTGTTGATTGAGGCAAGCTACTTGTTTGATGAGATTGTCTTTCATCAATATGAGGATTTGATTCTCCACCATTTTCATTATTCTGCTCATTTAACTCAAATTCTCCAGTCTCACATTCTTGTTGATTGATGCCTGAAATTGTCTGTGATTGAGCTGAAGTTTGATTTAGATTATGAGTATTGACAGATTCTTTCTCATATCTCATTGATTGAATGAGACTTGGTTCTTCATCAACATATTCTTCCTTTTCCAAGTATCCTTGGTTTTCAAATCTGAAGGGTTGCATTTGACCATCCTCATGTAGCCCTGGAAACTTGGTTTCATCAAACGTGACATTGACACTTTCTTCAATTGTTTTGTGCTCCATGATATAGACTCTGTAGGCAGTCCTTTCTATCCCATATCCCATGAAAATGCCTTCATATGCTTTAGTATCAAACTTGCCTTTTCTTTCATGGTTGTCTTTCATCAAAAAGCACTTGCTTCCAAAAATATGAAAGTACTTGACAGTAGGCTTCTTTCCTGTCAAAAGATAGTAAGAAGTATTGCCATGAGCCTTGTTGATTAGTGTTCTGTTCTGTGTGTAACAAGCAGTGTTGATGGCTTCTGCCCAGAAATATGTTGGTAATTTAGCATTACTCAACATAGTCCTTGCAGCTTCAATAAGAGTCCTATTTTTCCTTTCTACTACTCCATTTTGCTGTGGAGTTCTTGCAGCAGAGAATTGTTGAACAATTCCTTGATCTTTGCAGAAGTTTCCAAGTGTAGCATTTCTGAATTCAGTTCCATTGTCACTTCTTAGAAATTGAACTTTTGCTTCAGGGGTCCTGTCAAGTACCCTTATGTGATCAATGATTTCTTGAGCAGCTTCATCCTTTGATTCTAAAAATTTCACCCAAGTGTACCGAGAATAGTCATCTATCATGACCAGTGCATATCTTTTTCTGGATAGTGATTGAACATTCACTGGTCCAAAAAGATCCATGTGAATCAACTTGAGTGCTTCAGTGTTAGTGTTGACTTGCTTTGATTTATGCATTGCTTTCCTCAATTTTCCCATTTGACAATCTTCACACAGTCCTTCTTGACAGAATTCCTGTTGAGGTAGTCCTCTCACCAATTCCTTCTTCATCAGCATGTTCATTGTTTTGAAATTGAGATGAGAAAATTTCTTGTGCCAAAGCATGCTATCTCCAACACTTGCTTTGCTGTAGAAGCAAAATATTCTTTCCTCATTTGTTGAGTTTAAGTCTGCAACAAATAGGCTTCCTTTCCTTACTCCTTTCAGAGATAGGCTTCTATCCTTCTTGTGGTGAATTGAACATTCCATCATGCCAAAGTTTACTTTGAATCCTTTGTCAGTGAATTGACTGACACTGAGCAGATTATGCTTCAAACCTTCCACAAGAGAGATTTCTTCAATGACAACATTTCCAGCTTTTAAACAGCCATATCCCACAGTGTAACCTTTGCTGTTGTCTCCAAAGGTTATTGTTGGGCCAGCCTTCTCAACATATTGTGATAGCAGGGATATATCACCAGTCATGTGTTTGGAGCATCCACTGTCGATTATCCACATGACCTGTTTACCTTTCTTTCCCTGCAAGTCAGAAAGATTTTAATTTGCATTTGGTACCCAAGTCTTGTTGGGTCCTGCATACTCAGTATCATCAGAAACTTTATCAATATTTGACACAATATTATCAGAAGATAATTCCTTGACTTCTTTTTTTATTACCCACTTAGTTTTTGTCTTTGACTTTTTCTTAGTGAGAGCAGACTTCTTACTTTCTTTAGTGGATTCAAAAATCTTTGCAGTTTGCATATAAGAACATGATTCATTAGATGAAATTTGCAAATTAAAACATGTACTCATAGCAGTAATTTTGCATGGCATACAGTCAATGTTATTACAAACTACCAATTCTCTTTGCATAATGGGGGTTCTGTGTAAGTTCCCTTTCAACTCTGTTGCATTAGATATGCTACTAGTTGATTTCTTACAAACATGAGTTAAATGATGTGAGGAGCCACAATTATTGCAAAGTTTCCTTGGTGCCTGCTTAACATATGCATAATTATTCTTTTTATCAATGCCTAGCTTCCCATTTCTGTTTTTGGACTTGGAGACTACTGTCTTGACAGTCTGTTCAGAAGATGCTGTCGAATTATTTTTGACAGTATCTTTTGTAATTGCTGTCTTGACAGTAGGTTTGAAAGTTACTGTCTTGAATGATTTCTTGACAGTATCTTTTGAACACTTGGTTGGGCTGTTTAAGACTGTTTCTGTCATAGACATTATGATAGAATCTTTTTCTTTACTATCAATCCTCTCATCTTCATCACAGAGTTCTTGATTAATGATTAGGGAGTTTTCATTAACCTCAAACTCTGTACTTTTGAAAATTGGGTTACTCACATTTTTGAGGATGTGAGGTTTTACAGTATTATTATCATCAATTTTCTGTATAACAGTCTCTTTACCAGGTCTCCTGCTATAATCATAGCCTATGCCTATCTTCTTACCTTCAGTATGCTTCTCATGATACTCTTGAACTAATTTAGAGGAATTTCTAAATGCCTTTAGCTTAAATTCATTCTCAGAAATTTCTTTTCTTAGATAATCCTCTATCTCCTTAGCACAGGTTAAATCATTTTTTAATCTTTCGTTTTCCTGAGCTAAAGAATCAATAGAACTGGTCTTAAGCAACAACACATCATTATTGGATCTGAGTACTTCATTTTCTTTAGTTAATCTAGCAATTTCTTCATTTGCAGCAGATAAACTAGTATGAATATTAAACATTTCAGTACTCATTTCCTCAATAGTTTGCTTATAGTCATTTAAAGACATATCTAGTAATACTAGAGATGGTACCTGATTTGACGAGGTTGATGCTTCTTCATCCTCTCTAGCCATCAAGGCTAAATTCACAAATTCCTCTTCTTCTTCATTATCAGATTCATCCCAGCATTTTCCTTCAGCCACATAAGCTTTTCCTTGTCCTTTCTTAAATTGACTCCCAGTTCCTCTCTCCATTCTTTGTATTTGTTTTGGTCTTTTGCATTCAGTAGCAAAGTGACCAAGTTCATTGCAATTGTAGCATCTAAACTTTGACCTATCTACCATTCCTGTTTTGTATCCTCCCTTGGTGCCAGCAGCAAATTTTGATGAGCTTCCTTGATTATACTTTGGAAATTGACCTTGAGGCTTATATGGCTTGTTCCTCCTGAATCTTATATTTTTGAATTTTCTTGCCATAAAAGCCATGGTTGGATTATCCATTTTCTCCATTTCTTCTAGAGTGAAGAATTCTTCATCTTCAACATCTTCTAGTTGGAGGACAACCTTTTCTTCATCTTCAACCACCTCTTCAATTTTCACAGATGAAAATTGAGATAGTTGATCATTTTGAATTTGCTCACTTGCTTGACAATATGAGGGTCCTTGAGCAACTAGAGCACCAGCCATGTTTGCCATTAATCCTTTGGATCCACTTTGTATAGCTTTCTTTTGATAATATTCAAGTTCATAAGATTTTAGAACTCCATTCAATGTTTCAAGAGAAACAGAATTTAAGTCTCTCCCTTCTCTTATGGCTGTTACTCTGTGCTCAAGATGTTCTGGAAGAGTTAGCAGAAACTTGATATTGACTTCCTTCTTTTCATAAAACTTTCCATGAATTTGAAGTTCAGCTATCAGTTTGCTAAATCTTTCAAACATGTGAGTTAGATCTTCTCCATGCTTGCCCATAAACGCTTCATATTGTGACACCAATATTTGTTTTTGATTTTCTCTGACCTCTTCACTTCCTTCACATAACAGTTCTATCTTTTTCCACATATCCCTGGCAGAGTTGCATGCTATTATATTTCCACTCATAGCTTTATCCAGGGTAAGTGCATCTAGTAGAATGAGTTGCAGATGATCATCCAGTGCTACCTTTTCTTTTTCTGAGTCATTATACTCAGACGGCTTCTTAGCAACCCAATGAGCTGGGATTACTACATCATTCACTGTAGCAGCTGGAATTTCCTTTTGAGGAATGAAAGGGCCATTTTCCAGAATACCTAGGAATAGTGGGTTCTGACCTTTGATAAATAACATAATCTTCTTTTTCCATATGTTGTAGTTTTCCTTATCAAAAGCTGGAATTTTGATATTACTTGACCTTTGAATACTTGCCATTTGGATCTCAGATATGTGTATTAATCTGTTTGCTCTGATACCAGTTGTTGGTCCAGGAAAGTATTGCAGAAGGGGGGTTGAATGCAATACTAATAAATTTCAAAAACTATTTCAACAACTTAAATAGAATTTGTAATTTACTAGTAGAAGAAATGCAAACACAAGTAAAATCAAATACGAGGATTTCACAAAATAAATGTTTTATTTATTTTGCAAAGTTTTGCTACAACCTTAAGAACAAAATAGTTCTCAAGCTACAAAGACTCAAGAGATTACAGTTATTGAGCATTTATTTTACAAGTAGAGTATTCTATTTATAGAGTGATAATCTACTGTACTACCACTATCAACATGGGTTACTGAGTTGCTGTTATATTCCTTTTGCAGCTCATTCCAGAATTCGTTCCCATGTGATCAACACAAAGTAACTTAAATATACTTTCCACATTTGAGCCACCCAGATCTAGCCGTCTTCAATTTTGTCTGTTCTAGACTTTACAGGTTGTTCCATGTGATCTCTTGAGCTTCTGTTATAGACTTTCCAAGCTTGCTGTAAAGGTTGAATATTACAGCATGCCTGCTTCTTTTGAACATGTAGTCTGTCGTCTAATTTTGACTTAGAAAAATTCCTAAATCAATCTGATTCTATATGACAGTATGTTTGCCACAAAGTTTGCTGTCAATGGATTACGCTTTGTTTTGACAGTATGAATTTCCCGCAGATATTACTGTCAAGAATTTTGCTTTGATTGACAGTATGAATTCCCGCAGAGATTGCTGTCAAGAATTGTGCTTTGATTGACAGCATGTTTTTCCCGCAGAGATTGCTGTCAAGAATTCCAAACTCACTGTCGCAAACTGTATATCAAAGTTGCTGTCATTAGAATCTCCGCCAATGTTGCTGTCAAGTTGAAACTTGCTGTCGACTCCGTGAAACTTGCTGTCGACCTAGGCAACATTGTGTTTCCTTGTAACCTTACTGTCAGGGCTTGACAGTAACTTTTATTCCTTCTGTCGAACTTATGTATTTCTTGAGGCTTGAACATAATCGAACTTCTTTCAAGAATTACACTTATTACATGACAGTATTTATTTAATTTACAAGAATACATTTCAGGCTATGACAGTATGTTCTACTTAGTAAAAACTAAGTATACCAATAAAACTAGTTAAGTTGTCTATTCCATCACCCATAAATCCCAACATGAAGTTATGTAAATTTAAATATATTATATTTTTAAGAGTTTGACGTTCTATTCCCGTCATTATCATATTATAATCAAAAAAATTTATTATTTTTTAATAAAGTATTATTATACATTTATATAATCTTATAATCTACTCCCAAAAATTCCAGTCAATAACATATTATAGTTAAAAATTAAAACATTATCGTTTAAATTACTATCAAAAATGTATTATGATATTTTATTAACATAAATAATTTTTTTTCCTACTAATTAAATAAATATATATATATATATATATATATATATATATATGAAAATATGAGTAATAAGATAAAAATTATTAAAAGAAACATCCGTGCATCACACAAGTTATAAATTATATAGTTAAAAATTACGTAAAATTTGGAAAACACTTATTATATAAAAAAATTTGTATAAAAATCGAATAAAGGTCTACATAATTAGATAAATTTCACTTTTTCTACTAAATAAAAGTTAAAAAAAATCTATTTTTATGTAATATTTTTATATATACATATGTATTTGAAAGTAATAATAAAAATACATAATTAGAATAATATTTATATTCATGAAATTTATAAATTTCAAAAAATATATTAATAATAAAAAAATATATACAATTTAAATTTTAACAAAATATAATTAAAAAGTTTACAAGCAACCCGATGCACGAGTGATAGGCTAGTATGCATATACAGTAAAACCTCTATAAATGAATAATGTTGGGACCGAGATATTTTATTAATTTAGAGAAATATTATTATATCGATAAATTAATAATTTATTAATTTAAAAAGGTTTTACTTAAGACCTTTAAATTTTCAAGTCCAATGTACTAGTTACAATGTATATTAGTTAGAGATGAAAAATAAATACAAAAATAAATTTCAAGGCACATTCTATGAATGTACATTCATAAATTAATTGAATTTGAGGATGATTCAATATCCTTGGAATTGGTCACTCAGAAAGAAACATTGCAAGCGACAACAACTCTTCGCAACTTTTTGTTGTAATATGAGAAGACAATGCCCATTAACCCAATTCTTAAGTGCAATGAGAAGATTTATAGATGACCTTAACATAGATTTGAATTTCAACAAAAAATAAACTTTTTGTTGCAATACAAGAAGATAGTGCCCCAACTCTTAAGTGCAATTAGGAGATTTAAAGATCAACTCAATATAGATTTGAAGTTCAACAAAAAACAAGTGATTATTATTCAAAAAACAAGTGATTATATATTCATTTTTTGCTAGACAATCTTAGAATTTGGAATTTTTTGGTAATTATTAATTTATAGTTTCGTTGTGACCAATATATATATACTGGGATTTCAAAAAAGTTATTATCTTATTATTTTATCGATTGGGGTCCAATTTTGTACTGATCCCAAGTTGGGACTGGATAAATTATTAATTTTATCGAGATTATTAATTTATCGAGGTTCTAGTGTATGCACAATGTTACTGATGACTATTTAACACAAATGCATATAGGGGGTGTTTGGGGATAAAGTTTATTTATTTTAAGAAAGAAGCTAAGTTTTCTAATTTTTTTGCTGAAAAAAATATTTTTTTATAATTTATGAAATTTCAAACATATATTAAATACTTATTTTAAAATATATATATATATATAAATATGAATTTATTACCCGAAAATAAATTCATAAGAACTTACTTCCTCCGTCCCGCTAATATTGGCCACAATTCCATATGTGTTTGTCCCAAAATTATTGTCCACATTTCCTTAACAAAGCAAATTATGTACTAGGGGTGTTCACGGATTGGTTTGGTCCGGATTCTTGATTTTTTCGAACCAAACCAATATAAACGGTTTTTCAAAAATCAAAACCAAACCAGACCAGTTAGATGCCAAGATCAAACCAAACCAGACCATAGAAGAACGGATTGGTCCGGTTTCGAACCACGGTTTGAACTTTATACCATATTATTTTTTTAATTTTTGTTAAACTTAAAAATGAAATTGTAATTTAAATAAATATAAATAAAATTTAATAAACATAAATATTATACACTACATATATGTATTACAATATTTGTTTATCAATCTTTAGTCTCCTGTTTACGTATTACATTTATATAATTCAATTGAATTTATATAAATAGTAAACAAATTAATTTAGTGTAGAATTACAAAATATTGATAATTAACTCAATATTAGATTTATTAAGTAATTTAATTTTTTTTATTAAATATACGTATATACATTACGTACTATAAGTTATAATCTTAACTTATAATTATCTACTAGAATTTTTAGCGTAATATTATATAACGGTCCGGTTTGGTTTAACCGATTTTAAAATATTGAAAACCATAACCAAACCATTTATGCATAAACGGTCCGGTTAACCGAACCACTAACAACGGTTTTTACGGTTTCAGTTTTTGTTGGTTCGGATTGTTATGGTCCGGTCCGGATTCACGGTTTGACGGATTGTTTGAACACCCCTATTATGTACTCCCTCCGTCCCAATTATATTGTCCATTATTTCCTATTTTCTTTGTCCCAAAATTATTGTCCATATTTAGTTAATAAGGTAAATTATGTATTAATTATGTTAACTTTTATGAAAAATAGTACAATTATTTGGTAACTTAAATATATTTGGCATGATTGAATAAAAGGTGGATTTTGATGGATGGATAATAAAAATGGGACGGAGGGAGTATCAAATTAGTTAAGTTTTCTTAAATATGTTAATAATTATAGTTAAATATGGTATTTTTAATTTGATGGCTAAATACATGGAATTTGATTGGTGGCCAATATTAACGGGACGGAGGGAGTATTTGAAGTCCAGCCAAACAACATCTAAATTTCTTTTGGGACGACTCATTTTCCTTTAATTTTGCTAATTTTTATCAATTTCTTTAATTATCTGTTTGATAACTAAAAAAAACAAGTACGGTAAAAACCTCAATTTCTCTCAAAAACTAAAAATCTCAAATTAGCTTTACTAGAAAGGAAATGATAAGATCAATCAAATTAAACATTTGTTTAACATTTCAAATTATGATAAGATCAATCAAATCAAATTAAACATTTGTTTAACATTTCAAATTTGAATTAACACACACATATATAGCCATATAGGGATAGACTCATAATTAGTAAAAAAAATACTAAAAATTAGGGATAGAGATTCAGACTACTAAATTACTGCCGATTCACTTGACCCTAGGTACTGTAAAAAAGTTAACAACACAGTGGAATCTAACGGTCGACTAGTCAGGGTAAATAAACAAAATTAAAATTTTAAATTTACCTACCCAGTGAGTGTCGTACGGTAGTGGTATATTTCAAATCTTTATCTCATTCTCCTATTTATTATTTACATCCCCCTTATTTGAATAGCTTGCTTGTTGTTTCTCTAGTGAAAATGGTGATGAAAATGGCAAAGAATGAATCATCAGCCTCAGCTTACGAAGAGTTACGTCGAAAGCGAATGGAAGAGAATCGAAAGAGAATGGAAGAGCTTCAGCTTCCTCGTCTCTCCTTGGCTCTTAAACCCCCTCCTACACCCCCTAAACCCTCTCCGGTACTCGATTTTCTCTTTCGGTTTTTATCTACTTATTTTTACGACATTTATTGTTAAATCTCGATAAATGAATATTCTCGAGACCGGAATGTTTTATTCGTATTTTATTGTTGAGTTTTGATAAATTAATGTTCTCGAGACGGTTGTACTTTATTTATTTGTCGATGTTAAAAATACATTGTTTTTGTTACGTCGTGAAGGAAAAATGTACTAAATTATCGAGTATACAAGATTGTTAATTTATCGTTTATGATGATGAAATGGTAATAGATGAAGCGGATTAAGCGAACGGAAGTTGTGGAGGTGAGAAGATCAGGCCGTGTTGCTAAGTTGCCTGCCCCTGTTTATCGAGAAATCGTATGTGCATTTTCTTTATTTTCCTTTACTTATTAATTTTTTTGATTTCTGTTTTTCGAGTTTTTCACTAACAATGTTTTAATCGATATCAGTTCACTTTCGAACATAGGGTTTTGCCGAAAAGGTATAATTGAGTTATTTAGTACTGTCATTTCTGAGTATTTGTTGGTTTATTTTGGTCATTTCTGGTGATGATTTGGGGGTTTATGATTATGTGGTTTGTACAGCCACAGGACTTATAGTTATAAGCGTAGGGATTTGGCGAATCGGGTTTATGCATCGGATGAAGCTAGGGCAGCTGCAACATACAAAGCAGAGGAATTGGAGATTAGTCTTGGTACTGATCATCCTAGTTTTGTTAAGCCTATGCTCCAGTCTCATGTCACTGGTGGATTTTGGCTGGTACGAAACCTTAATGCTCTGTGCCTCTATCTCGTTATTTATTAATGATAATCGTAAATATATGTCATTCCTAATTGGGATAGGGGGGACATATATTGAGATGGGCACTAATGTTGTCACTAGCTGATTTTGGTTGGTATATAAGCTTACTGCCTCCATTTCAATATCCGTTAATACGTGTAAGCTACTGCATTTAGTAAACGAAACTAAACATAGCCAGTGAATCCTACCTGTAAGCATAGCCAGTGAATCCTATTTGTAAGTCGTAAGCAGAGTATATGGAGAATGAGGTGTATTGCAAACCTTTGCTAGCTAAATGGAAGTATGAGCCTAATACAAACTTTACTAGCCCTCATTTATGTTCTTACTCTGTTCCTAGAAGCAGAGAGACTGTTTCTTTTAAATCACTCTTGAAAATCTGTTCTCATGTGTTAAATTTGGTTTCTCTTCTTTTGATTGATGGTTAACGGAACACTTCAAAATCCTGAAAAATCATTGTTGCTTTATTCAAGATTCTGTGGGATATTGTTACTTTAGTCTCTTGTGGTTATTGTTAGCCAAATGGAAGTATGAGCCATATATAAACTCACTGACTAGCACTCATTTCTATTGCAAACTTTACAATGTACATACAGTACATCTTAGTTTCTACACCTTCCTCTATTTTTCTAAATATGCTTATGAGAATCCATTAGTACTTATTGTGTCAAGTGCTAAGTTCAGTTTCTCTTCTTTCGGTTGATGGTTAGTGGGATACTTCGAAATTCTGAAAAATCGTTGTTGCTTTACAAAATTTTGATACTTTGAAATGATCAGATCGACAACAACTTGAATGTCTACCGGCATTATTAAACTGTTTACCAATGTGTTAAATAGAGGGACTGTTTTCTTAAAAATTGCTTCTGAGAATCCATTAGTACTTACTGTGTCATGCGTTAAATTCAGTTTCTCTTCTTACGATTGATAGTTAGTGGGATACTTCGAAATCCTGAAAACTCGTTGTTTCTTTACACAATCTTGATACTTTGAAATGGTCTGATCGACAATAATGTGAATGATTATTTGGCATAATAAACTGTTTAGACACACTGGTGTATTGTTACTGAATTGATGATTTGAATGTATACAGGGTCTTCCAAATTCCTGGTGTCGGCAGTACCTTTCCAAGAGCGGGGATACTATTACATTGATAGATGAGGAGGGGGATGAGTACCCAACTGTTTACTTGTCGCGTAAAAATGGACTTAGTGGTGGATGGAGAGGTTTTTCCCTTGCTCATGAGTTAGTAGATGGTGATGCACTGGTGTTTCAGTTGATCCGTCCTACTGCATTTAAGGTCATAGTTACAACTCTTAAATTACTGAATTGTCGTTGCTCTCGTATTCAATTTCACACACACACCTTAACTTATCGACATTACGGGGCAAAATGAAATAACACATCTTATTTGCAGGTGTACATTATAAGGGTGAATGGTTATGAAAAGGGTGACACTGTGGAGGCCTTGGATGCTGAGTAATTCTGCAGGTACAACATTCAACTCTATCATCTAATTGTATCAATTCTTGCTTTTGTTTCCCATAATTATTTGCAGAATAATTATGCAATGTAATTATTCATGTGTTGTTGTTTTGCTGTTGATGAGAACAATTGTAAATATGCAATGCAAGCTGGTGGTTAATCATTAGAAATGTAATGCCTAGTGTTTTATTTCTCCTGGCAGGATAATTTGCAAGGTGAGCTGGCTTAATTTCGACTTACAATTTTGGCAGCTGGGTAGGAAGAAATTATAAGAATATTTTGAACATGATATTATTGTATCTAATTGACTTGGTACTTTTGTAATAATCTAATGAACCTCTAATTAAGAGAGTTCATTTGAGATTAAATATGGTTTATCCTTTCTAGTACAAAATGATAAGCTCTGCCAACAAAAATGCTTAATTTATATCATGATCTTCTTTATACTAATATAAATCATACTCTGTCCCATTCATTGGGACGGGGGAGTATTTGTTTACTAGAAATATGATAGATAGGAGCAAGGTTCTAAAAATCTCCGATTTAGCCGATTAAGTCCTGATTAATCCTCTATAAGAGGTAACCAACCGATTCGATTTTTTGAAATTCGATTAATCCTATGAATTTATTTAAAATGATATGTTTAATTGTAAATTAGATTATTATATTAAATATTATTATAATATCCGATTAATACTCAGAAATGTAATGCCTAGTGTTTTATTTCTCCTGGCAGGATAATTTGCAAGGTGAGCTGGCTTAATTTCGACTTACAATTTTGACAGCTTGGTAGGAAGAAATTATAAGAATATTTTGAACATGATATTATTGTATCTAATTGACTTGATACTTTTGTAATAACCTAATGAACCTCTAATTAAGAGAGTTTATTTGAGATTAAATAAGAAATTATAAGAATATTTTGAACATGATATTATTGTATCTAATTGACTTGGTACTTTTGTAATAACCTAATGAACCTTTAAAGAGAGTTCATTTGAGATTAAATATGGTTTATCCTTTCTAGTACAAAATGATAAGCTCTGCCAACAAAAATGCTTAATTTATATCATGATCTTCTTTATACTAATATAAATCATACTCTGTCCCATATACATTGGGACGGGGGAGTATTTGTTTACTAGAAATGTGATAGATAGGAGCAAGGTTCTAAAAATCTCCGATTTAGTCGATTAAGTCCGGATTAATCCTCTATAAGGTAACCAATCGATTCGATTTTTTGAAATCCGATTAATCCTATGAATTTATTTAAAATGATATGTTTAATTGTAAATTAGATTATTATATTAAATATTATTATAATATCCGATTAATACTCAGAAATGTAATGCCTAGTGTTTTATTTCTCCTGGCAGGATAATTTGCAAGGTGAGCTGGCTTAATTTCGACTTAGAATTTTGGCAGCTGGGTAGGAAGAAATTATAAGAATATTTTGAACATGATATTATTGTATGTAATTGACTCGGTACTTTTGTAATAACCTAATGAACCTCTAATTAAGAGAGTTCATTTGAGATTAAATAAGAAATTATAAGAATATTTTGAACATGATATTATTGTATCTAATTGACTTGGTACTTTTGTAATAACCTAATGAACCTCTAATTAAGAGAGTTCATTTGAGATTAAATATGGTTTATCCTTTCTAGTACAAAATGATAAGCTCTGCCGACAAAAATGCTTAATTTATAATTTTATATCATGATCTTCTTTATACTACTAATATAAATCATACTCTGTCCCATTCATTGAGACGGGGGAGTATTTGTTTACTAGAAATGTGATAGATAGGAGCATGGTTCTAAAAATCCTCGATTTAGCCGATTAAGACCTGATTAATTCTCTATAAGATAATCAACCGATTTGATTTTTTGAAATCCGATTAATCCTATGAATTTATTTAAAATGATATGTTTAATTGTAAATTAGACTATTATATTAAATATTACGGAGTATTATAATATCCGATTAATACTCCGATTAATCCTTTCGATTAATCCCCGATTAATTTTAAATCGATATTTAAAGCGATTTATACCGATTACCAATTTTTACGACTAGAGATATGAGAACTTTTCAATATGACTTTTGAACCATCCCTTTTGAAGAATATGTGATGCTATTGCTGGCTAGCTGTCACAATTGGAAACCAAACATACCCAGTATATCCCGCTCAGAGCAGGGTCTGGGGAGGGTAAGATGTACGCAGATCATGCCCCCGCTTTTTAAGGCAGGGAGACTGTTTCCGTGAAGACCCTCGGCTATGTGCACGACCAAAGCAGAATGTGAAAAATACACAGAACACCAATTGATAATGAAACATATCAAAGCAATACCTGAGCCCATGACATTCTCTACATGGAACCTACCCGCCTGCCTGCTGTCACAATTGGGTCCTCCGTAATTGCCGCGTACCAATCCGAAAATAGAAGCCCACAGCCATTTACTTCCATTACCACCATTTTTTTTTTTTTTTTTGCTAAATCTTTACCACCGATTATACTGTCATTTACTTAATCACTTCTTCTAATTGGCCGCTTTAAGTCGGCTTTGTTAACTTTTAATTCGTGCTTATTTCCATTACCACCGATTCACTTCCGTTATTTTTACATTAATACGAGATAAATCAAACATATTTAATATACCCCGTTCTTAAAACAAATAATGATATAAAAAAATGTTATAATTCCCAAAATCGTTATCAAAATAGTTTCCAAATGTTGAGTTGTCATATTATTGGTTATTTTCTCATAAATGAAATGAATCTCTCGTGAATACATATGAATCCCACAAATAAAGCTAATATTTTCAGAATTTATTTCGAAATACGTAACATTAATCATAAATATAATAGAAAAAATTTCTTCCCGAACAAACTCACAATAAAAATAGGAATATGGAAAAAAATAACGCGGCTGACCGAAAAAAATAATAATAAAACGGTGCATAATGGACATCTCATCAGCAACAGAAAAGAAAATGTATGTTAGTTGCAAGACAGAGAGAGAGAAACCAAACCAACATGTTACTACAGACAGCTATTAAGCTCCCACTTACATATATCTTTCTCTTTTCTTGCTCTTTATCTCCTTTGTACAAAAATACAAGCTTTGATCAGCCAAAAGCATTCTGCAAAATAGAACTTCATCAGGATCTGAACCAGTCCAGTTCTCAACTTCTCCAAGTGTACACATTAGTTACTCTTCACTAGTATTGCGTTTTATATGTAAAATTTAACTTGCTTCTTTTCTCTTGCACATTATTGTTTATGAGTTTGGTGTTTCAGCAATCTCTGTTTAGTTAGTTTTGCATCTGACTAGTCCTGCACTTTTCGATGATAAACACATGTGCTACATTCCTTTTGATCATTGTGGTTTATTAGTTTCCACCCTTGATGGAATACGAATCTTATGTTCCGTCTGGTTGGAAGGAATGGAAATAATGAACAAAATTTGAGGCAGGAGATTAGTATGTGTAAGGGAAGAGTGAAGAAACGAGGGACTGCAAATTTTCTATCATGAGCCTTGTGAACCAAAAATGTACTACATTCATTTACGAATTGGTGGATTAAGTTCTAGTTAAAATTGGTATGCATGGAATGGAGGAAAGATGGACAAGAGCAACACACTAGCAAGGAGACTCAGAGAAGATTTTGGTTTGGTTTCATTTTAGTGTGCAATTTTATGTTTTGTATGGTGATAATAGAACAATCGAGGGAAGAAAGCAAGACAACAAAAAGGCCAAGCAAGCAAGAGTACTACTAGTATTAAAATTCCAAGCAACTTGTTGCTGCGACCAACTTAAAAGCTTAGAAACAAGGGAATCCCACATCGAAATAGTAGAGTGCAACACACTAGCAGCTTAGTATTAATAAGGACATAGATGCAACATTGCAACATACTTACCTGGATGTGGTCGATGGGTGATCAAGAAGGCCCATGGCCTAGGTTAGTGACCTCCCCCATTGCACATTAGGAGGAGGGGCGCTCATCTAAGGTCTACCCGAGTGGTGGAGCTTACATCAAAATTTGTGTTAGGGGTGGCTTGCGTTCGCGCAGCCCCCGCCAAATATAGTTGTGAAATTTTGATTCTCGTGGTAGTGTAGAAAGCAGCGGTGGGAAGAAAATTGTTACTGGAATTTAATGTTGTGATTGAAAGGAGAAGAGGAGACTCAGAGAAGATTTTGGTTTGGTTTCATTTCAGTGTGCAATGTTATGTTTGTACCACATCGAGATGGTAAAGTTTCTGGGACAAGAGCAAGGCTTTAAAACCAAAGTCCCTCCACACATTCAACTCATACCTTTCTCGGCCTTTTGGCTAAGATCAAGTGTAGTATCTGTTCTTATCAGTTTAATATCTGATATGTGGACCATTGGTTCACACGATATTAAATTTATTTTTTGAGGGGGAAGTTCCATCACAGTAGCTTGCTATTGGGTTCTTCGAGCGTCGCCTAAGCGTTGCACTCCTGCTTTGGCCTGGCGCACCCCCACCCCAAATCTGAGTTGAAATTTTGTACACCATGGCGGCCAGGGAAACAAGCCCTCATGAACCACGATCTATTCCACGATCTAGCTGAATAATAATAACATTTTTTTACTACAATTTTTACGAACACAATTTTTTACTCCAAAGTTATAAAAGCCCATATATTCTTCCTACTACACCAACACAATTTTTTACTCGTATTAAAAATTAAAAGCTTTGTGACTGACTGTTTCTAAGTTTACTATGGGAAACAGTCCAAAGGCAGTGCAATTGTTTGTTTTCTGTATCTAAGCTCCCACATCGCTCAACCAAATGAACATTTTCCTCTTCATATAGCTGCACATCCACCTCTTACGTTGTCCCTTCGGGGACATCCGATAAAATTGGAACGATACAGAGAAGATTAGCATAGCCCCTGCGCAAGGATGACACGCACAAATCGAGAAATGGTCCAAATTTTTTTTGCCTCTTTTCGAATGGTTTTTTATTTTGTTTGCCTTTTCTTTTCTTTTGCCAAATTCGACAATTTTTTTGGTTTCAAGAAAAATCGACGAATCTATCTTTTCTTTTATTTTTTCATAACAAAATAATCGATTTTATCTTTGTAAGTTGGTGAAATCATATTTTTACTTGTACGATTTTGTTGGCGAAGAAAATATCTTCGAGAGTTGTGTTGATTTTTCAGTTTAATATCTCTCTCAATTTAATCCAGCCCGGAATTAACTCTACAACATTAGAATTTTGTTAAAATTCCCATTCCTTTCTCATTTTATCTTTTCGAGTTCCATATGCAGATTAGTCGACGATCAATAGAAATTCCTTTGCATGAGATGCTTGTGATTTACGAATCAAACATCTCGGATTTTCGTGTTGGAATGGAAAAGCGTCGATAGAGCAGAAAACCAATCACATCTCATTCGCGTTTTCAAAACATTGTGTTTTCTAACGATGAATTAATCTCCTACGCAAGTAACAACGCCCATTTTCTAGCCAAATACACTAGCGATTATGCTGCAACGCGACGACCGTGTCGGGTTCAAACAAAAATATCTTACGAGACCATTTCATTTCCTTTCTTTTTAATTTCTTGGGGTAATTGCTACGAGATTGTTTTGTTCATAATACAAGAAGCATCCGAAGCTAATATCATGCAAGGCCGCAACATACGATCCATAATATGGATCAACATTGGTCAGTGTTTTTTACGTGCGTAAAATCGTTGTATTCAAATTTTCCGTTTTTAGACAAAAATTTATGCAAAAATCGTCAATTTTTTTTTTTAAACGATTGACTGAAAATGTAAACTAATTGAAATTGAACTATTAAACCAACGAATTATAAAGATTGAAATTTATTTTTTGTTGTCGTTTATTTGTCGTGTTCATATAGCTGCACAACTACCTACAGCATTGTCCTTTCGGGAACATCCGATAAAATTGGAACGATACAGAGAAGATTAGCATGGCCCCTGCGCAAGGATGACGGACATGCATATCGAGAAATGGTGCAAATTTTTGTGGCAATCAAATCTTAAATTCTATCCACACCTTTTTTCTCCCGAGCATTCGTGACTTTTTAATTATTTTTATTGATCAACATTCTATCACTTGGTCAATATGTTTTAAGTGCATAAAATCGTTGTATTCAAATTTTTGTTTTAGACAAATATTTTTGCAAAGATCGACAAAAAAAAAACGAAAACTTGATTAACTAAAAAAGAAAAATAAATGAAATGGAACTATTTAACCCACAAATTATAAAGATTATGAATTAACAATCGTCGTCGCTTTTAAGTTAATTTGTATTGCCTTTTTATCAAATTTTCAAAATTAAAGAAATAGGGGCATTCAAAGTTTGACTATGCTCTATAAATAGAAAACAATTGATAAGATATTAAACGATTTAACCAAAAAAATTTAGTGATGTTTTAATTATCGATATTTTTAAAACTAATTTGTTGAATCTTTCCGAATTTAAACAATTTCCGAATAAGGGCGGTCAAAGTTTGACTAGGCTATAGAGAATTTTGCAATGCGAAGTTACTACTTGTAACTTCGTAGGCTTAAAATTTATCAAAGATCCCAAAAGAAAATATTACGTAAAATGAAAAATTATTGAAATTAGATGGTTTAACCAGAAAAGTATAAGGATTACGAGGTCATAATCGTCGATATATTTTAATATAATTTATTGCATTTTTTCAAACGTATAAAATTAATTAATAAGGACGTGCGAAGTTTAACTAGGTTTCAGAAATAAAACGTAATATCTAAAAAAAATCATTGAAACTAAACCATTTAACCAAACACCTTGTAAAGATTATGATTTTAATAATTATAGTCGCTTTTAAGCTAATTGATTTTGCATTTTTTCGAATTTATAAAATTAGAAAAAATGACGACGGACAAACCTTGACCAGACTCTTGAAATTCGTGTGTAGCGAAATTACTCGTAAATTCGTAGGCTTTAAATTTTTCAAGATGAAAAAATTAAAATTTATCGAAATTAAATCATTTGACCAACAAAGTTTTGTTTAGATAAACACATACTTTTGTTCCGCTTTTAAATTACTTATTTATATTTATGCTTGATGCATATGTTGGGTTTAGCATCATTTATTTTTCCTTTCACATATGTAAAGATTAATTTTTGTGGTGATTTTAGTTATGATAAGATTTTAAAATAAACAAACTCGTTAAAATAGATTTCAAAATAATTAGGTGTTAAAGAAAGGTTCAAATAAAATGTTTTTTTTAACTGAGATATATTTGTAAAATCCAGTCCCGTTATAATAAGTTCTAAATAATGGAGCTCACAAAGAAATTAAAATAAGAAGATTCTAAAAATGTGTTTAAATTTTATCTTGGGTCCAATTAGGTAATAAAGTCCGGGAATGAGAATGAAAATGCATAGCAGTGACGCGAGAGCGGACTACCAAACTTTTAATGTTTAGGCTTGAATAATATAGTGTATATAGATGGATAGGTATGTCTAATTAGTTAAATAACTCTACTATATCGTATTTGTAAAATTATATTTAAGAAACTAATATTATAAAAAATTGGTAGTTCGTGATTCCGTATTTATGTTCGGGGTTTAATTAATATTGTTTCTTTCGGGACAAAAGTGGTCATCACAACGTTTTTGCTCAAGGATAGAAGTCACACAACTTTGAATCTATAATAGAAGAAAGTACCACATCGAAAGGGTTAGTGAAGAGGGGATGATGCCAAGATATAAGAGTGCACTATCCCCTATAGCAAAAGAGTCACGCAGCCATGTGGTGAGCACAAAGCGAACTATTCTTTCGCCTTTTACTAAAGAATACCGTGTGTTCGCCACTAAAAGTGGCATACGCCAATTTTTGGAGGGGGTGTACTATTATTGCATGCTCCTGTTAAATTTTAAAAAAACGTTTTGTATGGTGATAATAGAACAATTGAGGGAAGAAAGCAAGACAACAAAAAGGCCAAGCAAGAGTACTAGTATTAAAATTCCAAGCAACTTGTTGCTGCGACCAACTTAAAAGCTTAGAAATAAGGGAATCCCACATCGAAATAGTAGAGTGCAACACACTAGCAGCTTAGTATTAATAAGGACATAGATGCAACATTGCAACATACTTACCTGGATGGGGTCCATGGGTGATCAAGAAGGCCCATGGCCTAGGTTAGTGACCTCCATTGCACATTAGGAGGGGTGCTCATCTAAGGTCTACCCAAGTGGTGGAATCTACATCATAATTTGTGTTAGGGGTGGCTTGCGTTCGCGCAGCCCCCGCCAAATATAGTTGTGAAATTTTGATTCTCGTAGTAGTGTAGAAAGCAGCGGTGGGAAGAAAATTGTTACTGGAATTTAATGTTGTGATTGAAAGGAGAAGAGGAGACTCAGAGAAGATTTTGGTTTGGTTTCATTTCAGTGTGCAATGTTATGTTTGTACCACATCGAGATGGTAAAGTTTCTGGGACAAGAGCAAGGCTTTAAAACCAAAGTCCCTCCACACATTCAACTCATACCTTTCTCGGCCTTTTGGCTAAGATCAAGTGTAGTATCTGTTCTTATCAGTTTAATATCTGATATGTGGACCATTGGTTCACACGATATTAAATTTATTTTTTGAGGGGGAAGTTCCATCACAGTAGCTTGCTATTGGGTTCTTCGAGCGTCGCCTAAGCGTTGCACTACTGCTTTGGCCTGGCGCACCCCACACCAAATCTGAGTTGAAATTTTGTGCACCATGGCGGCCAGGGAAACAAGCCCTCATGAACCACGATCTAGCTGAATAATAATAACATTTTTTTACTACAATTTTTACGAACACAATTTTTTACTCCAAAGTTATAAAAGCCCATATATTCTTCCTACTACACCAACACAATTTTTTACTCGTATTAAAAATTAAAAGCTTTGTGACTGACTGTTTCTAAGTTTACTATGGGAAACAGTCCAAAGGCAGTGCAATTGTTTGTTTTCTGTATCTAAGCTCCCACATCGCTCAACCAAATGAACATTTTCCTCTTCATATAGCTGCACATCCACTTCTTACGTTGTCCCTTCGGGGACATCCGATAAAATTGGAACGATACAGAGAAGATTAGCATGGCCCCTGCGCAAGGATGACACGCACAAATCGAGAAATGGTCCAAATTTTTTTTGCCTCTTTTCGAATGGTTTTTTATTTTGTTTGCCTTTTCTTTTCTTTTGCCAAATTCGACAATTTTTTTGGTTTCAAGAAAAATCGACGAATCTATCTTTTCTTTTATTTTTTCATAACAAAATAATCGATTTTATCTTTGTAAGTTGGTGAAATCATATTTTTACTTGTACGATTTTGTTGGCGAAGAAAATATCTTCGAGAGTTGTGTTGATTTTTCAGTTTAATATCTCTCTCAATTTAATCCAGCCCGGAATTAACTCTACAACATTAGAATTTTGTTAAAATTCCCATTCCTTTCTCATTTTATCTTTTCGAGTTCCATATGCAGATTAGTCGACGATCAATAGAAATTCCTTTGCATGAGATGCTTGTGATTTACGAATCAAACATCTCGGATTTTCGTGTTGGAATGGAAAAGCGTCGATAGAGCAGAAAACCAATCACATCTCATTCGCGTTTTCAAAACATTGTGTTTTCTAACGATGAATTAATCTCCTACGCAAGTAACAACGCCCATTTTCTAGCCAAATACACTAGCGATTATGCTGCAACGCGACGACCGTGTCGGGTTCAAACAAAAATATCTTACGAGACCATTTCATTTCCTTTCTTTTTAATTTCTTGGGGTAATTGCCACGAGATTGTTTTGTTCATAATACAAGAAGCATCCGAAGCTAATATCATGCAAGGCCGCAACATACGATCCATAATATGGATCAACATTGGTCAGTGTTTTTTACGTGCGTAAAATCGTTGTATTCAAATTTTCCGTTTTTAGACAAAAATTTATGCAAAAATCGTCAATTTTTTTTTTTAAACGATTGACTGAAAATGTAAACTAATTGAAATTGAACTATTAAACCAACGAATTATAAAGATTGAAATTTATTTTTTGTTGTCGTTTATTTGTCGTGTTCATATAGCTGCACAACTACCTACAGCATTGTCCTTTCGGGAACATCCGATAAAATTGGAACGATACAGAGAAGATTAGCATGGCCCATGCGCAAGGATGACGGACATGCATATCGAGAAATGGTGCAAATTTTTGTGGCAATCAAATCTTAAATTCTATCCACACCTTTTTTCTCCCGAGCATTCGTGACTTTTTAATTATTTTTATTGATCAACATTCTATCACTTGGTCAATATGTTTTAAGTGCATAAAATCGTTGTATTCAAATTTTTGTTTTAGACAAATATTTTTGCAAAGATCGACAAAAAAAAAACGAAAACTTGATTAACTAAAAAAGAAAAATAAATGAAATGGAACTATTTAACCCACAAATTATAAAGATTATGAATTAACAATCGTCGTCGCTTTTAAGTTAATTTGTATTGCCTTTTTATCAAATTTTCAAAATTAAAGAAATAGGGGCATTCAAAGTTTGACTATGCTCTATAAATAGAAAACAATTGATAAGATATTAAACGATTTAACCAAAAAAATTTAGTGATGTTTTAATTATCGATATTTTTAAAACTAATTTGTTGAATCTTTCCGAATTTAAACAATTTCCGAATAAGGGCGGTCAAAGTTTGACTAGGCTATAGAGAATTTTGCAATGCGAAGTTACTACTTGTAACTTCGTAGGCTTAAAATTTATCAAAGATCCCAAAAGAAAATATTACGTAAAATGAAAAATTATTGAAATTAGATGGTTTAACCAGAAAAGTATAAGGATTACGAGGTCATAATCGTCGATATATTTTAATATAATTTATTGCATTTTTTCAAACGTATAAAATTAATTAATAAGGACGTGCGAAGTTTAACTAGGTTTCAGAAATAAAACGTAATATCTAAAAAAATCATTGAAACTAAACCATTTAACCAACACCTTGTAAAGATTATGATTTTAATAATTATAGTCGCTTTTAAGCTAATTGATTTTTCATTTTTTCGAATTTATAAAATTAGAAAAAATGACGACGGACAAACCTTGACCAGACTCTTGAAATTCGTGTGTAGCGAAATTACTCGTAAATTCGTAGGCTTTAAATTTTTCAAGATGAAAAAATTAAAATTTATCGAAATTAAATCATTTGACCAACAAAGTTTTGTTTAGATAAACACATACTTTTGTTCCGCTTTTAAATTACTTATTTATATTTATGCTTGATGCATATGTTGGGTTTAGCATCATTTATTTTTCCTTTCACATATGTAAAGATTAATTTTTGTGGTGATTTTAGTTATGATAAGATTTTAAAATAAACAAACTCGTTAAAATAGATTTCAAAATAATTAGGTGTTAAAGAAAGGTTCAAATAAAATGTTTTTTTTAACTGAGATATATTTGTAAAATCCAGTCCCGTTATAATAAGTTCTAAATAATGGAGCTCACAAAGAAATTAAAATAAGAAGATTCTAAAAATGTGTTTAAATTTTATCTTGGGTCCAATTAGGTAATAAAGTCCGGGAATGAGAATGAAAATGCATAGCAGTGACGCGAGAGCGGACTACCAAACTTTTAATGTTTAGGCTTGAATAATATAGTGTATATAGATGGATAGGTATGTCTAATTAGTTAAATAACTCTACTATATCGTATTTGTAAAATTATATTTAAGAAACTAATAATATAAAAAATTGGTAGTTCGTGATTCCGTATTTATGTTCGGGGTTTAATTAATATTGTTTCTTTCGGGACAAAAGTGGTCATCACAACGTTTTTGCTCAAGGATAGAAGTCACACAACTTTGAATCTATAATAGAAGAAAGTACCACATCGAAAGGGTTAGTGAAGAGGGGATGATGCCAAGATATAAGAGTGCACTATCCCCTATAGCAAAAGAGTCACGCAGCCATGTGGTGAGCACAAAGCGAACTATTCTTTCGCCTTTTACTAAAGAATACCGTGTGTTCGCCACTAAAAGTGGCATAGGCCAATTTTTGGAGGGGGTGTACTATTATTGCATGCTCCTGTTAAATTTTAAAAAAACGTTTTGTATGGTGATAATAGAACAATCGAGGGAAGAAATCAAGACAACAAAAAGGCCAAGCAAGCAAGAGTACTACTAGTATTAAAATTCCAAGCAACTTGTTGCTGCGACCAACTTAAAAGCTTAGAAACAAGGGAATCCCACATCGAAATAGTAGAGTGCAACACACTAGCGATGTGGTCGATGGGTGATCAAGAAGGCCCATGGCCTAGGTTAGTGACCTCCCCCATTGCACATTAGGAGGAGGGGCGCTCATCTAAGGTCTACCCGAGTGGTGGAGCTTACATCAAATTTTGTGTTAGGGGTGGCTTGCGTTCGCGCAGCCCCCGCCAAATATAGTTGTGAAATTTTGATTCTCGTGGTAGTGTAGAAAGCAGCGGTGGGAAGAAAATTGTTACTGGAATTTTATGTTGTGATTGAAAGGAGAAGAGGAGACTCAGAGAAGATTTTGGTTTGGTTTCATTTCAGTGTGCAATGTTATGTTTGTACCACATCGAGATGGTAAAGTTTCTGGGACAAGAGCAAGGCTTTAAAACCAAAGTCCCTCCACACATTCAACTCATACCTTTCTCGGCCTTTTGGCTAAGATCAAGTGTAGTATCTGTTCTTATCAGTTTAATATCTGATATGTGGACCATTGGTTCACACGATATTAAATTTATTTTTTGAGGGGGAAGTTCCATCACAGTAGCTTGCTATTGGGTTCTTCGAGCGTCGCCTAAGCGTTGCACTACTGCTTTGGCCTGGCGCACCCCACCCCAAATCTGAGTTGAAATTTTGTACACCATGGCGGCCAGGGAAACAAGCCCTCATGAACCACGATCTAGCTGAATAATAATAACATTTTTTTACTACAATTTTTACGAACACAATTTTTTACTCCAAAGTTATAAAAGCCCATATATTCTTCCTACTACACCAACACAATTTTTTACTCGTATTAAAAATTAAAAGCTTTGTGACTGACTGTTTCTAAGTTTACTATGGGAAACAGTCCAAAGGCAGTGCAATTGTTTGTTTTCTGTATCTAAGCTCCCACATCGCTCAACCAAATGAACATTTTCCTCTTCATATAGCTGCACATCCACCTCTTACGTTGTCCCTTCGGGGACATCCGATAAAATTGGAACGATACAGAGAAGATTAGCATGGCCCCTGCGCAAGGATGACACGCACAAATCGAGAAATGGTCCAAATTTTTTTTGCCTCTTTTCGAATGGTTTTTTATTTTGTTTGCCTTTTCTTTTCTTTTGCCAAATTCGACAATTTTTTTGGTTTCAAGAAAAATCGACGAATCTATCTTTTCTTTTATTTTTTCATAACAAAATATCGATTTTATCTTTGTAAGTTGGTGAAATCATATTTTTACTTGTACGATTTTGTTGGCGAAGAAAATATCTTCGAGAGTTGTGTTGATTTTTCAGTTTAATATCTCTCTCAATTTAATCCAGCCCGGAATTAACTCTACAACATTAGAATTTTGTTAAAATTCCCATTCCTTTCTCATTTTATCTTTTCGAGTTCCATATGCAGATTAGTCGACGATCAATAGAAATTCCTTTGCATGAGATGCTTGTGATTTACGAATCAAACATCTCGGATTTTCGTGTTGGAATGGAAAAGCGTCGATAGAGCAGAAAACCAATCACATCTCATTCGCGTTTTCAAAACATTGTGTTTTCTAACGATGAATTAATCTCCTACGCAAGTAACAACGCCCATTTTCTAGCCAAATACACTAGCGATTATGCTGCAACGCGACGACCGTGTCGGGTTCAAACAAAAATATCTTACGAGACCATTTCATTTCCTTTCTTTTTAATTTCTTGGGGTAATTGCTACGAGATTGTTTTGTTCATAATACAAGAAGCATCCGAATCTAATATCATGCAAGGCCGCAACATACGATCCATAATATGGATCAACATTGGTCAGTGTTTTTTACGTGCGTAAAATCGTTGTATTCAAATTTTCCGTTTTTAGACAAAAATTTATGCAAAAATCGTCAATTTTTTTTTTTAAACGATTGACTGAAAATGTAAACTAATTGAAATTGAACTATTAAACCAACGAATTATAAAGATTGAAATTTATTTTTTGTTGTCGTTTATTTGTCGTGTTCATATAGCTGCACAACTACCTACAGCATTGTCCTTTCGGGAACATCCGATAAAATTGGAACGATACAGAGAAGATTAGCATGGCCCCTGCGCAAGGATGACGGACATGCATATCGAGAAATGGTGCAAATTTTTGTGGCAATCAAATCTTAAATTCTATCCACACCTTTTTTCTCCCGAGCATTCGTGACTTTTTAATTATTTTTATTGATCAACATTCTATCACTTGGTCAATATGTTTTAAGTGCATAAAATCGTTGTATTCAAATTTTTGTTTTAGACAAATATTTTTGCAAAGATCGACAAAAAAAAAACGAAAACTTGATTAACTAAAAAAGAAAAATAAATGAAATGGAACTATTTAACCCACAAATTATAAAGATTATGAATTAACAATCGTCGTCGCTTTTAAGTTAATTTGTATTGCCTTTTTATCAAATTTTCAAAATTAAAGAAATAGGGGCATTCAAAGTTTGACTATGCTCTATAAATAGAAAACAATTGATAAGATATTAAACGATTTAACCAAAAAAATTTAGTGATGTTTTAATTATCGATATTTTTAAAACTAATTTGTTGAATCTTTCCGAATTTAAACAATTTCCGAATAAGGGCGGTCAAAGTTTGACTAGGCTATAGAGAATTTTGCAATGCGAAGTTACTACTTGTAACTTCGTAGGCTTAAAATTTATCAAAGATCCCAAAAGAAAATATTACGTAAAATGAAAAATTATTGAAATTAGATGGTTTAACCAGAAAAGTATAAGGATTACGAGGTCATAATCGTCGATATATTTTAATATAATTTATTGCATTTTTTCAAATGTATAAAATTAATTAATAAGGACGTGCGAAGTTTAACTAGGTTTCAGAAATAAAACGTAATATCTAAAAAAAATCATTGAAACTAAACCATTTAACCAACACCTTGTAAAGATTATGATTTTAATAATTATAGTCGCTTTTAAGCTAATTGATTTTGCATTTTTTCGAATTTATAAAATTAGAAAAAATGACGACGGACAAACCTTGACCAGACTCTTGAAATTCGTGTGTAGCGAAATTACTCGTAAATTCGTAGGCTTTAAATTTTTCAAGATGAAAAAATTAAAATTTATCGAAATTAAATCATTTGACCAACAAAGTTTTGTTTAGATAAACACATACTTTTGTTCCGCTTTTAAATTACTTATTTATATTTATGCTTGATGCATATGTTGGGTTTAGCATCATTTATTTTTCCTTTCACATATGTAAAGATTAATTTTTGTGGTGATTTTAGTTATGATAAGATTTTAAAATAAACAAACTCGTTAAAATAGATTTCAAAATAATTAGGTGTTAAAGAAAGGTTCAAATAAAATGTTTTTTTTAACTGAGATATATTTGTAAAATCCAGTCCCGTTATAATAAGTTCTAAATAATGGAGCTCACAAAGAAATTAAAATAAGAAGATTCTAAAAATGTGTTTAAATTTTATCTTGGGTCCAATTAGGTAATAAAGTCCGGGAATGAGAATGAAAATGCATAGCAGTGACGCGAGAGCGGACTACCAAACTTTTAATGTTTAGGCTTGAATAATATAGTGTATATAGATGGATAGGTATGTCTAATTAGTTAAATAACTCTACTATATCGTATTTGTAAAATTATATTTAAGAAACTAATATTATAAAAAATTGGTAGTTCGTGATTCCGTATTTATGTTCGGGGTTTAATTAATACTAGGAAATTTATCCGCGCTTCGCGCGGTTTATAAATTTTATTTTAAAATATTGAAAATATATGATTTATATTTAAAAATTTATTGCTCTCTTAAATTTTTTTACAAAAAATTGAATCAAAACAATTTACTTGAATTATAAGTTTGAAAATACTCTCTTTATATATCTAAAATTTTCATAATTTCAAAAATATCATAAACATAAAAAGTAACAATTATAATACAAACGTAACCAAAGTTAAAAATATTATATATAATAATACTTTTTAAAGCCGACGCCTCTCTCATAACATACATGTTCAATAGTAGTGTAAGAATTTATTTAATTAGAATGTTAATTTATTTCAACACAACATAATGAACAACGGGTATATAACTTTTTTAACTATTTAATCTATCAATAAAGTTGGGTTTTTTCAATTAAATTGCTTTGGTCATAACCCATGTGTAATTTATTCATGTGTAAAAATAAAAACTCTTTGTATTATTTTTATTATAGGTGTTAAGCGAAAATTTATATACTTCTATAATTTATTACGATCATAATTACTAATATTGAAGATTGCTTGAGAAGTTAAGGGTCGTCTGTATTACAATTATTCGAAAAAAAAATTGGAGTGTTATTCGACAGAAAATAAAAAAGACGCAATGTAAATAATTTTCAGTCGTCATTTTACCTAAAAATAAGCTTAAATATAAATGTAATTACTTTTACTATTAAAATAATAAATATAGTGCTCAAATAAAGTTTTATAATTGTTTAATTAAATAAAATAATTATATATTTATTAGGTATAATTAATTACTAATTAATATGTCATTAAGAGCGGTTTAATGCAGGAAAATAATTTTCATAAAAAAATTAAAAAACCAAAATTCAAGAAAGCCATTTTGAACGCTTCTATTAACTTTACGATCTCCAGACATTGTAATCCGCGCTTCGTGCGGTTTATAAACTTATATTTGAAAATATTGAAGTTAGATAAAATAATGTTTATTATTTTTAAAAATTTATTGATCTCTTAAGAATTTCCTAAAAAATTATTTAAAACAATTTATATAAATTATTAATTAGAAAACTACTCTCATCGTATAAATAAAATTTTGATAATCTTAAAAATAGAATAAGCATAAAAATTAGCAATGACAATACGAACGTAATCTTTCCGATTAAAATTATAAATATTAAATAGAATAACATTTTTTAAAGCCGACACCCCTCCCATCACAAAAATATTCAATATTAGAGTAAGAATTATTTAATTAGAATATTAATTTATTTCGACACAATATAATGAACAACATGCGTAACTTTTTTATCCATTAATCCGCTGAAAAAATAGTTTGGTTGGTTCAATTTAATCGGTTTGGTCATACTCCATGTATAATTTATTAATGTGCAAAAATAATAATAGTTTGTATTTTTTTTTATACAAATTTCAAATGTTAAACGAAGATCTATATATTTTCATAATTTATTACGATTTCTAAATGAGTTATAATCAAAATTGCTTGAGAAGTTAAGATTATATTTACTACTTACGATCGTTCGAAAAGAAATTAATGTAGTCTTATAGGGAATGAAAAAAAATGCGATATAAACAATTTTCGGTCATTATTTTACCTAAAAATACACTTAATTATAATTATATATATATATATATATATAATGTTGAAATAATAGTTATATGCTCAAACAAAGTTTTCTAAATTTTTAAAAATGTGAAATAAAGTAAATTTTATATAGATTTAATAGGTGTAATTAATGACTAATTAAAAGGTCATTAAGATTTATTTAGTGCAAGAACATATTTTTAATAAAAAATCAAAAAAATTGAAAATTCAAGAAAAATATTTAAAACGTTTCTGGTGCATTTCTTATCTCCTGGATCGTTCGAAAAGAAATTAATGTAGTCTTATAGGGAATGAAAAAGAATGCGATATAAACAATTTTCGATCATTATTTTACCTAAAAATACACTTAATTATATATATATATATATATATATATATATATATATATATAATGTTGAAATAATAGTTATATGCTCAAACAAAGTTTTCTAAATTTTTAAAAATGTGAAATAAAGTAAATTTTATATAGATTTAATAGGTGTAATTAATGACTAATTAAAAGGTCATTAAGAGTTATTTAATGCAAGAACATATTTTTAATAAAAAATCAAAAAATTGAAAATTCAAGAAAAATATTTAAAACTTTTCTGGTGCAATTCTGATCTCCTGACATTATAAAATATATATATATATATATATATATATAGGGTTGGACTCCATAGCAAACACCTTATATAACAAACAACAAAGAACACCTAATATCTAATAGATCCATTGCCCCTGGCGGGGCCACCCAATACAAAAAGTTCTTATTTTTTTAGGCTCTATCCATCCAAAAAAAAAAATTGAAAATTTACTGTTCATCGATGGCGTCATCATGAACAGTAAAATTTTCAATTTTTTTTTTTTGCTGGATGGATAGAGCCTAAAAAAATACGAACTTTTTGTATTGGGTGCCCCTGGCGGGGCCAATGGATCTATTGGAATAAATGATTTTACAGTGTTCTTTATTGTTTGTTACTCCCTCTGTCCAACAATATGTGACACGGTCAAGATTGCACAAAGTTTAAGAAAAATTTTTTGACTTTGTTTGGTGGCATCATTTGATTGGTTAGATAATGGATAAAAGTTTAAATAAAGGATATAAAAATGGGTAAAGTGGGAAGTAGTGGGTGTAATAGTGAAAGTAGTGGGTGTAATAGTGTTTATTTAATATAAAAAGGAATATAAAATAGAGAAGTAGTGGGTGTAATAGTGAAAAGTAGTGTTAAAAAATAGTAAGTATAATAAGTTCATTCTTTTTGGGACATCCCAAAAAGGAATAAGGGTCATATAAAATGGGACGGAGGGAGTATATAAGAGTGTTCTTTATGGAGCAAAGGCCTATATATATATATATATATATATATATATATATTATATATATATAATGTTGAAATAATAGTTATATGCTCAAACAAATTTAAGTTTTCTAAATTTTTAAAAATGTGAAATAAAGTAAATTTTATATAGATTTAATAGGTGTAATTAATGACTAATTAAAAGGTCATTAAGAGTTATTTAATGCAAGAACATATTTTTAATAAAAAATCAAAAAATTGAAAATTCAAGAAAAATATTTAAAACGTTTCTGGTGCATTTCTGATCTCCTGGCATTATAATATATATAGATTGTTTCTTTCGGGACAAAAGTGGTCATCACAACGTTTTTGCTCAAGGATAGAAGTCACACAACTTTGAATCTATAATAGAAGAAAGTACCACATCGAAAGGGTTAGTGAAGAGGGGATGATGCCAAGATATAAGAGTGCACTATCCCCTATAGCAAAAGAGTCACGCAGCCATGTGGTGAGCACAAAGCGAACTATTATTTCGCCTTTTACTAAAGAATACCGTGTGTTCGCCACTAAAAGTGGCATAGGCCAATTTTTGGAGGGGGTGTACTATTATTGCATGCTCCTGTTAAATTTTAAAAAAACGTTTTGTATGGTGATAATAGAACAATCGAGGGAAGAAAGCAAGACAACAAAAAGGCCAAGCAAGCAAGAGTACTACTAGTATTAAAATTCCAAGCAACTTGTTGCTGCGACCAACTTAAAAGCTTAGAAACAAGGGAATCCCACATCGAAATAGTAGAGTGCAACACACTAGCAGCTTAGTATTAATAAGGACATAGATGCAACATTGCAACATACTTACCTGGATGTGGTCGATGGGTGATCAAGAAGGCCCATGGCCTAGGTTAGTGACCTCCCCCATTGCACATTAGGAGGAGGGGCGCTCATCTAAGGTCTACCCGAGTGGTGGAGCTTACATCAAAATTTGTGTTAGGGGTGGCTTGCGTTCGCGCAGCCCCCGCCAAATATAGTTGTGAAATTTTGATTCTCGTGGTAGTGTAGAAAGCAGCGGTGGGAAGAAAATTGTTACTGGAATTTTATGTTGTGATTGAAAGGAGAAGAGGAGACTCAGAGAAGATTTTGGTTTGGTTTCATTTCAGTGTGCAATGTTATGTTTGTACCACATCGAGATGGTAAAGTTTCTGGGACAAGAGCAAGGCTTTAAAACCAAAGTCCCTCCACACATTCAACTCATACCTTTCTCGGCCTTTTGGCTAAGATCAAGTGTAGTATCTGTTCTTATCAGTTTAATATCTGATATGTGGACCATTGGTTCACACGATATTAAATTTATTTTTTGAGGGGGAAGTTCCATCACAGTAGCTTGCTATTGGGTTCTTCGAGCGTCGCCTAAGCGTTGCACTACTGCTTTGGCCTGGCGCACCCCACCCCAAATCTGAGTTGAAATTTTGTACACCATGGCGGCCAGGGAAACAAGCCCTCATGAACCACGATCTAGCTGAATAATAATAACATTTTTTTACTACAATTTTTACGAACACAATTTTTTACTCCAAAGTTATAAAAGCCCATATATTCTTCCTACTACACCAACACAATTTTTTACTCGTATTAAAAATTAAAAGCTTTGTGACTGACTGTTTCTAAGTTTACTATGGGAAACAGTCCAAAGGCAGTGCAATTGTTTGTTTTCTGTATCTAAGCTCCCACATCGCTCAACCAAATGAACATTTTCCTCTTCATATAGCTGCACATCCACCTCTTACGTTGTCCCTTCGGGGACATCCGATAAAATTGGAACGATACAGAGAAGATTAGCATGGCCCCTGCGCAAGGATGACACGCACAAATCGAGAAATGGTCCAAATTTTTTTTGCCTCTTTTCGAATGGTTTTTTATTTTGTTTGCCTTTTCTTTTCTTTTGCCAAATTCGACAATTTTTTTGGTTTCAAGAAAAATCGACGAATCTATCTTTTCTTTTATTTTTTCATAACAAAATAATCGATTTTATCTTTGTAAGTTGGTGAAATCATATTTTTACTTGTACGATTTTGTTGGCGAAGAAAATATCTTCGAGAGTTGTGTTGATTTTTTAGTTTAATATCTCTCTCAATTTAATCCAGCCCGGAATTAACTCTACAACATTAGAATTTTGTTAAAATTCCCATTCCTTTCTCATTTTATCTTTTCGAGTTCCATATGCAGAATAGTCGACGATCAATAGAAATTCCTTTGCATGAGATGCTTGTGATTTACGAATCAAACATCTCGGATTTTCGTGTTGGAATGGAAAAGCGTCGATAGAGCAGAAAACCAATCACATCTCATTCGCGTTTTCAAAACATTGTGTTTTCTAACGATGAATTAATCTCCTACGCAAGTAACAACGCCCATTTTCTAGCCAAATACACTAGCGATTATGCTGCAACGCGACGACCGTGTCGGGTTCAAACAAAAATATCTTACGAGACCATTTCATTTCCTTTCTTTTTAATTTCTTGGGGTAATTGCTACGAGATTGTTTTGTTCATAATACAAGAAGCATCCGAAGCTAATATCATGCAAGGCCGCAACATACGATCCATAATATGGATCAACATTGGTCAGTGTTTTTTACGTGCGTAAAATCGTTGTATTCAAATTTTCCGTTTTTAGACAAAAATTTATGCAAAAATCGTCAATTTTTTTTTTAAACGATTGACTGAAAATGTAAACTAATTGAAATTGAACTATTAAACCAACGAATTATAAAGATTGAAATTTATTTTTTGTTGTCGTTTATTTGTCGTGTTCATATAGCTGCACAACTACCTACAGCATTGTCCTTTCGGGAACATCCGATAAAATTGGAACGATACAGAGAAGATTAGCATGGCCCCTGCGCAAGGATGACGGACATGCATATCGAGAAATGGTGCAAATTTTTGTGGCAATCAAATCTTCAATTCTATCCACACCTTTTTTCTCCCGAGCATTCGTGACTTTTTAATTATTTTTATTGATCAACATTCTATCACTTGGTCAATATGTTTTAAGTGCATAAAATCGTTGTATTCAAATTTTTGTTTTAGACAAATATTTTTGCAAAGATCGACAAAAAAAAACGAAAACTTGATTAACTAAAAAAGAAAAATAAATGAAATGGAACTATTTAACCCACAAATTATAAAGATTATGAATTAACAATCGTCGTCGCTTTTAAGTTAATTTGTATTGCCTTTTTATCAAATTTTCAAAATTAAAGAAATAGGGGCATTCAAAGTTTGACTATGCTCTATAAATAGAAAACAATTGATAAGATATTAAACGATTTAACCAAAAAAATTTAGTGATGTTTTAATTATCGATATTTTTAAAACTAATTTGTTGAATCTTTCCGAATTTAAACAATTTCCGAATAAGGGCGGTCAAAGTTTGACTAGGCTATAGAGAATTTTGCAATGCGAAGTTACTACTTGTAACTTCGTAGGCTTAAAATTTATCAAAGATCCCAAAAGAAAATATTACGTAAAATGAAAAATTATTGAAATTAGATGGTTTAACCAGAAAAGTATAAGGATTACGAGGTCATAATCGTCGATATATTTTAATATAATTTATTGCATTTTTTCAAACGTATAAAATTAATTAATAAGGACGTGCGAAGTTTAACTAGGTTTCAGAAATAAAACGTAATATCTAAAAAAAATCATTGAAACTAAACCATTTAACCAACACCTTGTAAAGATTATGATTTTAATAATTATAGTCGCTTTTAAGCTAATTGATTTTGCATTTTTTCGAATTTATAAAATTAGAAAAAATGACGACGGACAAACCTTGACCAGACTCTTGAAATTCGTGTGTAGCGAAATTACTCGTAAATTCGTAGGCTTTAAATTTTTCAAGATGAAAAAATTAAAATTTATCGAAATTAAATCATTTGACCAACAAAGTTTTGTTTAGATAAACACATACTTTTGTTCCGCTTTTAAATTACTTATTTATATTTATGCTTGATGCATATGTTGGGTTTAGCATCATTTATTTTTCCTTTCACATATGTAAAGATTAATTTTTGTGGTGATTTTAGTTATGATAAGATTTTAAAATAAACAAACTCGTTAAAATAGATTTCAAAATAATTAGGTGTTAAAGAAAGGTTCAAATAAAATGTTTTTTTTAACTGAGATATATTTGTAAAATCCAGTCCCGTTATAATAAGTTCTAAATAATGGAGCTCACAAAGAAATTAAAATAAGAAGATTCTAAAAATGTGTTTAAATTTTATCTTGGGTCCAATTAGGTAATAAAGTCCGGGAATGAGAATGAAAATGCATAGCAGTGACGCGAGAGCGGACTACCAAACTTTTAATGTTTAGGCTTGAATAATATAGTGTATATAGATGGATAGGTATGTCTAATTAGTTAAATAACTCTACTATATCGTATTTGTAAAATTATATTTAAGAAACTAATATTATAAAAAATTGGTAGTTCGTGATTCCGTATTTATGTTCGGGGTTTAATTAATATTGTTTCTTTCGGGACAAAAGTGGTCATCACAACGTTTTTGCTCAAGGATAGAAGTCACACAACTTTGAATCTATAATAGAAGAAAGTACCACATCGAAAGGGTTAGTGAAGAGGGGATGATGCCAAGATATAAGAGTGCACTATCCCCTATAGCAAAAGAGTCACGCAGCCATGTGGTGAGCACAAAGCGAACTATTCTTTCGCCTTTTACTAAAGAATACCGTGTGTTCGCCACTAAAAGTGGCATAGGCCAATTTTTGGAGGGGGTGTACTATTATTGCATGCTCCTGTTAAATTTTAAAAAAACGTTTTGTATGGTGATAATAGAACAATCGAGGGAAGAAAGCAAGACAACAAAAAGGCCAAGCAAGCAAGAGTACTACTAGTATTAAAATTCCAAGCAACTTGTTGCTGCGACCAACTTAAAAGCTTAGAAACAAGGGAATCCCACATCGAAATAGTAGAGTGCAACACACTAGCAGCTTAGTATTAATAAGGACATAGATGCAACATTGCAACATACTTACCTGGATGTGGTCGATGGGTGATCAAGAAGGCCCATGGCCTAGGTTAGTGACCTCCCCCATTGCACATTAGGAGGAGGGGCGCTCATCTAAGGTCTACCCGAGTGGTGGAGCTTACATCAAAATTTGTGTTAGGGGTGGCTTGCGTTCGCGCAGCCCCCGCCAAATATAGTTGTGAAATTTTGATTCTCGTGGTAGTGTAGAAAGCAGCGGTGGGAAGAAAATTGTTACTGGAATTTTATGTTGTGATTGAAAGGAGAAGAGGAGACTCAGAGAAGATTTTGGTTTGGTTTCATTTCAGTGTGCAATGTTATGTTTGTACCACATCGAGATGGTAAAGTTTCTGGGACAAGAGCAAGGCTTTAAAACCAAAGTCCCTCCACACATTCAACTCATACCTTTCTCGGCCTTTTGGCTAAGATCAAGTGTAGTATCTGTTCTTATCAGTTTAATATCTGATATGTGGACCATTGGTTCACACGATATTAAATTTATTTTTTGAGGGGGAAGTTCCATCACAGTAGCTTGCTATTGGGTTCTTCGAGCGTCGCCTAAGCGTTGCACTACTGCTTTGGCCTGGCGCACCCCACCCCAAATCTGAGTTGAAATTTTGTACACCATGGCGGCCAGGGAAACAAGCCCTCATGAACCACGATCTAGCTGAATAATAATAACATTTTTTTACTACAATTTTTACGAACACAATTTTTTACTCCAAAGTTATAAAAGCCCATATATTCTTCCTACTACACCAACACAATTTTTTACTCGTATTAAAAATTAAAAGCTTTGTGACTGACTGTTTCTAAGTTTACTATGGGAAACAGTCCAAAGGCAGTGCAATTGTTTGTTTTCTGTATCTAAGCTCCCACATCGCTCAACCAAATGAACATTTTCCTCTTCATATAGCTGCACATCCACCTCTTACGTTGTCCCTTCGGGGACATCCGATAAAATTGGAACGATACAGAGAAGATTAGCATGGCCCCTGCGCAAGGATGACACGCACAAATCGAGAAATGGTCCAAATTTTTTTTGCCTCTTTTCGAATGGTTTTTTATTTTGTTTGCCTTTTCTTTTCTTTTGCCAAATTCGACAATTTTTTTGGTTTCAAGAAAAATCGACGAATCTATCTTTTCTTTTATTTTTTCATAACAAAATAATCGATTTTATCTTTGTAAGTTGGTGAAATCATATTTTTACTTGTACGATTTTGTTGGCGAAGAAAATATCTTCGAGAGTTGTGTTGATTTTTTAGTTTAATATCTCTCTCAATTTAATCCAGCCCGGAATTAACTCTACAACATTAGAATTTTGTTAAAATTCCCATTCCTTTCTCATTTTATCTTTTCGAGTTCCATATGCAGAATAGTCGACGATCAATAGAAATTCCTTTGCATGAGATGCTTGTGATTTACGAATCAAACATCTCGGATTTTCGTGTTGGAATGGAAAAGCGTCGATAGAGCAGAAAACCAATCACATCTCATTCGCGTTTTCAAAACATTGTGTTTTCTAACGATGAATTAATCTCCTACGCAAGTAACAACGCCCATTTTCTAGCCAAATACACTAGCGATTATGCTGCAACGCGACGACCGTGTCGGGTTCAAACAAAAATATCTTACGAGACCATTTCATTTCCTTTCTTTTTAATTTCTTGGGGTAATTGCTACGAGATTGTTTTGTTCATAATACAAGAAGCATCCGAAGCTAATATCATGCAAGGCCGCAACATACGATCCATAATATGGATCAACATTGGTCAGTGTTTTTTACGTGCGTAAAATCGTTGTATTCAAATTTTCCGTTTTTAGACAAAAATTTATGCAAAAATCGTCAATTTTTTTTTTTAAACGATTGACTGAAAATGTAAACTAATTGAAATTGAACTATTAAACCAACGAATTATAAAGATTGAAATTTATTTTTTGTTGTCGTTTATTTGTCGTGTTCATATAGCTGCACAACTACCTACAGCATTGTCCTTTCGGGAACATCCGATAAAATTGGAACGATACAGAGAAGATTAGCATGGCCCCTGCGCAAGGATGACGGACATGCATATCGAGAAATGGTGCAAATTTTTGTGGCAATCAAATCTTCAATTCTATCCACACCTTTTTTCTCCCGAGCATTCGTGACTTTTTAATTATTTTTATTGATCAACATTCTATCACTTGGTCAATATGTTTTAAGTGCATAAAATCGTTGTATTCAAATTTTTGTTTTAGACAAATATTTTTGCAAAGATCGACAAAAAAAAAAACGAAAACTTGATTAACTAAAAAAGAAAAATAAATGAAATGGAACTATTTAACCCACAAATTATAAAGATTATGAATTAACAATCGTCGTCGCTTTTAAGTTAATTTGTATTGCCTTTTTATCAAATTTTCAAAATTAAAGAAATAGGGGCATTCAAAGTTTGACTATGCTCTATAAATAGAAAACAATTGATAAGATATTAAACGATTTAACCAAAAAAATTTAGTGATGTTTTAATTATCGATATTTTTAAAACTAATTTGTTGAATCTTTCCGAATTTAAACAATTTCCGAATAAGGGCGGTCAAAGTTTGACTAGGCTATAGAGAATTTTGCAATGCGAAGTTACTACTTGTAACTTCGTAGGCTTAAAATTTATCAAAGATCCCAAAAGAAAATATTACGTAAAATGAAAAATTATTGAAATTAGATGGTTTAACCAGAAAAGTATAAGGATTACGAGGTCATAATCGTCGATATATTTTAATATAATTTATTGCATTTTTTCAAACGTATAAAATTAATTAATAAGGACGTGCGAAGTTTAACTAGGTTTCAGAAATAAAACGTAATATCTAAAAAAAATCATTGAAACTAAACCATTTAACCAACACCTTGTAAAGATTATGATTTTAATAATTATAGTCGCTTTTAAGCTAATTGATTTTGCATTTTTTCGAATTTATAAAATTAGAAAAAATGACGACGGACAAACCTTGACCAGACTCTTGAAATTCGTGTGTAGCGAAATTACTCGTAAATTCGTAGGCTTTAAATTTTTCAAGATGAAAAAATTAAAATTTATCGAAATTAAATCATTTGACCAACAAAGTTTTGTTTAGATAAACACATACTTTTGTTCCGCTTTTAAATTACTTATTTATATTTATGCTTGATGCATATGTTGGGTTTAGCATCATTTATTTTTCCTTTCACATATGTAAAGATTAATTTTTGTGGTGATTTTAGTTATGATAAGATTTTAAAATAAACAAACTCGTTAAAATAGATTTCAAAATAATTAGGTGTTAAAGAAAGGTTCAAATAAAATGTTTTTTTTAACTGAGATAAATTTGTAAAATCCAGTCCCGTTATAATAAGTTCTAAATAATGGAGCTCACAAAGAAATTAAAATAAGAAGATTCTAAAAATGTGTTTAAATTTTATCTTGGGTCCAATTAGGTAATAAAGTCCGGGAATGAGAATGAAAATGCATAGCAGTGACGCGAGAGCGGACTACCAAACTTTTAATGTTTAGGCTTGAATAATATAGTGTATATAGATGGATAGGTATGTCTAATTAGTTAAATAACTCTACTATATCGTATTTGTAAAATTATATTTAAGAAACTAATATTATAAAAAATTGGTAGTTCGTGATTCCGTATTTATGTTCGGGGTTTAATTAATATTGTTTCTTTCGGGACAAAAGTGGTCATCACAACGTTTTTGCTCAAGGATAGAAGTCACACAACTTTGAATCTATAATAGAAGAAAGTACCACATCGAAAGGGTTAGTGAAGAGGGGATGATGCCAAGATATAAGAGTGCACTATCCCCTATAGCAAAAGAGTCACGCAGCCATGTGGTGAGCACAAAGCGAACTATTCTTTCGCCTTTTACTAAAGAATACCGTGTGTTCGCCACTAAAAGTGGCATAGGCCAATTTTTGGAGGGGGTGTACTATTATTGCATGCTCCTGTTAAATTTAAAAAAAACGTTTTGTATGGTGATAATAGAACAATCGAGGGAAGAAAGCAAGACAACAAAAAGGCCAAGCAAGCAAGAGTACTACTAGTATTAAAATTCCAAGCAACTTGTTGCTGCGACCAACTTAAAAGCTTAGAAACAAGGGAATCCCACATCGAAATAGTAGAGTGCAACACACTAGCAGCTTAGTATTAATAAGGACATAGATGCAACATTGCAACATACTTACCTGGATGTGGTCGATGGGTGATCAAGAAGGCCCATGGCCTAGGTTAGTGACCTCCCCCATTGCACATTAGGAGGAGGGGCGCTCATCTAAGGTCTACCCGAGTGGTGGAGCTTACATCAAAATTTGTGTTAGGGGTGGCTTGCGTTCGCGCAGCCCCCGCCAAATATAGTTGTGAAATTTTGATTCTCGTGGTAGTGTAGAAAGCAGCGGTGGGAAGAAAATTGTTACTGGAATTTTATGTTGTGATTGAAAGGAGAAGAGGAGACTCAGAGAAGATTTTGGTTTGGTTTCATTTCAGTGTGCAATGTTATGTTTGTACCACATCGAGATGGTAAAGTTTCTGGGACAAGAGCAAGGCTTTAAAACCAAAGTCCCTCCACACATTCAACTCATACCTTTCTCGGCCTTTTGGCTAAGATCAAGTGTAGTATCTGTTCTTATCAGTTTAATATCTGATATGTGGACCATTGGTTCACACGATATTAAATTTATTTTTTGAGGGGGAAGTTCCATCACAGTAGCTTGCTATTGGGTTCTTCGAGCGTCGCCTAAGCGTTGCACTACTGCTTTGGCCTGGCGCACCCCCACCCCAAATCTGAGTTGAAATTTTGTACACCATGGCGGCCAGGGAAACAAGCCCTCATGAACCACGATCTATTCCACGATCTAGCTGAATAATAATAACATTTTTTTACTACAATTTTTACGAACACAATTTTTTACTCCAAAGTTATAAAAGCCCATATATTCTTCCTACTACACCAACACAATTTTTTACTCGTATTAAAAATTAAAAGCTTTGTGACTGACTGTTTCTAAGTTTACTATGGGAAACAGTCCAAAGGCAGTGCAATTGTTTGTTTTCTGTATCTAAGCTCCCACATCGCTCAACCAAATGAACATTTTCCTCTTCATATAGCTGCACATCCACCTCTTACGTTGTCCCTTCGGGGACATCCGATAAAATTGGAACGATACAGAGAAGATTAGCATGGCCCCTGCGCAAGGATGACACGCACAAATCGAGAAATGGTCCAAATTTTTTTTGCCTCTTTTCGAATGGTTTTTTATTTTGTTTGCCTTTTCTTTTCTTTTGCCAAATTCGACAATTTTTTTGGTTTCAAGAAAAATCGACGAATCTATCTTTTCTTTTATTTTTTCATAACAAAATAATCGATTTTATCTTTGTAAGTTGGTGAAATCATATTTTTACTTGTACGATTTTGTTGGCGAAGAAAATATCTTCGAGAGTTGTGTTGATTTTTCAGTTTAATATCTCTCTCAATTTAATCCAGCCCGGAATTAACTCTACAACATTAGAATTTTGTTAAAATTCCCATTCCTTTCTCATTTTATCTTTTCGAGTTCCATATGCAGATTAGTCGACGATCAATAGAAATTCCTTTGCATGAGATGCTTGTGATTTACGAATCAAACATCTCGGATTTTCGTGTTGGAATGGAAAAGCGTCGATAGAGCAGAAAACCAATCACATCTCATTCGCGTTTTCAAAACATTGTGTTTTCTAACGATGAATTAATCTCCTACGCAAGTAACAACGCCCATTTTCTAGCCAAATACACTAGCGATTATGCTGCAACGCGACGACCGTGTCGGGTTCAAACAAAAATATCTTACGAGACCATTTCATTTCCTTTCTTTTTAATTTCTTGGGGTAATTGCTACGAGATTGTTTTGTTCATAATACAAGAAGCATCCGAAGCTAATATCATGCAAGGCCGCAACATACGATCCATAATATGGATCAACATTGGTCAGTGTTTTTTACGTGCGTAAAATCGTTGTATTCAAATTTTCCGTTTTTAGACAAAAATTTATGCAAAAATCGTCAATTTTTTTTTTTAAACGATTGACTGAAAATGTAAACTAATTGAAATTGAACTATTAAACCAACGAATTATAAAGATTGAAATTTATTTTTTGTTGTCGTTTATTTGTCGTGTTCATATAGCTGCACAACTACCTACAGCATTGTCCTTTCGGGAACATCCGATAAAATTGGAACGATACAGAGAAGATTAGCATGGCCCCTGCGCAAGGATGACGGACATGCATATCGAGAAATGGTGCAAATTTTTGTGGCAATCAAATCTTAAATTCTATCCACACCTTTTTTCTCCCGAGCATTCGTGACTTTTTAATTATTTTTATTGATCAACATTCTATCACTTGGTCAATATGTTTTAAGTGCATAAAATCGTTGTATTCAAATTTTTGTTTTAGACAAATATTTTTGCAAAGATCGACAAAAAAAAAACGAAAACTTGATTAACTAAAAAAGAAAAATAAATGAAATGGAACTATTTAACCCACAAATTATAAAGATTATGAATTAACAATCGTCGTCGCTTTTAAGTTAATTTGTATTGCCTTTTTATCAAATTTTCAAAATTAAAGAAATAGGGGCATTCAAAGTTTGACTATGCTCTATAAATAGAAAACAATTGATAAGATATTAAACGATTTAACCAAAAAAATTTAGTGATGTTTTAATTATCGATATTTTTAAAACTAATTTGTTGAATCTTTCCGAATTTAAACAATTTCCGAATAAGGGCGGTCAAAGTTTGACTAGGCTATAGAGAATTTTGCAATGCGAAGTTACTACTTGTAACTTCGTAGGCTTAAAATTTATCAAAGATCCCAAAAGAAAATATTACGTAAAATGAAAAATTATTGAAATTAGATGGTTTAACCAGAAAAGTATAAGGATTACGAGGTCATAATCGTCGATATATTTTAATATAATTTATTGCATTTTTTCAAATGTATAAAATTAATTAATAAGGACGTGCGAAGTTTAACTAGGTTTCAGAAATAAAACGTAATATCTAAAAAAAATCATTGAAACTAAACCATTTAACCAACACCTTGTAAAGATTATGATTTTAATAATTATAGTCGCTTTTAAGCTAATTGATTTTGCATTTTTTCGAATTTATAAAATTAGAAAAAATGACGACGGACAAACCTTGACCAGACTCTTGAAATTCGTGTGTAGCGAAATTACTCGTAAATTCGTAGGCTTTAAATTTTTCAAGATGAAAAAATTAAAATTTATCGAAATTAAATCATTTGACCAACAAAGTTTTGTTTAGATAAACACATACTTTTGTTCCGCTTTTAAATTACTTATTTATATTTATGCTTGATGCATATGTTGGGTTTAGCATCATTTATTTTTCCTTTCACATATGTAAAGATTAATTTTTGTGGTGATTTTAGTTATGATAAGATTTTAAAATAAACAAACTCGTTAAAATAGATTTCAAAATAATTAGGTGTTAAAGAAAGGTTCAAATAAAATGTTTTTTTTAACTGAGATATATTTGTAAAATCCAGTCCCGTTATAATAAGTTCTAAATAATGGAGCTCACAAAGAAATTAAAATAAGAAGATTCTAAAAATGTGTTTAAATTTTATCTTGGGTCCAATTAGGTAATAAAGTCCGGGAATGAGAATGAAAATGCATAGCAGTGACGCGAGAGCGGACTACCAAACTTTTAATGTTTAGGCTTGAATAATATAGTGTATATAGATGGATAGGTATGTCTAATTAGTTAAATAACTCTACTATATCGTATTTGTAAAATTATATTTAAGAAACTAATATTATAAAAAATTGGTAGTTCGTGATTCCGTATTTATGTTCGGGGTTTAATTAATACTAGGAAATTTATCCGCGCTTCGCGCGGTTTATAAATTTTATTTTAAAATATTGAAAATATATGATTTATATTTAAAAATTTATTGCTCTCTTAAATTTTTTTACAAAAAATTGAATCAAAACAATTTACTTGAATTATAAGTTTGAAAATACTCTCTTTATATATCTAAAATTTTCATAATTTCAAAAATATCATAAACATAAAAAGTAACAATTATAATACAAACGTAACCAAAGTTAAAAATATTATATATAATAATACTTTTTAAAGCCGACGCCTCTCTCATAACATACATGTTCAATAGTAGTGTAAGAATTTATTTAATTAGAATGTTAATTTATTTCAACACAACATAATGAACAACGGGTATATAACTTTTTTAACTATTTAATCTATCAATAAAGTTGGGTTTTTTCAATTAAATTGCTTTGGTCATAACCCATGTGTAATTTATTCATGTGTAAAAATAAAAACTCTTTGTATTATTTTTATTATAGGTGTTAAGCGAAAATTTATATACTTCTATAATTTATTACGATCATAATTACTAATATTGAAGATTGCTTGAGAAGTTAAGGGTCGTCTGTATTACAATTATTCGAAAAAAAAATTGGAGTGTTATTCGACAGAAAATAAAAAAGACGCAATGTAAATAATTTTCAGTCGTCATTTTACCTAAAAATAAGCTTAAATATAAATGTAATTACTTTTACTATTAAAATAATAAATATAGTGCTCAAATAAAGTTTTATAATTGTTTAATTAAATAAAATAATTATATATTTATTAGGTATAATTAATTACTAATTAATATGTCATTAAGAGCGGTTTAATGCAGGAAAATAATTTTCATAAAAAAATTAAAAAACCAAAATTCAAGAAAGCCATTTTGAACGCTTCTATTAACTTTACGATCTCCAGACATTGTAATCCGCGCTTCGTGCGGTTTATAAACTTATATTTGAAAATATTGAAGTTAGATAAAATAATGTTTATTATTTTTAAAAATTTATTGATCTCTTAAGAATTTCCTAAAAAATTATTTAAAACAATTTATATAAATTATTAATTAGAAAACTACTCTCATCGTATAAATAAAATTTTGATAATCTTAAAAATAGAATAAGCATAAAAATTAGCAATGACAATACGAACGTAATCTTTCCGATTAAAATTATAAATATTAAATAGAATAACATTTTTTAAAGCCGACACCCCTCCCATCACAAAAATATTCAATATTAGAGTAAGAATTATTTAATTAGAATATTAATTTATTTCGACACAATATAATGAACAACATGCGTAACTTTTTTATCCATTAATCCGCTGAAAAAATAGTTTGGTTGGTTCAATTTAATCGGTTTGGTCATACTCCATGTATAATTTATTAATGTGCAAAAATAATAATAGTTTGTATTTTTTTTTATACAAATTTCAAATGTTAAACGAAGATCTATATATTTTCATAATTTATTACGATTTCTAAATGAGTTATAATCAAAATTGCTTGAGAAGTTAAGATTATATTTACTACTTACGATCGTTCGAAAAGAAATTAATGTAGTCTTATAGGGAATGAAAAAAAATGCGATATAAACAATTTTCGGTCATTATTTTACCTAAAAATACACTTAATTATAATTATATATATATATATATATATAATGTTGAAATAATAGTTATATGCTCAAACAAAGTTTTCTAAATTTTTAAAAATGTGAAATAAAGTAAATTTTATATAGATTTAATAGGTGTAATTAATGACTAATTAAAAGGTCATTAAGATTTATTTAGTGCAAGAACATATTTTTAATAAAAAATCAAAAAAATTGAAAATTCAAGAAAAATATTTAAAACGTTTCTGGTGCATTTCTTATCTCCTGGATCGTTCGAAAAGAAATTAATGTAGTCTTATAGGGAATGAAAAAGAATGCGATATAAACAATTTTCGATCATTATTTTACCTAAAAATACACTTAATTATATATATATATATATATATATATATATATATATATATATATATAATGTTGAAATAATAGTTATATGCTCAAACAAAGTTTTCTAAATTTTTAAAAATGTGAAATAAAGTAAATTTTATATAGATTTAATAGGTGTAATTAATGACTAATTAAAAGGTCATTAAGAGTTATTTAATGCAAGAACATATTTTTAATAAAAAATCAAAAAATTGAAAATTCAAGAAAAATATTTAAAACTTTTCTGGTGCAATTCTGATCTCCTGACATTATAAAATATATATATATATATATATATATATAGGGTTGGACTCCATAGCAAACACCTTATATAACAAACAACAAAGAACACCTAATATCTAATAGATCCATTGCCCCTGGCGGGGCCACCCAATACAAAAAGTTCTTATTTTTTTAGGCTCTATCCATCCAAAAAAAAAAATTGAAAATTTACTGTTCATCGATGGCGTCATCATGAACAGTAAAATTTTCAATTTTTTTTTTTTGCTGGATGGATAGAGCCTAAAAAAATACGAACTTTTTGTATTGGGTGCCCCTGGCGGGGCCAATGGATCTATTGGAATAAATGATTTTACAGTGTTCTTTATTGTTTGTTACTCCCTCTGTCCAACAATATGTGACACGGTCAAGATTGCACAAAGTTTAAGAAAAATTTTTTGACTTTGTTTGGTGGCATCATTTGATTGGTTAGATAATGGATAAAAGTTTAAATAAAGGATATAAAAATGGGTAAAGTGGGAAGTAGTGGGTGTAATAGTGAAAGTAGTGGGTGTAATAGTGTTTATTTAATATAAAAAGGAATATAAAATAGAGAAGTAGTGGGTGTAATAGTGAAAAGTAGTGTTAAAAAATAGTAAGTATAATAAGTTCATTCTTTTTGGGACATCCCAAAAAGGAATAAGGGTCATATAAAATGGGACGGAGGGAGTATATAAGAGTGTTCTTTATGGAGCAAAGGCCTATATATATATATATATATATATATATATATTATATATATATAATGTTGAAATAATAGTTATATGCTCAAACAAATTTAAGTTTTCTAAATTTTTAAAAATGTGAAATAAAGTAAATTTTATATAGATTTAATAGGTGTAATTAATGACTAATTAAAAGGTCATTAAGAGTTATTTAATGCAAGAACATATTTTTAATAAAAAATCAAAAAATTGAAAATTCAAGAAAAATATTTAAAACGTTTCTGGTGCATTTCTGATCTCCTGGCATTATAATATATATAGATTGTTTCTTTCGGGACAAAAGTGGTCATCACAACGTTTTTGCTCAAGGATAGAAGTCACACAACTTTGAATCTATAATAGAAGAAAGTACCACATCGAAAGGGTTAGTGAAGAGGGGATGATGCCAAGATATAAGAGTGCACTATCCCCTATAGCAAAAGAGTCACGCAGCCATGTGGTGAGCACAAAGCGAACTATTATTTCGCCTTTTACTAAAGAATACCGTGTGTTCGCCACTAAAAGTGGCATAGGCCAATTTTTGGAGGGGGTGTACTATTATTGCATGCTCCTGTTAAATTTTAAAAAAACGTTTTGTATGGTGATAATAGAACAATCGAGGGAAGAAAGCAAGACAACAAAAAGGCCAAGCAAGCAAGAGTACTACTAGTATTAAAATTCCAAGCAACTTGTTGCTGCGACCAACTTAAAAGCTTAGAAACAAGGGAATCCCACATCGAAATAGTAGAGTGCAACACACTAGCAGCTTAGTATTAATAAGGACATAGATGCAACATTGCAACATACTTACCTGGATGTGGTCGATGGGTGATCAAGAAGGCCCATGGCCTAGGTTAGTGACCTCCCCCATTGCACATTAGGAGGAGGGGCGCTCATCTAAGGTCTACCCGAGTGGTGGAGCTTACATCAAAATTTGTGTTAGGGGTGGCTTGCGTTCGCGCAGCCCCCGCCAAATATAGTTGTGAAATTTTGATTCTCGTGGTAGTGTAGAAAGCAGCGGTGGGAAGAAAATTGTTACTGGAATTTTATGTTGTGATTGAAAGGAGAAGAGGAGACTCAGAGAAGATTTTGGTTTGGTTTCATTTCAGTGTGCAATGTTATGTTTGTACCACATCGAGATGGTAAAGTTTCTGGGACAAGAGCAAGGCTTTAAAACCAAAGTCCCTCCACACATTCAACTCATACCTTTCTCGGCCTTTTGGCTAAGATCAAGTGTAGTATCTGTTCTTATCAGTTTAATATCTGATATGTGGACCATTGGTTCACACGATATTAAATTTATTTTTTGAGGGGGAAGTTCCATCACAGTAGCTTGCTATTGGGTTCTTCGAGCGTCGCCTAAGCGTTGCACTACTGCTTTGGCCTGGCGCACCCCACCCCAAATCTGAGTTGAAATTTTGTACACCATGGCGGCCAGGGAAACAAGCCCTCATGAACCACGATCTAGCTGAATAATAATAACATTTTTTTACTACAATTTTTACGAACACAATTTTTTACTCCAAAGTTATAAAAGCCCATATATTCTTCCTACTACACCAACACAATTTTTTACTCGTATTAAAAATTAAAAGCTTTGTGACTGACTGTTTCTAAGTTTACTATGGGAAACAGTCCAAAGGCAGTGCAATTGTTTGTTTTCTGTATCTAAGCTCCCACATCGCTCAACCAAATGAACATTTTCCTCTTCATATAGCTGCACATCCACCTCTTACGTTGTCCCTTCGGGGACATCCGATAAAATTGGAACGATACAGAGAAGATTAGCATGGCCCCTGCGCAAGGATGACACGCACAAATCGAGAAATGGTCCAAATTTTTTTTGCCTCTTTTCGAATGGTTTTTTATTTTGTTTGCCTTTTCTTTTCTTTTGCCAAATTCGACAATTTTTTTGGTTTCAAGAAAAATCGACGAATCTATCTTTTCTTTTATTTTTTCATAACAAAATAATCGATTTTATCTTTGTAAGTTGGTGAAATCATATTTTTACTTGTACGATTTTGTTGGCGAAGAAAATATCTTCGAGAGTTGTGTTGATTTTTTAGTTTAATATCTCTCTCAATTTAATCCAGCCCGGAATTAACTCTACAACATTAGAATTTTGTTAAAATTCCCATTCCTTTCTCATTTTATCTTTTCGAGTTCCATATGCAGAATAGTCGACGATCAATAGAAATTCCTTTGCATGAGATGCTTGTGATTTACGAATCAAACATCTCGGATTTTCGTGTTGGAATGGAAAAGCGTCGATAGAGCAGAAAACCAATCACATCTCATTCGCGTTTTCAAAACATTGTGTTTTCTAACGATGAATTAATCTCCTACGCAAGTAACAACGCCCATTTTCTAGCCAAATACACTAGCGATTATGCTGCAACGCGACGACCGTGTCGGGTTCAAACAAAAATATCTTACGAGACCATTTCATTTCCTTTCTTTTTAATTTCTTGGGGTAATTGCTACGAGATTGTTTTGTTCATAATACAAGAAGCATCCGAAGCTAATATCATGCAAGGCCGCAACATACGATCCATAATATGGATCAACATTGGTCAGTGTTTTTTACGTGCGTAAAATCGTTGTATTCAAATTTTCCGTTTTTAGACAAAAATTTATGCAAAAATCGTCAATTTTTTTTTTAAACGATTGACTGAAAATGTAAACTAATTGAAATTGAACTATTAAACCAACGAATTATAAAGATTGAAATTTATTTTTTGTTGTCGTTTATTTGTCGTGTTCATATAGCTGCACAACTACCTACAGCATTGTCCTTTCGGGAACATCCGATAAAATTGGAACGATACAGAGAAGATTAGCATGGCCCCTGCGCAAGGATGACGGACATGCATATCGAGAAATGGTGCAAATTTTTGTGGCAATCAAATCTTCAATTCTATCCACACCTTTTTTCTCCCGAGCATTCGTGACTTTTTAATTATTTTTATTGATCAACATTCTATCACTTGGTCAATATGTTTTAAGTGCATAAAATCGTTGTATTCAAATTTTTGTTTTAGACAAATATTTTTGCAAAGATCGACAAAAAAAAACGAAAACTTGATTAACTAAAAAAGAAAAATAAATGAAATGGAACTATTTAACCCACAAATTATAAAGATTATGAATTAACAATCGTCGTCGCTTTTAAGTTAATTTGTATTGCCTTTTTATCAAATTTTCAAAATTAAAGAAATAGGGGCATTCAAAGTTTGACTATGCTCTATAAATAGAAAACAATTGATAAGATATTAAACGATTTAACCAAAAAAATTTAGTGATGTTTTAATTATCGATATTTTTAAAACTAATTTGTTGAATCTTTCCGAATTTAAACAATTTCCGAATAAGGGCGGTCAAAGTTTGACTAGGCTATAGAGAATTTTGCAATGCGAAGTTACTACTTGTAACTTCGTAGGCTTAAAATTTATCAAAGATCCCAAAAGAAAATATTACGTAAAATGAAAAATTATTGAAATTAGATGGTTTAACCAGAAAAGTATAAGGATTACGAGGTCATAATCGTCGATATATTTTAATATAATTTATTGCATTTTTTCAAACGTATAAAATTAATTAATAAGGACGTGCGAAGTTTAACTAGGTTTCAGAAATAAAACGTAATATCTAAAAAAAATCATTGAAACTAAACCATTTAACCAACACCTTGTAAAGATTATGATTTTAATAATTATAGTCGCTTTTAAGCTAATTGATTTTGCATTTTTTCGAATTTATAAAATTAGAAAAAATGACGACGGACAAACCTTGACCAGACTCTTGAAATTCGTGTGTAGCGAAATTACTCGTAAATTCGTAGGCTTTAAATTTTTCAAGATGAAAAAATTAAAATTTATCGAAATTAAATCATTTGACCAACAAAGTTTTGTTTAGATAAACACATACTTTTGTTCCGCTTTTAAATTACTTATTTATATTTATGCTTGATGCATATGTTGGGTTTAGCATCATTTATTTTTCCTTTCACATATGTAAAGATTAATTTTTGTGGTGATTTTAGTTATGATAAGATTTTAAAATAAACAAACTCGTTAAAATAGATTTCAAAATAATTAGGTGTTAAAGAAAGGTTCAAATAAAATGTTTTTTTTAACTGAGATATATTTGTAAAATCCAGTCCCGTTATAATAAGTTCTAAATAATGGAGCTCACAAAGAAATTAAAATAAGAAGATTCTAAAAATGTGTTTAAATTTTATCTTGGGTCCAATTAGGTAATAAAGTCCGGGAATGAGAATGAAAATGCATAGCAGTGACGCGAGAGCGGACTACCAAACTTTTAATGTTTAGGCTTGAATAATATAGTGTATATAGATGGATAGGTATGTCTAATTAGTTAAATAACTCTACTATATCGTATTTGTAAAATTATATTTAAGAAACTAATATTATAAAAAATTGGTAGTTCGTGATTCCGTATTTATGTTCGGGGTTTAATTAATATTGTTTCTTTCGGGACAAAAGTGGTCATCACAACGTTTTTGCTCAAGGATAGAAGTCACACAACTTTGAATCTATAATAGAAGAAAGTACCACATCGAAAGGGTTAGTGAAGAGGGGATGATGCCAAGATATAAGAGTGCACTATCCCCTATAGCAAAAGAGTCACGCAGCCATGTGGTGAGCACAAAGCGAACTATTCTTTCGCCTTTTACTAAAGAATACCGTGTGTTCGCCACTAAAAGTGGCATAGGCCAATTTTTGGAGGGGGTGTACTATTATTGCATGCTCCTGTTAAATTTTAAAAAAACGTTTTGTATGGTGATAATAGAACAATCGAGGGAAGAAAGCAAGACAACAAAAAGGCCAAGCAAGCAAGAGTACTACTAGTATTAAAATTCCAAGCAACTTGTTGCTGCGACCAACTTAAAAGCTTAGAAACAAGGGAATCCCACATCGAAATAGTAGAGTGCAACACACTAGCAGCTTAGTATTAATAAGGACATAGATGCAACATTGCAACATACTTACCTGGATGTGGTCGATGGGTGATCAAGAAGGCCCATGGCCTAGGTTAGTGACCTCCCCCATTGCACATTAGGAGGAGGGGCGCTCATCTAAGGTCTACCCGAGTGGTGGAGCTTACATCAAAATTTGTGTTAGGGGTGGCTTGCGTTCGCGCAGCCCCCGCCAAATATAGTTGTGAAATTTTGATTCTCGTGGTAGTGTAGAAAGCAGCGGTGGGAAGAAAATTGTTACTGGAATTTTATGTTGTGATTGAAAGGAGAAGAGGAGACTCAGAGAAGATTTTGGTTTGGTTTCATTTCAGTGTGCAATGTTATGTTTGTACCACATCGAGATGGTAAAGTTTCTGGGACAAGAGCAAGGCTTTAAAACCAAAGTCCCTCCACACATTCAACTCATACCTTTCTCGGCCTTTTGGCTAAGATCAAGTGTAGTATCTGTTCTTATCAGTTTAATATCTGATATGTGGACCATTGGTTCACACGATATTAAATTTATTTTTTGAGGGGGAAGTTCCATCACAGTAGCTTGCTATTGGGTTCTTCGAGCGTCGCCTAAGCGTTGCACTACTGCTTTGGCCTGGCGCACCCCACCCCAAATCTGAGTTGAAATTTTGTACACCATGGCGGCCAGGGAAACAAGCCCTCATGAACCACGATCTAGCTGAATAATAATAACATTTTTTTACTACAATTTTTACGAACACAATTTTTTACTCCAAAGTTATAAAAGCCCATATATTCTTCCTACTACACCAACACAATTTTTTACTCGTATTAAAAATTAAAAGCTTTGTGACTGACTGTTTCTAAGTTTACTATGGGAAACAGTCCAAAGGCAGTGCAATTGTTTGTTTTCTGTATCTAAGCTCCCACATCGCTCAACCAAATGAACATTTTCCTCTTCATATAGCTGCACATCCACCTCTTACGTTGTCCCTTCGGGGACATCCGATAAAATTGGAACGATACAGAGAAGATTAGCATGGCCCCTGCGCAAGGATGACACGCACAAATCGAGAAATGGTCCAAATTTTTTTTGCCTCTTTTCGAATGGTTTTTTATTTTGTTTGCCTTTTCTTTTCTTTTGCCAAATTCGACAATTTTTTTGGTTTCAAGAAAAATCGACGAATCTATCTTTTCTTTTATTTTTTCATAACAAAATAATCGATTTTATCTTTGTAAGTTGGTGAAATCATATTTTTACTTGTACGATTTTGTTGGCGAAGAAAATATCTTCGAGAGTTGTGTTGATTTTTTAGTTTAATATCTCTCTCAATTTAATCCAGCCCGGAATTAACTCTACAACATTAGAATTTTGTTAAAATTCCCATTCCTTTCTCATTTTATCTTTTCGAGTTCCATATGCAGAATAGTCGACGATCAATAGAAATTCCTTTGCATGAGATGCTTGTGATTTACGAATCAAACATCTCGGATTTTCGTGTTGGAATGGAAAAGCGTCGATAGAGCAGAAAACCAATCACATCTCATTCGCGTTTTCAAAACATTGTGTTTTCTAACGATGAATTAATCTCCTACGCAAGTAACAACGCCCATTTTCTAGCCAAATACACTAGCGATTATGCTGCAACGCGACGACCGTGTCGGGTTCAAACAAAAATATCTTACGAGACCATTTCATTTCCTTTCTTTTTAATTTCTTGGGGTAATTGCTACGAGATTGTTTTGTTCATAATACAAGAAGCATCCGAAGCTAATATCATGCAAGGCCGCAACATACGATCCATAATATGGATCAACATTGGTCAGTGTTTTTTACGTGCGTAAAATCGTTGTATTCAAATTTTCCGTTTTTAGACAAAAATTTATGCAAAAATCGTCAATTTTTTTTTTTAAACGATTGACTGAAAATGTAAACTAATTGAAATTGAACTATTAAACCAACGAATTATAAAGATTGAAATTTATTTTTTGTTGTCGTTTATTTGTCGTGTTCATATAGCTGCACAACTACCTACAGCATTGTCCTTTCGGGAACATCCGATAAAATTGGAACGATACAGAGAAGATTAGCATGGCCCCTGCGCAAGGATGACGGACATGCATATCGAGAAATGGTGCAAATTTTTGTGGCAATCAAATCTTCAATTCTATCCACACCTTTTTTCTCCCGAGCATTCGTGACTTTTTAATTATTTTTATTGATCAACATTCTATCACTTGGTCAATATGTTTTAAGTGCATAAAATCGTTGTATTCAAATTTTTGTTTTAGACAAATATTTTTGCAAAGATCGACAAAAAAAAAAACGAAAACTTGATTAACTAAAAAAGAAAAATAAATGAAATGGAACTATTTAACCCACAAATTATAAAGATTATGAATTAACAATCGTCGTCGCTTTTAAGTTAATTTGTATTGCCTTTTTATCAAATTTTCAAAATTAAAGAAATAGGGGCATTCAAAGTTTGACTATGCTCTATAAATAGAAAACAATTGATAAGATATTAAACGATTTAACCAAAAAAATTTAGTGATGTTTTAATTATCGATATTTTTAAAACTAATTTGTTGAATCTTTCCGAATTTAAACAATTTCCGAATAAGGGCGGTCAAAGTTTGACTAGGCTATAGAGAATTTTGCAATGCGAAGTTACTACTTGTAACTTCGTAGGCTTAAAATTTATCAAAGATCCCAAAAGAAAATATTACGTAAAATGAAAAATTATTGAAATTAGATGGTTTAACCAGAAAAGTATAAGGATTACGAGGTCATAATCGTCGATATATTTTAATATAATTTATTGCATTTTTTCAAACGTATAAAATTAATTAATAAGGACGTGCGAAGTTTAACTAGGTTTCAGAAATAAAACGTAATATCTAAAAAAAATCATTGAAACTAAACCATTTAACCAACACCTTGTAAAGATTATGATTTTAATAATTATAGTCGCTTTTAAGCTAATTGATTTTGCATTTTTTCGAATTTATAAAATTAGAAAAAATGACGACGGACAAACCTTGACCAGACTCTTGAAATTCGTGTGTAGCGAAATTACTCGTAAATTCGTAGGCTTTAAATTTTTCAAGATGAAAAAATTAAAATTTATCGAAATTAAATCATTTGACCAACAAAGTTTTGTTTAGATAAACACATACTTTTGTTCCGCTTTTAAATTACTTATTTATATTTATGCTTGATGCATATGTTGGGTTTAGCATCATTTATTTTTCCTTTCACATATGTAAAGATTAATTTTTGTGGTGATTTTAGTTATGATAAGATTTTAAAATAAACAAACTCGTTAAAATAGATTTCAAAATAATTAGGTGTTAAAGAAAGGTTCAAATAAAATGTTTTTTTTAACTGAGATAAATTTGTAAAATCCAGTCCCGTTATAATAAGTTCTAAATAATGGAGCTCACAAAGAAATTAAAATAAGAAGATTCTAAAAATGTGTTTAAATTTTATCTTGGGTCCAATTAGGTAATAAAGTCCGGGAATGAGAATGAAAATGCATAGCAGTGACGCGAGAGCGGACTACCAAACTTTTAATGTTTAGGCTTGAATAATATAGTGTATATAGATGGATAGGTATGTCTAATTAGTTAAATAACTCTACTATATCGTATTTGTAAAATTATATTTAAGAAACTAATATTATAAAAAATTGGTAGTTCGTGATTCCGTATTTATGTTCGGGGTTTAATTAATATTGTTTCTTTCGGGACAAAAGTGGTCATCACAACGTTTTTGCTCAAGGATAGAAGTCACACAACTTTGAATCTATAATAGAAGAAAGTACCACATCGAAAGGGTTAGTGAAGAGGGGATGATGCCAAGATATAAGAGTGCACTATCCCCTATAGCAAAAGAGTCACGCAGCCATGTGGTGAGCACAAAGCGAACTATTCTTTCGCCTTTTACTAAAGAATACCGTGTGTTCGCCACTAAAAGTGGCATAGGCCAATTTTTGGAGGGGGTGTACTATTATTGCATGCTCCTGTTAAATTTAAAAAAAACGATTTGTATGGTGATAATAGAACAATCGAGGGAAGAAAGCAAGACAACAAAAAGGCCAAGCAAGCAAGAGTACTACTAGTATTAAAATTCCAAGCAACTTGTTGCTGCGACCAACTTAAAAGCTTAGAAACAAGGGAATCCCACATCGAAATAGTAGAGTGCAACACACTAGCAGCTTAGTATTAATAAGGACATAGATGCAACATTGCAACATACTTACCTGGATGTGGTCGATGGGTGATCAAGAAGGCCCATGGCCTAGGTTAGTGACCTCCCCCATTGCACATTAGGAGGAGGGGCGCTCATCTAAGGTCTACCCGAGTGGTGGAGCTTACATCAAAATTTGTGTTAGGGGTGGCTTGCGTTCGCGCAGCCCCCGCCAAATATAGTTGTGAAATTTTGATTCTCGTGGTAGTGTAGAAAGCAGCGGTGGGAAGAAAATTGTTACTGGAATTTTATGTTGTGATTGAAAGGAGAAGAGGAGACTCAGAGAAGATTTTGGTTTGGTTTCATTTCAGTGTGCAATGTTATGTTTGTACCACATCGAGATGGTAAAGTTTCTGGGACAAGAGCAAGGCTTTAAAACCAAAGTCCCTCCACACATTCAACTCATACCTTTCTCGGCCTTTTGGCTAAGATCAAGTGTAGTATCTGTTCTTATCAGTTTAATATCTGATATGTGGACCATTGGTTCACACGATATTAAATTTATTTTTTGAGGGGGAAGTTCCATCACAGTAGCTTGCTATTGGGTTCTTCGAGCGTCGCCTAAGCGTTGCACTACTGCTTTGGCCTGGCGCACCCCCACCCCAAATCTGAGTTGAAATTTTGTACACCATGGCGGCCAGGGAAACAAGCCCTCATGAACCACGATCTATTCCACGATCTAGCTGAATAATAATAACATTTTTTTACTACAATTTTTACGAACACAATTTTTTACTCCAAAGTTATAAAAGCCCATATATTCTTCCTACTACACCAACACAATTTTTTACTCGTATTAAAAATTAAAAGCTTTGTGACTGACTGTTTCTAAGTTTACTATGGGAAACAGTCCAAAGGCAGTGCAATTGTTTGTTTTCTGTATCTAAGCTCCCACATCGCTCAACCAAATGAACATTTTCCTCTTCATATAGCTGCACATCCACCTCTTACGTTGTCCCTTCGGGGACATCCGATAAAATTGGAACGATACAGAGAAGATTAGCATGGCCCCTGCGCAAGGATGACACGCACAAATCGAGAAATGGTCCAAATTTTTTTTGCCTCTTTTCGAATGGTTTTTTATTTTGTTTGCCTTTTCTTTTCTTTTGCCAAATTCGACAATTTTTTTGGTTTCAAGAAAAATCGACGAATCTATCTTTTCTTTTATTTTTTCATAACAAAATAATCGATTTTATCTTTGTAAGTTGGTGAAATCATATTTTTACTTGTACGATTTTGTTGGCGAAGAAAATATCTTCGAGAGTTGTGTTGATTTTTCAGTTTAATATCTCTCTCAATTTAATCCAGCCCGGAATTAACTCTACAACATTAGAATTTTGTTAAAATTCCCATTCCTTTCTCATTTTATCTTTTCGAGTTCCATATGCAGATTAGTCGACGATCAATAGAAATTCCTTTGCATGAGATGCTTGTGATTTACGAATCAAACATCTCGGATTTTCGTGTTGGAATGGAAAAGCGTCGATAGAGCAGAAAACCAATCACATCTCATTCGCGTTTTCAAAACATTGTGTTTTCTAACGATGAATTAATCTCCTACGCAAGTAACAACGCCCATTTTCTAGCCAAATACACTAGCGATTATGCTGCAACGCGACGACCGTGTCGGGTTCAAACAAAAATATCTTACGAGACCATTTCATTTCCTTTCTTTTTAATTTCTTGGGGTAATTGCTACGAGATTGTTTTGTTCATAATACAAGAAGCATCCGAAGCTAATATCATGCAAGGCCGCAACATACGATCCATAATATGGATCAACATTGGTCAGTGTTTTTTACGTGCGTAAAATCGTTGTATTCAAATTTTCCGTTTTTAGACAAAAATTTATGCAAAAATCGTCAATTTTTTTTTTTAAACGATTGACTGAAAATGTAAACTAATTGAAATTGAACTATTAAACCAACGAATTATAAAGATTGAAATTTATTTTTTGTTGTCGTTTATTTGTCGTGTTCATATAGCTGCACAACTACCTACAGCATTGTCCTTTCGGGAACATCCGATAAAATTGGAACGATACAGAGAAGATTAGCATGGCCCCTGCGCAAGGATGACGGACATGCATATCGAGAAATGGTGCAAATTTTTGTGGCAATCAAATCTTAAATTCTATCCACACCTTTTTTCTCCCGAGCATTCGTGACTTTTTAATTATTTTTATTGATCAACATTCTATCACTTGGTCAATATGTTTTAAGTGCATAAAATCGTTGTATTCAAATTTTTGTTTTAGACAAATATTTTTGCAAAGATCGACAAAAAAAAAACGAAAACTTGATTAACTAAAAAAGAAAAATAAATGAAATGGAACTATTTAACCCACAAATTATAAAGATTATGAATTAACAATCGTCGTCGCTTTTAAGTTAATTTGTATTGCCTTTTTATCAAATTTTCAAAATTAAAGAAATAGGGGCATTCAAAGTTTGACTATGCTCTATAAATAGAAAACAATTGATAAGATATTAAACGATTTAACCAAAAAAATTTAGTGATGTTTTAATTATCGATATTTTTAAAACTAATTTGTTGAATCTTTCCGAATTTAAACAATTTCCGAATAAGGGCGGTCAAAGTTTGACTAGGCTATAGAGAATTTTGCAATGCGAAGTTACTACTTGTAACTTCGTAGGCTTAAAATTTATCAAAGATCCCAAAAGAAAATATTACGTAAAATGAAAAATTATTGAAATTAGATGGTTTAACCAGAAAAGTATAAGGATTACGAGGTCATAATCGTCGATATATTTTAATATAATTTATTGCATTTTTTCAAACGTATAAAATTAATTAATAAGGACGTGCGAAGTTTAACTAGGTTTCAGAAATAAAACGTAATATCTAAAAAAAATCATTGAAACTAAACCATTTAACCAAACACCTTGTAAAGATTATGATTTTAATAATTATAGTCGCTTTTAAGCTAATTGATTTTGCATTTTTTCGAATTTATAAAATTAGAAAAAATGACGACGGACAAACCTTGACCAGACTCTTGAAATTCGTGTGTAGCGAAATTACTCGTAAATTCGTAGGCTTTAAATTTTTCAAGATGAAAAAATTAAAATTTATCGAAATTAAATCATTTGACCAACAAAGTTTTGTTTAGATAAACACATACTTTTGTTCCGCTTTTAAATTACTTATTTATATTTATGCTTGATGCATATGTTGGGTTTAGCATCATTTATTTTTCCTTTCACATATGTAAAGATTAATTTTTGTGGTGATTTTAGTTATGATAAGATTTTAAAATAAACAAACTCGTTAAAATAGATTTCAAAATAATTAGGTGTTAAAGAAAGGTTCAAATAAAATGTTTTTTTTAACTGAGATATATTTGTAAAATCCAGTCCCGTTATAATAAGTTCTAAATAATGGAGCTCACAAAGAAATTAAAATAAGAAGATTCTAAAAATGTGTTTAAATTTTATCTTGGGTCCAATTAGGTAATAAAGTCCGGGAATGAGAATGAAAATGCATAGCAGTGACGCGAGAGCGGACTACCAAACTTTTAATGTTTAGGCTTGAATAATATAGTGTATATAGATGGATAGGTATGTCTAATTAGTTAAATAACTCTACTATATCGTATTTGTAAAATTATATTTAAGAAACTAATATTATAAAAAATTGGTAGTTCGTGATTCCGTATTTATGTTCGGGGTTTAATTAATATTGTTTCTTTCGGGACAAAAGTGGTCATCACAACGTTTTTGCTCAAGGATAGAAGTCACACAACTTTGAATCTATAATAGAATAAAGTACCACATCGAAAGGGTTAGTGAAGAGGGGATGATGCCAAGATATAAGAGTGCACTATCCCCTATAACAAAAGAGTCACGCAGCCATGTGGTGAGCACAAAGCGAACTATTCTTTCGCCTTTTACTAAAGAATACCGTGTGTTCGCCACTAAAAGTGGCATAGGCCAATTTTTGGAGGGGGTGTACTATTATTGCATGCTCCTGTTAAATTTAAAAAAAACGTTTTGTATGGTGATAATAGAACAATCGAGGGAAGAAAGCAAGACAACAAAAAGGCCAAGCAAGCAAGAGTACTACTAGTATTAAAATTCCAAGCAACTTGTTGCTGCGACCAACTTAAAAGCTTAGAAACAAGGGAATCCCACATCGAAATAGTAGAGTGCAACACACTAGCAGCTTAGTATTAATAAGGACATAGATGCAACATTGCAACATACTTACCTGGATGTGGTCGATGGGTGATCAAGAAGGCCCATGGCCTAGGTTAGTGACCTCCCCCATTGCACATTAGGAGGAGGGGCGCTCATCTAAGGTCTACCCGAGTGGTGGAGCTTACATCAAAATTTGTGTTAGGGGTGGCTTGCGTGCGCGCAGCCCCCGCCAAATATAGTTGTGAAATTTTGATTCTCGTGGTAGTGTAGAAAGCAGCGGTGGGAAGAAAATTGTTACTGGAATTTTATGTTGTGATTGAAAGGAGAAGAGGAGACTCAGAGAAGATTTTGGTTTGGTTTCATTTCAGTGTGCAATGTTATGTTTGTACCACATCGAGATGGTAAAGTTTCTGGGACAAGAGCAAGGCTTTAAAACCAAAGTCCCTCCACACATTCAACTCATACCTTTCTCGGCCTTTTGGCTAAGATCAAGTGTAGTATCTGTTCTTATCAGTTTAATATCTGATATGTGGACCATTGGTTCACACGATATTAAATTTATTTTTTGAGGGGGAAGTTCCATCACAGTAGCTTGCTATTGGGTTCTTCGAGCGTCGCCAGCGTTGCACTCCTGCTTTGTCCTGGCGCACCCCCACGCCAAATCTGAGTTGAAATTTTGTACACTATGGCGGCCAGGGAAACAAGCCCTCATGAACCACGATCTATTCCACGATCTAGCTGAATAATAATAACATTTTTTTACTACAATTTTTACGAACACAATTTTTTACTCCAAAGTTATAAAAGCCCATATATTCTTCCTACTACACCAACACAATTTTTTACTCGTATTAAAAATTAAAAGCTTTGTGACTGACTGTTTCTAAGTTTACTATGGGAAACAGTCCAAAGGCAGTGCAATTGTTTGTTTTCTGTATCTAAGCTCCCACATCGCTCAACCAAATGAACATTTTCCTCTTCATATAGCTGCACATCCACCTCTTACGTTGTTCCTTCGGGGACATCCGATAAAATTGGAACGATACAGAGAAGATTAGCATGGCCCCTGCGCAAGGATGACACGCACAAATCGAGAAATTGTCCAAATTTTTTTTGCCTCTTTTCGAATGGTTTTTTATTTTGTTTGCCTTTCCTTTTCTTTTGCCAAATTCGACAATTTTTTTGGTTTCAAGAAAAATCGACGAATCTATCTTTTCTTTTATTTTTTCATAACAAAATAATCGATTTTATCTTTGTAAGTTGGTGAAATCATATTTTTACTTGTACGATTTTGTTGGCGAAGAAAATATCTTCGAGAGTTGTGTTGATTTTTCAGTTTAATATCTCTCTCAATTTAATCCAGCCCGGAATTAACTCTACAACATTAGAATTTTGTTAAAATTCCCATTCCTTTCTCATTTTATCTTTTCGAGTTCCATATGCAGATTAGTCGACGATCAATAGAAATTCCTTTGCATGAGATGCTTGTGATTTACGAATCAAACATCTCGGATTTTCGTGTTGGAATGGAAAAGCGTCGATAGAGCAGAAAACCAATCACATCTCATTCGCGTTTTCAAAACATTGTGTTTTCTAACGATGAATTAATCTCCTACGCAAGTAACAACGCCCATTTTCTAGCCAAATACACTAGCGATTATGCTGCAACGCGACGACCGTGTCGGGTTCAAACAAAAATATCTTACGAGACCATTTCATTTCCTTTCTTTTTAATTTCTTGGGGTAATTGCTACGAGATTGTTTTGTTCATAATACAAGAAGCATCCGAAGCTAATATCATGCAAGGCCGCAACATACGATCCATAATATGGATCAACATTGGTCAGTGTTTTTTACGTGCGTAAAATCGTTGTATTCAAATTTTCCGTTTTTAGACAAAAATTTATGCAAAAATCGTCAATTTTTTTTTTTAAACGATTGACTGAAAATGTAAACTAATTGAAATTGAACTATTAAACCAACGAATTATAAAGATTGAAATTTATTTTTTGTTGTCGTTTATTTGTCGTGTTCATATAGCTGCACAACTACCTACAGCATTGTCCTTTCGGGAACATCCGATAAAATTGGAACGATACAGAGAAGATTAGCATGGCCCCTGCGCAAGGATGACGGACATGCATATCGAGAAATGGTGCAAATTTTTGTGGCAATCAAATCTTCAATTCTATCCACACCTTTTTTCTCCCGAGCATTCGTGACTTTTTAATTATTTTTATTGATCAACATTCTATCACTTGGTCAATATGTTTTAAGTGCATAAAATCGTTGTATTCAAATTTTTGTTTTAGACAAATATTTTTGCAAAGATCGACAAAAAAAAAACGAAAACTTGATTAACTAAAAAAGAAAAATAAATGAAATGGAACTATTTAACCCACAAATTATAAAGATTATGAATTAACAATCGTCGTCGCTTTTAAGTTAATTTGTATTGCCTTTTTATCAAATTTTCAAAATTAAAGAAATAGGGGCATTCAAAGTTTGACTATGCTCTATAAATAGAAAACAATTGATAAGATATTAAACGATTTAACCAAAAAAATTTAGTGATGTTTTAATTATCGATATTTTTAAAACTAATTTATTGAATCTTTCCGAATTTAAACAATTTCCGAATAAGGGCGGTCAAAGTTTGACTAGGCTATAGAGAATTTTGCACTGCGAAGTTACTACTTGTAACTTCGTAGGCTTAAAATTTATCAAAGATCCCAAAAGAAAATATTACGTAAAATGAAAAATTATTGAAATTAGATGGTTTAACCAGAAAAGTATAAGGATTACGAGGTCATAATCGTCGATATATTTTAATATAATTTATTGCATTTTTTCAAACGTATAAAATTAATTAATAAGGACGTGCGAAGTTTAACTAGGTTTCAGAAATAAAACGTAATATCTAAAAAAAATCATTGAAACTAAACCATTTAACCAACACCTTGTAAAGATTATGATTTTAATAATTATAGTCGCTTTTAAGCTAATTGATTTTGCATTTTTTCGAATTTATAAAATTAGAAAAAATGACGACGGACAAACCTTGACCAGACTCTTGAAATTCGTGTGTAGCGAAATTACTCGTAAATTCGTAGGCTTTAAATTTTTCAAGATGAAAAAATTAAAATTTATCGAAATTAAATCATTTGACCAACAAAGTTTTGTTTAGATAAACACATACTTTTGTTCCGCTTTTAAATTACTTATTTATATTTATGCTTGATGCATATGTTGGGTTTAGCATCATTTATTTTTCCTTTCACATATGTAAAGATTAATTTTTGTGGTGATTTTAGTTATGATAAGATTTTAAAATAAACAAACTCGTTAAAATAGATTTCAAAATAATTAGGTGTTAAAGAAAGGTTCAAATAAAATGTTTTTTTTAACTGAGATATATTTGTAAAATCCAGTCCCGTTATAATAAGTTCTAAATAATGGAGCTCACAAAGAAATTAAAATAAGAAGATTCTAAAAATGTGTTTAAATTTTATCTTGGGTCCAATTAGGTAATAAAGTCCGGGAATGAGAATGAAAATGCATAGCAGTGACGCGAGAGCGGACTACCAAACTTTTAATGTTTAGGCTTGAATAATATAGTGTATATAGATGGATAGGTATGTCTAATTAGTTAAATAACTCTACTATATCGTATTTGTAAAATTATATTTAAGAAACTAATATTATAAAAAATTGGTAGTTCGTGATTCCGTATTTATGTTCGGGGTTTAATTAATATTGTTTCTTTCGGGACAAAAGTGGTCATCACAACGTTTTTGCTCAAGGATAGAAGTCACACAACTTTGAATCTATAATAGAAGAAAGTACCACATCGAAAGGGTTAGTGAAGAGGGGATGATGCCAAGATATAAGAGTGCACTATCCCCTATAGCAAAAGAGTCACGCAGCCATGTGGTGAGCACAAAGCGAACTATTCTTTCGCCTTTTACTAAAGAATACCGTGTGTTCGCCACTAAAAGTGGCATAGGCCAATTTTTGGAGGGGGTGTACTATTATTGCATGCTCCTGTTAAATTTTAAAAAAACGTTTTGTATGGTGATAATAGAACAATCGAGGGAAGAAAGCAAGACAACAAAAAGGCCAAGCAAGCAAGAGTACTACTAGTATTAAAATTCCAAGCAACTTGTTGCTGCGACCAACTTAAAAGCTTAGAAACAAGGGAATCCCACATCGAAATAGTAGAGTGCAACACACTAGCAGCTTAGTATTAATAAGGACATAGATGCAACATTGCAACATACTTACCTGGATGTGGTCGATGGGTGATCAAGAAGGCCCGTGGCCTAGGTTAGTGACCTCCCCCATTGCACATTAGGAGGAGGGGCGCTCATCTAAGGTCTACCCGAGTGGTGGAGCTTACATCAAAATTTGTGTTAGGGGTGGCTTGCGTTCGCGCAGCCCCCGCCAAATATAGTTGTGAAATTTTGATTCTCGTGGTAGTGTAGAAAGAAGCGGTGGGAAGAAAATTGTTACTGGAATTTTATGTTGTGATTGAAAGGAGAAGAGGAGACTCAGAGAAGATTTTGGTTTGGTTTCATTTCAGTGTGCAATGTTATGTTTGTACCACATCGAGATGGTAAAGTTTCTGGGACAAGAGCAAGGCTTTAAAACCAAAGTCCCTCCACACATTCAACTCATACCTTTCTCGGCCTTTTGGCTAAGATCAAGTGTAGTATCTGTTCTTATCAGTTTAATATCTGATATGTGGACCATTGGTTCACACGATATTAAATTTATTTTTTGAGGGGGAAGTTCCATCACAGTAGCTTGCTATTGGGTTCTTTGCGCGTCGCCTAAGCGTTGCACTACTGCTTTGGCCTGGCGCACCCCACCCCAAATCTGAGTTGAAATTTTGTACACCATGGCGGCCAGGGAAACAAGCCCTCATGAACCACGATCTAGCTGAATAATAATAACATTTTTTTACTACAATTTTTACGAACACAATTTTTTACTCCAAAGTTATAAAAGCCCATATATTCTTCTTACTACACCAACACAATTTTTTACTCGTATTAAAAATTAAAAGCTTTGTGACTGACTGTTTCTAAGTTTACTATGGGAAACAGTCCAAAGGCAGTGCAATTGTTTGTTTTCTGTATCTAAGCTCCCACATCGCTCAACCAAATGAACATTTTCCTCTTCATATAGCTGCACATCCACCTCTTACGTTGTCCCTTCGGGGACATCCGATAAAATTGGAACGATACAGAGAAGATTAGCATGGCCCCTGCGCAAGGATGACACGCACAAATCGAGAAATGGTCCAAATTTTTTTTGCCTCTTTTCGAATGGTTTTTTATTTTGTTTGCCTTTTCTTTTCTTTTGCCAAATTCGACAATTTTTTTGGTTTCAAGAAAAATCGACGAATCTATCTTTTCTTTTATTTTTTCATAACAAAATAATCGATTTTATCTTTGTAAGTTGGTGAAATCATATTTTTACTTGTACGATTTTGTTGTCGAAGAAAATATCTTCGAGAGTTGTGTTGATTTTTCAGTTTAATATCTCTCTCAATTTAATCCAGCCCGGAATTAACTCTACAACATTAGAATTTTGTTAAAATTCCCATTCCTTTCTCATTTTATCTTTTCGAGTTCCATATGCAGATTAGTCGACGATCAATAGAAATTCCTTTGCATGAGATGCTTGTGATTTACGAATCAAACATCTCGGATTTTCGTGTTGGAATGGAAAAGCGTCGATAGAGCAGAAAACCAATCACATCTCATTCGCGTTTTCAAAACATTGTGTTTTCTAACGATGAATTAATCTCCTACGCAAGTAACAACGCCCATTTTCTAGCCAAATACACTAGCGATTATGCTGCAACGCGACGACCGTGTCGGGTTCAAACAAAAATATCTTACGAGACCATTTCATTTCCTTTCTTTTTAATTTCTTGGGGTAATTGCTACGAGATTGTTTTGTTCATAATACAAGAAGCATCCGAAGCTAATATCATGCAAGGCCGCAACATACGATCCATAATATGGATCAACATTGGTCAGTGTTTTTTACGTGCGTAAAATCGTTGTATTCAAATTTTCCGTTTTTAGATAAAAATTTATGCAAAAATCGTCAATTTTTTTTTTTTAAACGATTGACTGAAAATGTAAACTAATTGAAATTGAACTATTAAACCAACGAATTATAAAGATTGAAATTTATTTTTTGTTGTCGTTTATTTGTCGTGTTCATATAGCTGCACAACTACCTACAGCATTGTCCTTTCGGGAACATCCGATAAAATTGGAACGATACAGAGAAGATTAGCATGGCCCCTGCGCAAGGATGACGGACATGCATATCGAGAAATGGTGCAAATTTTTGTGGCAATCAAATCTTAAATTCTATCCACACCTTTTTTCTCCCGAGCATTCGTGACTTTTTAATTATTTTTATTGATCAACATTCTATCACTTGGTCAATATGTTTTAAGTGCATAAAATCGTTGTATTCAAATTTTTGTTTTAGACAAATATTTTTGCAAAGATCGACAAAAAAAAAAACGAAAACTTGATTAACTAAAAAAGAAAAATAAATGAAATGGAACTATTTAACCCACAAATTATAAAGATTATGAATTAACAATCGTCGTCGCTTTTAAGTTAATTTGTATTGCCTTTTTATCAAATTTTCAAAATTAAAGAAATAGGGGCATTCAAAGTTTGACTATGCTCTATAAATAGAAAACAATTGATAAGATATTAAACGATTTAACCAAAAAAATTTAGTGATGTTTTAATTATCGATATTTTTAAAACTAATTTGTTGAATCTTTCCGAATTTAAACAATTTCCGAATAAGGGCGGTCAAAGTTTGACTAGGCTATAGAGAATTTTGCAATGCGAAGTTACTACTTGTAACTTCGTAGGCTTAAAATTTATCAAAGATCCCAAAAGAAAATATTACGTAAAATGAAAAATTATTGAAATTAGATGGTTTAACCAGAAAAGTATAAGGATTACGAGGTCATAATCGTCGATATATTTTAATATAATTTATTGCATTTTTTCAAACGTATAAAATTAATTAATAAGGACGTGCGAAGTTTAACTAGGTTTCAGAAATAAAACGTAATATCTAAAAAAAATCATTGAAACTAAACCATTTAACCAACACCTTGTAAAGATTATGATTTTAATAATTATAGTCGCTTTTAAGCTAATTGATTTTGCATTTTTTCGAATTTATAAAATTAGAAAAAATGACGACGGACAAACCTTGACCAGACTCTTGAAATTCGTGTGTAGCGAAATTACTCGTAAATTCGTAGGCTTTAAATTTTTCAAGATGAAAAAATTAAAATTTATCGAAATTAAATCATTTGACCAACAAAGTTTTGTTTAGATAAACACATACTTTTGTTCCGCTTTTAAATTACTTATTTATATTTATGCTTGATGCATATGTTGGGTTTAGCATCATTTATTTTTCCTTTCACATATGTAAAGATTAATTTTTGTGGTGATTTTAGTTATGATAAGATTTTAAAATAAACAAACTCGTTAAAATAGATTTCAAAATAATTAGGTGTTAAAGAAAGGTTCAAATAAAATGTTTTTTTTAACTGAGATATATTTGTAAAATCCAGTCCCGTTATAATAAGTTCTAAATAATGGAGCTCACAAAGAAATTAAAATAAGAAGATTCTAAAAATGTGTTTAAATTTTATCTTGGGTCCAATTAGGTAATAAAGTCCGGGAATGAGAATGAAAATGCATAGCAGTGACGCGAGAGCGGACTACCAAACTTTTAATGTTTAGGCTTGAATAATATAGTGTATATAGATGGATAGGTAAGTCTAATTAGTTAAATAACTCTACTATATCGTATTTGTAAAATTATATTTAAGAAACTAATATTATAAAAAATTGGTAGTTCGTGATTCCGTATTTATGTTCGGGGTTTAATTAATATTGTTTCTTTCGGGACAAAAGTGGTCATCACAACGTTTTTGCTCAAGGATAGAAGTCACACAACTTTGAATCTATAATAGAAGAAAGTACCACATCGAAAGGGTTAGTGAAGAGGGGATGATGCCAAGATATAAGAGTGCACTATCCCCTATAGCAAAAGAGTCACGCAGCCATGTGGTGAGCACAAAGCGAACTATTCTTTCGCCTTTTACTAAAGAATACCGTGTGTTCGCCACTAAAAGTGGCATATGCCAATTTTTGGAGGGGGTGTACTATTATTGCATGCTCCTGTTAAATTTTAAAAAAACGTTTTGTATGGTGATAATAGAACAATTGAGGGAAGAAAGCAAGACAACAAAAAGGCCAAGCAAGAGTACTAGTATTAAAATTCCAAGCAACTTGTTGCTGCGACCAACTTAAAAGCTTAGAAATAAGGGAATCCCACATCGAAATAGTAGAGTGCAACACACTAGCAGCTTAGTATTAATAAGGACATAGATGCAACATTGCAACATACTTACCTGGATGTGGTCGATGGGTGATCAAGAAGGCCCATGGCCTAGGTTAGTGACCTCCCCCATTGCACATTAGGAGGAGGGGCGCTCATCTAAGGTCTACCCGAGTGGTGGAGCTTACATCAAAATTTGTGTTAGGGGTGGCTTGCGTTCGCGCAGCCCCCGCCAAATATAGTTGTGAAATATAGTTGTGAAATTTTGATTCTCGTGGTAGTGTAGAAAGCAGCGGTGGGAAGAAAATTGTTACTGGAATTTTATGTTGTGATTGAAAGGAGAAGAGGAGACTTAGAGAAGATTTTTGTTTGGTTTCATTTCAGTGTGCAATGTTATGTTTGTACCACATCGAGATGGTAAAGTTTCTGGGACAAGAGCAAGGCTTTAAAACCAAAGTCCCTCCACACATTCAACTCATACCTTTCTCGGCCTTTTGGCTAAGATCAAGTGTAGTATCTGTTCTTATCAGTTTAATATCTGATATGTGGACCATTGGTTCACACGATATTAAATTTATTTTTTGAGGGGGAAGTTCCATCATAGCTTGCTATTGGGTTCTTCGAGCGTCGCCTAAGCGTTGCACTACTGCTTTGGCCTGGCGCACCCCACCCCAAATCTGAGTTGAAATTTTGTGCACCATGGCGGCCAGGGAAACAAGCCCTCATGAACCACGATCTAGCTGAATAATAACATTTTTTTACTACTATTTTTACGAACACAATTTTTTACTCCAAAGTTATAAAAGCCCATATATTCTTCCTACTACACCAACACAATTTTTTACTCGTATTAAAAATTAAAAGCTTTGTGACTGACTGTTTCTAAGTTTACTATGGGAAACAGTCCAAAGGCAGTGCAATTGTTTGTTTTCTGTATCTAAGCTCCCACATCGCTCAACCAAATGAACATTTTCCTCTTCATATAGCTGCACATCCACCTCTTACGTTGTCCCTTCGGGGACATCCGATAAAATTGGAACGATACAGAGAAGATTAGCATGGCCCCTGCGCAAGGATGACACGCACAAATCGAGAAATGGTCCAAATTTTTTTTGCCTCTTTTCGAATGGTTTTTTATTTTGTTTGCCTTTTCTTTTCTTTTGCCAAATTCGACAATTTTTTTGGTTTCAAGAAAAATCGACGAATCTATCTTTTCTTTTATTTTTTCATAACAAAATAATCGATTTTATCTTTGTAAGTTGGTGAAATCATATTTTTACTTGTACGATTTTGTTGGCGAAGAAAATATCTTCGAGAGTTGTGTTGATTTTTCAGTTTAATATCTCTCTCAATTTAATCCAGCCCGGAATTAACTCTACAACATTAGAATTTTGTTAAAATTCCCATTCCTTTCTCATTTTATCTTTTCGAGTTCCATATGCAGATTAGTCGACGATCAATAGAAATTCCTTTGCATGAGATGCTTGTGATTTACGAATCAAACATCTCGGATTTTCGTGTTGGAATGGAAAAGCGTCGATAGAGCAGAAAACCAATCACATCTCATTCGCGTTTTCAAAACATTGTGTTTTCTAACGATGAATTAATCTCCTACGCAAGTAACGCCCATTTTCTAGCCAAATACACTAGCGATTATGCTGCAACGCGACGACCGTGTCGGGTTCAAACAAAAATATCTTACGAGACCATTTCATTTCCTTTCTTTTTAATTTCTTGGGGTAATTGCTACGAGATTGTTTTGTTCATAATACAAGAAGCATCCGAAGCTAATATCATGCAAGGCCGCAACATACGATCCATAATATGGATCAACATTGGTCAGTGTTTTTTACGTGCGTAAAATCGTTGTATTCAAATTTTCCGTTTTTAGACAAAAATTTATGCAAAAATCGTCAATTTTTTTTTTAAACGATTGACTGAAAATGTAAACTAATTGAAATTGAACTATTAAACCAACGAATTATAAAGATTGAAATTTATTTTTTGTTGTCGTTTATTTGTCGTGTTCATATAGCTGCACAACTACCTACAGCATTGTCCTTTCGGGAACATCCGATAAAATTGGAACGATACAGAGAAGATTAGCATGGCCCCTGCGCAAGGATGACGGACATGCATATCGAGAAATGGTGCAAATTTTTGTGGCAATCAAATCTTCAATTCTATCCACACCTTTTTTCTCCCGAGCATTCGTGACTTTTTAATTATTTTTATTGATCAACATTCTATCACTTGGTCAATATGTTTTAAGTGCATAAAATCGTTGTATTCAAATTTTTGTTTTAGACAAATATTTTTGCAAAGATCGACAAAAAAAAAACGAAAACTTGATTAACTAAAAAAGAAAAATAAATGAAATGGAACTATTTAACCCACAAATTATAAAGATTATGAATTAACAATCGTCGTCGCTTTTAAGTTAATTTGTATTGCCTTTTTATCAAATTTTCAAAATTAAAGAAATAGGGGCATTCAAAGTTTGACTATGCTCTTTAAATAGAAAACAATTGATAAGATATTAAACGATTTAACCAAAAAAATTTAGTGATGTTTTAATTATCGATATTTTTAAAACTAATTTGTTGAATCTTTCCGAATTTAAACAATTTCCGAATAAGGGCGGTCAAAGTTTGACTAGGCTATAGAGAATTTTGCAATGCGAAGTTACTACTTGTAACTTCGTAGGCTTAAAATTTATCAAAGATCCCAAAAGAAAATATTACGTAAAATGAAAAATTATTGAAATTAGATGGTTTAACCAGAAAAGTATAAGGATTACGAGGTCATAATCGTTGATATATTTTAATATAATTTATTGCATTTTTTCAAACGTATAAAATTAATTAATAAGGACGTGCGAAGTTTAACTAGGTTTCAGAAATAAAACGTAATATCTAAAAAAAATCATTGAAACTAAACCATTTAACCAACACCTTGTAAAGATTATGATTTTAATAATTATAGTCGCTTTTAAGCTAATTGATTTTGCATTTTTTCGAATTTATAAAATTAGAAAAAATGACGACGGACAAACCTTGACCAGACTCTTGAAATTCGTGTGTAGCGAAATTACTCGTAAATTCGTAGGCTTTAAATTTTTCAAGATGAAAAAATTAAAATTTATCGAAATTAAATCATTTGACCAACAAAGTTTTGTTTAGATAAACACATACTTTTGTTCCGCTTTTAAATTACTTATTTATATTTATGCTTGATGCATATGTTGGGTTTAGCATCATTTATTTTTCCTTTCACATATGTAAAGATTAATTTTTGTGGTGATTTTAGTTATGATAAGATTTTAAAATAAACAAACCCGTTAAAATAGATTTCAAAATAATTAGGTGTTAAAGAAAGGTTCAAATAAAATGTTTTTTTTAACTGAGATATATTTGTAAAATCCAGTCCCGTTATAATAAGTTCTAAATAATGGAGCTCACAAAGAAATTAAAATAAGAAGATTCTAAAAATGTGTTTAAATTTTATCTTGGGTCCAATTAGGTAATAAAGTCCGGGAATGAGAATGAAAATGCATAGCAGTGACGCGAGAGCGGACTACCAAACTTTTAATGTTTAGGCTTGAATAATATAGTGTATATAGATGGATAGGTATGTCTAATTAGTTAAATAACTCTACTATATCGTATTTGTAAAATTATATTTAAGAAACTAATATTATAAAAAATTGGTAGTTCGTGATTCCGTATTTATGTTCGGGGTTTAATTAATATTGTTTCTTTCGGGACAAAAGTGGTCATCACAACGTTTTTGCTCAAGGATAGAAGTCACACAACTTTGAATCTATAATAGAAGAAAGTACCACATCGAAAGGGTTAGTGAAGAGGGGATGATGCCAAGATATAAGAGTGCACTATCCCCTATAGCAAAAGAGTCACGCAGCCATGTGGTGAGCACAAAGCGAACTATTCTTTCGCCTTTTACTAAAGAATACCGTGTGTTCGCCACTAAAAGTGGCATACGCCAATTTTTGGAGGGGGTGTACTATTATTGCATGCTCCTGTTAAATTTTAAAAAAACGTTTTGTATGGTGATAATAGAACAATTGAGGGAAGAAAGCAAGACAACAAAAAGGCCAAGCAAGAGTACTAGTATTAAAATTCCAAGAAACTTGTTGCTGCGACCAACTTAAAAGCTTAGAAATAAGGGAATCCCACATCGAAATAGTAGAGTGCAACACACTAGCAGCTTAGTATTAATAAGGACATAGATGCAACATTGCAACGTACTTACCTGGATGGGGTCGATGGGTGATCAAGAAGGCCCATGGCCTAGGTTAGTGACCTCCATTGCACATTAGGAGGGGTGCTCATCTAAGGTCTACCCAAGTGGTGGAATCTACATCATAATTTGTGTTAGGGGAGGCTTGCGTTCGCGCAGCCCCCGCCAAATATAGTTGTGAAATTTTGGTTCTCGTAGTAGTGTAGAAAGCAGCGGTGGGAAGAAAATTGTTACTGGAATTTAATGTTGTGATTGAAAGGAGAAGAGGAGACTCAGAGAAGATTTTGGTTTGGTTTCATTTCAGTGTGCAATGTTATGTTTGTACCACATCGAGATGGTAAAGTTTCTGGGACAAGAGCAAGGCTTTAAAACCAAAGTCCCTCCACACATTCAACTCATACCTTTCTCGGCCTTTTGGCTAAGATCAAGTGTAGTATCTGTTCTTATCAGTTTAATATCTGATATGTGGACCATTGGTTCACACGATATTAAATTTATTTTTTGAGGGGGAAGTTCCATCACAGTAGCTTGCTATTGGGTTCTTCGAGCGTCGCCTAAGCGTTGCACTACTGCTTTGGCCTGGCGCACCCCACCCCAAATCTGAGTTGAAATTTTGTACACCATGGCGGCCAGGGAAACAAGCCCTCATGAACCACGATCTAGCTGAATAATAATAACATTTTTTTACTACAATTTTTACGAACACAATTTTTTACTCCAAAGTTATAAAGTCCATATATTCTTCCTACTACACCAACACAATTTTTTACTCGTATTAAAAATTAAAAGCTTTGTGACTGACTGTTTCTAAGTTTACTATGGGAAACAGTCCAAAGGCAGTGCAATTGTTTGTTTTCTGTATCTAAGCTCCCACATCGCTCAACCAAATGAACATTTTCCTCTTCATATAGCTGCACATCCACCTCTTACGTTGTCCCTTCGGGGACATCCGATAAAATTGGAACGATACAGAGAAGATTAGCATGGCCCCTGCGCAAGGATGACACGCACAAATCGAGAAATGGTCCAAATTTTTTTGCCTCTTTTCGAATGGTTTTTTATTTTGTTTGCCTTTTCTTTTCTTTTGCCAAATTCGACAATTTTTTTGGTTTCAAGAAAAATCGACGAATCTATCTTTTCTTTTATTTTTTCATAACAAAATAATCGATTTTATCTTTGTAAGTTGGTGAAATCATATTTTTACTTGTACGATTTTGTTGGCGAAGAAAATATCTTCGAGAGTTGTGTTGATTTTTCAGTTTAATATCTCTCTCAATTTAATCCAGCCCGGAATTAACTCTACAACATTAGAATTTTGTTAAAATTCCCATTCCTTTCTCATTTTATCTTTTCGAGTTCCATATGCAGATTAGTCGACGATCAATAGAAATTCCTTTGCATGAGATGCTTGTGATTTACGAATCAAACATCTCGGATTTTCGTGTTGGAATGGAAAAGCGTCGATAGAGCAGAAAACCAATCACATCTCATTCGCGTTTTCAAAACATTGTGTTTTCTAACGATGAATTAATCTCCTACGCAAGTAACAACGCCCATTTTCTAGCCAAATACACTAGCGATTATGCTGCAACGCGACGACCGTGTCGGGTTCAAACAAAAATATCTTACGAGACCATTTCATTTCCTTTCTTTTTAATTTCTTGGGGTAATTGCTACGAGATTGTTTTGTTCATAATACAAGAAGCATCCGAAGCTAATATCATGCAAGGCCGCAACATACGATCCATAATATGGATCAACATTGGTCAGTGTTTTTTACGTGCGTAAAATCGTTGTATTCAAATTTTCCGTTTTTAGACAAAAATTTATGCAAAAATCGTCAATTTTTTTTTTTAAACGATTGACTGAAAATGTAAACTAATTGAAATTGAACTATTAAACCAACGAATTATAAAGATTGAAATTTATTTTTTGTTGTCGTTTATTTGTCGTGTTCATATAGCTGCACAACTACCTACAGCATTGTCCTTTCGGGAACATCCGATAAAATTGGAACGATACAGAGAAGATTAGCATGGCCCCTGCGCAAGGATGACGGACATGCATATCGAGAAATGGTGCAAATTTTTGTGGCAATCAAATCTTCAATTCTATCCACACCTTTTTTCTCCCGAGCATTCGTGACTTTTTAATTATTTTTATTGATCAACATTCTATCACTTGGTCAATATGTTTTAAGTGCATAAAATCGTTGTATTCAAATTTTTGTTTTAGACAAATATTTTTGCAAAGATCGACAAAAAAAAAAATGAAAACTTGATTAACTAAAAAAGAAAAATAAATGAAATGGAACTATTTAACCCACAAATTATAAAGATTATGAATTAACAATCGTCGTCGCTTTTAAGTTAATTTGTATTGCCTTTTTATCAAATTTTCAAAATTAAAGAAATAGGGGCATTCAAAGTTTGACTATGCTCTATAAATAGAAAACAATTGATAAGATATTAAACGATTTAACCAAAAAAATTTAGTGATGTTTTAATTATCGATATTTTTAAAACTAATTTGTTGAATCTTTCCGAATTTAAACAATTTCCGAATAAGGGCGGTCAAAGTTTGACTAGGCTATAGAGAATTTTGCAATGCGAAGTTACTACTTGTAACTTCGTAGGCTTAAAATTTATCAAAGATCCCAAAAGAAAATATTACGTAAAATGAAAAATTATTGAAATTAGATGGTTTAACCAGAAAAGTATAAGGATTACGAGGTCATAATCGTCGATATATTTTAATATAATTTTTTGCATTTTTTCAAACGTATAAAATTAATTAATAAGGACGTGCGAAGTTTAACTAGGTTTCAGAAATAAAACGTAATATCTAAAAAAAATCATTGAAACTAAACCATTTAACCAACACCTTGTAAAGATTATGATTTTAATAATTATAGTCGCTTTTAAGCTAATTGATTTTGCATTTTTTCGAATTTATAAAATTAGAAAAAATGACGACGGACAAACCTTGACCAGACTCTTGAAATTCGTGTGTAGCGAAATTACTCGTAAATTCGTAGGCTTTAAATTTTTCAAGATGAAAAAATTAAAATTTATCGAAATTAAATCATTTGACCAACAAAGTTTTGTTTAGATAAACACATACTTTTGTTCCGCTTTTAAATTACTTATTTATATTTATGCTTGATGCATATGTTGGGTTTAGCATCATTTATTTTTCCTTTCACATATGTAAAGATTAATTTTTGTGGTGATTTTAGTTATGATAAGATTTTAAAATAAACAAACCCGTTAAAATAGATTTCAAAATAATTAGGTGTTAAAGAAAGGTTCAAATAAAATGTTTTTTTTAACTGAGATATATTTGTAAAATCCAGTCCCGTTATAATAAGTTCTAAATAATGGAGCTCACAAAGAAATTAAAATAAGAAGATTCTAAAAATGTGTTTAAATTTTATCTTGGGTCCAATTAGGTAATAAAGTCCGGGAATGAGAATGAAAATGCATAGCAGTGACGCGAGAGCGGACTACCAAACTTTTAATGTTTAGGCTTGAATAATATAGTGTATATAGATGGATAGGTATGTCTAATTAGTTAAATAACTCTACTATATCGTATTCGTAAAATTATATTTAAGAAACTAATATTATAAAAAATTGGTAGTTCGTGATTCCGTATTTATGTTCGGGGTTTAATTAATATTGTTTCTTTCGGGACAAAAGTGGTCATCACAACGTTTTTGCTCAAGGATAGAAGTCACACAACTTTGAATCTATAATAGAAGAAAGTACCACATCGAAAGGGTTAGTGAAGAGGGGATGATGCCAAGATATAAGAGTGCACTATCCCCTATAGCAAAAGAGTCACGCAGCCATGTGGTGAGCACAAAGCGAACTATTCTTTCGCCTTTTACTAAAGAATACCGTGTGTTCGCCACTAAAAGTGGCATACGCCAATTTTTGGAGGGGGTGTACTATTATTGCATGCTCCTGTTAAATTTTAAAAAAACGTTTTGTATGGTGATAATAGAACAATTGAGGGAAGAAAGCAAGACAACAAAAAGGCCAAGCAAGAGTACTAGTATTAAAATTCCAAGAAACTTGTTGCTGCGACCAACTTAAAAGCTTAGAAATAAGGGAATCCCACATCGAAATAGTAGAGTGCAACACACTAGCAGCTTAGTATTAATAAGGACATAGATGCAACATTGCAACATACTTACCTGGATGGGGTCGATGGGTGATCAAGAAGGCCCATGGCCTAGGTTAGTGACCTCCATTGCACATTAGGAGGGGTGCTCATCTAAGGTCTACCCAAGTGGTGGAATCTACATCATAATTTGTGTTAGGGGAGGCTTGCGTTCGCGCAGCCCCCGCCAAATATAGTTGTGAAATTTTGGTTCTCGTAGTAGTGTAGAAAGCAGCGGTGGGAAGAAAATTGTTACTGGAATTTAATGTTGTGATTGAAAGGAGAAGAGGAGACTCAGAGAAGATTTTGGTTTGGTTTCATTTCAGTGTGCAATGTTATGTTTGTACCACATCGAGATGGTAAAGTTTCTGGGACAAGAGCAAGGCTTTAAAACCAAAGTCCCTCCACACATTCAACTCATACCTTTCTCGGCCTTTTGGCTAAGATCAAGTGTAGTATCTGTTCTTATCAGTTTAATATCTGATATGTGGACCATTGGTTCACACGATATTAAATTTATTTTTTGAGGGGGAAGTTCCATCACAGTAGCTTGCTATTGGGTTCTTCGAGCGTCGCCTAAGCGTTGCACTACTGCTTTGGCCTGGCGCACCCCACCCCAAATCTGAGTTGAAATTTTGTACACCATGGCGGCCAGGGAAACAAGCCCTCATGAACCACGATCTAGCTGAATAATAATAACATTTTTTTACTACAATTTTTACGAACACAATTTTTTACTCCAAAGTTATAAAAGCCCATATATTCTTCCTACTACACCAACACAATTTTTTACTCGTATTAAAAATTAAAAGCTTTGTGACTGACTGTTTCTAAGTTTACTATGGGAAACAGTCCAAAGGCAGTGCAATTGTTTGTTTTCTGTATCTAAGCTCCCACATCGCTCAACCAAATGAACATTTTCCTCTTCATATAGCTGCACATCCACCTCTTACGTTGTCCCTTCGGGGACATCCGATAAAATTGGAACGATACAGAGAAGATTAGCATGGCCCCTGCGCAAGGATGACACGCACAAATCGAGAAATGGTCCAAATTTTTTTTGCCTCTTTTCGAATGGTTTTTTATTTTGTTTGCCTTTTCTTTTCTTTTGCCAAATTCGACAATTTTTTTGGTTTCAAGAAAAATCGACGAATCTATCTTTTCTTTTATTTTTTCATAACAAAATAATCGATTTTATCTTTGTAAGTTGGTGAAATCATATTTTTACTTGTACGATTTTGTTGGCGAAGAAAATATCTTCGAGAGTTGTGTTGATTTTTCAGTTTAATATCTCTCTCAATTTAATCCAGCCCGGAATTAACTCTACAACATTAGAATTTTGTTAAAATTCCCATTCCTTTCTCATTTTATCTTTTCGAGTTCCATATGCAGATTAGTCGACGATCAATAGAAATTCCTTTGCATGAGATGCTTGTGATTTACGAATCAAACATCTCGGATTTTCGTGTTGGAATGGAAAAGCGTCGATAGAGCAGAAAACCAATCACATCTCATTCGCGTTTTCAAAACATTGTGTTTTCTAACGATGAATTAATCTCCTACGCAAGTAACAACGCCCATTTTCTAGCCAAATACACTAGCGATTATGCTGCAACGTGACGACCGTGTCGGGTTCAAACAAAAATATCTTACGAGACCATTTCATTTCCTTTCTTTTTAATTTCTTGGGGTAATTGCTACGAGATTGTTTTGTTCATAATACAAGAAGCATCCGAAGCTAATATCATGCAAGGCCGCAACATACGATCCATAATATGGATCAACATTGGTCAGTGTTTTTTACGTACGTAAAATCGTTGTATTCAAATTTTCCGTTTTTAGACAAAAATTTATGCAAAAATCGTCAATTTTTTTTTTAAACGATTGACTGAAAATGTAAACTAATTGAAATTGAACTATTAAACCAACGAATTATAAAGATTGAAATTTATTTTTTGTTGTCGTTTATTTGTCGTGTTCATATAGCTGCACAACTACCTACAGCATTGTCCTTTCGGGAACATCCGATAAAATTGGAACGATACAGAGAAGATTAGCATGGCCCCTGCGCAAGGATGACGGACATGCATATCGAGAAATGGTGCAAATTTTTGTGGCAATCAAATCTTAAATTCTATCCACACCTTTTTTCTCCCGAGCATTCGTGACTTTTTAATTATTTTTATTGATCAACATTCTATCACTTGGTCAATATGTTTTAAGTGCATAAAATCGTTGTATTCAAATTTTTGTTTTAGACAAATATTTTTGCAAAGATCGACAAAAAAAAAACGAAAACTTGATTAACTAAAAAAGAAAAATAAATGAAATGGAACTATTTAACCCACAAATTATAAAGATTATGAATTAACAATCGTCGTCGCTTTTAAGTTAATTTGTATTGCCTTTTTATCAAATTTTCAAAATTAAAGAAATAGGGGCATTCAAAGTTTGACTATGCTCTATAAATAGAAAACAATTGATAAGATATTAAACGATTTAACCAAAAAAATTTAGTGATGTTTTAATTATCGATATTTTTAAAACTAATTTGTTGAATCTTTCCGAATTTAAACAATTTCCGAATAAGGGCGGTCAAAGTTTGACTAGGCTATAGAGAATTTTGCAATGCGAAGTTACTACTTGTAACTTCGTAGGCTTAAAATTTATCAAAGATCCCAAAAGAAAATATTACGTAAAATGAAAAATTATTGAAATTAGATGGTTTAACCAGAAAAGTATAAGGATTACGAGGTCATAATCGTCGATATATTTTAATATAATTTATTGCATTTTTTCAAACGTATAAAATTAATTAATAAGGACGTGCGAAGTTTAACTAGGTTTCAGAAATAAAACGTAATATCTAAAAAAAATCATTGAAACTAAACCATTTAACCAACACCTTGTAAAGATTATGATTTTAATAATTATAGTCGCTTTTAAGCTAATTGATTTTGCATTTTTTCGAATTTATAAAATTAGAAAAAATGACGACGGACAAACCTTGACCAGACTCTTGAAATTCGTGTGTAGCGAAATTACTCGTAAATTCGTAGGCTTTAAATTTTTCAAGATGAAAAAATTAAAATTTATCGAAATTAAATCATTTGACCAACAAAGTTTTGTTTAGATAAACACATACTTTTGTTCCGCATTTAAATTACTTATTTATATTTATGCTTGATGCATATGTTGGGTTTAGCATCATTTATTTTTCCTTTCACATATGTACAGATTAATTTTTGTGGTGATTTTAGTTATGATAAGATTTTAAAATAAACAAACCCGTTAAAATAGATTTCAAAATAATTAGGTGTTAAAGAAAGGTTCAAATAAAATGTTTTTTTTAACTGAGATATATTTGTAAAATCCAGTCCCGTTATAATAAGTTCTAAATAATGGAGCTCACAAAGAAATTAAAATAAGAAGATTCTAAAAATGTGTTTAAATTTTATCTTGGGTCCAATTAGGTAATAAAGTCCGGGAACGAGAATGAAAATGCATAGCAGTGACGCGAGAGCGGACTACCAAACTTTTAATGTTTAGGCTTGAATAATATAGTGTATATAGATGGATAGGTATGTCTAATTAGTTAAATAACTCTACTATATCGTATTTGTAAAATTATATTTAAGAAACTAATATTATAAAAAATTGGTAGTTCGTGATTCCGTATTTATGTTCGGGGTTTAATTAATATTGTTTCTTTCGGGACAAAAGTGGTCATCACAACGTTTTTGCTCAAGGATAGAAGTCACACAACTTTGAATCTATAATAGAAGAAAGTACCACATCGAAAGGGTTAGTGAAGAGGGGATGATGCCAAGATATAAGAGTGCACTATCCCCTATAGCAAAAGAGTCACGCAGCCATGTGGTGAGCACAAAGCGAACTATTCTTTCGCCTTTTACTAAAGAATACCGTGTGTTCGCCACTAAAAGTGGCATACGCCAATTTTTGGAGGGGGTGTACTATTATTGCATGCTCCTGTTAAATTTTAAAAAAACGTTTTGTATGGTGATAATAGAACAATCGAGGGAAGAAAGCAAGACAACAAAAAGGCCAAGCAAGCAAGAGTACTACTAGTATTAAAATTCCAAGCAACTTGTTGCTGTAAAAGCTTAGAAACAAGGGAATCCCACATCGAAATAGTAGAGTGCAACACACTAGCAGCTTAGTATTAATAAGGACATAGATGCAACATTGCAACATACTTACCTGGATGTGGTCGATGGGTGATCAAGAAGGCCCATGGCCTAGGTTAGTGACCTCCCCCATTGCACATTAGGAGGAGGGGCGCTCATCTATGGTCTACCCGAGTGGTGGAGCTTACATCAAAATTTGTGTTAGGGGTGGCTTGCGTTCGCGCAGCCCCCGCCAAATATAGTTGTGAAATTTTGATTCTCGTGGTAGTGTAGAAAGCAGCGGTGGGAAGAAAATTGTTACTGGAATTTTATGTTGTGATTGAAAGGAGAAGAGGAGACTCAGAGAAGATTTTGGTTTGGTTTCATTTCAGTGTGCAATGTTATGTTTGTACCACATCGAGATGGTAAAGTTTCTGGGACAAGAGCAAGGCTTTAAAACCAAAGTCCCTCCACACATTCAACTCATACCTTTCTCGGCCTTTTGGCTAAGATCAAGTGTAGTATCTGTTCTTATCAGTTTAATATCTGATATGTGGACCATTGGTTCACACGATATTAAATTTATTTTTTGAGGGGGAAGTTCCATCACAGTAGCTTGCTATTGGGTTCTTCGAGCGTCGCCTAAGCGTTGCACTACTGCTTTGGCCTGGCGCACCCCCACCCCAAATCTGAGTTGAAATTTTGTACACCATGGCGGCCAGGGAAACAAGCCCTCATGAACCACGATCTATTCCACGATCTAGCTGAATAATAATAACATTTTTTTACTACAATTTTTACGAACACAATTTTTTACTCCAAAGTTATAAAAGCCCATATATTCTTCCTACTACACCAACACAATTTTTTACTCGTATTAAAAATTAAAAGCTTTGTGACTGACTGTTTCTAAGTTTACTATGGGAAACAGTCCAAAAGCAGTGCAATTGTTTGTTTTCTGTATCTAAGCTCCCACATCGCTCAACCAAATGAACATTTTCCTCTTCATATAGCTGCACATCCACCTCTTACGTTGTCCCTTCGGGGACATCCGATAAAATTGGAACGATACAGAGAAGATTAGCATGGCCCCTGCGCAAGGATGACACGCACAAATCGAGAAATGGTCCAAATTTTTTTTGCCTCTTTTCGAATGGTTTTTTATTTTGTTTGCCTTTTCTTTTCTTTTGCCAAATTCGACAATTTTTTTGGTTTCAAGAAAAATCGACGAATCTATCTTTTCTTTTATTTTTTCATAACAAAATAATCGATTTTATCTTTGTAAGTTGGTGAAATCATATTTTTACTTGTACGATTTTGTTGGCGAAGAAAATATCTTCGAGAGTTGTGTTGATTTTTCAGTTTAATATCTCTCTCAATTTAATCCAGCCCGGAATTAACTCTACAACATTAGAATTTTGTTAAAATTCCCATTCCTTTCTCATTTTATCTTTTCGAGTTCCATATGCAGATTAGTCGACGATCAATAGAAATTCCTTTGCATGAGATGCTTGTGATTTACGAATCAAACATCTCGGATTTTCGTGTTGGAATGGAAAAGCGTCGATAGAGCAGAAAACCAATCACATCTCATTCGCGTTTTCAAAACATTGTGTTTTCTAACGATGAATTAATCTCCTACGCAAGTAACAACGCCCATTTTCTAGCCAAATACACTAGCGATTATGCTGCAACGCGACGACCGTGTCGGGTTCAAACAAAAATATCTTACGAGACCATTTCATTTCCTTTCTTTTTAATTTCTTGGGGTAATTGCTACGAGATTGTTTTGTTCATAATACAAGAAGCATCCGAAGCTAATATCATGCAAGGCCGCAACATACGATCCATAATATGGATCAACATTGGTCAGTGTTTTTTACGTGCGTAAAATCGTTGTATTCAAATTTTCCGTTTTTAGACAAAAATTTATGCAAAAATCGTCAATTTTTTTTTAAACGATTGACTGAAAATGTAAACTAATTGAAATTGAACTATTAAACCAACGAATTATAAAGATTGAAATTTATTTTTTGTTGTCGTTTATTTGTCGTGTTCATATAGCTGCACAACTACCTACAGCATTGTCCTTTCGGGAACATCCGATAAAATTGGAACGATACAGAGAAGATTAGCATGGCCCCTGCGCAAGGATGACGGACATGCATATCGAGAAATGGTGCAAATTTTTGTGGCAATCAAATCTTAAATTCTATCCACACCTTTTTTCTCCCGAGCATTCGTGACTTTTTAATTATTTTTATTGATCAACATTCTATCACTTGGTCAATATGTTTTAAGTGCATAAAATCGTTGTATTCAAATTTTTGTTTTAGACAAATATTTTTGCAAAGATCGACAAAAAAAAAACGAAAACTTGATTAACTAAAAAAGAAAAATAAATGAAATGGAACTATTTAACCCACAAATTATAAAGATTATGAATTAACAATCGTCGTCGCTTTTAAGTTAATTTGTATTGCCTTTTTATCAAATTTTCAAAATTAAAGAAATAGGGGCATTCAAAGTTTGACTATGCTCTATAAATAGAAAACAATTGATAAGATATTAAACGATTTAACCAAAAAAATTTAGTGATGTTTTAATTATCGATATTTTTAAAACTAATTTGTTGAATCTTTCCGAATTTAAACAATTTCCGAATAAGGGCGGTCAAAGTTTGACTAGGCTATAGAGAATTTTGCAATGCGAAGTTACTACTTGTAACTTCGTAGGCTTAAAATTTATCAAAGATCCCAAAAGAAAATATTACGTAAAATGAAAAATTATTGAAATTAGATGGTTTAACCAGAAAAGTATAAGGATTACGAGGTCATAATCGTCGATATATTTTAATATAATTTATTGCATTTTTTCAAACGTATAAAATTAATTAATAAGGACGTGCGAAGTTTAACTAGGTTTCAGAAATAAAACGTAATATCTAAAAAAAATCATTGAAACTAAACCATTTAACCAACACCTTGTAAAGATTATGATTTTAATAATTATAGTCGCTTTTAAGCTAATTGATTTTGCATTTTTTCGAATTTATAAAATTAGAAAAAATGACGACGGACAAACCTTGACCAGACTCTTGAAATTCGTGTGTAGCGAAATTACTCGTAAATTCGTAGGCTTTAAATTTTTCAAGATGAAAAAATTAAAATTTATCGAAATTAAATCATTTGACCAACAAAGTTTTGTTTAGATAAACACATACTTTTGTTCCGCTTTTAAATTACTTATTTATATTTATGCTTGATGCATATGTTGGGTTTAGCATCATTTATTTTTCCTTTCACATATGTAAAGATTAATTTTTGTGGTGATTTTAGTTATGATAAGATTTTAAAATAAACAAACCCGTTAAAATAGATTTCAAAATAATTAGGTGTTAAAGAAAGGTTCAAATAAAATGTTTTTTTTAACTGAGATATATTTGTAAAATCCAGTCCCGTTATAATAAGTTCTAAATAATGGAGCTCACAAAGAAATTAAAATAAGAAGATTCTAAAAATGTGTTTAAATTTTATCTTGGGTCCAATTAGGTAATAAAGTCCGGGAATGAGAATGAAAATGCATAGCAGTGACGCGAGAGCGGACTACCAAACTTTTAATGTTTAGGCTTGAATAATATAGTGTATATAGATGGATAGGTATGTCTAATTAGTTAAATAACTCTACTATATCGTATTTGTAAAATTATATTTAAGAAACTAATATTATAAAAAATTGGTAGTTCGTGATTCCGTATTTATGTTCGGGGTTTAATTAATATTGTTTCTTTCGGGACAAAAGTGGTCATCACAACGTTTTTGCTCAAGGATAGAAGTCACACAACTTTGAATCTATAATAGAAGAAAGTACCACATCGAAAGGGTTAGTGAAGAGGGGATGATGCCAAGATATAAGAGTGCACTATCCCCTATAGCATAAGAGTCACGCAGCCATGTGGTGAGCACAAAGCGAACTATTCTTTCGCCTTTTACTAAAGAATACCGTGTGTTCGCCACTAAAAGTGGCATACGCCAATTTTTGGAGGGGGTGTACTATTATTGCATGCTCCTGTTAAATTTTAAAAAAACGTTTTGTATGGTGATAATAGAACAATTGAGGGAAGAAAGCAAGACAACAAAAAGGCCAAGCAAGAGTACTAGTATTAAAATTCCAAGCAACTTGTTGCTGCGACCAACTTAAAAGCTTAGAAATAAGGGAATCCCACATCGAAATAGTAGAGTGCAACACACTAGCAGCTTAGTATTAATAAGGACATAGATGCAACATTGCAACATACTTACCTGGATGGGGTCGATGGGTGATCAAGAAGGCCCATGGCCTAGGTTAGTGACCTCCATTGCACATTAGGAGGGGTGCTCATCTAAGGTCTACCCAAGTGGTGGAATCTACATCATAATTTGTGTTAGGGGTGGCTTGCGTTCGCGCAGTCCCGCCAAATATAGTTGTGAAATTTTGATTCTCGTAGTAGGTGTAGAAAGCAGCGATGGGAAGAAAATTGTTACTGGAATTTAATGTTGTGATTGAAAGGAGAAGAGGAGACTCAGAGAAGATTTTGGTTTGGTTTCATTTCAGTGTGCAATGTTATGTTTGTATGGTTTCATTTCAGTGTGCAATGTTATGTTTGTACCACATCGAGATGGTAAAGTTTCTGGGACAAGAGCAAGGCTTTAAAACCAAAGTCCTTCCACACATTCAACTCATACCTTTCTCGGCCTTTTGGCTAAGATCAAGTGTAGTATCTGTTCTTATCAGTTTAATATCTATATCCCCCCGAGCCAAGTGGAGTTTAATATCTGATATGTGGACCATTGGTTCACACGATATTAAATTTATTTTTTGAGGGGGAAGTTCCATCACAGTAGCTTGCTATTGGGTTCTTCGAGCGTCGCCTAAGCGTTGCACTACTGCTTTGGCCTGGCGCACCCCACCCCAAATCTGAGTTGAAATTTTGTACACCATGGCGGCCAGGGAAACAAGCCCTCATGAACCACGATCTAGCTGAATAATAATAACATTTTTTTACTACAATTTTTACGAACACAATTTTTTACTCCAAAGTTATAAAAGCCCATATATTCTTCCTACTACACCAACACAATTTTTTACTCGTATTAAAAAAAAAAAGCTTTGTGACTGACTGTTTCTAAGTTTACTATGGGAAACAGTCCAAAGGCAGTACAATTGTTTGTTTTCTGTATCTAAGCTCCCACATCGCTCAACCAAATGAACATTTTCCTCTTCATATAGCTGCACATCCACCTCTTACGTTGTCCCTTTGGGGACATCCGATAAAATTGGAACGATACAGAGAAGATTAGCATGGCCCCTGCGCAAGGATGACACGCACAAATCGAGAAATGGTCCAAATTTTTTTTGCCTCTTTTCGAATGGTTTTTTATTTTGTTTGCCTTTTCTTTTCTTTTGCCAAATTCGACAATTTTTTTGGTTTCAAGAAAAATCGACGAATCTATCTTTTCTTTTATTTTTTCATAACAAAATAATCGATTTTATCTTTGTAAGTTGGTGAAATCATATTTTTACTTGTACGATTTTGTTGGCGAAGAAAATATCTTCGAGAGTTGTGTTGATTTTTCAGTTTAATATCTCTCTCAATTTAATCCAGCCCGGAATTAACTCTACAACATTAGAATTTTGTTAAAATTCCCATTCCTTTCTCATTTTATCTTTTCGAGTTCCATATGCAGATTAGTCGACGATCAATAGAAATTCCTTTGCATGAGATGCTTGTGATTTACGAATCAAACATCTCGGATTTTCGTGTTGGAATGGAAAAGCGTCGATAGAGCAGAAAACCAATCACATCTCATTCGCGTTTTCAAAACATTGTGTTTTCTAACGATGAATTAATCTCCTACGCAAGTAACAACGCCCATTTTCTAGCCAAATACACTAGCGATTATGCTGCAACGCGACGACCGTGTCGGGTTCAAACAAAAATATCTTACGAGACCATTTCATTTCCTTTCTTTTTAATTTCTTGGGGTAATTGCTACGAGATTGTTTTGTTCATAATACAAGAAGCATCCGAAGCTAATATCATTCAAGGCCGCAACATACGATCCATAATATGGATCAACATTGGTCAGTGTTTTTTACGTTCGTAAAATCGTTGTATTCAAATTTTCCGTTTTTAGACAAAAATTTATGCAAAAATCGTCAATTTTTTTTTTAAACGATTGACTGAAAGTGTAAACTAATTGAAATTGAACTATTAAACCAACGAATTATAAAGATTGAAATTATTCAAGAAAAATCGATGAATCTACCTTTTCTTTATTTTTTCATAACAAAATAATCGATTTTATCTTTGTAAGTTGGTGAAATCATGATTTTTACTTGTACGATTCCGTTGGCGACGACCGTGTCTAGTTCAAACAAAAATATCTTACGAGACTATTTCATTTCCTTTCTTTTTATTTTTATTTTTTAATTTCTTGGGGTAATTACTACGATATTGTTTTGTTCATTATACTAGAAGCATCCGAACCTAATATCATGCAAGGCCGCAACATACGATCCAAAACATGGATCAACATTCTATCACTTGGTAAGTGTTTTTTAAGTGCGTAAAATCGCTTTATTCAAATTTTCCGTTTTTAGACAAAATTTATGCAAAGATCGTCAAAAAAATAACTAAAAAAATGATTGACTAAAAATGAAAACTAAATGAAATTAAACTATTAAACCAACGAATTATAAAGTTTGTGATTTATTTGTTGTTGTCGTTTATTTGTCGTGTTCATATAGCTGCACAGCTACCTACAGCATTGTCCTTCGCGTTCGCGCCCCCGCCAATTACAGTTGTGAAGTTGATTTTCCTAGTAGTGTTGAAAGCAGCAACAGTAGTAGTACAAGAAGAAAATAAACTTAAGACAAAGAACACCGTTTTTGGTTTCATTTCGGTGGGCAATGTAACATTGTACCACATCGAGATGGTGATGTTTCTGGGACAAGAGCAAAGCTTTAAAAGAAAAGTCCCTCCACCTCTTACTTTGTCCCTTCGGGGACATCCCATAAAATTGGAACGACACAGAGAAGATTAGCATGGCCCCTACGCAAGGATGACACACACAAATCGAGAAATGGTCCAAATTTTTTTTTGCCTCTTTTCGAATGGATTTATTATTTTATTTGCCTTTTTTTTCTTTTGACAATTCTTTTGGTTTCAAGAAAAATCAACAAATCTATCTTTTCTTTATTTTTTTCATAAATAAATATTCGATTTTATCTTTGTAAGTTGGTGAAATCATGATTTCTACTTGTACGATTCCGTTGGCGAAGAAAATATCTTCGAGAGTTGTGTTGATTTTTCAGTTTAATATGTTTCTCAATTTAATCCAGCCCGGAATTAACTCTACGACATTAGAATTTTGTTAAAATACCCATTCATTTCTCATATTATCTTTTCGAGTTCCATGTGGAGATTAGTCGACGATCAATAGAAATTCCTTTGCATGAGCTGCTTTTGATTTCCGAATCAAACATCTCGGATTTTCGTGTAGGAATCGAAAAGCGTCGATAGAGCACAAAAGCAATCACATCTCATTCGCGTTTTCAAAACATTATGTTTTCTAAAGATGAATTAATCTCCTACGCAAGTAACGACGCCCATTTTCTTGCCAAATACACTAGCGATCATGCTGCAACGCGATGACCGTGTCTGGTTCAAACAAAAATATCTTACGAGACTATTTCATTTCCTTTCTTTTTAATTTTTTTTTAAATTTCTTGGCGTAATTGCTACGAGATTGTTTTGTTCATTATACTAGAAGCATCCGAAGCTAATATCATGCAAGGCTGCAACATACGATCCACAACATGGATCAACATTCTATCACTTGGTCAGTGTTTTTTAAGTGCATAAAATCGTTGTATTCAAATTTTCCGTTTTTAGACAAATTTATGCAAAGATCGTCAAAAAAATAATTAAAAAAAATGACTGACTAAAAATGAAAACTAATTGAAATTGAACTATTAAACCAACGAATTATAAAGATTGTGATTTATTTGTAGTTGTCGTTTATTTGTCGTGTTCCTATAGCTGCACAACTACCTACAACATTGTCCTTCGCGTTCGCGCCCCCGCCAAATACAGTTGTGAAGTTGATTTTCCTAGTAGTGTTGAAAGCAGCAACAGTAGTAGTACAAGAAGAAAATAAACTTAAGACAAAGAACACCGTTTTTGGTTTCATTTCGGTGGGCAATGTAACATTGTACCACATCGAGATGGTGATGTTTCTGGGACAAGAGCAAAGCTTTAAAAGAAAAGTCCTTCCACCTCTTACTTTGTCCCTTCGGGGACATCCGATAAAATTGGAACGATACAGATAAGATTAGCATGGCCCCTGCGCAAGGATGACACGCACAAATCGAGAAATGGTCCAAATTTTTTTTGCCTCTTTTCGAATGGTTTATTATTTTGTTTGCCTTTTCTTTTCTTTTGACAAATTCGACAATTTTTTTGGTTTCAAGAAAAATCGACGAATCTACCTTTTCTCTATTTTTTCATAACAAAATAATCGATTTTATCTTTGTAAGTTTGTGAAATCATGATTTTTACTTGTACGATTCCGTTGGCGACGACCGTGTCTAGTTCAAACAAAAATATCTTACGAGACTATTTCATTTCCTTTCTTTTTATTTTTATTTTTTAATTTCTTGGGGTAATTGCTACGATATTGTTTTGTTCATTATACTAGAAGCATCCGAACCTAATATCATGCAAGGCCGCAAAATACGATCCAAAACATGGATCAACATTCTATCACTTGGTAAGTGTTTTTTAAGTGCGTAAAATCGTTTTATTCAAATTTTCCGTTTTTAGACAAAATGTATGCAAAGATCGTAAAAAAAATAACTAAAAAAATGATTGACTAAAAATGAAAACTAATTGAAATTAAACTATTAAACCAACGAATTATAAAGTTTGTGATTTATTTGTTGTTGTCGTTTATTTGTCGTGTTCATATAGCTGCACAGCTACCTACAGCATTGTCCTTCGCGTTCGCGCCCCCGCCAAATACAGTTGTCAAGTTGATTTTCCTAGTAGTGTTGAAAGCAGCAACAGTAGTAGTACAAGAAGAAAATAAACTTAAGACAAAGGACACCGTTTTTGGTTTCATTTCGGTGGGCAATGTAACACTGTACCACATCGAGATGGTGATGTTTCTGGGACAAGAGCAAAGCTTTAAAAGAAAAGTCCCTCCACCTCTTACTTTGTCCCTTCGGGGACATCCGATAAAATTGGAACGATACAGAGAAGATTAGCATGGCCCCTGCGCAAGGATGACACGCACAAATCGAGAAATGGTCCAAATTTTTTTTTGCCTCTTTTCGAATGGATTTATTATTTTATTTGCCTTTTTTTTTCCTTTTGACAATTCTTTTGGTTTCAAGAAAAATCAACGAATCTATCTTTTCTTTATTTTTTTCATAAAAAAATATTCGATTTTATCTTTGTAAGTTGTGAAATCATGATTTTTACTTGTACGATTCCGTTGGCGAAGAAAATATCTTCGAGAGTTGTGTTGATTTTTCAGTTTAATAAGTTTCTCAATTTAATCCAGCCCGGAATTAACTCTACGACATTAGAATTTTGTTAAAATACCCATTCATTTCTCATATTATCTTTTCGAGTTCCATGTGGAGATTAGTCGACGATCAATAGAAATTCCTTTGCATGAGCTGCTTTTGATTTCCGAATCAAACATCTCGGATTTTCGTGTTGGAATCGAAAAGCGTCGATAGAGCACAAAAGCAATCACATCTCATTCGCGTTTTCAAAACATTATGTTTTCTAACGATGAATTAATCTCCTACGCAAGTAACGACGCCCATTTTCTTGCCAAATACACTAGCGATTATGCTGCAACGCGATGACCGTGTCTGGTTCAAACAAAAATATCTTACGAGACTATTTCACTTCCTTTCTTTTTAATTTTTTTATTTTAATTTCTTGGGGTAATTGCTACGAGATTGTTTTGTTCATTATACTAGAAGCATCCGAAGCTAATATCATGCAAGGCCGCAACATACGATCCACAACATGGATCAACATTCTATCACTAGGTCAGTGTTTTTTAAGTGCGTAAAATCGTTGTATTCAAATTTTCCGTTTTTAGACAAAATTTATGCAAAGATCGTCAAAAAAATAATTTAAAAAAATGATTGACTAAAAATGAAAACTAATTGAAATTAAACTATTAAACCAACGAATTATAAAGTTTGTGATTTATTTGTTGTTGTCGTTTATTTGTCGTGTTCATATAGCTGCACAGCTACCTACAGCATTGTCCTTCGCGTTCGCGCCCCCGCTAAATACAGTTGTCAAGTTGATTTTCCTAGTAGTGTTGAAAGCAGCAACAGTAGTAGTACAAGAAGAAAATAAACTTAAGACAAAGGACACCGTTTTTGGTTTCATTTCGGTGGGCAATGTAACACTGTACCACATCGAGATGGTGATGTTTCTGGGACAAGAGCAAAGCTTTAAAAGAAAAGTCCCTCCACCTCTTACTTTGTCCCTTCGGGGACATCCGATAAAATTGGAACGATACAGAGAAGATTAGCATGGCCCCTGCGCAAGGATGACACGCACAAATCGAGAAATGGTCCAAATTTTTTTTGCCTCTTTTCGAATGGATTTATTATTTTATTTGCCTTTTTTTTTCCTTTTGACAATTCTTTTGGTTTCAAGAAAAATCAACGAATCTATCTTTTCTTTATTTTTTTCATAAAAAAATATTCGATTTTATCTTTGTAAGTTGTGAAATCATGATTTTTACTTGTACGATTCCGTTGGCGAAGAAAATATCTTCGAGAGTTGTGTTGATTTTTCAGTTTAATAAGTTTCTCAATTTAATCCAGCCCGGAATTAACTCTACGACATTAGAATTTTGTTAAAATACCCATTCATTTCTCATATTATCTTTTCGAGTTCCATGTGGAGATTAGTCGACGATCAATAGAAATTCCTTTGCATGAGCTGCTTTTGATTTCCGAATCAAACATCTCGGATTTTCGTGTTGGAATCGAAAAGCGTCGATAGAGCACAAAAGCAATCACATCTCATTCGCGTTTTCAAAACATTATGTTTTCTAACGATGAATTAATCTCCTACGCAAGTAACGACGCCCATTTTCTTGCCAAATACACTAGCGATTATGCTGCAACGCGATGACCGTGTCTGGTTCAAACAAAAATATTTTACGAGACTATTTCACTTCCTTTCTTTTTAATTTTTTTATTTTAATTTCTTGGGGTAATTGCTACGAGATTGTTTTGTTCATTATACTAGAAGCATCCGAAGCTAATATCATGCAAGGCCGCAACATACGATCCACAACATGGATCAACATTCTATCACTAGGTCAGTGTTTTTTAAGTGCGTAAAATCGTTGTATTCAAATTTTCCGTTTTTAGACAAAATTTATGCAAAGATCGTCAAAAAAATAATTTAAAAAAAATGATTGACTAAAAATGAAAACTAATTGAAATTGAACTATTAAAACAACGAATTATAAAGATTGTGATTTATTTGTTGTTGTCATTTATTTGTCGTGTTCATATAGCTGCACAACTACCTACAGCATTGTCCTTTGTGTTCGCGCCCCCGCCAAATATAGTTGTGAAGTTGATTTTCCTAGTAGTGTTGAAAGCAGCAACAGTAGTAGGTACAAGAAGAAAATAAACTTAAGACAAAGAACACCGTTTTTGGTTTCATTTCGGTGGGCAATGTAAAATTGTACCACATCGAGATGGTGATGTTTCTGGGACAAGAGCAAAGCTTTAAAAGAAAAGTCCCTCCACCTCTTACTTTGTCCCTTCGGGGACATCCAATAAAATTGGAACGATACAGAGAAGATTAGCATGGCCCCTGCGCAAGGATGACACGCACATGCGCAAGGATGACACGCACAAATCGAGAAAAGGTCCAAATTTTTTTTTTGCCTCTTTTCGAATGGATTTATTATTTTATTTGCCTTTTTTTTTCTTTTGACAATTCTTTTGGTTTCAAGAAAAATCAACGAATCTATCTTTTCTTTATTTTTTTCATAAAAAAATATTCGATTTTATCTTTGTAAGTTGTGAAATCATGATTTTTACTTGTACGATTCCGTTGGCGAAGAAAATATCTTCGAGAGTTGTGTTGATTTTTCAGTTTAATATGTTTCTCAATTTAATCCAGCCCGGAATTAACTCTACGACATTAGAATTTTGTTAAAATACCCATTCATTTCTCATATTATCTTTTCGAGTTCCATGTGGAGATTAGTCGACGATCAATAGAAATTCCTTTGCATGAGCTGCTTTTGATTTCCGAATCAAACATCTCGGATTTTCGTGTTGGAATCGAAAAGCGTCGATAGAGCACAAAAGCAATCACATCTCATTCGCGTTTTCAAAACATTATGTTTTCTAACGATGAATTAATCTCCTACGCAAGTAACGACGCCCATTTTCTTGCCAAATACACTAGCGATTATGCTGCAACGCGATGACCGTGTCTGGTTCAAACAAAAATATCTTACGAGACTATTTCACTTCCTTTCTTTTTAATTTTTTTTTAATTTCTTGGGGTAATTGCTACGAGATTGTTTTGTTCATTATACTAGAAGCATCCGAAGCTAATATCATGCAAGGCCGCAACATACGATCCACAACATGGATCAACATTCTATCACTAGGTCAGTGTTTTTTAAGTGCGTAAAATCGTTGTATTCAAATTTTCCGTTTTTAGACAAAATTTATGCAAAGATCGTCAAAAAAATAATTTAAAAAAAATGATTAACTAAAAATGAAAACTAATTGAAATTGAACTATTAAACCAACGAATTATAAAGATTGTGATTTATTTGTAGTTGTCATTTATTTGTCGTGTTCATATAGCTGCACAACTACCTACAGCATTGTCCTTTGTGTTCGCGCCCCCGCCAAATATAGTTGTGAAGTTGATTTTCCTAGTAGTGTTGAAAGCAGCAACAGTAGTAGGTACAAGAAGAAAATAAACTTAAGACAAAGAACACCGTTTTTGGTTTCATTTCGGTGGGCAATGTAACATTGTACCACATCGAGATGGTGATGTTTCTGGGACAAGAGCAAAGCTTTAAAAGCAAAGTCCCTCCACCTCTTACTTTGTCCCTTCGGGGACATCCAATAAAATTGGAACGATACAAAGAAGATTAGCAAGGCTCCTGCGCAAGGATGACACACACAAATCGAGAAATGGTCCAAATTTTTTTTGCCTCTTTTCGAATTGATTTATTATCTTATTTGCCTTTTCTTTGCTTTTGACAATTCTTTTGGTTTCAAGAAAAATTGACGAATCTACCTTTTCTTTATTTTTTCATAACAAAAAATTCTATTTTATCTTCGTAAGTTGGTGAAATCATGATTAGTTAAATAACTCTACTATATCGTATTTGTAAAATTATATTTAAGAAACTAATATTATAAAAAATTGGTAGTTCGTGATTCCGTATTTATGTTCGGGGTTTAATTAATATTGTTTCTTTCGGGACAAAAGTGGTCATCACAACGTTTTTGCTCAAGGATAGAAGTCACACAACTTTGAATCTATAATAGAAGAAAGTACCACATCGAAAGGGTTAGTGAAGAGGGGATGATGCCAAGATATAAGAGTGCACTATCCCCTATAGCAAAAGAGTCACGCAGCCATGTGGTGAGCACAAAGCGAACTATTCTTTCGCCTTTTACTAAAGAATACCGTGTGTTCGCCACTAAAAGTGGCATAGGCCAATTTTTGGAGGGGGTGTACTATTATTGCATGCTCCTGTTAAATTTTAAAAAAACGTTTTGTATGGTGATAATAGAACAATCGAGGGAAGAAAGCAAGACAACAAAAAGGCCAAGCAAGCAAGAGTACTACTAGTATTAAAATTCCAAGCAACTTGTTGCTGTAAAAGCTTAGAAACAAGGGAATCCCACATCGAAATAGTAGAGTGCAACACACTAGCAGCTTAGTATTAATAAGGACATAGATGCAACATTGCAACATACTTACCTGGATGTGGTCGATGGGTGATCAAGAAGGCCCATGGCCTAGGTTAGTGACCTCCCCCATTGCACATTAGGAGGAGGGGCGCTCATCTATGGTCTACCCGAGTGGTGGAGCTTACATCAAAATTTGTGTTAGGGGTGGCTTGCGTTCGCGCAGCCCCCGCCAAATATAGTTGTGAAATTTTGATTCTCGTGGTAGTGTAGAAAGCAGCGGTGGGAAGAAAATTGTTACTGGAATTTTATGTTGTGATTGAAAGGAGAAGAGGAGACTCAGAGAAGATTTTGGTTTGGTTTCATTTCAGTGTGCAATGTTATGTTTGTACCACATCGAGATGGTAAAGTTTCTGGGACAAGAGCAAGGCTTTAAAACCAAAGTCCCTCCACACATTCAACTCATACCTTTCTCGGCCTTTTGGCTAAGATCAAGTGTAGTATCTGTTCTTATCAGTTTAATATCTGATATGTGGACCATTGGTTCACACGATATTAAATTTATTTTTTGAGGGGGAAGTTCCATCACAGTAGCTTGCTATTGGGTTCTTCGAGCGTCGCCTAAGCGTTGCACTACTGCTTTGGCCTGGCGCACCCCCACCCCAAATCTGAGTTGAAATTTTGTACACCATGGCGGCCAGGGAAACAAGCCCTCATGAACCACGATCTATTCCACGATCTAGCTGAATAATAATAACATTTTTTTACTACAATTTTTACGAACACAATTTTTTACTCCAAAGTTATAAAAGCCCATATATTCTTCCTACTACACCAACACAATTTTTTACTCGTATTAAAAATTAAAAGCTTTGTGACTGACTGTTTCTAAGTTTACTATGGGAAACAGTCCAAAAGCAGTGCAATTGTTTGTTTTCTGTATCTAAGCTCCCACATCGCTCAACCAAATGAACATTTTCCTCTTCATATAGCTGCACATCCACCTCTTACGTTGTCCCTTCGGGGACATCCGATAAAATTGGAACGATACAGAGAAGATTAGCATGGCCCCTGCGCAAGGATGACACGCACAAATCGAGAAATGGTCCAAATTTTTTTTGCCTCTTTTCGAATGGTTTTTTATTTTGTTTGCCTTTTCTTTTCTTTTGCCAAATTCGACAATTTTTTTGGTTTCAAGAAAAATCGACGAATCTATCTTTTCTTTTATTTTTTCATAACAAAATAATCGATTTTATCTTTGTAAGTTGGTGAAATCATATTTTTACTTGTACGATTTTGTTGGCGAAGAAAATATCTTCGAGAGTTGTGTTGATTTTTCAGTTTAATATCTCTCTCAATTTAATCCAGCCCGGAATTAACTCTACAACATTAGAATTTTGTTAAAATTCCCATTCCTTTCTCATTTTATCTTTTCGAGTTCCATATGCAGATTAGTCGACGATCAATAGAAATTCCTTTGCATGAGATGCTTGTGATTTACGAATCAAACATCTCGGATTTTCGTGTTGGAATGGAAAAGCGTCGATAGAGCAGAAAACCAATCACATCTCATTCGCGTTTTCAAAACATTGTGTTTTCTAACGATGAATTAATCTCCTACGCAAGTAACAACGCCCATTTTCTAGCCAAATACACTAGCGATTATGCTGCAACGCGACGACCGTGTCGGGTTCAAACAAAAATATCTTACGAGACCATTTCATTTCCTTTCTTTTTAATTTCTTGGGGTAATTGCTACGAGATTGTTTTGTTCATAATACAAGAAGCATCCGAAGCTAATATCATGCAAGGCCGCAACATACGATCCATAATATGGATCAACATTGGTCAGTGTTTTTTACGTGCGTAAAATCGTTGTATTCAAATTTTCCGTTTTTAGACAAAAATTTATGCAAAAATCGTCAATTTTTTTTTAAACGATTGACTGAAAATGTAAACTAATTGAAATTGAACTATTAAACCAACGAATTATAAAGATTGAAATTTATTTTTTGTTGTCGTTTATTTGTCGTGTTCATATAGCTGCACAACTACCTACAGCATTGTCCTTTCGGGAACATCCGATAAAATTGGAACGATACAGAGAAGATTAGCATGGCCCCTGCGCAAGGATGACGGACATGCATATCGAGAAATGGTGCAAATTTTTGTGGCAATCAAATCTTAAATTCTATCCACACCTTTTTTCTCCCGAGCATTCGTGACTTTTTAATTATTTTTATTGATCAACATTCTATCACTTGGTCAATATGTTTTAAGTGCATAAAATCGTTGTATTCAAATTTTTGTTTTAGACAAATATTTTTGCAAAGATCGACAAAAAAAAAACGAAAACTTGATTAACTAAAAAAGAAAAATAAATGAAATGGAACTATTTAACCCACAAATTATAAAGATTATGAATTAACAATCGTCGTCGCTTTTAAGTTAATTTGTATTGCCTTTTTATCAAATTTTCAAAATTAAAGAAATAGGGGCATTCAAAGTTTGACTATGCTCTATAAATAGAAAACAATTGATAAGATATTAAACGATTTAACCAAAAAAATTTAGTGATGTTTTAATTATCGATATTTTTAAAACTAATTTGTTGAATCTTTCCGAATTTAAACAATTTCCGAATAAGGGCGGTCAAAGTTTGACTAGGCTATAGAGAATTTTGCAATGCGAAGTTACTACTTGTAACTTCGTAGGCTTAAAATTTATCAAAGATCCCAAAAGAAAATATTACGTAAAATGAAAAATTATTGAAATTAGATGGTTTAACCAGAAAAGTATAAGGATTACGAGGTCATAATCGTCGATATATTTTAATATAATTTATTGCATTTTTTCAAACGTATAAAATTAATTAATAAGGACGTGCGAAGTTTAACTAGGTTTCAGAAATAAAACGTAATATCTAAAAAAAATCATTGAAACTAAACCATTTAACCAACACCTTGTAAAGATTATGATTTTAATAATTATAGTCGCTTTTAAGCTAATTGATTTTGCATTTTTTCGAATTTATAAAATTAGAAAAAATGACGACGGACAAACCTTGACCAGACTCTTGAAATTCGTGTGTAGCGAAATTACTCGTAAATTCGTAGGCTTTAAATTTTTCAAGATGAAAAAATTAAAATTTATCGAAATTAAATCATTTGACCAACAAAGTTTTGTTTAGATAAACACATACTTTTGTTCCGCTTTTAAATTACTTATTTATATTTATGCTTGATGCATATGTTGGGTTTAGCATCATTTATTTTTCCTTTCACATATGTAAAGATTAATTTTTGTGGTGATTTTAGTTATGATAAGATTTTAAAATAAACAAACCCGTTAAAATAGATTTCAAAATAATTAGGTGTTAAAGAAAGGTTCAAATAAAATGTTTTTTTTAACTGAGATATATTTGTAAAATCCAGTCCCGTTATAATAAGTTCTAAATAATGGAGCTCACAAAGAAATTAAAATAAGAAGATTCTAAAAATGTGTTTAAATTTTATCTTGGGTCCAATTAGGTAATAAAGTCCGGGAATGAGAATGAAAATGCATAGCAGTGACGCGAGAGCGGACTACCAAACTTTTAATGTTTAGGCTTGAATAATATAGTGTATATAGATGGATAGGTATGTCTAATTAGTTAAATAACTCTACTATATCGTATTTGTAAAATTATATTTAAGAAACTAATATTATAAAAAATTGGTAGTTCGTGATTCCGTATTTATGTTCGGGGTTTAATTAATATTGTTTCTTTCGGGACAAAAGTGGTCATCACAACGTTTTTGCTCAAGGATAGAAGTCACACAACTTTGAATCTATAATAGAAGAAAGTACCACATCGAAAGGGTTAGTGAAGAGGGGATGATGCCAAGATATAAGAGTGCACTATCCCCTATAGCATAAGAGTCACGCAGCCATGTGGTGAGCACAAAGCGAACTATTCTTTCGCCTTTTACTAAAGAATACCGTGTGTTCGCCACTAAAAGTGGCATACGCCAATTTTTGGAGGGGGTGTACTATTATTGCATGCTCCTGTTAAATTTTAAAAAAACGTTTTGTATGGTGATAATAGAACAATTGAGGGAAGAAAGCAAGACAACAAAAAGGCCAAGCAAGAGTACTAGTATTAAAATTCCAAGCAACTTGTTGCTGCGACCAACTTAAAAGCTTAGAAATAAGGGAATCCCACATCGAAATAGTAGAGTGCAACACACTAGCAGCTTAGTATTAATAAGGACATAGATGCAACATTGCAACATACTTACCTGGATGGGGTCGATGGGTGATCAAGAAGGCCCATGGCCTAGGTTAGTGACCTCCATTGCACATTAGGAGGGGTGCTCATCTAAGGTCTACCCAAGTGGTGGAATCTACATCATAATTTGTGTTAGGGGTGGCTTGCGTTCGCGCAGTCCCGCCAAATATAGTTGTGAAATTTTGATTCTCGTAGTAGGTGTAGAAAGCAGCGATGGGAAGAAAATTGTTACTGGAATTTAATGTTGTGATTGAAAGGAGAAGAGGAGACTCAGAGAAGATTTTGGTTTGGTTTCATTTCAGTGTGCAATGTTATGTTTGTATGGTTTCATTTCAGTGTGCAATGTTATGTTTGTACCACATCGAGATGGTAAAGTTTCTGGGACAAGAGCAAGGCTTTAAAACCAAAGTCCTTCCACACATTCAACTCATACCTTTCTCGGCCTTTTGGCTAAGATCAAGTGTAGTATCTGTTCTTATCAGTTTAATATCTGATATGTGGACCATTGGTTCACACGATATTAAATTTATTTTTTGAGGGGGAAGTTCCATCACAGTAGCTTGCTATTGGGTTCTTCGAGCGTCGCCTAAGCGTTGCACTACTGCTTTGGCCTGGCGCACCCCACCCCAAATCTGAGTTGAAATTTTGTACACCATGGCGGCCAGGGAAACAAGCCCTCATGAACCACGATCTAGCTGAATAATAATAACATTTTTTTACTACAATTTTTACGAACACAATTTTTTACTCCAAAGTTATAAAAGCCCATATTTTCTTCCTACTACACCAACACAATTTTTTACTCGTATTAAAAAAAAAAGCTTTGTGACTGACTGTTTCTAAGTTTACTATGGGAAACAGTCCAAAGGCAGTACAATTGTTTGTTTTCTGTATCTAAGCTCCCACATCGCTCAACCAAATGAACATTTTCCTCTTCATATAGCTGCACATCCACCTCTTACGTTGTCCCTTTGGGGACATCCGATAAAATTGGAACGATACAGAGAAGATTAGCATGGCCCCTGCGCAAGGATGACACGCACAAATCGAGAAATGGTCCAAATTTTTTTTGCCTCTTTTCGAATGGTTTTTTATTTTGTTTGCCTTTTCTTTTCTTTTGCCAAATTCGACAATTTTTTTGGTTTCAAGAAAAATCGACGAATCTATCTTTTCTTTTATTTTTTCATAACAAAATAATCGATTTTATCTTTGTAAGTTGGTGAAATCATATTTTTACTTGTACGATTTTGTTGGCGAAGAAAATATCTTCGAGAGTTGTGTTGATTTTTCAGTTTAATATCTCTCTCAATTTAATCCAGCCCGGAATTAACTCTACAACATTAGAATTTTGTTAAAATTCCCATTCCTTTCTCATTTTATCTTTTCGAGTTCCATATGCAGATTAGTCGACGATCAATAGAAATTCCTTTGCATGAGATGCTTGTGATTTACGAATCAAACATCTCGGATTTTCGTGTTGGAATGGAAAAGCGTCGATAGAGCAGAAAACCAATCACATCTCATTCGCGTTTTCAAAACATTGTGTTCTCTAACGATGAATTAATCTCCTACGCAAGTAACAACGCCCATTTTCTAGCCAAATACACTAGCGATTATGCTGCAACGCGACGACCGTGTCGGGTTCAAACAAAAATATCTTACGAGACCATTTCATTTCCTTTCTTTTTAATTTCTTGGGGTAATTGCTACGAGATTGTTTTGTTCATAATACAAGAAGCATCCGAAGCTAATATCATTCAAGGCCGCAACATACGATCCATAATATGGATCAACATTGGTCAGTGTTTTTTACGTGCGTAAAATCGTTGTATTCAAATTTTCCGTTTTTAGACAAAAATTTATGCAAAAATCGTCAATTTTTTTTTTAAACGATTGACTGAAAGTGTAAACTAATTGAAATTGAACTATTAAACCAACGAATTATAAAGATTGAAATTATTCAAGAAAAATCGATGAATCTACCTTTTCTTTATTTTTTCATAACAAAATAATCGATTTTATCTTTGTAAGTTGGTGAAATCATGATTTTTACTTGTACGATTCCGTTGGCGACGACCGTGTCTAGTTCAAACAAAAATATCTTACGAGACTATTTCATTTCCTTTCTTTTTATTTTTATTTTTTAATTTCTTGGGGTAATTACTACGATATTGTTTTGTTCATTATACTAGAAGCATCCGAACCTAATATCATGCAAGGCCGCAACATACGATCCAAAACATGGATCAACATTCTATCACTTGGTAAGTGTTTTTTAAGTGCGTAAAATCGCTTTATTCAAATTTTCCGTTTTTAGACAAAATTTATGCAAAGATCGTCAAAAAAATAACTAAAAAAATGATTGACTAAAAATGAAAACTAAATGAAATTAAACTATTAAACCAACGAATTATAAAGTTTGTGATTTATTTGTTGTTGTCGTTTATTTGTCGTGTTCATATAGCTGCACAGCTACCTACAGCATTGTCCTTCGCGTTCGCGCCCCCGCCAATTACAGTTGTGAAGTTGATTTTCCTAGTAGTGTTGAAAGCAGCAACAGTAGTAGTACAAGAAGAAAATAAACTTAAGACAAAGAACACCGTTTTTGGTTTCATTTCGGTGGGCAATGTAACACTGTACCACATCGAGATGGTGATGTTTCTGGGACAAGAGCAAAGCTTTAAAAGAAAAGTCCCTCCACCTCTTACTTTGTCCCTTCGGGGACATCCGATAAAATTGGAACGATACAGAGAAGATTAGCATGGCCCCTACGCAAGGATGACACACACAAATCGAGAAATGGTCCAAATTTTTTTTTGCCTCTTTTCGAATGGATTTATTATTTTATTTGCCTTTTTTTTTCCTTTTGACAATTCTTTTGGTTTCAAGAAAAATCAACAAATCTATCTTTTCTTTATTTTTTTCATAAAAAAATATTCGATTTTATCTTTGTAAGTTGTGAAATCATGATTTTTACTTGTACGATTCCGTTGGCGAAGAAAATATCTTCGAGAGTTGTGTTGATTTTTCAGTTTAATAAGTTTCTCAATTTAATCCAGCCCGGAATTAACTCTACGACATTAGAATTTTGTTAAAATACCCATTCATTTCTCATATTATCTTTTCGAGTTCCATGTGGAGATTAGTCGACGATCAATAGAAATTCCTTTGCATGAGCTGCTTTTGATTTCCGAATCAAACATCTCGGATTTTCGTGTTGGAATCGAAAAGCGTCGATAGAGCACAAAAGCAATCACATCTCATTCGCGTTTTCAAAACATTATGTTTTCTAACGATGAATTAATCTCCTACGCAAGTAACGACGCCCATTTTCTTGCCAAATACACTAGCGATTATGCTGCAACGCGATGACCGTGTCTGGTTCAAACAAAAATATCTTACGAGACTATTTCACTTCCTTTCTTTTTAATTTTTTTATTTTAATTTCTTGGGGTAATTGCTACGAGATTGTTTTGTTCATTATACTAGAAGCATCCGAAGCTAATATCATGCAAGGCCGCAACATACGATCCACAACATGGATCAACATTCTATCACTAGGTCAGTGTTTTTTAAGTGCGTAAAATCGTTGTATTCAAATTTTCCGTTTTTAGACAAAATTTATGCAAAGATCGTCAAAAAAATAATTTAAAAAAATGATTGACTAAAAATGAAAACTAATTGAAATTAAACTATTAAACCAACGAATTATAAAGTTTGTGATTTATTTGTTGTTGTCGTTTATTTGTCGTGTTCATATAGCTGCACAGCTACCTACAGCATTGTCCTTCGCGTTCGCGCCCCCGCTAAATACAGTTGTCAAGTTGATTTTCCTAGTAGTGTTGAAAGCAGCAACAGTAGTAGTACAAGAAGAAAATAAACTTAAGACAAAGGACACCGTTTTTGGTTTCATTTCGGTGGGCAATGTAACACTGTACCACATCGAGATGGTGATGTTTCTGGGACAAGAGCAAAGCTTTAAAAGAAAAGTCCCTCCACCTCTTACTTTGTCCCTTCGGGGACATCCGATAAAATTGGAACGATACAGAGAAGATTAGCATGGCCCCTGCGCAAGGATGACACGCACAAATCGAGAAATGGTCCAAATTTTTTTTGCCTCTTTTCGAATGGATTTATTATTTTATTTGCCTTTTTTTTTTCCTTTTGACAATTCTTTTGGTTTCAAGAAAAATCAACGAATCTATCTTTTCTTTATTTTTTTCATAAAAAAATATTCGATTTTATCTTTGTAAGTTGTGAAATCATGATTTTTACTTGTACGATTCCGTTGGCGAAGAAAATATCTTCGAGAGTTGTGTTGATTTTTCAGTTTAATAAGTTTCTCAATTTAATCCAGCCCGGAATTAACTCTACGACATTAGAATTTTGTTAAAATACCCATTCATTTCTCATATTATCTTTTCGAGTTCCATGTGGAGATTAGTCGACGATCAATAGAAATTCCTTTGCATGAGCTGCTTTTGATTTCCGAATCAAACATCTCGGATTTTCGTGTTGGAATCGAAAAGCGTCGATAGAGCACAAAAGCAATCACATCTCATTCGCGTTTTCAAAACATTATGTTTTCTAACGATGAATTAATCTCCTACGCAAGTAACGACGCCCATTTTCTTGCCAAATACACTAGCGATTATGCTGCAACGCGATGACCGTGTCTGGTTCAAACAAAAATATCTTACGAGACTATTTCACTTCCTTTCTTTTTAATTTTTTTATTTTAATTTCTTGGGGTAATTGCTACGAGATTGTTTTGTTCATTATACTAGAAGCATCCGAAGCTAATATCATGCAAGGCCGCAACATACGATCCACAACATGGATCAACATTCTATCACTAGGTCAGTGTTTTTTAAGTGCGTAAAATCGTTTGTATTCAAATTTTCCGTTTTTAGACAAAATTTATGCAAAGATCGTCAAAAAAATAATTTAAAAAAAATGATTGACTAAAAATGAAAACTAATTGAAATTGAACTATTAAAACAACGAATTATAAAGATTGTGATTTATTTGTTGTTGTCATTTATTTGTCGTGTTCATATAGCTGCACAACTACCTACAGCATTGTCCTTTGTGTTCGCGCCCCCGCCAAATATAGTTGTGAAGTTGATTTTCCTAGTAGTGTTGAAAGCAGCAACAGTAGTAGGTACAAGAAGAAAATAAACTTAAGACAAAGAACACCGTTTTTGGTTTCATTTCGGTGGGCAATGTAAAATTGTACCACATCGAGATGGTGATGTTTCTGGGACAAGAGCAAAGCTTTAAAAGAAAAGTCCCTCCACCTCTTACTTTGTCCCTTCGGGGACATCCAATAAAATTGGAACGATACAGAGAAGATTAGCATGGCCCCTGCGCAAGGATGACACGCACATGCGCAAGGATGACACGCACAAATCGAGAAAAGGTCCAAATTTTTTTTTTGCCTCTTTTCGAATGGATTTATTATTTTATTTGCCTTTTTTTTTCTTTTGACAATTCTTTTGGTTTCAAGAAAAATCAACGAATCTATCTTTTCTTTATTTTTTTCATAAAAAAATATTCGATTTTATCTTTGTAAGTTGTGAAATCATGATTTTTACTTGTACGATTCCGTTGGCGAAGAAAATATCTTCGAGAGTTGTGTTGATTTTTCAGTTTAATATGTTTCTCAATTTAATCCAGCCCGGAATTAACTCTACGACATTAGAATTTTGTTAAAATACCCATTCATTTCTCATATTATCTTTTCGAGTTCCATGTGGAGATTAGTCGACGATCAATAGAAATTCCTTTGCATGAGCTGCTTTTGATTTCCGAATCAAACATCTCGGATTTTCGTGTTGGAATCGAAAAGCGTCGATAGAGCACAAAAGCAATCACATCTCATTCGCGTTTTCAAAACATTATGTTTTCTAACGATGAATTAATCTCCTACGCAAGTAACGACGCCCATTTTCTTGCCAAATACACTAGCGATTATGCTGCAACGCGATGACCGTGTCTGGTTCAAACAAAAATATCTTACGAGACTATTTCACTTCCTTTCTTTTTAATTTTTTTTTAATTTCTTGGGGTAATTGCTACGAGATTGTTTTGTTCATTATACTAGAAGCATCCGAAGCTAATATCATGCAAGGCCGCAACATACGATCCACAACATGGATCAACATTCTATCACTAGGTCAGTGTTTTTTAAGTGCGTAAAATCGTTGTATTCAAATTTTCCGTTTTTAGACAAAATTTATGCAAAGATCGTCAAAAAAATAATTTAAAAAAAATGATTAACTAAAAATGAAAACTAATTGAAATTGAACTATTAAACCAACGAATTATAAAGATTGTGATTTATTTGTAGTTGTCATTTATTTGTCGTGTTCATATAGCTGCACAACTACCTACAGCATTGTCCTTTGTGTTCGCGCCCCCGCCAAATATAGTTGTGAAGTTGATTTTCCTAGTAGTGTTGAAAGCAGCAACAGTAGTAGGTACAAGAAGAAAATAAACTTAAGACAAAGAACACCGTTTTTGGTTTCATTTCGGTGGGCAATGTAACATTGTACCACATCGAGATGGTGATGTTTCTGGGACAAGAGCAAAGCTTTAAAAGCAAAGTCCCTCCACCTCTTACTTTGTCCCTTCGGGGACATCCAATAAAATTGGAACGATACAAAGAAGATTAGCAAGGCTCCTGCGCAAGGATGACACACACAAATCGAGAAATGGTCCAAATTTTTTTTGCCTCTTTTCGAATTGATTTATTATCTTATTTGCCTTTTCTTTGCTTTTGACAATTCTTTTGGTTTCAAGAAAAATTGACGAATCTACCTTTTCTTTATTTTTTCATAACAAAAAATTCTATTTTATCTTCGTAAGTTGGTGAAATCATGATTTTTACTTGTAGGATTCCGTTGGCGAAAACCGTGTCTGGTTCAAACAAAAATATCTTACGAGACTATTTCATTTCCTTTTTTTTTTTAATTTCTTGGGGTAATTGCTACGAGATAGTTTTGTTCATTATACTAGAAGCATCCGAAGCTAATATCATGCAAGGCCGCAACATACGATCCACAACATGGATCAACATTCTATCACTTGGTCAGTGTTTTTTAAGTACGTAAAATCGTTGTATTCAAATTTTCCGTTTTTAGACAAAATTTATGCAAAGATCCTCAAAAAAATAATTAAAAAAAAATGACTAACTAAAAATGAAAACTAATTGAAATTGAACTGGTAAACCAACGAATTGTAAAGATTGTGATTTATTTGTTGTTGTCTTTTATTTGTCGTGTTCATATAGCTGCACAACTACCTACAGCATTGTCCTTTGCGTTCGCGCCCCCGCCAAATATAGTTGTGAAGTTGATTTTCCTAGTAGTGTTGAAAGCAGCAATAGTAGTAGGTACAAGAAGAAAATAAACTTAGGACAAAGGCAATGTACATTGTACCACATCGAGATGGTGATATTTCTCGGACAAGAGCAAAGCTTTAAAAGCAAAGTCCCTCCACCTCTTAGTTTGTCCCTTCAGGGACATCCGATAAAATTGGAACGATACAGAGAAGATTAGCATGACCCATGCGCAAGGATGACACGTACAACTCGAGAAATGGTCCAAATTTTTTTTTTTGCCTCTTTTCGAATGGATTTATTATTTTATTTGCCTTTTATTTTCTTTTTACAATTCTTTTAGTTTCAAGAAAAATCGACGAATCTACCTTTTCTTTATTTTTTCATAATAAAATATTCGATTTTATCTTTGTAAGTTGGTGAAATCATGATTTTTACTTGTACGATTCCGTTGGCGACGACCGTGTTTGCTTCAAACAAAAATATCTTACGAGACTATTTCATTTCCTTTTTTTTTTAATTTCTTGGGGTAACTGCAACGAGATTGTTTTGTTCATTATACTAGAAGCATCCGAAGTTAATATCATGCAAGGCCGCAACATATGATCCACAACATGGATCAACATTCTATCACTTGGTCAGTGTTTTTTAAGTGCGTAAAATCGTTGTATTCAAATTTTCCATTTTTAGACAAAATTTATGCAAAGATCGTCAAAAAAATAATTTAAAAAAATGATTGACTAAAAAAGAAAACTAATTGAAATTGAACTATTAAACGAACTAATTATGTATAAAGATTGTGATTTATTTGTTGTTGTCGTTTATTTGTCGTGTTCATATAGCTGCACAACTACCTACAGCGTTGTCCTTTGCGTTCGCGTCCCCGCCAAATATAGTTGTGAAGTTGATTTTCCTAGTAGTGTTGAAAGCAGCAACAGTAGTAGGTACAAGAAGAAATTAAACTTAAGACAAAGAACACCGTTTTTGGTTTCATTTCGGTGGGCAGTGTTACATTGTACCACATCGAGATGGTGATGTTTCTGGGACAAGAGCAAAGTTTTAAAAGCAAAGTCCCTCCACCACTTACTTTGTCCCTTCGGGGACATCCGATAAAATTGGAACGATACAGAGAATATTAGCATGGCCCCTGCGCAAGGATGACCCGCACAAATCGAGAAATGGTCAAAATTTTTTTTGCCTCTTTTCGAATGGATTTATTATTTTATTTGCCTTTTCTTTTCTTTTGTCAATTCTTTTGGTTTCAAGAAAAATCGACGAATCTAACTTTTCTTTATTTTTTCATAACAAAATATTCGATTTTATCTTTTTAAGTTGTGAAATCATGATTTTTACTTGTACGATTCCGTTGGCGACGACCGTGTCTGGTTCAAACAAAAATATCTTACGAGACTATTTCACTTCCTTTCTTTTTAATTTTTTTTTAATTTCTTGGGGTAATTGCTACGAGATTGTTTTGTTCATTATTATACTAAAAGCATTCGAAGCTAATATCATGCAAGGCCGCAACATACGATCCACAACATGGATCAACATTCTATCACCTGGTCAGTGTTTTTTAAGTGCGTAAAATCGTTGTATTCAAATTTTCCGTTTTTAGACAAAATTTATGCAAAGATCGTCAAAAAAATAATTTAAAAAAAAACGATTGACTAAAAATGAAAACTAAATGAAATTGAACTATTAAACCAACGAATTATAAATATTGTGATTTATTTGTTGTTGTCCTTTATTTGTCGTGTTCATATAGCTGCACAACTACCTACAGCATTGTATTTTGCGTTCGCGCCCCCGCCAAATATAGTTGTGAAGTTGATTTTCCTAGTAGTGTTGAAAGCAGAAACAGTAGTAGGTACAAGAAGAAAATAAACTTAAGACAAAGAACACCGTTTTTGGTTTCATTTCGGTGGGCAATGTAACATTGTACCACATCGAGATGGTGATGTTTCTGGGACATGAGCAAAGCTTTAAAAGCAAAGTCCCTCCATCTCTTACTTTGTCCCTTCGGGGACATCCGATAAAATTGGAACGATACAGAGAAGATTAGCATGGCCCCTGCGCAAGGATGACACGAACAAATCGAGAAATGTCCAAATTTTTTTTGCCTCTTTTCGAATGGATTTATTATTTTATTTGCCTTTTCTTTTCTTTTGACAATTATTTTGGTTTCAAGAAAAATCGACGAATCTACCTTTTCTTTATTTTTTCATAACAAAATATTCTATTTTATCTTTGTTAGTTGGTGATATCATGATTTTTACTTGTACGATTCCGTTGGCGACGACCGTGTCTGGTTCAAACAAAAATATCTTACGAGACTATTTCATTTCCTTTTTTTTTTTAAATTTCTTGGGGTAACTGCAACGAGATTGTTTTGTTCATTATACTAGAAGCATCCGAAGCTAATATCATGCAAGGTCGCAACATACGATCCACAACATGGATCAACATTCTATCACTTGGTCAGTGTTTTTTAAGTGCGTAAAATCGTTGTATTCAAATTTTCCATTTTTAGACAAAATTTATGCAAAGATCGTCAAAAAAATAATTTAAAAAAACGATTGACTAAAAAATAAAACTAATTGAAATTGAACTATTAAACGAACGAATTATGTATAAAGATTGTGATTTATTTGTTGTTGTCGTTTATTTGTCGTGTTCATATAGCTACACAACTACCTACAGCATTGTCCTTTGCGTTCGCGCCCCCGCCAAATATAGTTGTGAAGTTGATTTTCCTAGTAGTGTTGAAAGCAGCAACAGTAGTAGGTACAAGAAGAAAATAAACTTAAGACAAAGAACACCGTTTTTGGTTTCATTTCGGTGGGCAATGTTACATTGTACCACATCGAGATGGTGATGTTTCTGGGACAAGAGCAAAGTTTTAAAAGCAAAGTCCCTCCACCACTTACTTTGTCCCTTCGGGGACATCCGATAAAATTGGAACGATACAGAGAATATTAGCATGGCCCCTGCGCAAGGATGACCCGCACAAATCGAGAAATGGTCAAAATTTTTTTTGCCTCTTTTCGAATGGATTTATTATTTTATTTGCTTTTTCTTTTCTTTTCTCAATTCTTCTGGTTTCAAGAAAAATCGACGAATCTAACTTTTCTTTATTTTTTCATAACAAAATATTCGATTTTATCTTTGTAAGTTGGTGAAATCATGATTTTTACTTGTACAATTCCGTTGGCGACGACCGTGTCTGGTTCAAACAAAAATATCTTACGAGACTATTTCATTTCCTTTCTTTGTTTTTTTTTTAATTTCTTGGGGTAACTGCTACGAGATTGTTTTGTTCATTATACTAGAAGCATTCGAAACTAATATCATGCTAGGCCGCAACATACGATCCACAACATGAATCAACATTCTATCACTTGGTCAGTGTTTTTTAAGTGCGTAAAATCATTGTATTCAAATTTTCCATTTTTAGACAAAATTTATGCAAAGATCGTCAAAAAAATAATTTAAAAAAACGATTGATAAAAAAGAAAACTAATTGAAATTGAACTATAAAACGAACGAATTATATATATAGATTGTGATTTATTTATTGTTGTCGTTTATTTGTCGTGTTCATATAGCTGCACAACTACCTACAGCATTGTATTTTGCGTTCGCGCCCCCGCCAAATATAGTTGTGAAGTTGATTTTCCTAGTAGTGTTGAAAGCAGCAACATTAGTAGGTACAAGAAGAAAATAAACTTAAGACAAAGAACACCGTTTTTGGTTTCATTTCGGTGGGCAATGTTACATTGTACCACATCGAGATGGTGATGTTTCTGGGACAAGAGCAAAGTTTTAAAAGCAAAGTCCCTCCACCACTTACTTTGTCCCTTCGGGGACATCCGATAAAATTGGAACGATACAGAGAATATTAGCATGGCCCCTGCGCAAGGATGACCCGCACAAATCGAGAAATGGTCAAAATTTTTTTTGCCTCTTTTCGAATGGATTTATTATTTTATTTGCTTTTTCTTTTCTTTTCTCAATTCTTCTGGTTTCAAGAAAAATCGACGAATCTAACTTTTCTTTATTTTTTCATAACAAAATATTCGATTTTATCTTTGTAAGTTGGTGAAATCATGATTTTTACTTGTACAATTCCGTTGGCGACGACCGTGTCTGGTTCAAACAAAAATATCTTACGAGACTATTTCATTTCCTTTCTTTGTTTTTTTTTAATTTCTTGGGGTAACTGCTACGAGATTGTTTTGTTCATTATACTAGAAGCATTCGAAACTAATATCATGCTAGGCCGCAACATACGATCCACAACATGAATCAACATTCTATCACTTGGTCAGTGTTTTTAAGTGCGTAAAATCATTGTATTCAAAATTTCCATTTTTAGACAAAATTTATGCAAAGATCGTCAAAAAAATAATTTAAAAAAACGATTGATAAAAAAGAAAACTAATTGAAATTGAACTATAAAACGAACGAATTATATATATAGATTGTGATTTATTTATTGTTGTCGTTTATTTGTCGTGTTCATATAGCTGCACAACTACCTACAGCATTGTATTTTGCGTTCGCGCCCCCGCCAAATATAGTTGTGAAGTTGATTTTCCTAGTAGTGTTGAAAGCAGCAACATTAGTAGGTACAAGAAGAAAATAAACTTAAGACAAAAAACACCGTTTTTGGTTTCATTTCGGTGGGCAATGTAACATTGTACCACATCGAGATGGTGATGTTTCTGGGACAAAAGCAAAGCTTTAAAAGCAAAGTCCCTCCACCTCTTACTTTGTCCCTTCGGGGACATCCGATAAAATTGGAATGATACAGAGAAGATTAGCATGGCCCCTGCGCAAGGATGACACGCACAAATCGAGAAATGGTCCAAATTCTTTTTTTGCCTCTTTTTGAATGGATTTATTATTTTATTTGCCTTTTCTTTTCTTTTGACGATTCTTTTGGTTTCAAGAAAAATCGACGAATCTACCTTTTCTTTATTTTTTCATAACAAAATATTCGGTTTTATCTTTGTAAGTTGGTGAAATCATGATTTTTACTTGTACGATTCCGTTGGCAACGACCGTGTCTGGTTCAAACAAAAATATCTTACGAGACTATTTCATTTCCTTTCTTTTTAATTTTTTTTTAATTTCTTGGGGTAACTGCTACAAGATTGTTATGTTCATTATAATAGAAGCATCCGAAGCTAATATCATGCAAGGCTGCAACATACGATCCACAACATGGATCAATATTCTATCACTTGGTCAGTGTTTTTTAAGTGCGTAAAATCTTTGTATTCAAATTGTCCGTTTTTAGACAAAATTTATGCAAAGATCGTCAAAAAAATAATTTTAAAAAACGATTGACTAAAAATGAAAACTAATTGAAATTGAACTAAACGAACGAATTATATATAAAGATTGTGATTTATTTGTTGTTGTCGTTTATTTGTCGTGTTCATATAGCTGCACAACTACCTACAACATTGTCCTTTGCGTTCGCGCCCCCGCCAAATATAGTTGTGAAGTTGATTTTCCTAGTAGTGTTGAAAGCAGCAACAGTAGTAGGTACAAGAAGAAAATAAACTTAAGACAAAGAACACCGTTTTTGATTTCATTTCGGTGGGCAATGTAACATTGTACCACATCGAGATGGTGATGTTTCTGGGACAAGAGCAAAGCTTTAAAAGCAAAGTCCCTCCACCTCTGGGACAAGAGCAAAGCTTTAAAAGCAAAGTCCCTCCACCTCTTACTTTGTCCCTTCAGGGACATCCGATAAAATTGGAACGATACAGAGAAGATTACCATGGCCCCTGCGCAAGGATGACACGCACAAATCGAGAAATGGTCCAATTTTTTTTTTTTGCCTCTTTTCGAATGGATTTATTATTTAATTTGCCTTTTCTTTTGACAATTCTTTTGGTTTCAAGAAAAATCGACGAATCTACCTTTTCTTTATTTTTTCATAACAAAATATTCGATTTTATCTTTGTAAGTTGGTGAAATCATGATTTTTACTTGTACAATTCCGTTGGCGACGACCGTGTCTGGTTCAAACAAAAACATCTTACGAGACTATTTCATTTCTTTCTTTTTTTTTAATTTCTTGGGGTAATTGCTACGAGATTGTTTTGTTCATTATACTAGAAGCATCCGAAGCTAATATCATGCAAGGCCGCAACATACGATCCACAACATGGATCAACATTCTATCACTTGGTCAGTGTTTTTTAAGTGCGTAAAATCGTTGTATTCAAATTTTCCATTTTTAGACAAAATTTATGCAAAGATCGTCAAAAAAATAATTTAAAAAAATGATTGACTAAAAAAGAAAACTAATTGAAATTGAATTATTAAACGAACGAATTATATATATAGATTGTGATTTATTTATTGTTGTCGTTTATTTGTCGTGTTCATATAGCTGCACAACTACCTACATCATTGTATTTTACGTTCGCGCCCCCGCCAAATATAGTTGTGAAGTTGATTTTCCTAGTAGTGTTGAAAGCAACAACAGTAGTAGGTACAAGAAGAAATTAAACTTAAGACAAAGAACACCGTTTTTGGTTTCATTTCGGCAGGCAATGTAACATTGTACCACATCGAGATGGTGATGTTTCTGGGACAAGAGCAAAGCTTTAAAAGCAAAGTCCCTCCACCTCTTACTTTGTCCCTTCGTGGACATCCGATAAAATTGGAACGATACAGAGAAGATTAGCATGGCCCCTGCGCAAGGATGACACGCACAAATCGAGAAATGGTCCAAATTTTTGAATGGATTTATTATTTTATTTGCCTTTTCTTTTCTTTTGACAATTCTTTTGGTTTCAAGAAAAATCGACGAATCTACCTTTTATTTATTTTTTCATAACAAAATATTCGATTTTATCTTTGTAAGTTGGTGAAATCATGATTTTTACTTGTACGATTCCGTTGGCGACGACCGTGTCTGGTTCAAACAAAAATATCTTACGAGACTATTTCATTTCCTTTCTGTTTAATTTTTTTTTAATTTCTTGGGGTAACTGCTACAAGATTGTTATGTTCATTATACTAGAAGTATCCGAAGCTAATATCATGCAAGGCTGCAGCATACGATCCACAACATGGATCAATATTCTATCACTTGGTCAGTGTTTTTTAAGTGCGTAAAATCGTTGAATTCAAATTTTCCGTTTTTAGACAAAATTAATGCAAAGATCGTCAAAAAAATAATTTTAAAAAATGATTGACTAAAAATGAAAACTAATTGAAATTGAACTATTAAACGAACGAATTATATATAAAGATTGTGATTTATTTGTTGTTGTCGTTTATTTGTCGTGTTCATATAGCTGCACAACTACCTACAGCATTGTCCTTTGCGTTCGCGCCCCCGCCAAATATAGTTGTGAAGTTTATTTTCCTAGTAGTGTTGAAAGCAGCAATAGTAGTAGGTACAAGAAGAAAATAAACTTAAGACAAAGAACACCGTTCTTGGTTTCATTTCGGTGGGCAATGTAACATTGTACCACGTCGAGATGGTGATGTTTCTGGGACAAGAGCAAAGCTTTAAAAGCAAAGTCCCTCCACCTCTGGGACAAGAGCAAAGCTTTAAAAGCAAAGTTCCTCCACCTCTTACTTTGTCCCTTCGGGGACATCCGATAAAATTGGAACGATACAGAGAAGATTAGCATCGCCCCTGCGCAAGGATGACACGCACAAATCGAGAAATGGTCCATTTTTTTTTGCCTCTTTTCGAATGGATATATTATTTAATTTGCCTTTTCTTTTGACAATTCTTTTGGTTTCAAGAAAAATCGACGAATCTACCTTTTCTTTATTTTTTCACAACAAAATATTCGATTTTATCTTTGTAAGTTGGTGAAATCATGATTTTTACTTGTACAATTCCGTTGGCGATGACCGTGTCTAGTTCAAAAAAAATATCTTACGAGACTATTTCATTTCTTTCTTTTTTTTTTTTTTAATTTCTTGGGGTAATTGCTACGAGATTGTTTTGTTCATTATACTAGAAGCATCCGAAGCTAATATCATGCAAGGCCGCAACATACGTTCCACAACATGGATCAACATTCTATCACTTGGTCAGTGTTTTTTAAGTGCGTAAAATCGTTGTATTCAAATTTTCCATTTTTAGACAAAATTTATGCAAAGATCGTCAAAAAAATAATTTAAAAAAACGATTGACTAAAAAAGAAAACTAATTGAAATTGAACTATTAAACGAACGAATTAAATATATAGATTGTGATTTTTTTATTGTTGTCGTTTATTTGTCGTGTTCATATAGCTGCACAACTACCTACAGCATTGTATTTTGCGTTCGCGCCCCCGCCAAATATAGTTGTGAAGTTGATTTTCCTAGTAGTGTTGAAAGCAGCAACAGTAGTAGGTACAAGAAGAAAATAAACTTAAGACAAAGAACACCGTTTTTGGTTTCATTTCGGTGGGCAATGTAACATTGTACCACATCGAGATGGTGATGTTTCTGGGTCAAGAGCAAAGCTTTAAAAGCAAAGTCCCTCCACCTCTTACTTTGTCCCTTCGGGGACATCCGATAAAATTGGAACGATACTGAGAAGATTAGCATGGCCCCTGCGCAAGGATGACATGCAAAAAGAAATGGTCCAAATTTTTTTTTACCTTTTTTCGAATGGATTTATTATTTTATTTGCCTTTTCTTTTCTTTTGACGATTCTTTTGGTTTCAAGAATATTCGATTTTATCTTTGTAAGTTGGTGAAATCATTATTTTTACTTGTACGATTCCGCTGGCGACGACCGTGTCTGGTTCAAACTAAAATATCTTACGAGACTATTTCATTTCCTTTCTTTTTATTTTTTTTTTAATTTCTTCGGGTAATTGCTACGAGATTGTTTTGTTCATTATACTAGAAGCATCCGAAGCTAATATCATGCAAGGCCGCAACATACGATCCACAACATGGATCAACATTCTATCACTTGGTCAATGTTTTTTAAGTGCGTAAAATCGTTGTATTCAAATTTTCCGTTTTTAGACAAAATTTATGCAAAGATCGTCAAAAAAATAATTTTAAAAAACGATTGACTAAAAATGAAAACTAATTGAAATTGAACTATTAAACGAACGAATTATATGTAAAGATTGTGATTTATTTGTTGTTGTCGTTTATTTGTCGTGTTCATATAGCTGCACAACTACCTACAGCATTGTCCTTTGCGTTCTCGCCCCAGCCAAATATAGTTGTGAAGTTGATTTTCATAGTAGTTTTGAAAGAAGCAACAGTAGTAGGTACAAGAAGAAAATAAACTTAAGACAAAGAACACCATTTTTGGTTTCATTTCGGTGGGCAATGTAACATTGTACCACATCGAGATGGTGATGTTTCTGGGACAAGAGCAAAGCTTTAAAAGCAAAGTCCCTCCACCTCTTACTTTGTTCCTTCGGGGACATCCGATAAAATTGGAATGATACAGAGAAGATTAGCACGGCCCCTGCGCAAGGATGACACGCACAAATCGAGAAATGGTCCAAATTAATTTTTTTTTTTTGCCTCTTTTCGAATGGATTTATTTTTTTATTTGCCTTTTCTTTTCTTTTGACAATTCTTTTGGTTTCAAGAAAAATTGACGAATCTACCTTTTATTTATTTTTTCATAACAAAATATTCGATTTTATCTTTGTAAGTTGGTGAAATCATGATTTTTACTTGTACGATTCCGTTGGCGACGACCGTGTCTGGTTCAAACAAAAATATCTTACGAGACTATTTCATTTCCTTTCTTTTTTTTTTTTTTTTAATTTCTTGGGGTAACTGCTACGAGATTGTTATGTTCATTATACTAGAAGCATCCGAAGCTAATATCATGCAAGGCCGCAGCACATGTTCCATAACATTGATCAATATTCTATCACTTGGTCAGTTTTTTTTAAGTGCGTAAAATCGTTGTATTCAAATTTTCCGTTTTTAGAAAAAAATTATGCAAAGATCGTCAAAAAAATAATTTAAAAAAACGATTGACTAAAAATGAAAACTAATTGAAATTAAACTATTAAATGAACGAATTATATATAAACATTGTGATTTATTTGTTGTTGTCGTTTATTTGTCATGTTCATATAGCTGCACAACTACCTACAACATTGTCCTTTCCATTCGCACCCCGCCAAATATAGTTGTGAAGTTGATTTTCCTAGTAGTTTTGAAAGCAGCAACAGTAGTAGGTACAAGAAGAAAGTAAACTTAAGACAAAGAACACCGTTTTTGGTTTCATTTCGGTGGGCAATGTAACATTGTACCACATCGAGATGGTGATGTTTCTGGGACAAGAGCAAAGCTTCAAAAGCAAAGTCCCTCCACCTCTTACTTTGTACCTTCGGGGACATCCGATAAAATTGGAACTATACAGAGAAGATTAGCATGGCCCCTGCGCAAGTATGACACGCACAAATCGAGAAATGGTCCAATTTTTTTTTTTGCCTCTTTTTGAATGGATTTATTATTTAATTTGCCTTTTCTTTTGACAATTCTTTTGGTTTCAAGAAAAATCGACGAATCTACCTTTTCTTTATTTTTTCATAACAAAATATTCTATTTTATCTTTGTTAGTTGGTGATATCATGATTTTTACTTGTACAATTCCGTTGGCGACGACCGTGTCTGGTTCAAACAAAATATCTTACGAGACTATTTCATTTATTTCTTTTTAATTCTTTTTTTAATTTCTTCGGGTAATTGCTACGAGATTGTTTTGATCATTATACTAGAAGCATCCGAAGCTAATATCATGCAAGGCCGCAACATACGATCCACAACATGGATCAACATTCTATCACTTGGTCAGTGTTTTTTAAGTGCGTAAAATCGTTGTATTCAAATTTTCCGTTTTTAGACAAAATTTATGCAAAGATCGTCAAAAAAATAATTTTAAAAAACGATTGACTAAAAATGAAAACTAATTGAAATTGAACTATTAAACGAACGAATTATATGTAAAGATTGTGATTTATTTGTTGTTGTCGTTTATTTGTCGTGTTCATATAGCTGCACAACTACCTACAGCATTGTCCTTTGCGTTCGCGCCCCAGCCAAATATAGTTGTGAAGTTGATTTTCATAGTAGTTTTGAAAGCAGCAACAGTAGTAGGTACAAGAAGAAAATAAACTTAAGACAAAGAACACCATTTTTGGTTTCATTTCGGTGGGCAATGTAACATTGTACCACATCGAGATGGTGATGTTTCTGGGACAAGAGCAAAGCTTTAAAAGCAAAGTCCCTCCACCTCTTACTTTGTCCCTTCGAGGACATCCGATAAAATTGGAACGATACAGAGAAGATTAGCACGGCCCCTGCGCAAGGATGACACGCACAAATCGAGAAATGGTCCAAATTTTTTTTTTGCCTCTTTTCGAATGGATTTACTTTTTTATTTGCCTTTTCTTTTCTTTTGACAATTCTTTTGGTTTCAAGAAAAATCGACGAATCTACCTTTTATTTATTTTTTCATAACAAAATATTCAATTTTATCTTTGTAAGTTGGTGAAATCATGATTTTTACTTGTACGATTCCGTTGGCGACGACCGTGTCTGGTTCAAACAAAAATATCTTACGAGACTATTTCAATTCCTTTCTTTTTATTTTTTTTAATTTCTTGGGGTAACTGCTACGAGATTGTTATGTTCATTATACTAGAAGCATCCGAAGCTAATATCATGCAAGGCCGCAACATACGATCCACAACATTGATCAACATTCTATCACTTGGTCAGTGTTTTTTAAGTGCGTAAAATCGTTGTATTCAAATTTTCCGTTTTTAGACAAAATTTTTGCAAAGATCGTCAAAAAAATAATTTTAAAAAACGATTGACTAAAAATGAAAACTAATTGAAATTGAACTATTAAACGAACGAATTATATATAAACACTGTGATTTATTTGTTGTTGTCGTTTATTTGTCGTGTTCATATAGCTGCACAACTACCTACAGCATTGTCCTTTGCGTTCGCGCCCCCGCCAAATATAGTTGTGAAGTTGATTTTCCTAGTAGTTTTGAAAGCAGCAACAGTAGTAGGTACAAGAAGAAAAAAAACTTAAGACAAAGAACACCGTTTTTGGTTTCATTTCGGTGGGCAATGTAACATTGTGCCACATCGAGATGGTGATATTTCTGGGACAAGAGCAAAGCTTTAAAAGCAAAGTCCCTCCACCTCTTACTTTGTCCCTTCGGGGACATCCGATAAAATTGGAACGATACAGAGAAGATTAGCATGGCCCCTGCGCAAGGATGACACGCACAAATCGAGAAATGGTCCAAATTTTTTTTTTTTGCCTCTTTTCGATTGGATTTATTATTTAATTTGCCTTTTCTTTTGACAATTCTTTTGGTTTCAAGAAAAATCGACGAATCTACCTTTTCTTTATTTTTTCATAACAAAATATTCTATTTTATCTTTGTAAGTTGGTGATATCATGATTTTTACTTGTGCAATTCCGTTGGCGACGACCGTGTTTGGTTCAAACAAAAATATCTTACGAGACTATTTCATTTATTTCTTTTTATTTTTTTTTTAATTTCTTGGGGTAATTGCTACGAGATTGTTTTGTTCATTATACTAGAAGCATCCGAAGCTAATATCATGCAAGGCCGCAACATACGATCCACAACATGGATCAACATTCTATCACTTGGTCAGTGTTTTTTAAGTGCGTAAAATCGTTGTATTCAAATTTTCCATTTTTAGACAAAATTTATGCAAAGATCGTCAAAAAAATAATTTTAAAAAATGACTGACTAAAAATGAAAACTAATTGAAATTGAACTATTAAACGAACGAATTATATGTAAAGATTGTGATTTATTTGTTGTTGTCGTTTATTTGTCGTGTTCATATAGCTGCACAACTACCTACAGCATTGTCCTTTGCGTTCGCACCCCCGACAAATATAGTTGTGAAGTTGATTTTCCTAGTAGTTTTGAAAGCAGCAACAGTAGTAGGTACAAGAAGAAAATAAACTTAAGACAAAGAACACCATTTTTGGTTTCATTTCGGTGGGCAATGTAACATTGTACCACATCGAGATGGTGATGTTTCTGGGACAAGAGCAAAGCTTTAAAAGCAAAGTCCCTCCACCTCTTACTTTGTCCCTTCGGGGACATCCGATAAAATTGGAACGATACAGAGAAGATTAGCATGGCCCCTGCGCAAGGATGACACGCACAAATCGAGAAATGGTCCAAATTTTTTTTGCCTCTTTTCGAATGGATTTACTTTTTTATTTGCCTTTTCTTTTCTTTTGACAATTCTTTTGGTTTCAAGAAAAATCGACGAATCTACCTTTTCTTTATTTTTTCATAACAAAATATTCGATTTTGTCTTTGTGGTTGGTGAAATCATGATTTTTACTTGTACGATTCCGTTGGCGACGACCGTGTCTGGTTCAAACAAAAATATCTTACGAGACTATTTCAATTCCTTTCTTTTTATTTTTTTTAATTTCTTGGGGTAACTGCTACGAGATTGTTATGTTCATTATACTAGAAGCATCCGAGGCTAATATCATGCAAGGCCGCAACATACGATCCACAACATTGATCAACATTCTATCACTTGGTCAGTGTTTTTTAAGTGCGTAAAATCGTTGTATTCAAATTTTCCGTTTTTAGAAAAAATTTATGCAAAGATCGTCAAAAAAATAATTTAAAAAAACGATTGACTAAAAATGAAAACTAATTGAAATTGAACTATTAAACGAACGAATTATATATAAACATTGTGATTTATTTGTTGTTGTCGTTTATTTGTCGTGTTCATATAGCTGCACAACTACCTACAGCATTGGCCTTTGCGTTCGCGCCCCCGCCAAATATAGTTGTGAAGTTGATTTTCCTAGTAGTTTTGAAAGCAGCAACAGTAGTAGGTACAAGAAGAAAATAAACTTAAGACAAAGAACACCGTTTTTGGTTTCATTTCGGTGGGCAATGTAACATTGTACCACATCGAGATGGTGATGTTTCTGGGACAAGAGCAAAGCTTTAAAAGCAAAGTCCCTCCACCTCTTACTTTGTCCCTTCGGGGACATCCGATAAAATTGGAACGATACAGAGAAGATTAGCATGGCCTCTGCGCAAGGATGACACGCACAAATCGAGAAATGGTCCAATTTTTTTTTGCCTCTTTTCGAATGGATTTATTTTTTTATTTGCCTTTTCCTTTCTTTTGACAATTTTTTTTGTTTCAAGAAAAATCGACGAATCTACCTTTTCTTTATTTTTTCATAACAAAATATTCGATTTTATCTTTGTAAGTTGGTGAAATCATGATTTTTACTTGTACGATTCCGTTGGCGACGATCGTGTTTGGTTCAAACAAAAATATCTTACGAGACTATTTCATTTCCCTTATTTTTAATTTTTTTTTAATTTCTTGGGGTAACTGCTACGAGATTGTTATGTTCATTATACTAGAAGCATCCGAAGCTAATATCATGCAAGGCCGCAGCATACGGTCCACAACATTGATCAACATTCTATCACTTGGTCAGTGTTTTTTAAGTGCATAAAATCGTTGTATTCAAATTTTCCGTTTTTAGAAAAAATTTATGCAAAGATCGTCAAAAAAATAATTTAAAAAAACGATTGATTAAAATGAAAACTAATAGAAATTGAACTATTAAACGAACGAATTATATATAAACATTGTGATTTATTTGTTGTTGTCGTTTATTTGTCATGTTCATATAGCTGCACAACTACCTACAGCATTGTCCTTTCCGTTCGCGCCCCCGCCAAATATAGTTGTGAAGTTTAATTTCCTAGTAGTTTTGAAAGCAGCAACAGTAGTAGGTACAAGAAGAAAATAAACTTAAGACAAAGAACACCGTTTTTGGTTTCATTTCGGTGGGCAATGTAACATTGTACCACATCGAGATGGTGATGTTTCTGGGACAAGAGCAAAGCTTTAAAAGCAAAGTCCCTCCACCTCTTACTTTGTCCCTTCGGGGACATCCGATAAAATTAGAACGATACAGAGAAGATTAGCATGGCCCCTGCGCAAGGATGACACGCATAAATCGAGAAATGGTCCAAATTTTTTTTGCCTCTTTTCGAATGGATTTATTTTTTTATTTGCCTTTTCTTTTCTTTTGACAATTCTTTTGGTTTCAAGAAAAATCGACGAATCAACCTTTTCTTTATTTTTTCATAACAAAATATTCGATTTTATCTTTGTAAGTTGGTGAAATCATGATCATGATTTTTACTTGTACGATTCCGTTGGCGACGACCGTGTCTGGTTCAAACAAAAATATCTTACGAGACTATTTCATTTCCTTTCTTTTTATTTTTTTTTTTAATTTCTTGGGGTAACTGCTACGAGATTGTTATGTTCATTATACTAGAAGCATCCGAAGCTAATATCATGCAAGGCCGCAGCGTACGATCCACAACATGGATCAACATTCTATCACTTGGTCAGTGTTTTTTAATTGCGTAAAATCGTTGTATTCAAATTTTCCGTTTTTAAACAAAATTTATGCAAAGATCGTCAAAAAAATAATTTAAAAAAACGATTGACTAAAAATGAAAATTAATTGAAATTGAACTATTAAACGAACGAATTATATATAAACACTGTGATTTATTTGTTGTTGTCGTTTATTTGTCGTGTTCATATAGCTGCACAACTACCTACATCATTGTCCTTTGCGTTCGCGCCCCCGCCAAATATAGTTGTGAAGTTGATTTTCCTAGTAG